>JAVKLA010000084.1:30497534-30540029 GCA_034782735.1 Sagittarius serpentarius
GAGGGGCGGGGAAGGCAGAAAGAGAGACTTAGCAGGTATCAGGATAACAAAATACCAGCTAAGCTGCATGCCTGGCAGCAGCACCCAAGGCTGCCGGGCGGCCCCACATGCTGCGGGGCTGCAGAATGTACAGAATGTGCTGCCACGCCGGGGCTGCCGGCTCCTCCGACCCCACCACAGCCGGACCCTGCTTGTCTTTCACCCCGATGCTGGGCCGCTTCCTGGCACCCGGTGAGGCGACACCGGAGCTATTTTTCCACCCCTCTCTTCTCTGTTCTCCCAACGCACGCCCACGCTGCCCAAGCTTTCTATGTATTTTGGTTTTCATCCGCCGGCAGGGCCGCACCGTGGATGCTCAGGGTTTTTGCAAGGTCAGAGTGGGAAGGGCGTTGTGCAAGGTCAGGGCTCGCTGCAGCCATGCCTCTCTGCTAGAGACGCAGGGAAGCTGATAGCCTTCCCTCGGCATCCACTGCTGGCCACAGGCAGAGGTGGACCCTGGGCTGGATGGTCGTGGTCTGAACTGACCTGGTGTTGCTACTGTAAGCCCAATCTCCAGCCACAGCAGGGAGAACACAGCCTCAGGCTGTGTCCCTCCCACTCCTCTCCTGTCACGAAAACACTGAAGGTCCATCTCCAGGTTAGCGGGAGCTACCAGGCTTAATCTCATTCAAATTATCAGATGTGTACATTGGCCTAGCAAGAGTGAGTGGGTCCAGGCTGGAATTGTGGGATGGATGCAAGAAACAGGAGATCTACAGAAAAACCCTTCAAACATCCCTCTGCTGCTGACATTAATGATGGACTGAACAAAGTGATAGGAAAAGTTGAGGTTCTAGCTTGGTCTAGATCCAGCAGTCCCTTGTGCCTCCCTCCAGTGAGTGTAAACCCACAATACGCTTCTGCTCTTGGGCTGCCCTTAAATGGGAAGCAGAAGCCCTCTAGCCGTTCAACACCTCGCCAAGAACCAGCGTTGTGACAATGGCAACTCACTAGGCCAGTTCCACGGAGCTACAGCTACCTCCAGCCTCTACAGCAAACCTTCCCCCCATAACACCGCAATTCTGCAAAGAGCTGGCAGACAAGGATGCCTGGCCAGTGTTAACACCCTACCAAGCCACGGGCAAACCGGGCAGGGAACATGGCACACCTGCCAGGCTCAGACAAGTAACAAGCCCCACAGGGACTTTTCCTACCTGGTCAGTCTTTGCAAGAAAAGTTGACTGGTTTTAATCCCACTTTCCACACCTTTGCTGCTCCACTGATCATTTTTCCCCCTTACCAGTGAGCGTGGGAGATGGACCCACATCCAAAGCCTCCATCCTCACCCACCAACACAGAAGGGAAAGTTTTGGCTCCCCTGCTTTCGGTTACAGGACAAGCATCCCACCCCAGCACGCAGAGGAGGATTTGTACAGAGCATCGATACCTCGCAGGGTAACCTGAAACAAGAGACCCAGGTCAAGGTTCGGGTGTGACTTCTCACATCTCTTGCCATTTTGTTTTTCACTGCCTTACTTTTTTTACAGGCCCAGGAACTCTCTGCAATGGAGGTACAACCCCCAACACATTCTCCAGCCCTTCCAGTCTGAAAGACTTCACCCAAACCTGGTCCAAAGCATGAGCAACAGAGAATTACCCCTGCGTGTACAAGCAGAGCTTGCTGATGACATCAGTTCACCCTCTGAGCACTTCCATCATAACATGGCTGGCACAGCCAATGCTTCACAACCACCACAAAAACCCCACAGCTCTGCAAGGACACACAAAAATTGGACCTGCCCACACTCTGACAGGTCCTGGGGATGAGGCAGCACTGCCAGGTCCTCAGCCGATGAACCGAGGCCCGGGGAACCTGACAGCTACTCCCAAAAGAAAATCCTGAGCAAGTCACTTCTCATTTGTTTCCTATCCTACTCTTTGTCTCGTGCAACCGAGACAGGTCTGACTCATACCAGGTTTCCGCAGGGCCTGACACAACAGGTCGACGGATTTGCCTTGAAATAAAACAACAGCAAGCATGAGATGACTGTGTCTTGGCCAAGAAGGACCCACATTCAAGACAGCCCTCAGAGACACAACTCCAAGGTAAATAATTGTTAATGAACTTCTTGCTCGTCAGCTCCATGTAGTCCTGAAGCCTTTATTTTGCCTTCCTTCCAGCTGGAAAGAAAGTTCATTGAGAATGAAAGCTAGTGACTCGCAGGGAGGAGCGACAGATGCTGCCTGCCTGCATGTGTGAAAAAACTTGACAGGCAGAAATAACGCACCTCACATGTCTTATGGTGGCAGTGAAGCAATAAATAATCTAATACACTACTAAGGCTCATAGTAATAACGTTGTGCTCCCTTTTCAGAAGCCACTCCCCGCGCCGGATGACATCTGCCATGGTATAGATGTTTCTGGAACAGGGAGATATTTTTAAATCTCTCAATGTGGCACAAAACTGTGAGTGTATCAGCCAAAATACCAGTCACCACAGCGTCTATATATAGCCTTGCACATACCGCCTATAGATGGGAACATAGACAGATACATGGTATCTAGCGGCATTACAAACAGACATTCTCCTGCTGGTCTTGAAGCACTTGAGAAGAAACTTCCCAGCCAGCAGCTCTACCCGTGTGGCCCTGCCCCGTGCATCTCTCCATCAGCTCCTGCTCCTCAAGTGTGTTAAGTGCTGCGTCTCAATTCTCAAGGATCATCAAAAGCCTGTCCCTCCACCTCCCTATGCGTACCCTCTACTACAGGGCACTGCAGTGCCGGTGATAGTGTTTCCCCACACCCCTGAGCACCCCTCTGTACACACGCCTTCCGAACCAGAACCCATGGGCCCCAAAACGTCCTCCCTCCTTGTTGAGATAGGTCCTGAGAAGGGGTGAGAAGATCTTTGAGGCAGTCCGATTCACTCAGGGATGCCTCCATCTGACACATGCAAACTCTAGGTATGGTTCCTATTAGAGGCAAGAACAAAGAGCTGCTCATAAGAGCAGAAAAGGATTTGAAAGCCCAAAACTAGCAATAGCTCCCCAAAGAGCACCTGTAATCGCTTCCAGGAACTACTGGCACCCAAGTTATTGCAGGGGAAAAAGGAAAAAGAAAAAAATTTAAAAAAAAATTAAAGAAAAAGTGGCTTGAGATAGTGCAATACGTTTTCTCACGAGCATCAAATGTGCATCAGCATTTCAAATGGAGCATGGCAGCTTTCAGAACCAGGTTATGTTTAAGCTCTTGATACAGTTATCTGCCTAATAATAACCCCATAGAGCGCACTTTGCCTGGCTGCCTGCCAGACCACATGCAGCCTCTCTGCCCCTTTTTTTTTAAAACTTTGTCAGATATGGAAATGTTGACTCTAAGAAATTCAGCCTCTTCCGTGAAACAGACTGGCTGAGACTTCTTTTTTGTTGTTGAGGAAACCATGATTTGGCAGCCAGGGAAGGGAGACAGGGGAAAGCTCATGTATTTTGCGTTCACGTGTGCTTTATTTTCTCCTCCGGCAGGAAACAGTGAGAAAGGATCTGACCCAGTTGCCGTCAGCTGCGTTGGAAGTGATTGTATCAGCTCCACCTGTTTAATGTGGGTATTATTCAAAACTGCAAGGACAATGATTTGGAGACAAATCAGCAGCGACTGCTGCGTTCTCAAGGGACAAACGCAACACACTTGTGCATGACACAAGCAATCCACAACAGTGGGACAGTCTCAAGGTTGGGGGGAGGAAGGAGAGCGGGGAGGAAGGAGAGCAGGGAGGGAGGGAGGGCTGAACATCTCCGCCTGTTTGTCTAGGGAAAGATATTACAAAGAGAGTGCATCTTGTTCGAACATTTCAGAGTTTGCTCCACATTAATTCCAGTACTTGGAAGCAGCCAAAGAACTGCGCCGAGAGATCCAGCAGCTAGGGCTCAGGGAGGAACACCATGTCTATGTCACGCTTCCAAAACCATACAAACTGCGAGGAGTTCAACATGGTTCCTTTATATTCAGAGAAGAACAGCCCTGACAGAGCAGACTGTGAAGTACCACATTTTGCCATTGACACCTGCTATGGATCCAGCCCCATGCACCTCCAAGCTCAGGTATGGTGTAGCCCCACCGAAGCAGGTCCTACAGACCATTCCTTATAGCTAGTCTACTTGTGAAAGCAGTATCAAAATAACAAAGGAGCCTCCAACGAGCATGTGGACAACAGTACAGGGTGAAGCAACTGCTGCCAAAGTACCACAGAGGTACTTATATGGTGTTTTTAAAGGAAAACATAAAAGGAAAAAGGGAAAAAGTGTACCTTTGCATGTTCCAGCACAAGCAGAAAGCCCCAGGTCACTGCTGTAGCTAACCAGGAGGGTGACAGCGTTGCTCGTTGCAAGCTCAGCGAGGCTGTTCTGAGCGGGTGACCCACTGTCACCACTCAGCACAGTGCTCTGAAACATCCTCGTTCTTTTTTTTTTTTTTTAAATCAAATTAACTATACACAACACAGCATCGTGTCCACAGCAGGCTGCTGATACGACATCTATATTGCCAGTAAGACCCTGTGAAGTTTTAATGGGCAGGTCATGCCCTCAAAGATTCTGTCACCGCCTGTTCTGCCACCACCATGTACCCCATTCCCCAGTGGTTTTACTCCAACAACTTCACGGGCTTTCACCAGAATAGCTGCTCAGAGACAGCAGCCTGGGCGCAGACGCAGCACGTACAGCTCAAATGGAAGAAAAGCCCTTTAGCCCATTCTGCACCTTATTCCTGTGGGAGTAGAATAAATAACAACATCTTGATATCTTCTCCGAAGCCCTGAGAAATGCCAGTGTGCTGTAACTGCCCCTCTCAATTGCTGTATATACTTAAAGATATGTACTTAAACATACATACCCATATAAACACACAACGATGATAAATGACACTCCACCAAAACAAATGCTATCAGGCATCGGACCCTTGTGACCCAAATGGGTGGCTTTTCACATGAATTTACCACTTTTGCCCCTACACAATCAGGGAGGTGGAAGCCAGCCAGGAACGATGGAAGGCATCGCCCTTTGCAAACACCTAATGAGCCTAACCGAAAACACCAAGTGCAGCACCTTCGGAGACATCCCCCGCACACCCCGGCGGGGCAGGCAGTTAGAGATGAAAAGGACCCACCAGGAAAGTTCTTCCATAGAAGCTGATATTTTGGCTATTAAAGAAGTTTCTGTTTAAACAGACATTAATTGCATACACTCAAGAATTTCTCAGTTTTACCACTCACACCCAAAGCCACTTTGAGGCTTTTCGTTTTTTCTCTCCCACCTTTATTTGCTCTGTAAACACGTTTGTGTGCGCCCTGGATCCCGTAACATTCAGTTTCTGTGACAGCAGCTTTGAACCAGAGCAGCAGCTACCCTGGACAGCTTGCCAGAGACTGCCAAGCACGCTGGATCCTGACCCTGCCATCATGGCACACCATGATGCAGAACCCCGCATCGCCTGACTCCTTGCAAGAACTTCTCCCAGCGCAGGATGAAGCAGAAAGAAGCAGAAAATGTCATTGGTGCTGTTTGTACCAACAGATAATACTATCAGGAGTGCATGCTCACGAACTCAGCCACCTCCCTCGCAGGCTGAATTTCTCCCAACAAAAACCTACCTGTTAGTGGTGGTGTTTGTTTATTAAAGCCGTGTTGCAAGTTTACCAGCAGATCAAGGCCTCGATTGCAGCAGGTGGAAGATGTGCTATAACCGCAAATACTTTGCAGCCTTTTGAAGAGGCCACTGAGGTCAGCCCAGTGGTATTTCCCATCCCATTCACAAGCACACGGCACTTGCCATGCCAGGCGAGAGCGGCGCATGGGTACCACCCGATGGAAAGAGCCCCGGAGGAGAGCACCCTCCTGTGCACCCATACAATTATGGCTAGCTGCTACTACAGTAGGGCTGCCCATAAAGGTACCCCTGAAGATCCCAGGAAGGTCAGGACAAAGGGAGTCAGGAAACTTGGTTCAATTCTTGGCCTTGCCATATACGTATATACACATGCATACATACAAATGCTTACGTACATCTGTGCACATCTATGTAGCTTTGGGCAAGTCCCTTAGCCTTCCTCCCTTATTGGTCAGTAAATGGAGGGTAATATCATGCTCTAAACATACTTTAAAACCCAAGGACTGTGTAAACATCTGCAGGCAAGAGAAAGCCCAGCATCTCCACCTCCACCCCATCACTGCCAACAGCAAGAAACTTCAGCATGGACACACCACTGAAACATCTCGTCAGCCCAAGCGAGCGATCAGTGGCACCAGCCCAAAGGGGCTGCTGGCAGATATCCCACAATACTTTCTACTCTGTCCCTTAATATTGCCTTATGCTTTGCACATCTGTTGGCCTCAATCCCAAAAAGGAAGGCTGGGAGTGACTCCTCTCGTCAAACATATCTGCTCCATGCCTCTAGCGACGTGAAATCCCTTGAGAGCAGCCAGGAATCTCTCTCCCCTCTGAAAGGGGGTCATCTCCACCCTGCTCAGCCTCAGCCCACCCAGAAAGTAAGGTCTGAACCAAAACTCAAGACACTCTTTTGCTGGGCTGGCTATGCCACTGACCTGCATGCACCAAGAGACACCACCACAAGGTCTAGCAAAGCAGCCTCTGCAGCACCTCACAGAACGGGGGGTGGGACAGGGGAGTCATTTTTGGCAGTGAAAATGTAATGGAACATTTTGTATCGATCTGTTGTGGAATGAGTCATTTTTAGAGCAACTCGCCTCCTCTCCACCTCACTTCCCCACCCCCAAATTATGGACTGCAAGAAATGAGCCTAGATAACGGGCAATTTCAGATGTTCTAAACTCAGGTTTTTCTCCTGCTGGAAGAACGTGCCATGACAGTAGATGGACTGAGCTCCACAGATGTGCTTCATGTTCCCACACCTTTTACTGCCTACAAAGAAGTTGTGTCCAACTAATGGGTAATTAGGAAAGGACTAGAAGGGTGGGGGACTACTTCAGAAAGGAAATGAGGAATCAGAAGGAAGATCTGGAAAGCTTTAGCAGTGAAAGGAGACCCAAAAACCAGATGGAGATCAGACAAAAGCCCTCCCAAAAGATAAGCAAGCTGCAGGGGGAATCAAACTGTGGAGAGAAAGGGTCTAGGTGAAGCTACTACTGCTGCTCCAGGAGGATTCTGTGGACTTTGCAGTCTGCAGGCCCTTGCCAGCATATAAATGCCAAACATCAAGGATAACCACTTCCAAAAAGAGAAGGAAAAAAAAAAAAAATCAGAGAAAGGGAATTAAGGCTGGTGATAGTAACTTCTTCCTTGACTCCTTCAGTTCTTGAGGATGAAACAAGACCCGTAAGGAGGCTGTGGAAGCCCCAAGGTCTTTTTAGGGAACTGAAAGCTGCATACATGGGAACCAGATGACCAGTGAGCTCTCCCCAGCTCAGTTCCATGGAAGTTAGTGCACAGGGACCTTTGTGCAAAGGTTACTTTCACTGGCACAACATAAACCACTGATCCCACCCATATCCCATCAGGTGTCACTGAAGTGCAGCCTGCTGCACTCAAAAGCCTACTCATACCATATACATTGATACTAAATACATATATATACACACACGCGCGCCAATCTCTGATTTGCTGTCTAAGTCTCTTTGATTGGATTAAGCAGAAGGTGGCAAGTTACTTACGCGCTTGCCTATTAAGGTCTGGCAATGGTGCGCACACAGGATTGCACAGTGTGTAACCACCCAGCACCCCACCAGCCGCACGGGGCTTTTGAGTCTGGCCAAGAGATCTTTCAGCACTGGACTTCAGCCAGAACCAGTACGCTCCATTCAGAGAAGAAACTGGTACTTCATACACTGGGAGATGACTAATTGCAGTAGCTGAGTTATGGCATAGCTTTTAACACATGACAAAGAGACATTAAGGTCATCTCGACTCTCATCTACAGCATCCCCTCCCACAGCTGACTTGCTGCTCTTTTTTTTTTCCTCCTACTTCTTTTCTCGCTTTCTACCCTCCCCTTCAACTTTCTTTCCTTTCAGGTCTTCTCACCTCCTTCCATAACCATTTACCTTCCTCTGTCTATCCACTCCTCCAGCACTTTAAACACCCTTCTCATCACCCACAACTCCCACCTCAGAAGTCCTTTTCTTCTAGGAATCTGCTTTATCTGGATTTCGATCTCCAATCACCCATGCTGTCCCTTCCCCAGCTCTCAAGTGCATATTTGTCTGCCTTGGATTGCAGGCTCTTTAGGACAAGGATTGTCATTTTCCCCATTTGTAAAGCACAGTATACATGTACAGGGCGGGTAAATGATAAATAAGCAGTCTCAGCATTTCAGGGTAGCTCACTGTGGGCTCCCTCCACCGCACTCCCTTGGTGTTTGCCTTCCCTCCACTGCAAACTAATCTACCCATAAGACTTTTTCTTCCTTATCTCTCAGTTACAAGGTTATCACTTAAATTTATCAGCATTCTTCAAAAAATAGTTGAGAAAGGGAGGTGGGGAAACAAAGAGCCTTCACCAGCCCTGCTCACCCATAAGCTCAAACCCTAAGATGTAGAGGAGCTTGTGGGAACACCACGAGGGCAGAAGACGTCCAGAAATAACTCACTGGGATTATTTCAAACCCCACATGCCTCACTTCTGTTCAGTTTTTAGTGTGTTTCTGGATGAGCAGACACACATGGCTGTTTGCTGGGGGAGCATCTATCAAATCTACATCGACTTCCACCAGCTGAATGTGTCTGCCTTTGCAAAGAGTTTGGAAAAGAAGCAAGTGGGCTGTTGAAATGGAAAGCTGGGGCAAAGAAAAAAAGTTATGAAGAAAAGATTACCCACAACACATAGGCTATCAAGAGGTGACTAAGAGGCAGCCCATGCTCCAAGAAAAAAAAGGAAAAAAAAAAGGAAGAAAAAATCAGAGAAGCAAAAACCCCACCCTGTCCGTATCAGGGCTGAGCCAATGCCTTGAACCGGCTGGCTGTTTGGCAACAACACCCATGCATGATGGGGGGTTTGCATAGCGGGAGTAGCACTTCTCAGGAATCAATGTGATAAAATGCTCACTCAACCAAAAAAAAAAAAAAAAAAAAAAAAATGAAGGCAAGAGTACTTGCTAGACAGTTCACAGAGTTGATGCTATCAGCTGGTTCCTCATCTCATGAGAACCTGAGCTGTCTGGGGTTTCCTAACACCCCCAGTTGCTGCTCTCTGGCCCCTTGCACTCCTCCACCACCTGGACTTCACCCCCTGCCTCTCCACACACACCAGCCCCCCGCCTACATGAGGACATCACCTCCGAAACATCCACCTCCAGTGCCCTCCCAGCTTTCAGAAATTCCTCACTGGGAGGATGCTCAAAAGCCACATCCTTCTCTATCCTTACAGTCTTAACAACCTCTACAAGATTATCTGATGTAACTTTCTTACACTCATACATCTCAGCAGAGAATGAGCCGACAACTAACAAAGCACTGTGGGCAGCGTGTGCGTCAGGAACTATAAGCGATAATACCACTATGCTGGGAGAAACCTCATCCAGACCCTGAGGAAAAATTACAATTTTTGTTATTCGTTTCATCTGAACTTACCAGCTACCCTCAGGCTACACAGCAAACAGGAGTGCCTTCAAGTAAATAACTGTGGGGGCGGAGGAGGGGGGGAGCATTCAAACCACCCTGTGATTAAAGGAGATGGTCACTGGGTCAGCAACAAGACAATGAAAGTTAAGAACAAAAGTCGAGGACAAAGCAATCACCTAGAAAACAACAGGAGATCCCGTAAGAACCAATCGAACCAACAGGCATCCCTTGCCTTCCCGCTGAATGCACTTTTCTGTGTAGCAGCATTTCACGAGATAGAGAGATTGAAGAGCTGGTGCTTAACACGGCCCCTGGAGACTTGCCCAGAAGTTTTTACATTGCTCAGCACCCTGTGCATAAAAGGCCAGCAGCGGCAACGCTCCTGGTGAACTCCCGCTGGCCAAGCTGTCTGGCAGGTACAGCTAAAAAAGCCATTTTTGGAAAATATTGCCTTTTTATAGCTTATCTCAGTGCAGACAGATGCCTCACGTCTCTAGAAATAGCAGGATTTAACAGCCACGTTTGCAGGGACAGATTTTAAAGGTTCCATCTTCTAAGAAACAACCTACACATCCAGAAACAGGCGGCCAGATTTGTTTTGATACTGGAACCCCCTTCCATATGCTAAGTGTGCCCACGGATTTGCAAAAACCCTGCTCTGAAAATGGGATGTTCATTCAGCAACAGGCAACAAGTAACTTGCGTTTGCCTTCCTATAGAGTCTGTTCCCAGCACAATCAGCGGCAACATAGTACACAATTAGGCAGATATTGCCTTTTGCTGAAAATCACTGACATTTTATAAGTAAAATAGAGGTGGAGGAGAGCACAAAACACTGGAAAAACAAGACTAATAAGTTAAGTAAAAATACCCTGCAGCTACAGCTGATCAGCACTTCTCCGTTGTTCCTCTTTGGATGGAGCAAGCCAGGATCAGAGCCCAAATGGTCTTATGATTCGTTCGAGGTGACAAAGAGAGCCGCAGGCTGCATTCCCATGTCAGCCCCATGGCTGCAAACCCCAGCCCCGTGAGCCTGAAGGAGCCTCCTCAGCCACCCCACCTCCATCATGTTTGTGAGTGCGACAGGGATAACGTTATTTTCCTACCTTTTAGCAATAACAAGCATTTTTAGATAAAAAGCAACAAATTCCCACGAATTTAACGCTGGAAGAGCTGATGCTAAGGATGTGAACGGCTCTGAATGTAACAGAGCCTTGCAGAATTTCTATGGTACCACCTTTTACTAGCAGTTGGACCAGCTCTCTACAGCATCTTCCTCATAATGAGACTTTTTTATTTTTTTTTAAACTGAATGAAGGGGTACTAAAGACAACAACCTGCTGTGAAATGACCAAAATTCCCATGCAAACAACCCATTAGCAGTGTTCAAATGCAATTTAAATTAATAGTTATTAAAGTGCTCCTCAATTTCATGGTAAGTTTCCAAGGAAAATTACAAGCTATGTACTATTTAATTGATTGTTTTCTACTTCTTAACATCCATTTATTCCCTCCTCCTGTCTTTTCCTTAATTTTAAGGGATAATAATGACTCTTCAGGGAGGAAAGGGGAACAGCTAACGCAGCTGAAGAAGGATTTACCTGAAAAACGAGGATGTAGGAAGGAAGTGGCTGCCAAAAATGGGCAGCTTCACGGGAACTTGTCCCTGTTCTATTTTCACAGTAGGGGTGTGAGACAGCACAGCACAAGGACTCCTTTCCTCCAAAACACGGGCAGCCAGGCTTTCAAAACCTGATGTTTCTTTAAAACGTAGTCATCGTCCCTCGTGTCAAGCAAGAAGCACCGTTAACTATTAGAAGAGAGTGGTAAAGCAACAAGAGCAACTTGTTTCCTCCTTCCAGGCACACTAGTCCTTGAACAGACACACTCACTACAGGCAAACAAGTTTTTCTCATTTGGGAGATCTCATCCCAAATGCAAACACCTAGCTCACAGGAGCAAATTCCCCCCTAAAACTGACTGAAGGATTAGGCTGCAAGTGAGACCTCCTGCTGCTTGCAACAGCTGGTACAGGAGAATGTGTACTATAAAAGCTAATAACAATAGACATTTCTTAAAAGCCTGCATTCTGCTCAGATCCTAGGAAGGAGCAGCGGTACAATTAGGTAAGGTGCCATCTCGAAATTCCTGAGGTAACAATATATGTTGGGATCATGTCACACGCTAGCAACATATATCAGCTTTATGAAATACTCAGTATGACTTGGTTTACCTTTAAGCAACCGATGCAGAAATATTTTGTGCTCAGAAAAGTATGACTTTATTAGAGTAAGAGAGATGGGTTTAACAATATCACTCGGCACAAGGCTGCGAAGCACCCGCCTGTCTGCGGGAGCTGAGCATGAACTGTCACGTGGAATCTGGAGATTTGCACTTTTCCCCACGTTTGCCACACGGTGCTTCAGTTTCTATGCTGGCACACCAAGATAATACAGCTTTCCTCAGCCTGTGGGCACAATTTAGTGTTTAAGGGCTCTGAAACCTTTGCCTACAGAAATGCGAAGTATCAGATGCGTACAGCCATCTAAGGCTTGTAACCTTGTCTCACCTTCATCCCTTCCATGCCTAAGCGTGCTAGCCCCATGCTATCTGGGGCAGCTTCCCTTACCTGCTGTGGGGCTCATACATGCCGCCCTTAGCGCATGCTAAATCCCTCACAGCACCCGGGTCACACAGTGACACTGTCACCACTTCACCATGTCCTCTGCGGCGCCAGCCCTGGATCGATCGGTGCAACAGCAGGGATGAAGGATGGGGTGCGAACCAATCCTCCTTACATGGGAGCTAAACCAAATCCTCTGTGTTTAATACATCATTAGAAGTGACTGAGAGAAGCTTAAGGCAGGCAGGCATGGAGCTCTCTGAGCATGCTCAAAGCCCAGGGCCATGGAAGGCTTCTCAGGTTTGAGTGTTTACCAGGTGCCAGGCTGAGGGAGGAAAAATCTGTAGACAGCTGTATTAATTTCCAGGTCAGCCCTTAATGGCTCTGTTCCTGGAGCAGAAGAAAATCCAGTGTGGATCCTGGCTAGCGTCAGTGATCATTGGATCTGCCCAGGTTCTGAAGAAATACCAGACGGAGAGCCCTGGCAGTGGGCACCCTCCACCCTCCACAGCTCCCCCGGCCCTGCCCAGCACCCGTCGGGGGGGGGGTGGGGGGTGGGGTGGACACAGGCGGTACGTGGGGAGTTCATCCTTCACAGTCCATCCAGCTCTCAAGTCACGTCCTCGCAGCGATGAGATGTTGCACAGAGAAGGATCGGCACATCAGGGTTAACGGCCCCAACGTGCTTCTCCAGGTGTGCCAGACCAGCACTGCCCAGAGCCCTGGGTTACAGCACCCAGGCACAGCTTGTCCTTGTCCTCCAACAAGCAGCCTGTCCTGGCGAGCAGCAAAAGGGAGAAACTGCGAGGGGAACAGAACATCATCATTTACAGTCCCACTGTGCTGTCCCCCAAAACACCAAGCTCGGTGACAAGCAGCTGGCGAAGCCTGGACGCACCACATCCACACGCCGCCAGAAGCAGGGGCTGTCCAGGGCAGGACCGAGCAGGGGAAGCGCTGCGCGGGGAGGAGGCATCGCTCGTCGCACGGGGCCACGTGTGCACACGCAAAGGCAAAGCGCAGCGCACGAGGAGCGACGCAGACCGCCAGCTCGCTGCCTTCCACAGCTTGGCATCACCACACACAACAAAGGGTGGGTGGCTCCTCGGTGAGATGCTGAGTTGAGGCTTCAGGTGCTGCAACAGCTCCATGAGTCTCCCCACTGCCCTGTTTTCCAGCCCATCACTGACACTGTCCGTTCAGGACGTACACTCTTTAGGACAGCAGTTCTTTCCTTTGCACTGGTACCAAACCCAGCGCAGCAGGGCCCTGACCCCAAAAGCTGCAGTAATCCAAGTAGCTTGTTG
Source organism: Sagittarius serpentarius (assembly GCA_034782735.1). Taxonomy (NCBI): domain Eukaryota; kingdom Metazoa; phylum Chordata; class Aves; order Accipitriformes; family Sagittariidae; genus Sagittarius; species Sagittarius serpentarius. The sequence goes on from JAVKLA010000084.1 coordinate 30,511,032, forward strand.
AAACAACGAGGACTAAAATGCAGCTAAAGTCTGCAAACTCTAAACACATCCCACCTACAGGAATAGGCTCCAGCAGTCCCTTCATCACCTTTTGGGGCCAAGTGCTTTTCAGCTTACATCCCATCCTTGTGCAAACTAAGCCAAATATCTTTCCCTGCCCAGAATAATCAAGCCAGTTTTGCACCTCAAGGACCTGCACCAAATCCACATCTCTGGAAAAAAACCTAAACTTCACACCAAGTATTAATCCCTATTTAAAAGGGCAAAAGAAAACTAACAAGAGATTTAACTTTCTAACAAAAGTCTTAAATTTAAAACAGGAAGAGTATGATAACAACAGGTTTGAATCAGCCTAAAAATACCAGTTAGTCAAAAAGATACAAGCATCGCTAGCCAGCAGTAGGAACTATAAAGCGTTTTTCACCAATGCCCCTTCCCAAGTAAAAGGACGAAGTGCAGTGCTTTCTGCCCGAGCCATGGGACTGCCTGCTACGCAACCCCCGGAGCAGAGTTAAAAGCACTCTATATGTGTTACATGCTCCAAATGACAAGAGGAATGTGGGACGGTGGATCTCTGCTCCAGATTCCCCAGCATGGTTTTAGCTGTCATGAATAAAACAGGAAGCAGAGCATCTTCCAGGTTTCCCCCACGTCCCTGACTGTCTGGATGAACTGTAGTTTCCTTTCAGGAAAGAGAAAGGAAAGAGGGGAAAAAAAGAAAAAAAAAAGAAAAAGAAAAAAAAAAAGAGAAGCAGCCAGCTGCAACACCAGACAGATTAAAAACTTCACACTAAGGAAAAATAAAGAATAACAGGAAAAACCAGACACTGAACCTTCATCCAGTTACAGCAGCTAAACTTTTTCAGGTCCTTAACAAAACAGAGTTAAATATTAACATCCGAGAGAAATATATCCATACGTTATGCAGCCTTTTTAACACACACTCTTGCTTAGGAGTCATAAATCATACTTAAGCTATATTTTACTTGCTGACCACATGCATATATACTCATTTAACTCCCAGTGCTCTGCTGCCTTGCTGCATTAACCAGTAAAACTAAGAGGAAGAACATGACTGAATGGGAGCTGGCTTAAAATATCTTTATATCTAGGCCTGAAGAAACATTTTGCCTTTGAGACCAATCCACTAAGCCAACTTTCCCTGCTACAGAAGGTTTCATTGGGTCCCTTGCTGTTGACTGGCGATGCACATGCCTGCCTCCACCAGCAATGCACACACTTTGATGCAATCCATCTGACAAAAAAAAAAAACAACAAAAAAAATCCTAAGTTGCTTGCTAAAGCAGCAATGATGCACTTACCAGCATCCAGGCAAGCTCCTTCGCTAACACGCTCCCCTCTCGGGCGGATCAAATTTGGAACAAGGTCCAGGAGCAAGAGAGAACTGAAAACTGACCACAACAAGCTTCCAAAACAAGAAAGGGGGGGATAAAAAAAAAAAAACCCTTACTACAGGAATTCAAATCCTGCTTCCACCAGACCCTGAGTCACCTCCCCTCCCTTGCAATAGATCAGAGCAATGGGTAAACATTTCCAAATATGGAGATCAAAACTCCAAAGGATGTAAAAAAAAAAAAAATCACCCTTCTCTCCCTGGCTTTGGCACAGGGATGACTTGCCCCTCTGCAGCCTGAGCTAGGCACATCGCTGTTGCTGACCTACACATAGCCTGGACATGGGGCCACACACCGCTGTCTCGACCTGTGCTTTGGAGGCTCCTGGCTCAATGGGTGATGCTGCATCTCTGTCCCCTCCCAGGGATGCACGGGGAGATACAATGGGAGCAGCTCCAGGAGCTGTCACCCCTCGCTCCCTACAGCAAACCTCCCCCTCGTCCCTCAACTCATCAGCAGAAAACCTCCTATACCTATTTTTTGGAGTGCTCTTTGAAGGCAGATAGGCAAATTCAGGCTGTGTTTATAGTGACACCAGCTTACCATCAGAAAAGGCAAGACTCAGCCACTGGTCCCCCTAGAGGGGTCCTGCTGCTGGGTCCCACACCGGCCGCTCACCTGGGGCAGGGAAGTCTCCCCTGACCTGGCTCATCTAGCTGGTGCTTTGCAAAACACATGTATTTGATTTTGCATTACAAAAAAACCCCAAAACTATAGCTCTGTGGAAAGGAACATGCTGCTTGGACAAGGCAAGATCTCCACGCAGGGACAAGAAGCCCCAGGATGGCAACACCCCTCAATCCCTGCCGGGACACACAGCCCAGCATCCCGTGGAGGGGCTGGAGGGTCAACGCTCAAGCCCATACTACAGATTTAGGAGGCAGAACAGTTATGCTTAGAGGGCACAACTGTCCCTGCAGAGCCTGCCTGCACACAGGAGCAATATACCCATGCCACCACTCCCACAGGCATGGCTCCTCAGCTGCAACAGCCGACCTGCGGGCAGGAGGGAGGCGACTACGCCTGCCAGCACAGGACGGCAGCCTCCCGGTAGCTGCAGCCATCGGCTCCAGGAGCGGGCAGCCTCTCAGGAATGTGCAAATCAGGACATTTTCAAGGGGAACAGGCTGCCGAGGCGATGCAGCCAGACCAGTGATTCCCCAGCACCACCCACAAGATGCTATTGAATTTATAGGGAAGGAATTCCAGAGCTGACTCTGCCCATGTATGGCCAAAACAAACTGTAGAAAAGTGACATTATAGTACATCTGGCTTTCACTGGTATTGAAGCACGGGCTTCAGGAGGAGCCGAAATCCTGCAGTGACAGGGGCTGTACAATTACCTCCAGTAGACTAGGCAGAGGTCAAGGGCCCGTGGCAGCACGAGTTCAGCCCCTGATATCACAGGTGACGGAAAACATGCAAACATTTTCTTCAGAGAAAAACAAAGCTTTCTGCTTTTTAGAATAAGAAGCACATTTAACTTAGTGATCTGTCACTACCACTGCAAAAAATAAACTTTGCCAGGCAGCACCAGCACATGTCCACTACACTGGTAGTTATAAAGGCAGGTTTAAAGAGCCAACAGTCCAAGTGGCACTAAGTGATACACCAGGGCAATGCCAACACAATGCGGGCTGGGACTAGATCTTGATAGGCAGCTGGTCAACGACTTTTCTAGAATTCCACTAAAACCTCCCCCAGAGCCATGCACCCCAGCCAGCAGCTGGGCCACCAGGAGCATTCTCCATGGTCAGAAATTGAGATGTTCTGAGCACAGTGCTGGAAGATGCTCCAAAACCAGGGTAAGAAGGGTCAGGTTTTACAAACTCTGACTCTGTTTTCCAGCACCTTGCGGTGCCCAAGGTATTGCTTTTTGCAAGGACAAACAGCGGGATGTAGTGGAGAATAAGGTAAGTCAAGGAAGGGAACAAAAGCGTGGTGGAGGAGAACTGGAATGGCAGGGACCCTGCCCCAGCCCTTACTGCTCTGGGCTCCTGCAGCATGAACAGATCGAGGTTCTCCTTAACAGTTAAATGCCACTACCTTGCCTGCCCTGCCAGCAGGGGAAATACTAGCTGTGTCAGCTGGAGAGGCAAAGGGCTTACCGAACCACAGAGGAATGCAGGCTGCAGTGGCACACGCAGTGGGGACAGGGAAACGAAACCCAGGGGAACGCGGGATGCTAGTGCTGCCTCTGCCTTTGCACCGGGGTCAGGCAGGGTTTGATGGCTCCTGGGGTTGAAACCTAGGACTAACGGCTTTGTGACCTTAGAGGGACTCTCATACCAGAAACGAACATAGCTGTTAGAGGGGCTGGGAGCTCAGGGGCCTGAGCACAGGAGGACAAGCCGGTTCCTGGCTCCTGGCAGGCAGCCCGGCGCCGCTTTTCAATAAGCACAAGTCATACTTATTGGATTGGGAAGAAGTGTGTGTCTGAGCAGCATTTGTTGATGGGAGACCCACCATGCAGGTATTCCCCTAGCTTCGTGTTCCCAGGGATTAGGATCTCCCCTCAGTTTCCCAGCTGAAATGGCATTATAACCTCTCTCTTTCTACAGTGCTCACTTCAAACAGCGGCACCTAAGCATGAACTGGGGTTCACTGCCTCTGCTTTAGAGCACCTTCCACCCCAAATGACACAGAGAAATGGACACATCCACGTCTAACCACAGGCTAACCAGGAGCTCCCTGCTACATGGCAAGGCAAGTCCCTCTCCTTGCCACAGTCCTAACCCTGGAAAGCAAAAGCTTGGGGGCCTGGGAATAAAATCCAGCTCAAGCCTCTTGCACAGCAGTACAGGTCATTATTAATTGGCCACCAGGTCAGGTGTGGCTAATTTAATTTAAATGATATTACATAAGAAGTACAACTGAGAACATTTGATTCATAAAAATATCTTGAAAGGGCAGAGTGCACAACTTGCATGGCATATATAACACAGGCACTGCTGCAGCATCACAGGAACACAGACCACGTAATGCACACAGCAAGGACCAGGGATGCTCATACGTACACATGCACAACTACACGGACATACACGTCCTCCCCCAACATGCATAAAAGCAGACTTAGGACTCGCAAGCTTAAGTCCTGTGCAGCAAAAAGTTAGCAGAAATGTTTGTGACAGTTCCACTTTGCAGGCAAAGGCAAAAACCGGGTGCAGAGGAATAAATATAGAAAAAAGTCAGGCAGGCAAAGCAGGTGCTGGCTTGTAAAACCTTGGCCAGAAAGGCTCTCCAGGAGGTTGAATCTGGTAGTTTTGCAACAGCTCCACAGAGAGACAGAAGAGACAGAAAAAGAAAAAAAGAGAACATGAATGCATATGCATTCTTTTATCGCCATATATAGTATATACAGACATTTGGTATATACACCCCCAAGCTCTCATACACCACCATATAGTATATGCTATATATTCATTGCACATCTTTGTTTCCATGTGCCTAGATTTGTACAGCATGTGTGTGTATATAATGTATGTATGTGCATTTCTCATGTATGCATTTGTCATTACCCCTCACATCACCTATCTGTGCGTGCTGTCACACAACACACCGCTCGACTGAGCGCGTCTAAAGCCTCAGCGCCATAGTCTGGGATGACTTCTGAACACTTGCAGCTTCTCTCTGCTGAGCCCTTCCTTACCACAGCCTCTGGGTGCAAGCACCACCAGGGATCCATCAGTTTGTCTGGTGTTTTCCAGTGATCCCACCCCCCCTCCACACTCCGTTGGGAGAGGACTTAATTTATTTTTTTAGCAGAGAACCACAAACAAGGTGCCACTGTCAGAAAAGCCACAGATCCCTCCAAGAAGTTGCCCCTCGCACCTGTGAAACGTGTTTACGTACCGGTTCTCACGCTGCACAGCCTTGCTGGTGGGACGAACTCAGAACAGGGATTTTGGAGACACGCAGGGCTCCGCCCGAGTCACGACTTTGGGTTTCTTTCCCAACCCTGTGGAGAGGTGGGGAGAGAGAGAGAGAAAGAGAGACTGTTGTGATGCACGCCGGATGGGCTTCCTGACGGCTTATCTCCAAAACTTGCAGTCTAACCCACACAGCTTCTGGGAAATGCAGCATTTTCCTCCCCAGCTCTCTTAGGCAGAAGCCTCCATACTCCTGGACTCCTTTTGGCACCCCCCAAAAGCAAGCATCACCACCTCGAACTGGGCCAACAACCAGCACTGGCTGTCAGCTGCCACTGCTTGGCCAACAACTTGCACCTCCTTGGGCCTGTACAGCTCCTTTACTGCTCTTAATGCCCCTGAGAAGGGGGAGGTAAAAGGAGACGTAAAATGAGGCATAAAATAAGAGAACAGGGTGAATCCATCACTCATCTCTGTGACCTCAGGCACAGCGAGGGAGCTAGGAGGCATAATTTAATTTGGTTTGAAGCTCATGGGGTTCACCACTACCGCGAGCGGAGCTACACCACCATCCAGTTCACCAGCCCTCCACCTCGGCACAGCCTTTTCTCTGAGGAGCTCTGCCCAGTTCCCATCAGGGACTGCTTCGCTCCTTCCTGTAGCTGCAAAGCAGACACGGCCCTTTCTTGAAGTGACAGACTCAGCGTCACTTTTCCCCTCTGCAGAAGATGAAAGTAGAGCAGAGGGGACAGCCAGGCCACGCGACCTCCATCTTGCATGTGGCATGCCAGGACACGTGGCAGGGTGCACCCCACGGAGACAGGCAGCATCTGAATCGCACACTCCGGCCTGCCCCCACCAGCCCACGGCCAGCATCCTGTCCCAGCCACATCCTGGTCACTCTGATGGCCCTATCTCTGCTCATGACGACCACAGGCTTGCTTTGTCATCACCACTCAGCAGAGAAAGTTACTGCTATTTGCCGCTGTAACAATGGAGATGCTCGGTTCAGGCTTGCATTTGTTGTACCTGTGCTGCTCACGAGGATGCACATGAGCCCACAAGCCTACAACCAACATGCAGCAAAAGGCAAGAGTGCTGGTGGCTCACAGTCCAGGTCCCTCCTCCCTGTCACACGGTGAGATGGCTTCCTGCCCCTGCCAGCATCCTTTGTCCCCCAAGCCATGCCTGATGCTGCAGAAGCCAGGAGAGAAACAGGGCTCTCACTTCTCCCAAGCAGTGGTAGATCTCCATTGTACCAACACAAGAGCACACCAAGGTCCACCCAGACCCAGGCAGCACCCTCCCAGCTCAGTCCTGTGGTCCCTGTGGTGGCACCCAGCCCTGATTCCCCTCAAGGCTGGGCAGGTATAAAAGTCCCCAGGACCCTCAACACTCCCGTCAGGTGTGATGAGGACAAATTCAACTGGAGATCACAATGGCCTCTCCCACTTGCTGTAGGCTTGGGGTGAAGATGAGTAACTGCAGGGTTTTATTGCTGGTGAACTCAGCCAAAGAACAATTTCTCTCCATCCATCGAGGAGACAAGTACAAGCAAATATTATGGTTGTGCATATTTACTTTTCATTTTAAAATGATGTAGAGTTACATACAATTTAGGTCCTTCCCCCAGGCTCCTGCCAAAATGCCCTTCGGTCTTACCTGCAAAGGCAGAAGACAACAACATTCCCCTCCGGTTCCAACACCGTTTCAATTCAACTCACAACAGCATCTCTGGGAGCTCCAGGTAACACAGTATTTCTTAGGACCCAGCCTGTGTTTAAAAGATCTTGGCTCAGGCTTGTCTTTCACCAGGTTTAACTCAAGAAATGTTTACAAGATCAGTTATAGGACTCAGCAAACTTGGCTAGCTGAACTGCATCTTCCTGGCTTTACTTTCCATGCTGGCTGTGCCTGTCACCTTGTGACTGGGGTTCCTGCAGCAAGGTGAGCAGGACCCCGCAGGGGTCCTACCTTCAGCACCCAGCTGCTGAAGCATGCTGTGAAACCACCCACCCCAGCAGCAAGCGGGGCCCAGCATGGCCCCAGAGGGGCAGCAACCCACTGATACCCAGGCACACACTCCCTCCTGGGCACACATCCACAGCCAGGCAGGACAGGGACAGCCTGACTGGTCACAGCAATATCCACCTGAGCCAGTCTGTCAAACTACTCCACTTGTGACACCATTTCTTTAGCAGAAGGCTGAAAAAGTCAATCTGGGTCTTTGAGTGCAGAAATACCCAGAAGACAGACCTTGAGGACAGACCCAAGGTACCAGAAGAGCTGCACATCTGCTGCATCACAAGCCATCAAGCCATGATGCCACCACCAAATCAGACCTCTTCAAGACATGATCTCAACAAGCATTTCCCATTGAGGAGCATTTCTCGAGACTCAAGGCCCCCAAACTCCAAGATAGCAGAGCTCCTCTCCCCAGAGTCTCTCTTCTCAGTTACCTGTACACATCCCTCAGCAAGGAGCATCCCCGAGAGCCTCACACACAAGAGGACTACACAGCAGATCAGCAAAGCAATGCCTTAACCACGCCAGCTCTGCTGGGGAAGCAGGCAAGAGATACAGACCTTGAGAGACAAGAAGTCCCAAAAAAGGGTCTGTCCCTCACTGTTATGCTCATTCCTGCTTTGGCTCAGGTGGGGAAAGACAAACAGTACAGACATACCCAAATTGCTGCCATTGATTCCAGCACAAGCCTTTCCCCCACTGAAGCCCCGGGAGAAATACATGCAAAGACTGTCCCTAAGGAGCCACCTCTGGGTTTCATACATCCCCCAACAACCATTATGGGGAATATCCAGGTGCTTTTACAACAGAAATAGTAACAACAGGCAGGCTTTTAGCCCTACAAAACTGAGGTTCTCCTAGTTCAGAGCCACCGCAACAGATGCTCAGTGGTCTGTGCACAGCTAATTCTGATTTTCATCTTGCAACCGGAAATCCCAGCTTTCTATCACAGTCCTGCAAGAGGTAACAGCAGGAGAGTCTCTTTGGTAACACAGCTTTACGCTGTCAAGCTCCCACCTGGCCTAACTCAGTAAGACTCTTGTGCCTCCAAATCACCAGCTACAGCAGCCGAGTCTTCGGAGTCTGTACACAACTACATGTGCACATCTGCATCTTCATTTTTATGCCTAGCACAATACAGACCACTTATCTTAATGCACCATTTCATTAGGCAATTTATCATTTAGAAGTAATTTAAAGCAAATGCCCAAACAGGAGGAATCAGCTATCACAGTCAAAGCACTAAGTAGAGTCTGTGAACAAACTGCCAGAACCAGAATTTACCGAAAGAGCACATCTTTTACAAAAGATTGTTTTCTTCATTTTTTTCTTCCAACTAGTTAAATTTAAGGTATAGCTCATAAAAAGCTGAGAAAGTGAACAGAAGTTAAAAAAGCCATCCCAAGCTGAAAGGAAAATAAGGTGAGAGGCTGAGATGTACAAACTCTAAAATCCTTAGAGCCGTGATGATCGGAAACAGTCTGTTCACTCACTGGCTGATAATACTGATGCTGTATTATCGACAGTAAGAATCAACATTTCCCAAGAAAAAAATAAGAAATATAAAGTTAACACACAAGTAGAGTACAGAAAGCAAAGTTTCCTGATTGCAGATTTAAATCTAAAAGCCGTAGTTTACAATGCCTGAATTTAAAAATCAGTCCTCTGTTATGGGTTGAGTTTTCTTATATTGTTCAAATTTTTCAGAAATGGACAGTTTAAAACCTCTGCAAGAATTCCAAGTTTCAATGGAGTACAGTTAGCGCTTTCAGAAAAACAGGCTTCCCTAGCATAACTTTACAGTGGTCACTTAGAAATTGAGTAACCATACTCGACCCCTTTAAAAGAAAATCTTACCTGTGAAAATAATTTCAGCAAGTGCTAATTACACTTCTCACATAACAGCCTGGCTGAATGTCATCTGGTTTTTTGACTATTCAAAAGTTGCATTCACTTTTAAATCTCCTTTACACTTGAAAGTGTTACCAATACTTCGAGATTAATTTTCTTTTTTTTTTTTTTAATCCACATGGCTATACTTGTAGAAGCCCAAGCGTAAACACCAGTTAAACTGGGATAAAGTAGCCTCGCGCTGGGATCCTTCATTCCTCTTCCTTTGTGGAGCAGATGGCTCAGCCTAACCGCCACAAGGAAAATTGTCGTTTTAACCGTTCCAGTCACCAATTTTTAAGTGCAGACAAGCTCCCGGCAAGTCAGCCATCAGCATGAACTGACATGGGTCCCCCCCTGTATGATTGGCAGGTGCACATACAGGTCCCCAGACAACAACCCCATTCAATCTGACCTTTTCATTTTAAATGAAAAACACTTAAAAGCCTGCCCTGTTCTGACATGTGCGCTTTTATGTCTTTCTCACGCTGTGCCAATATATATGTTATTTGCTGGCCAAAGTCCCCAAACTCAGAAATCCCACGTTATCTCCTCTGCTGCTGGAGCCCTGATCCTCAGCAGTCCTGGCCACCGCCAGTGCCGAGGGAACCGTCTGAGGTCTCCATGTCCTCACACACCGGAAAATCAGACCCCTTACATGCAAACCTCAATTCAGAGTCCAATCCTGACTTAGAATTCAACTTGTACGCATGGGTAGCCTTACACTTGAACACAGCTGCCTGGAGACATGGACTGATCTCATTGTCCCAGGACACTGATGCCTGCAGGATCTGGCCCTAACAGCTTTCTGTGTTTACTTCTGCGCTTCTTGGGTTTCATTTATTAAACTGCTCGACTCAAAAGAACACTGCTGAAGTTATCTAATAAAAAGATCATGCAAGATAACAAAAGCTGGAGACGCATTTCCTCCGCTCTGCTGCCAGCAGCAGCACCTGCTCAGAGAGTCATCAATACAAACAGCAACAGCTAATACGCCTGGCTGCTGCCTTTGGGGAGGTCAGATCCTGTGCTGGTGTAAAGCAGCAACTATGCGAATAGCAAGTTTCGATCTGCAAGGAAGCACACACCCCTCTGTATCGTACTCGGCTCGGAGCTGCTTTCAAATCCGCCGCAACCCTGTGTGTCAAAATTAGCCGTAAAGGGACTTATCGCTTCCGAACTCCTGGTCCAGCTCTCGTGCTGCAGGAAGGCTGATGCCGGCCATAGCATGGACTGTCAGTTCCGATGGGGAAAATTAGCTCCCATAAAAGAGCAAACTCACTGGCAGCCCCTGCACGCTGCAGGGCGCAGAGCCTGGCATTAAAGCATTGACCTACAGGAACCCCGGGGTCCTGCAGCAGTGGCAGACCTGGCTTTGGGGCCAGGGGACTCATTTTTATCTTTGCTGTCACACTCAATTTTCAGGTTTGTCCTGGGGTTTATAAAAAGAGACTAAAACAAGAGGAGAAAAAAAAAGGAGCAGGAAAGTAGGGGGAAGGAGAGACCACCCCAGCGGCACGGCAGCACCAAAGAGATGGCATCAAGCTTTCCCAGATGGAGACTGCTGTATTAAACAAAAAAATCATTTGAGGCAGGACAGATTTAAGCCGTAGCCGAGGAAGATGAGAGACAGCCCTACCTAGAGCATCCTGGCGGCTGGGTGCCACCCCACTGGCTCTCAGCTGGAGCCACTGGGCAATGGTTGGGGACCAACCCATCAGCAGGACCAGCCACGTCGCAACCCTGTTATTTTAAATGCACAAGGACAGCTAGAAAAGAAGAGTGGCTAAGGGACGAGAGGAATCAGCACGTCTATGCCAGAAAGCCTGCGGGTCCCATGCTGGAGTGACCTTTCAGCAGCTCCCCATTGCTGCCAGCAGTGCTGCCTGTGATTTACGTGTCTGTAACTGACACTAGGATCAGACCGTGTATTTTCAAGCAGAGACTACCAACCTCACGCTGTTTGCGCTCCCTCAGTCTACTGGGAGTGGAAGATTTCCAAAACAGCCTCAGTGATTTTTATTTCTTTTTTCTTTTGCCCCCACCATTTGCTGTCAGCATTTCACTAAGCCTGGTCAGAAAGACCCTTAGCGAGGGGGGTGCAGTTTCACTTCCTCACTCGAATGCACTCCAGCTTCTCGATCAAAGGAGGATAAATGATTTTGCTTTCAAGTTCTTATGCAGTATCAGAACACCAGAGAGCCTGGGTTTCAAACAAAGGATAATGTTTTGCAATCCAAACCCCAAAAATGTAATGTTTTCCCCCCAGAAGGAACGGCCATCCTCACCAGGCGGCACTGCCAAAGTGCTGCCCTAACACGCCTCCCGTGTCTTAAGATGCTTGGTCAAGAAAAACAGACCAACAATGACCAAGAGCACAAGGGAGCAGAGAAGTGCTGTGCCCCAAGGCACGGGGGTCAGGAAGGTGCCTGGCTCTCCTCACTCCCAGCCCAGGGTCTTCTGCAGCCCACCTTTAGGTTGAAATCTCCTAGGGCAGAGAGAGATTGCATTTTTGTGCACATTTGTTCAAGTCTAAGGGGTTTATTATGAAGTTTTATTACAAAGGACGATGTTCCTTTAACCATTTTGGTTTTAAAAGGGCAAAATTTGGAGGCAAAGGTCACCTTCTCCCAGGCTTGCTCAGGTGCCACCACAATGAAACCCTTGGCACCATGGCGGGCTCTCTTACTGCTCTTAAAACCATATGTAACCAAAACTTTTAGAACTTAGAGCCTGCATGACCAGACAGTCTTTGTGTTCAAGGCTTCTGTTTTATCCAGTCTGGGCCAGATCATTTGAAAATAGCAAAAAATACCTGGTGGCCAACTGGATTCCCCACTCCTGTGCCCACCTGGTCAGGCTAGGTATTTTTGAAAGCATTATAATCCATCATGGTGTTTAGAAAAGCACAATAGGCCAGGACCAGTAAATCTCTCTGGTTTGGAAATGTCTGTCCCTTCCTTCCCTGCCATCCCCAAGGATGACCAAGCATTAGCTATCGTCTTTCATTTTTATATCTTAACAGCAAACTACCCTGGTTTCAACCTTGGAACAAATACCTTCACGTGGGATGAGCAACAAAGGGCCTCAAACACCTGTATTAAAAAAAACCTGAGTTTCTCAGTGTAGCTGCTTCTCTTTCCAAAGAGCTGGATCTAGAGACAGAGGAAGTGTATTCCTAAAAAAAAAAAAAAAAAAAAAGAAAAGCCCCGATGGGGCAGAGAGGCCAAGGTTAACGTGGAAATATGGCAATCAGCCAGCAGAGAGTAGGGCCACCTCACCAACAACTGCTTTTCATGAAAATATTTTTGTTTTCAACAAATGTTGTTACCATCACAAATTGAAGAATTACAAAAAAAAAAAAGCTAAACTTTTTTCCCTTTACAAAACAAGCTGAGTTGCAAGCTGACACTTCCTGCAGAAAACTCCATTTTGAGAAAGAAGACATTTATACCAAATATAGATAAAAAAATTCTGGAGTGATCCTGACAATCCCTAATAACTGCTCTTATTACATCTCAAAACTAGGAGGACCACAGATGCCTGTGGATGCGTTCGCCTTCTGAATAAGAAAGTACCATTACTTCCATCAGAGATGGGGACCGAGACATACAGAAAATACATTAAAAAGCTGATTTAGGTCCTAAAGTATCCCACCTTCACCTGGAAGGCAGGATCCTCATTGCATTTGGCCTTTATCACCAAGGGAATTAAAAAAAGAATACCAGATGCAGTTTTTCAGGCCACCCTTTACACTGATAAACTCTTCCTCCCTGTGACAGGGAAACTGGCCTGCCACTGCAGAGCCCCCACTCCCGGGCGGGGATGAGGAGGGATGATGGCGAAGATGCTCTGTGCCTCCACTGCGGGATAACACACACACAGAGCTGCTGTCACACAGAGCCACCAGACCTTCACCGCAGACAAAGCTGCTGCCCCTAAACGGAGGACGGAGAGGGTCTCCAGCATACGCAGCAGCACAACAGTGGGAAGGAAAAGCGATCCTAATCCCCCGGCTCAGCAGGACCACGCACACGCCATCCCGCGGCATAGCTGTCAAACAGACATCTATTTCAGCACGACGACCTGGTAATCTGCCTGCAGGACGACACGCAGCTCCACGCGCTTCCCCTTCTCATCAGGGAGGGACTGTCTCCCCCAAAGGTGACAGCAGTGGGGATAGCAAGGACATGAGTAGGCACCCGTCATGCTGTTTGCCCAGCACCCAGCCCTATACATGCTACCATCCTCCCAGCTAGGGCTTGGGCTCAAGCAAAGGGAAGGTGGCAGAGCTCAGACATCCCTCCATCAGGTCCCTGTGCAGAAGAACCAGAACACAGACTTCCACGGGAATTCTGCAGATTATCCTCCCCCCAAAGGAGCCTAATTAATTGCCTGTAAAAGGGTACTGGGATTTATCACACAACTTCTTCCAGCGTAGGAAGTGCAAGTATTGTCACATCTTTCCTCTCCGTAAAAATTAAGGATAGCAAGTCTTTAGCCCCTGTGTGCCATTTTATCTTGACCTGGAGGAGTATATACGCTGGACTTGCACTGCATTTCGTTTATTTTTTGCTTAGCACGAACAGTGACTATAAAACTGCACCCCTGGACCTGTACATTTCGGTTCACTTTGACTGCGTTCCTGTTTCTCGGTGGAAAGAAAGAGGCTTTTGGTTTGCAGAATGGCAAAGTTATCAATTAAACATCCTCAGCATGCTTAGTGGACCTCATCAGCACTCACAGGGAGAGATCACGCTTCTTCCCATGTGCCTGATGTTTTCTCAGCACAAAGTTTTCTTGGCTACTAACTGTGTGTTCTTTCCAAGAGTTTGCCACATGATATCCTCCAGCCTGCTGCACCTGAGCTCTGTATTTTGGAAGAGTACATGCCTATTTGTTTGAAACATTAGCTACAGCGTGTGGGTGCAACATCATGCTGAAGCTACGAAACACTTGAGACCAGGAAAGGTCTCTTCAACTTGCTTCCACCTCGCTGGTGTGATTCACAGGAGCACCAAACAGCATAACACCGCCATCATACCTGTCCTCGCCTACTCCTACCCTACCATACTGAGCTCATCAGCGGGAATTTTGTCGACAGCCCTGAAGCTAGCATTTATGTTATCAAGCCAAGCGTTTTTATTTTTTGACTTGGTGATGGGGAAAAACAGAGAGGAACTGCAGAAGGTTTTGGAGATAAAGATCTCTTCAGAACGTGCCAGCTGATATTTTCAAAGACTGACTTGGCACAGCATCAAGGAAGCCAACATGCAAGCAAGCAAGACCAGCTCCATGCCAGCCATCAGCCAGGCTCAAGGAGCATTAGTGACTGCAGTCAGGAAGAAGGAAGGAGAGGAAGAAAGAGAGAGACAGACTAATACTGCACCTGTCACAAGAGGTACAGCCACACGCCTTGTCACCACCCAAGCAGGAAACACAGAGAATAAAGTGAGGGGGACCTCTGTGAGCGACCACAACATCTCAGATCGCAGTGGCCATGTACAAGCCAGCACTTGCCAAGACTGACCACGCAGCTGTGCGTGAGATACCACACTTGGCCTTCAGCCTAGAAACAGGGGACATGCGTGGGAGGCTGCGTGGGAAGAGCTGACAAGCGAAGACTATGTCCTATCAAGGCTGCAAATCTGCACGTTGCACACAGAGGCTCACAGCAGCCTCGCATAAACCATTCATCTGTAGCCACCATATATCTAGTTACAACCCCCAGTAACACATCTGACTTGATCACCAGGCTTTTATCAGCATTCACAGAGACCAGAGAAGGTCAAGAGAGCCATCATCCAGGAACAGAGGACAAGCACAGTGAGCTCAATGGGAACTTGACAGGCCAAGAATGACGGCAGTCACGGAGGACCAAGGAGAGCTCACTTGTGTTGCCCTCTTTTTCCGAGGCTCTCGAAGACGACAAAACCTCTGACCTTTGATTAAACCATGCTACTGCCAGAAGAGGGGCCGGCTTAGGGGCTCGGGGACTCAATAAGAAACTATTTATCTCAAGGTCATGGGTTCATACCCTCTTCAAGTTCTTTTTTCTTAGTCAATTAAAACAGGGGACTCAATCTGCATTAAAAAAACCTGTTACTAAGGGCACAGCCAGATATTGCCTTGTGAAACAGGCAGATTAAGAAAATACAGCCCTTTTGCTGGTCCTTGCAAGCCCCATAGGCAAGCACAGCAACTTTGGGAACGCTCCCTGTGCAAAGTGAACACAACCTGCTTTCGCACCCAGGGTAGCAAAGCTGAGGAGGGGATTGCAGGCGAGCGGGCACGGCTGCCATCGCCAACCTCCAACAGCAGGTTGGGCACATCCCTGTAAGGAGCATTATGGATGGAGCTGATCCTGCCCCTGCCTCTGAACCTGGTCCTGGGAGACTTCTGCTCATCCCCATACCACTGCTTTGAGAGGAGGTACGTTCAGCCAGTGACCACTGCCCAGACAGCTGTTCCTCGTATACCAGCTAGTGCTCAGAGGCCAAGTAGCAAGGCTGGAGATGCGCTTCTGCCTTTGCACGCACAGAGCAAACAGCACCCATGGGGCTCCAGCCCTTGCTGCCTGGGAGCCCAACCACTTTGGACTGGACATCTTCCAGCCCTCAACCCAGTGGTGACATCGGACAGCCCCTCCAATAGGCACCGAAGAAGCACAAACACTTGGGTGGACACTTAGGACCAGCTGAAGGGAGGAGATCCTCTATCTTCCTCCTGCTGCAGGCCCAGCCCCAGTGGTGACAGAAACGTGACAAACGCAGAGGTCGAGCAAATGGGGAGGAGAAAGGACATCTTCCACTACGTCACCAAGCCCAGAACACAGGAATCAAAGTTAATGTGTATCTAAAACCAATTACTGATAGAAACCAAACTATCTAGGAACTCCAGCTGCTGCATTCAGGGTTCCTGGTAGTGAGCACAGACACAGTCAAAACCTGTTGTTGTTTTTTAGCCCATAAAAAGTCAAGATAAAAACGTGTTCCTGCACGCAGGGTGCACACACTCACCTCTGTCGCCTTCCCACCAAGAAAAAACAACACCCTCCAAGTGCAAGTATTAGGTTTCATAGAATTTTTGATAACTCCATGCTTCTCCTATATGTACCCTTTGGTCCAAAAGCAGAGAAAGGATTTAAGCACAAACTCTCTATGCACCAGGATGGAGCTGCTGGCCCTACTTGGGCCCTCCAACGCATCGTGGCCAGTGCAAGGGTAATGTGGCAAAATGGACGGGTTTGGAAACAAATGGGAAGCAAGCAGAGTTTTCTTCCATTCACTGAAGATGGTAATTATTTTGGAGAGGACTGCATATCCTTTTGGCTTTTAATTAGTGGAAAACCAAGTCAACCTCAGTTCATATGAGTGAGAAACTATTAGGGGCTACGGATCTGCAGCCAAGGAAAACAAATCTGTACCCGTCCTTCACCCCCAGAATAATTTCTGATTGTCAAGCACAGTTACCAGGGGAATGAATAGCTTCTCCTGCAAGCTCCTCACTCAATTAAACTAATGCAGACAAAAAGGCCAGGCAGCAGCAGCCAGCAGCACGAGGCGAGTCAGATGCACGCACTTGGCGCACATGGAGCAACCACAGCAGGTTCAGAGCGATGAGGGAGAGGACAAGCGGTCCACAGCCTCCGTCATCACAGAAGACACAGAAGACACCCAAGGCTTCTCCTTGACATGCTGAATGGCAAAAATTGGCGGGCTCTGTGCCCTGAGGAGACTTCAGGAAGCTTTAACTGAGAAGACAGAAGCACACCGCGGTATCCAGAGCTGCCATCCATATTTAATGGAGACTGATAAAGATCTGAGTGAGGAAACACCTAAGAAAAGTCCTTGATTTATTACTAATCCAGAACTATCCTCTCACTGCCTCCCCCTCCACTCAGTAGCCTTATAATTATAACTCTGCCTGAAAAACCAGGACAGCCATCAAGTCAGAGCACGAAATAGAGGCCAGGAGAAACAAGTACAATCCTCAGCCCTTCTTGAACAAGAAAGCCAAGCGTCTAAAACATCCCAATCATCTTTCAAAGCACCCAGGGAAAAAAAAAAATTAGATGCAGCAGAAGCTCATTTTTGTTCCCAGTTGCTCTTCGCAGCCCAGCTGTTGGGGCAGTAATGATCCATATGAAGAGGATCAATTCCTGTTTCCCCCCCACCTTGTGCAGCTGAATTTCATTAAGAGGATGAATACAAGCCTTGGAAGCTACAGTGACACATACAGGTCTTCCTTACTCTTCACTCCTCTGATGTGCTACAGTTTCATTTTCTCTTTGGAAAGTTAGCCAAATAGCCATATTTTTTTTTTTTAGCAGAAAGCAAAGCGTCAGGCAGCTTCTGGCCCATGCAACACTGAGCAAACTTCTCCTGATGAAAAAGGCTGCAAGATATTCATCATCCGGAATCTCCGAATACTCTGTACAGCCAAAGTTACTGCAGTGGAGTTCCCTGGTCCTCGGTGTGTTATCTCTGACAGCTGGCTGGGGCTGCACTTCATGGTGGGATGCAGCAGGAACAGCCAGGACATGAATCGCAAACTGCAGAGTCCAGAGACAACTCCAGAATAAACTGCTGCTTCGGCAACACACATTCATATAACTTGCCTGACCTCAAAGGCATCATGGAGCTGGCAACTAAATGTTCACATTCGGGGCAAAGAGAGGGAGGCAAGCAAAGGATTCAGGCCAGCCAGGAGCATCGCGCCTTCACACACCACTGACTAGGAGGTGGGCATGTCAGCGTGTGGGCAAAGGCAGGCAGTAAGCAAAATCCACAGCTCCCTCCTTTCAGCTGCATTTTAATAAAGTGTCAGTGTGCAAACATAGAGCTAAATCCCATTTCCCCTCAAAAACTAAAGGAAGTTGCGTCTGATTTCGATGGAAGCATGGCCCGGCCCTTGCATAGCTGAAAGCAGCACAAGCCACTGTGGTCAGAGCAGCCCAATGTAGCGGCGGCAGGTGCTCTGCAAAGCTGCACCCACACAGCCATGAACACGCCCCAGCTTAGACAGGCTCTTCCAGCAGGTGTTATTTGAACCCTGGGCATCTCTCTAGCAAAGCGCAACGATATTTAACTTCCTTGTGGGCTCAGGAGGCTGCCAAACATCTGTTGGGATTAGTTGGTTCATGTTTGTAAAGCGCACACAAATGCTATCATAAGGAAGGGTCTGACCTATTAATGGATGTGAATGCTGGACTGAGATCCAAACCCACATACTCTATTTGCACATATGGCTGTATCTCCCTGCCAGATTTCACTGTGTGAAGCTAGGATGGAGGCAGGAGGTGTCACCTATAGCTTACAGCCCATTTTCGGTCACCGATAATTTAAGGGAGTCACACTGCTCCCCTCCTCCACTTTACCCCATCCAACTGCACAACTGAATTTTGATAACAAGCCTGGCTAGTGCAGCTCTACCAGGAGCCCCCAAACACCACATGCATTGCCCTTTGCAGGAGAAACCCATCTTCCCTCAAGCCTCCATCCCACTCCTTGGGGCCCCACCAGGGCTGCAGATCACAGACTCTCAGCCCACGGATCTCCGGCGGGCTCCCAGAGGCAAAGCTGCAGCAGATCAGCCACCCAAATTCCTCGTACCAAGGGACTTTGCATCAAGTTTCACATTTCTCTTGGGTGTCCCTCCCTCCCACACAGGCCTCCTGTGAGTAAGGGCTGAGGAATGAGACAGCAAGCACGCAGAACTCAGAAACCACAGTGATAAACAGCCATGAGGGAGATGGACTCCCCAGGAAGGACAGGGAAGGGCCCAAGTAGGTTTCAAATAGAACCAAGCACCTTTGTTAAAGGGATTATAGGTGGCAACTGCTTACGACGGCAGGGCCACAGGAGCCGTACGTTCCCGTGACTCAGAATTGCTTTGCACCAAGTTGCAAGTCCTAGACATACAGCTTTGCTCTGCCAGAAGCTACTGCTCCCCTTTCCTCCGCAGACACATTTCAGTACTTACCAGGTCTCCATCTTAGTCACATTCTGCTAACACACACTTTTTACATCCTTTTCACCTTCCCTTATAATCAGTCTCTCCATCCCCAAGTCACTCACTCTGCTCTTCTCTCACCATTCTCTGCTTTACCTTCATCTCCCAGGGCTGGAGCTCCTCAGACCCAGATGCCGCTCCATGGGTGCAGCCTGCGCTTTCTGCTCAGGTTCACAGGACTTCAACACGCAGTTTGGCAGACTCACTACTCTCCTTCGGGTAGTGTACAAGTAGCAGGCGCAGCCAAAGATGCTGCAGGTCAAATTTAGAGATACAGACAACACTAGGTAATGTTGCTCATGGGACATGAAAGCAAAAACAAAGAGAAGGATGAACAGGAGACTAGGAGCATACCAACACCATACCCAGAATTACTCATGTCTTTCTTTAGACGGATAGGCCTTGTCTTGTTTTGGAGGTCAAGAGCATCTGGAGTCATTTCCATTACACATCAGGTAGAACGTGTACAACAAAAACACACAGAAAATATTCCCATCCTAGCAGATGCATCTACCAAGACAGCTGGAACTAAACCAGATGATCCAGTGTGGGACTTTCTGATGATATAAACCTAACTTTGTACATCCAGTTCTGCCGATGAAATTGAGCACACCCTTAATCAGGTATGAATCAAACCATCTGAGACATGAGAAATTTATCAAGAGCTGTTGCAAAAACCCGTAAGGTTGCTTGTGCCTCCACTGCACTTCACCTTCAAGGGATGAGCAGCCAACACAGGCACCTGCCCTGAACACAACAAAGCTGGAGCAGATCACTTTTGCTAGGACTTCTTGCACATGACGGCACGACCCAAGACCTAAAATACCACCTCAAGCGTGCAAATGCATACAGATCAGCAGCTTGGCCTATGGCATCCAGGGAAGTCCAGCAGGCAGGGAACCAGAGTGGTGCGGGTATGGGTATGACACTCCGGTGAGTGGCCTGACCCCAGACAAAGTGGGGCACTACCAGCACAGATGAGAACTGTAACACACCAGACTATGAGTCCTCTCTTTTTCACCGCAGGGTACGTCACAGCAAGGCAATACACCAGGCGGTGCAAAGGTGAGGTTATGCCAACCACCTGCCCTGCATCCTCAGAGGGATCTGATACCCACCTGTAAAAACAGTGACCACAAAACACTGCCTGTAAGCTGTGTGTGCAATGAGGAGATGGGAGCTAACTTCATGCAGAATAACTTACAAATGAACCCACCCCACAGGGATCCTTGCGCGTAGTAAAGCAACGAGCTCTGCTCTCGTAGCTCCTTCTCCTCCCGCTCTACAATGCGGTCCTTAAAAACTTCTCCACCGACTTCCCCAGCCTCCACACACCCTGAGTTCACGGCTCTCCCACACAGCAAAGCAAAACACACCACACCAAGGCATGGAAGGAGGCACACAGGCACTCTGTAAGCTGCCATCCTTTCACCGAGACGCTTCGAGTATCTAGGTGGGCAGAGTGCCTCGGAAAGACACTCTCATTTATATTGTTTTAAGTTCACCTGTCGCTCTGGCTTCATTCCCAAACCTCGTATGCAGAGCGAGACACTCGAAGAGGTGTTACGTGCCAAGAACACCGCGCTCATCCCGGCAGCAACGCAGACATCCAGGGCGTTATTCCTAACTTCCAAAATATGCTTGTGCCCCACAGTTCATCACTTAATGCCACTGTTAGAAGCTTGCAACTTGTCTGCTTCATTCGCAGTATGATCTCCTGCACTGAGTGAGCCTGACTCTTCATTGCAGTGAGGCTACAACCATTCTGCGTGCTACCGCACTGTTTCAGAACGAAAGAAGCCAGACGTCTCCCCAGGTAACTTTAACCCTTTTGCCCACTGCTTCTTCTCCATCTGTCTGCCTTGGGAGGAAATTAGGATCCGGGTACAGGACAGTGCTTAAACACTTGCTTATCTTTAGGCACACAAGTAGCTGCAGAGAGTTCAGCTGGATTACTCATAACGCTTGAATTTCAGACTTACTATGCAGAAGGTTCACCAAGCACTCCTTAAATGGCAAAGATGCAATGCCGTGTTTTCCAGGCTTGGCTCGGTGCATCCCAAGGAACTCAAGAAAGAAATGGATTCTCTGAACGAGCACCAAAGTGGAACTGTGCTAGGGAAGGCATAACTCTCATTCTCCTGAAAAACAGCCTGCAAGATCGGAAGTGATGGAGAACCACCACAGCTTTAAAGGAAACTTAAACTACCCTAAAAAATGGCAGCCTTACTGTACAGGGGAAAACAAGCCACTGCGGAAGCGTCCAGAGGACAATGCGAAGTCCCCATTACCCTTATTCTACTCCTTAAAATATGTGGACCTCAACCACTTTTGCGTCTCATTTCTAGACCTGCCCACCACCACGTTTCAGATTCAACAGCATTAAGCTGCCCTGGTTTCTAAATGCCAGGGGCAAAGACTAGCTTCCACACTAAGCTAGGCATTTCATTACCCACGCAAGGTAAGTACAGGCCTTGCCCCCCAGTCAAGGATGATGATGATGCCTAAGAGGCAGGTAAAAGCGGAAAAGATGGGGGAGATGGACTGTAAAGATAGGCACAACTGCAATAAGCAGTTCAGAGTAATCTCCAGAGTTGGGTGGAAAGGATGCTAACTTCAGCCTGTAATTACAAACAATTCTTTTCAACCATTTCTCTGTTTGATTATCAGTTATGACTGTAAACTAAAGAGAACAGCCCTGGTCTAACTGGCTTTTTTTCTCCTGGATTTCAGTGTCAGGGATGACGCAAGACTCCCAATCTCACTCCTCTCCCAGCCTCAGTGTCCCACCAGTAAAATGGCAAGAATCATTTTCCTTCACCTTGGGAAGGCACTGCAAAAACAGCCCCCCAACTTGCAAAGCACTCCAATGAAAGAGCAAACAGCACTCCAGAAAAGCACAAAAGGAAATTAATAATTCTGCATTCAGTCCCGAGTTTGAATAGTACATAGTAAATAAGGCTTGAGGCCACACACTGCACAAAAAAGAAAACAAACTGAATAGCTGCTCAATAAGTATCACCTTCGACTCTGGGCACAAAGAGTGGGTGCTCTGGCAATTAAGTGGCTATATCATAATACCTGCTTGCAGGGGAGGCCAAATTAAGGTTTCATCAGTGACCTTCATTCTGGTATTACGTACCTTTGGAGCACTTGGACTTTGCAACTTCAACACCATTCTTTTAACCAAGTTCACTGCTTGTAACTAACGACGGGACTGCCACATGGCTGCCGCAATGGCTATCTGTTTCTCTTGAGAAATCCAGATTAAAGGCTTGTCCTGGCCACAGTAATAGCTTGAGGGATTTCTCAAGATTTGCCCAAACCCATGAAAAGCAAATCAAGTCTCTACCTCCAGCAATGAAGCGTGTTAAATTCGAGCCATCTGACCTCCTTCAGCGCGGAGCTGAAACAGGAACACCACTGACGCCCAGGCGAGTGAGGTAGAGGAGATGCAGCAGCTGGAGTTACAGCCACTTTTCAGCTGCTAATCCAATCACTCTCCCAACCCAGTCGCTGGGTGCAGTGCACTGTCTGGGAGATTCCTTGCTTTCATTCAAGCTTGCCTCATTAAGTGGAGTAATTCAAGTCAGTTAAGGTGAGGTAATATACTGCTAAAACAGAGAGAGCTCCTTAGGGTACGTACATACAGCACTTCGAAGATGCACATGCACGTCACTGAGATATAAACCACTGCAGCTGGGGTACAATGAACACAGCAACTGCACAGGACTGCCTGCAAGTCACCTGCGAATCACCCCAAGTTTCTCTTCCAAAAAAGAAAACCCCACCAACCTGAGTTTCACGCAGCCAGCCACGCTGTTGCAGAAGCCCTAGAGGAGATATTTTAAATTCGCTCTGTTATGCTTAACTAAGGTTTGGAGCTAGACCACTTTTACCCCATCGTGCCGTCCATCCCTACCCACCCCCCTAGGCTCTACAGACCCTTCTTCAAGGTCCGCGGCACGATCTGTCAGCCTCCTCCGTCCACAGCAAAGCAGCCGAGTCCTGGTTCCTCAGCAGCGTTACGACCCCCGGCTGCGCAGCCCGGGCAGAGGCTGCGGGAGAGAGCAGGAGCCCGAGCAGAGGGAGGAGAAGAGACAGACTGCAGCTCCCCACAATGAGATCCACTGGCCTAATAAAGGGGGGGTGGGTTACAAATTGATGCATAAACAAGACCTGACTGTGTAATTCAGAGCTAACAGGGTAGTTTACTGAACGTTAATTAAATCCTCAGTGCCTGTTACCAACTGTGGAGATCAACTTATTTTTAAATTAAATAAGCAATAACTGCTTAGATGAACTTCTATTAAATTTCACCCAGTGAATGAAGTATGTGGGGCTTTTAATAGACATTAAACATGATAGTTATGGCAAGTTAGTTGATATTTTATTACCTAAAGATAATGGCCATATTAAATCTCAACTAACTATTCCACTGGCAGCACAATCATCCAAGACTTGGCGGAAGTTTGCCTGCCTTGAAGCATCACTGGGCAGCGGTAGCAGGGGGAGGAAGGCAGCCAAGTGCTGAATGGCACCTACTTAGAGGATGCTCAAGTGCATCAACCACTTAGGCGCAAAACGGGATCCCTCCCAGCCAGAGCCAGAAACCCCAAAGAGGGCTGACGGCCTATCACACAGAAACAAAGCTGGCAAAAATCAGAGACCCTCAAGCATCCCAACCCCCCTAAACCAAATGAAGCAATTTATGGGGTTACCGAGGAATCACTGTATTATGAGGTTCCCTTACGGCATCAAGGGCTATAGAAAACACTCTCCCTAACAGCCTGCAATGCTGAAAAGCTTGTATCTTTTCCTAAGAAAAGGTTATCGGCAGCCCACAACTCCACCGATGTTTGTTTTCCTTTCCTGAGCATATTGCGATAGTTTGGGAGTGCTTGAGTGACTCACACGTGTGTCACTGTTACCCACAGATCCCAACAACAGATACTGACAGTCTAAAATGAGAGACTTGCTGACAACGACTTAAAAATGATCATTTTCATGCCAGCTCTTGCGCTTGCTCAGAACGTGACCGAAACCAGCTCTTCGAGATGAAAGCAGAATCTCCACCGAGGTGTCTCTACCAGTAACCTTAATCACAACGATTAAGTGTGGGTAGCACGGGTTTTTTTTTTTCAGGCCTGGATTGGAAACATCATGAGCTCTGCCTGCCCTGCGGTGTCCAGAAGCAGGAGGAACGGAAAGAGCCGAACCCTGCACCCTGCTAACCCCCACTTCTTGGGCAGGCACAAGCTCTCAAAAAGCTTTTAAACTTTGTGGGGTTTTTCTGGTCTGTGGTTTTCGGTTTGATTTATTGTTTTCTTTTCTCTGTTTGTTTCTATTTTTACAAAACAAAAAGCTCCCTAAATTAAAAAGAGGAAAGCACAGAGCTCTTCAAACTTTACCGATGCTCTCCTCCAGCATCCCAATGCACATGCGAAAGCCAACACCTTCCCTCCAATCGCTCCTCTGGAACTGTTGTTCATAAAGTTATTTCAAGTCCTGTATTTTCCTACATAAAACCCACACTCTTTAAAGGTATTGTTCCTTGCGACTCCATCCCTCAGATAACCCACATCCTTAGATAAGCTATGGTTTCCGTCTCCTCCGCTCCTGCCCCCTTTTGAAGCGTGGCTGCAGTTCCAGTAAGCTCTCTAGCTTTTAGCAGAATTACCCTGCTGCGAGAGCAGAGGGAGAGGATGAAGCTACTGGGGTAAGAAAGCAAGCTCTGGAGGACTAAAAGCAAGCAAGAGCATCGCCGTCTCGCTCACACGTGCACATAGCAAACCTAGATGCTGAATCCCAGACTTCTGGTGGGTCATCTAGACCTGGTATTCATCTTGCTTCCCTGAAGGCCTCTCTCCGCCAAAAGAATAACATACCTAAAAAGCATAGATATACCTAAAGGAAACACATATTTCTTCCTCATCTCAATGCCATCTTTAAAACCTCTCTGTGCATCCACAGGGACTTCCCTCCACCTGAAGGCATTACCAGAGGTACCACAACCTGCACAGGGAAGAGCCTCGGTGACCAGCCAGGGGTGAAACCCAGCGTGGTCCGGGAGCAGTGGATGGGGCTGCTGCCCAGACCCACGTCAGGGCTAGAAGAGTTTATTAGGAGAAAGGCAGAGCTGTGTAGGTCAGGCTTTCAGACACTTGAGGAGGAACAAAATGCCACTGAGGATGCATTGTTCACACAACCATGATGGGCAAAGGAATAGAGAAACCGCTGCGGGCACCCTGAGGGTATATGTTTCCACAGACGCATGGAAACTGTCTTCTTGCAAACAATTTGTCATCCACCCAAGCTACTGCTTTTCCCCAGCTACAGTCAGCGAGAGATGTTTCAGAGAAACCTGCGCCAAACAGTCTCTTCTTTCCAATTAGATGTTTACAATATAAGAGCCGTCACCATTAGCTGGTATAACTCTGAATTTATCTGACTTCATACAACCGTCCCACCTCCTTTCTAGGCTTGGCTAAATTCTTGTCCTCAGCAACATTCTGCGTGATAAATGCCACCACTTAGTTACATGGAAAAGCACTTAATTTTGTTCATTTTGAATCAGCCACTTTCACCTTGGCTTGCATTGGTACAAAGAAACTGAGACCCCTTTTCCACTGCACTCACTGTTTCTGTGACAACTTTCTTACATGTGTCCTTTACAAAGGAGCAATGCCAAACTACTGGTCAAACTCCCTCAAGTTTTCCAGCTCCCCACCATTTTTCCTGTCCCTCTCCCAGACTGCATACACCAGGCCTCACTGATCATAAGGGAGTCACTCAAGTTTTATAGTCAGGCATTATACAAACACAAGCAGTGATTTTAACAAACAAGGCAATAGTCAGGCTTTGAAATTAAGCGAGTGGTGTCTCCACTCTAACCATGAACCCCCACACCATAATTCGTACTATAAGTTATAATTAAAAATTCATACTGATGATCATATTATATATTTAAAAGCACTCCAGCTCCACTGAGACTGTAGCTGACGCTATTAGGTGCCTTGCAAAACACACTAGTCCAGGTCTGGAGCTTCACCCCTGAACACACTAGAGAAAGGAGTGCTTTGGCGAGGGATACACATCTGAATCTGCACTTTCATTATCTGAAAGCTTGAATTACACTGCACCAGTTCCTGATTCTGGTAGGACGGAGCCCATTACCTCTCACTAACACAGCACAGCTGAAGATGATATTCAGAGCAATGCAACCTGGAGATCTGGGATGTTCTGTACCCTAACCATGACTGCCAGGATATGGGATCTGAAATCCACTCCTGGACCACCAAGTCTAGAGGCAGGTTTTTGCCAGTTTGCCCTGGTTTCACTAGGGCACATCACAGACTATTATTCAATACTTTTACCCCTTAAACCTGGGTGACTGCTCATCCAAACAGTGACTAACAGAAGAGGACAGGACCCACAGAGCTGGAGCCCACACTGAGATGGGCATGCTCACCAGCACCCTGCCCCGACACCCAGGCTGATCTCCACGCATGCTCCAAAGGTGAAAAATCTCACCTTGGTGCAACAGGAATTGGAGCTTCTCTCCCAGCTCGGTACCAGCCCCTCTGCCCAGCCAAGCTCACAGCAGGGCAGCCGGAACCAACCACACCGGGCAATCGGGACTTGTGCAACAGACACAACTACGCAACGACAAAAGCTGTAATCCTCACCAACCCAGGCACCATGCACTGTGAAGGCTGCACAACAGCAATTCACAGCAGTTTGGGGCTGTACTTGCAGAAGGTCCAGTGAGACACAGTTTCAGCTTCATTTTCCTGGACGCATTCTCCGTTTCCACCCAGGAGTTTACCAAGGCAGTGTACAAGGGCCACATATCCCTGACTGGAACTTCTGGACAGCAGGACCACCAGCAACACAGGACACATGCACGGCCAGCATCCCACGGCCTCCACGCAATGCACACACTCTGGGGCTGACTTTTGGAAAGAGGGTGTTAAAAAAGTCGCTCAAGTGCCCTCTCTGTGCACAAAGAGCACATTTTCACAGTCCAAAAGTCTCACCACACACTACCTACCTACTACCAGACACCTCTCTGCAGCCATGAGACCCCCAAAAAGCCTACAGTGACCTTCAGCAACCCATGCGCTCCTAACAGGCCCTCCAACCACAGGGCTGGGAAAAAAGCCTACAAGGACCAGAAGACATCTGATGGCAGGAGGGTGCCCAGCACCATAACTGATGAGGACTTCACGCTGCCACCATCCTGGACCAGGTTCCCCCAGCTTGGTAGCTTTTCCCAACAACAACCAACACAAGCTGACTCAGGTGGGAAAAAAAAGAAAAAAAAACACAAACAAACCCTGAAGAAAACAATTAAAGAAAAACTATATATGAAACTCAACAATTAGAGGGCAGTAGGGCTGAAGGCCCCATTAGCTGCACCATCAACTCACTGGAGCTGCAGGCAGGATTAGACACTGAGGGTAGAAGCTTGCTGCCAGGTGACCCTATGGCCACCAACTACACCGTCACCTGCTGACAGCACATCCCATAGGGAAGAACCCTCCAACAAAGGCTAAACAACTGAAAGAGGGGAATAAAAGAGCTAATAAATTGAGGAGTGACAGGATGAAAGGTCATGGGGTGGGCAGGGGGAAACGAGTAGGCCAACAGGCAGAGAGAAGTTTTCAATAGTAAACCTTTATCCTCAGATGGAAATATTTCCTGAGGAAAATCCCATATTCTAGGGTGTTATTTAGCCTTGCCTGGGCCAGTCCTGCTGCAGCAAGTGTGGGGATAACCAGAAAGTCCCTCACATCCCCAAACTGCGCTGCTGCACAGCGGGGTGGGCTATGCACAAGACAGCAACCAACGCTGTCCAGTGTGAACGCAGCTGCATTGTTTACATGGAGATGAAATGCTGTGTCCTGTTCCCTGGCTCCACATGTTCCCCTGCCTTCCTGATACCCCGTGTCTGTAACTACTTGGTGAGCCAGCACCTGCTGTATCACCCAGCTCCCAGACATCCAGAGACTTTGACTCTCTCTGATCTTGCCCCAAAAATCATTCCTGGAAATTATAACCACAAACTCTACAGGTAAATGAGTCCAAGGAAGCAAAGAAATTCTCAAATCTATAGAGTATTTCCAAGAACTTAACACTTCCATTAGAGACCCTGCCTTTCACATGGGTCAAAATCACTTTGCGCACAGGGGCCAAGCTGTTGCGGATGTGCAGGAAGACACATCAGCAAGCTTGATGGCTCTTGCAAGCTCTTAAAACTTTTGTGTATCAATCGCCTAGTGAGACAGAAAGACACCAAACAGGAACCCAACCCAAAAAACAAACAACTGGGCCAAAAAGCCAACTCATATAGGCAAAGAAAACAAACAAACAAAAAATAACAATAAAGACAAAGCAAGAGAATCCAATGCCCATTTGTTTCAGCAACGGGGCCAAACTGCACCTCGAGGAACAGTAGCCAGAACAATTACGGCATGAGTTTCGCCATCAACACCTCCTACTCCAGAGTACTGCCTTCTCCCCAGCACAGCCCCAGGGCACGGAGAGTGCTCCTGAACAATGGCAGGAATAAGATTTGCCTGTTCAAAAGGGGAGGGCAAGAGAAGGGGGAGGAAAAAAAATTATATTAAAAAAAAAAAGCCCAGGGTGACGTCAGGATGTGGGAAACTTCTACGTCCTTACCTGCTGGGGAAGGGTGGGCCTCCCCTGGCGTATAAAAAGCTGCCAGGGCTTTACTCAACTTGTTATTTACTACCGAGCCCCGGCCGAAGGGTCGGTCGGCC
>JAVKLA010000084.1:30541171-30679091 GCA_034782735.1 Sagittarius serpentarius
CCCCCCCCCCCCCCCCCCCCCCCCCCCCCCCCCCCCCCCCCCCCCCCCCCCCCCCCCCCCCCCCCCCCCCCCAAGGCCCAGAAATGCGCACCGTGATTTGCAATGTTCAACTTTTCACAGAGAAGTTTTGTCCGGGGCTCCCTATGATTTTTTGGGGTGTTTTTGCAACCGACTTTTCCTCTGTTCTGCCTCAACCCGGGCGGGTAAAGAGGTGGGGGGAGGTAAAAGGTGTTCAGAGTTACAAAGGAGCGGCCTGCTCAGAGATTCAAAGCAAAACCTGTCGAGCATGCTAAGGAGAGGGGGAAGGGAAACTATTTTCTGATCGCTTTCTGTTGATTGTTTTGTGGCTATTTATAAGGACTGCAATTAAAATAATTCGGATTTTCAGTGTGATTGTTTTTGTAATGGAATGTTGCCCTTTAAGTAGCTGTTGGGTACCCTGAAGAGAAGGGGAAGACAGAAGGGTTACATTGTGTTCAGGCTGTGGAGGGGAGAGTTGCCAAGCGTTACTCATTTGGAAAGAGATTTCTGGATGAGTTTTTAAGCACTTTAAATATATTTCATTCTGACAGTAAAGGGCTCTGCTGTGCGCTTTCAGGAGATGTTTACAATCTTATCCCATTACCAGCTTTAATGTCCACAATCACCGCTTGACAGCCCCAGGAGGGGAAGTTTGCACGTAAGGACCCAAAAAAAGGACATTAATTGCCTAAAACACTTCAGAAGCTGGAATACAGAGTTGTGATCCAGCCTCCCTCCCCCTTCCCTGACTGCCAAAGTGTCTAAAACAAGCAAGCGCACTCCCAGGTTGACCTGGGCACTCTGGCAGACGGGAGACCCCAGGAGATACCACCCCACCCTGATAGGCACCCCTTCCCCGGCAGGCCCCGTGGCAGGGGAAGCATGACATATCCCAAATTCAGTCCTCGGTGCAAATCCCCCGTCTGTGGTCGATTTGGTGTCCCGCACTGGCCCCCTGTACCAGGGGTGCTAAATTTCTCCAGAGGGATGGAGAGGACTGCCGGGGCCAGATGCTATCTTAGAAGCGCTGCAGCTAAATCTGCGTGAGCCTCAGTCACAGCCACAGACGTTTTCTAAGCATTATGACTATGACTAGAAATACCCTAGCCTTGTCCTAGCTGCCTGTCCTGTGTTTAAACCCTGCTGAGATCCAAAACCAAAGCAGAATAGTGCGTGAGTCACCAGGGCCCCATGCTGTAGGTGTACCTAGAGTGCCGATGGCGCTCAGCGAACATGGCCTGTTGTGAAAGACATGAGCATGCCTGCTTTCTAAAGCGCTGGTGGATGAGACCGTAGCACCAGCACAAGCTGAGCAGCCAAAGCCTTTGCCTGAGGCCCTCTAAACTGGGGTTCAGTTCCCTCCCTGGAGAACCTACACTTCACGTGTCTCCTTCCAGCTGAGCGCTGTGACCGCCAGGCTGCAAGGTCGTGCTCCTCCTTCACCGTGCGCGCACCCAGGACAACTCATGATGGTATTTTCTGCCGCAGGGGGCAGGTGGTCATCACGAGGGACTTCCTGGCACTCATGCCTACCAGCCTCAGTGTGGTGGGGCTCTCGAGGGAGCCCAGATTTGTAATGCTCCAGAGAAGCAGATTTGCAGAGGGATTGTTGCCTGATTTTTTTCTTCTCTGTTCGATCTTTCTTGCAAATCTGCAACAGCCGTTGTGTTGTGTCAACTGGCATCTAGGGGAAGCATCTGAAAACTAAAAGAAACTGTTTGGCCCAAGATGAGAGACAAGTGTTCTCCATTTAGTATTTCAGAGAAAATCAGTGGTCAAATATTTTCCTTGTCTCATATCCAACAATTATTACTTCTTTATCCATCAAGCTTATGCAATTTTCCAGTCGTGTTAACAGAAGAGAGAATACTTTGCACATCCATAGCAGCATCCTTTGAATGATCCCAAAAGTTTTAAGCTTTGAGCCTCCAGAGTGTGAGATAGTAACTACTACTACCTCCATTTTTCAGGTAGATGAACTGTGACTAATCCTCTGCAGCACAGCAGCAGAAGTTTGATTTGCAGCCCATTACCCTTGTAACACACGGCCCAGAATGGTCACTGCCTTGTCAAGCACAGCGTGAATTTTCTATTTTTTTCAGTTTCCTATCATGACCAATATCATACGCTTTGGAAATGAAAGTAGAAAATTCAAGGTGTTGAACCTGGCTGTGAAAATCTGCTCTCTGCCTGGAAAGAATAAAAAATACTGGCAACGTGCAGCCATTCCTTCAGTAATATCTACCGCACCCCTGCGCCATAGCAGCAAAATGAATTAAACAGCGAAAGACTGAAATGCCTGACATTGCATAGGCTGCTCAGGAGGCAGTAATACAAGAGTCAGCCTGGGCCAATATTAATTCAAGGAAATGAAGTTTTTTAGTGGTTAAGGTGCGTGACTAGAAGCCTGGAAACCTGGCCTCTGTTCCTACTTTTCCTGTGTTGTATGACTTTAGACCAGTCAGATCACCTCCCCGTGTCTGGAGGAGCCCTTACAAACCCGCAGCGCAAGGTTTAGTGCAGGGAACGACACACCACGACCTCCCATCAGACTGCATGCAACCCAGTTCTGTACAAACTTTCCAGAAGTCAGCAGGTGAAACCTTGCTTTTCAGAGTTTGGGTCTCTGCTTTTTGGTGAGATTTCAGATGCAAAAATCACAAAGGAAAAACAGGATGGGAAGAGCCCTTGGGAAGCCGTGGGAATTCATCCCTCAGGCCGTAAAGCAGGAGCAGCGTTGCCTAAACCATACCTGATGGAGGTTCACCTACCCTGCGCGTAAGGATATCTAGAGGATCCATTCCAGAGCTTCACAGTTAGAAAAGCTTTCCTTATCTCTAACCCAGGTAATCTTTGCTGTAATTCAACTCCTAATCAGATGAAGTTGTGGGGATCCGACGTATTCCCTTACTAGCAACGATTCCAGAACAACAGGAAAGTCGCCCACCTGGTGAACTAATCCTTCCACGGGTAAAAGCCAAGGAGGCTGAAAAACACACTGAGCATGTGTTCTTGGGAGAGTTGCCACCTAATTTTCAGACAAAGATCAGATGCAATTAGCCTTATATCAGCTGGAGACTCCTCTGCCCCAAACCGCAGCACTTTTCACCCACCTCGCCGTGAGGACACCCGTTCCCATCAAGACACACACTGCAGTGGTACACTTGACCCTTCAGTCTCCAAAGAGTATTCTTGGAAGGACGTGCAAAATCTGAGCTCACAGCGATAGCATTCCTGTGGCACTGAGGAAGGAATGAGGAAACACCAGCATAGGTACTAGGCAGACAGGAGAGAAAAGACTCAACCTGCAAGTCTGAATTCATTTCCAACCACGCTGCATGTTCCTGATTTAGAGATACACATGTGTTTGCTGCCTGGTGGAAGGAATCTAGGAATAGCAGTGGGCCAAGCTTTGGCATTCCCTATTTTGTAGGTATGTTTGCATCCAGACAGGAATGCAAGGCACCTACTGGGCAGGCATTACTAAATCACAGATCACTGACAGTGATGAAGTCTGGGCCAGAACCCCAAGGGAATCTTCACTGAGAAGAAATACAATTTCCAACAACCTCCCCAGCTTTCCATGAGTATACCAGAGATAGTGACCATCATCAAATCCTGCATCTCTGTACACATCTTTGAGTTGCACATGATGCACCACATACCTGGCAATCAGTCCTATCTAATTCCGTATCATTGCACTGTTGCCACGGTGAGTTTTGGGAAGCTCAGGAAAGTATAAACCTCCCTGCACCCATTTCAGGCTCTGCTCCCTGCTCTGCCTCCTCCACTGTCCGGGCTGTAGCTGCCTGTGCCACACTTGGAAGGAATGGTAAAGCTTTGTAAAACTGCTAAATCCCAATGCTGAGAAGTGCAGCTGAACAACGTGCCAGTGTAGCATACTTAATTTTAAGGACATACTTAAATCCAATTTGAGCCCAGAGAGATTTTAGCTTAGGTTTAAGCGTTCTGTTGAACAGGGGTGGATTTAAGGATTGAAGTGTTTTGCTAGACTGGATCTTTGGTTAATGAGAAAGGAGGATTGCTAGTGCCTAGAAGAAAGAACTGTCTGGAGCTCTGTGGCCACAGGCAAGCCATAACTAGCACTACTCCAGTTTTCTAATCAATTTTGATGAAGTTAGCATATAGAATTGGTAAAGAAGTTGACAATTTCATTAAGAATCCTCCCTCTCAGCTTAGTGGGGGAAAAAAAAGCAGGTTTATAGTATCTTATCAGAATGATGTGAAATAATTAAAGCAGAAGTCACTAGACTTCGTATTTTACACCATCTGGTATCTTGCACGGTATCTCACTACTGGTGAATGTCTCATGTCCAGATTTTAGCACTGAAATCATGAGTGCTTTGTTTTACAGGAAGGGAATTGGTCAAATTCTTTACAAAGTCTACACTGAATAAACAAAGAAGTACCCCAGTCTTAAAAGAAATGTTTGTGGTAACAAATATTTTGGGGGACATTTTTGCATAGGCTCTGACCTCCCTGTTGAGAATCAAAGCAAAAATATTGAATGTACTAAGCAGATGTCTTCTCCCAGTGACAGCAAGATGAGCAGAGACAGCTGGTTAGAACAACAACAACAACAAAAACACATCATCATTCCTGCTTTGGCTCCAAAAAATCTTGGACTTGTTGTCAGGGAAGAAAGCTATGTATGTAAGAAGCCAAGAAAGAGACAAATATTATTGAATCTGGTAGCATTTTAGTGAATGTGCTGGAAATAACTTAAGTAGGAAGAAAAACTGGATGCGCTCCATTGTTTATTAAAAGAATGCCTCTTCTTATTTCCACAGGGACCTATAGCCTATACAGTCATTAACACATTTACAAGATATATATTTTAAATATGTTGCCTCACTCATCAATCTTGTGGGTTCTTCTTCTAAAGTAAATAGTTACAGCACGTAAAAATGTGTACAGCCACATAAATATAATCTCTGCAAGCTAGAAGTGCCAACTGTGAATTTTGCGTGTAACTCCTTCAATCAGGGAAGATGGGTGTAGTACAGAGACACCTAGAGAGATCCAAAATATTAGGAAGGGAGAAGAGAAAATTAGATTCCCCCTGGTGAAATATAAGAGAAATAATTAAAAAAATAAACCCAAACCCCAAAATTAAAATATGAAGAGCTATTCTGGATGAAAAACAGCTTGATCTGTGGTGAACAACAGATCAGAGAGGAGTTGTTTGACGAGCCTGCAAAATAAGCCAGTGACTTTCTGGCCTTGTTGATCGGAGGTAGTACATACACTCTTTTGATGGTTTTCATCCAAACAAAACTTGAACTCTCGGCTTGGCCCCTGGACATTTCCATTTCCATTTCCCTGAGCTTTGGGCAGACTTGAGGGAAGAACTATAGGACTGATGGGAAGAGCTTAAGAAATCAAAAGCCATGCAGTTTGGCTCATGCCAAAGAGGAATAACTTGAGGTGGACGTTCCAGGAGGACTAGGTAGGCCCAAATCCCGTGCCGTAAGACAGTGCCCTGTGCAATAGCAAAGGTCTGGATTTGCTGGCTCAGGACTTATCTTCCATGGAATGCTTCAAAATCCCCAGCCATCTCCTACAGAGGTCCTAAATAGTTTAAAGCCTCGAAGAAGCAAGAGTTTAAGATGGTATAAGGG
The DNA here is from genome assembly GCA_034782735.1 of Sagittarius serpentarius. NCBI lineage: Eukaryota > Metazoa > Chordata > Aves > Accipitriformes > Sagittariidae > Sagittarius > Sagittarius serpentarius. The sequence goes on from JAVKLA010000084.1 coordinate 30,546,835, forward strand.
ATGAGAATTGAGGGGTGTGACCAATCTGACAGACCAGCTTGCAAACAGAGGGCAATGAGGTCAAAAAGAGAGGACATGGCTGTTGGGCCTCCAGTTCTTGGCTGCCAGCTTTGCCCATTCTCGGCTACGTGATTAGGCAGTCCATGTACCATCATTTTCTTTGTAGGAAACCAGGGTTAAGTCTCCTGCTCAGCAACAGAGCAGATGTGGGACCTTGGGAATGTTGCAGACGGAGCTAAGCTGGAAACAGCTTCCACCATTTGCCTATATCTTGGAGAGTCTGGAAGCTTTCCCATCTCTACTGTGACAAAAACAGAATCTCAATATTTTTGGAGGACTTTTCTCCCTTGTAATAAAGGACAAAAAGCACGCGATGAAAAACAAATCACATTGCCAGAACCAACTGAGGATCAGGGCACTCTTCTGCCTGCTTTGATTCCCCGTCTTGCCAGCCTCAGCTCCCAGACCTAGCCTGCAGTCTCCCAGCCACCCCAGGAATGACCATGCCACGATGGAGGACCATTTTGGTCAGAAATTCCATGCTGATTACAAGAAAATGTTTCCTAGAGTGTCTTGCTGAAATGAATGCACTCACACACACACACTACATGAAAGGAATCGTGTCTGACAAATAAACATTTTCTAATGAGAAACATTTGTCCAACATGTTCCTCCCCAGTGAGTCTGGAGCTTTGTGCCTCAATGCACTATCTATAAAAAAAGACAACAGCCCTTCTCAGCCTCTGAGAGAACACACTTGGATAATAAAGTGATGGACTCGCTACCTCCATTAGTTACTCTAAGAGCTCTGTATACTTTAGAGCACATAGGTATAGACTGAATCAAGAATTTTTATAGGCCCATTATAACCCACGTGTTTGACTTTGACCAACAGCTTCTCTGCCCATGGGTTGCTCCATCTGCTCCATTCCTCTGTGGGACACAGAGGCAACACAGGGCACCCCAGCAGCCCTGGGCTCAGCCATCCCGGCGTGCACATTTCCTCACACCATTGAGAATTTGGATCGCCGAGGAGCCAGACCAGCCCCGCTGCCAGTGAGGTGACAGATCCCTGGCACTGGAGCTGGGCTCGAGCTGCTCATGAGCTGCTTGCGGCTAGAGAGGAATGTCTGCAGAGAGCTAAACCAGATTGCTCATAGATCTCTTCCAAATTGCTTGCCTCTAATCTAGCAGACAATTTGAGAGTAAACGTGCACTGGGAGCAGCATCTTCCCCTCTCTTCAGCATAATAACCCAAGAACATTGAGTTTGTGCACAGCTATTACGAGATGGCTGGGCTGGAGAAGCCTTAGGATCTCATTGGTGCCTTGGCAAGCGCCTAAGATGTCAGAGCTGCCTGTGTGTATCCTTTCCCCTCTTGCAGGACACGTGTACTTCAATTACTCATTTGATGCTATAGACCCACCACAACCACTGCAGCTGCAGGAGCGTGGTAATGGTCCGAGCAAGGGCTGGCACTCCAGACGAGCTTGTGAGCATGAAGCAATACACTTACAAATACCTGTTCTGCACAAAGCTTTTAGAAAGGGTCAAATGGCTTCAAAACTTCAGGAAAGCTGACAGCTTGACATCACCTATATTTTTCAGGATCACACCTGCCGCAGGGGTAAAAAGAAAAAGTTTTCAGTTGGTATTTGCATTATCCTGCCTACGTTTCAGCCACACAGTTCCAGCATTTGCAGAACTTCTGGAAGCCCATGTCACATGTTCAACATCTCACCCTTCCCAAGCATAGGCTGAAAAATGCCACTTTTCTCCACAACTAAATCAAAAGCTGGCTACACCCATGTGTCAGCTGTTTACCACCCTCTGTTCCCTCCCTTTGGGCAGCTGACCAGGGATAATGACCTATATCCTTGAAGTATTTGTTTTACTTAGCATTAGGGAGAAGGAGGGTTTAAGGCAACAAGCAACCTAAGAATATAACTATTCTCACCCTATCTTATTACAATCAGAGAGATCAGCTTGCATCTTTGCTTGTGGGAACACAGCAGAACCAGCCAGCTCAACTCTTTGAATGTCCAAGACTTCATCCGGGCTCGCCTCCTGCTCTGCCTTTGTCCTAGACAGACTGGTTCCAGCACCTTCCAGTTAGTAGCTTTCACTCATTCTTTACCTTCAGGTAGGAACAAGAAGTTACTCAGCCTTGCTTTAGCCATATCGGTGCTGCTCCAGAGATGCTTAGAGGAGGTGGCCACTCTGCACATGTAGTAGCAAGGCACTCATGGAGAAGCTGAATGTCACAAGGAAGCGTTTGAAAGCACGGGGACTCTGTCACGGCCACCCAGAGAATTGCACCGTTGACACGGTTGGTGTTGAACACCAACTGCAAGCTCTGCACAAGGATCTGGGAGTGGTACACGCCCTGCGTCAAACCTCACCCCACGATGAGACAGTCAGGCAAATGAGAAAAAATAGGGCCCTGGCCCCTTCCTGTGATTAGATCATTGTAATGGGTAAATATTTTCCTAGATAGAGAGCCGAGATAAAGGACTCCTGATGTCTGAAATGCAGTTTGAACAAGACTCAGAAGGACTATCCCTACCTTGTAGTTCTTTGTAATGTGCTTTTACCAAATTAATGCCTCTTTCCCTAAAGTATCTGGGAAATTAAATGGGAACTTGTTAATAGCTAAAGACGAAGATGCAGATCTCACAGAATAATTTTGTGTTGAACAGCAAGAACCGTATAAGAACTGCAGTTCGGTTTTAGTCTACAGTCAAACTGTTCACCAGTTAATATGCGGAATGGATTTAGTAACAGGTACCAAGGGTTAATTCCCAGGGGACATTGCAGCTCTACACCATTCAGTCTAAATATTTACTGAGGAGTAGAGAAAAGTGTCTGAGTGGTGGAGGCAGAGTCCCAGAGATTGGCTTAGTGAAATCTCTTTAATAAGAGCCTGTTTCTGCACAGAAAAATGATTGTGATGTTTTTAAAAAATGAAAATCAGTGTTCTCATGCTATAGCAAACAGTGATTAATCATTCCCTATTCCTTTTCCCTGCATTATTCATGATTTTCCGATCGCTGCTCTATCCTCTCCCTTGGTGTTCCAATCTCACCCTGAGCTTTCTCAAGGTTTGGGGGCTTTTGGATCAGAGAAGCTAGTTTATAAGTTTGTCTTTGAGGAACAAGTCTGACTTAAATCTCACATAACATCCAAGAATGTTCTACGGTATTTGACCTCTTCATGGCTGAAACAATATTCTTCAAACACAATAACCTTGGTGTTTCAAAGCTGTAACCAGCACCTGTGGAGTTTTCAAATAGGCTCAGCGTTCCTTGATGCACTCTTCATTACTGCTCCCACATCTGATTGCTTTGTAATTATACTTGTAAACTGTGCGATGGGGTTACACATGGGGAAAAAAAATTTTAAAAATCACGTTTCAGAATAGGAGGGGATTTACAGGAGCTGCAAGACAAAGAAAAACCCACCTTTCTTTCTTTCTTCATTGTTGTCTTTGGAAAGCAGCCACCGAAGTTTCCTTGTCAGTAATACAGGGATTTGTAAATAGAACAAAGAGCTTCCTCGCGCTGAGGCTCATTATATAACCCCAGCGCAGTCACGGTGTGTCTTCGCAGGCAGTTCCCTTGAACTTTGCATCTCGCTCCTCCTGAGAACAGACCTGCATGCCAGCTTGAACAGATGTGGTTTCCTTTAGGAAAGGTTTTCTGTTAGGGTCATTCTGACTTCCCTTTCAGAGCTTTCCAGCCTCATGTGTTCTTTGCTCAAGGGATTACTGCTGTGGCCACTAGCTCAGTGTGCTACTGTTAAGCTTCTCCTCACCTGCTGGCTGAGCTGAATGAACGCCGAAATCTCTGTTCCACAGAAAAATCTGACATTTCATGTTTTCCTGAATCAAACCGGAAAGTTGCAATTTCCTTTGAACACAAGTTCTGAGAAACGTCATTTCAGAAAGAGCGAAATGGCCTCACTGCAGCTTTTTGTTTGGATGTTACCTACAGGTTTTTATATGAGACTTAGTCTAGCTTAAAAAGCATCCCGTTCCAAGAGATCCCAAATACACCCAGGCAGGAGCACTGTTCCTGAAGAAACCTAGGGAGCTGTGGAGTCTGTCAAGGGTGCTCTGCCAGAAAGATGTAAGGCAACACGTCTGGAGATGTGACACTGAGCCAGATGCAGCTTTGTCTCACCCCATGTACTTATTCTAGTATTGTCACAGCTTTGATTCCACCAGTGCACTTATATACTTCGAGCTTACAAACGTTTGAATTCTTATTTTCCAGCCTCACTGAAAGTAAAGGCTTTTACTATATCTCACTGAGGATATAAGTCAAAGACAATAGGTTGTACAAGCCCAGCATGGTATTTCCAACACATCGAGTATATATCAAATGACAGTAATTTAAAGGAATACAGCTTTAAGAAGTTTTAACTACATCAGGGCACAAGGCTGTGCAGACCTTCTTATTTAAGTATCAATAGAGCTGTTTTTTCAGCTCTGGTTGGTTAGAAGAGTTTTTTAAATGAACGAGAATAAGACATTCTACAGCTGATGAAGAGCATCAAATGCAAAAGTTCACACTGGTTGAACTAAGCTGAGATAAGCTCCTGTATAGGCAGCTCTGAAGCAGCAACAATATAGCAGGAAAAGCAGCCCTACCCTGTGAACAAATGAGAAAAACAAAACAAAGAAACAATGGAGGAAAAGCTGCTGCTACCTGGCCTTCACGGGAAAAAAAAAGCATTTTTTTTAAAAAAAAAGGAAAAAAGAGATGCAGGAAAGAAACAGAAATGTACTTCAAGACCAAAATCTCATCAGACTTGAACTCAGTCTAACTCCCACATTGCAAAAGTTTGGAGGTCTAATAGACACAAAGCTGTTCCTTCACCCGAAAACCAAACACAAAAGTCACGGAAACCAATCATGCCAATTCTGTGGCTGTTTTCCGGAGCAGAATCTCTTTAAATGTCAATGTTCCCTTTGTTCTGTGCACACTTTATAATGAGTCTATCATCTGTTTGGTAAAAGACCCAATGAAATATGTAATAAGGTTATCTCACCATCTCTCTCTATTGTAAAGCCGTATCTCCTCTTCCACTCATTAATTATTGTCTTCCATTTCCTGTGTCAGATCTGAATCAGAAAGTAGGGACTCAAGACTTACAAGCTTAACAACTTGCCATGTATCAGCTGAGCTGTGGTTACTCTCCATGTGCTCCTTCTTAGCCCATAATAAACAAAACCAGTGTGACTTTGCAGTGCACAGGCTTGCAGTTTATGCAATTTAGCTTAACCACCTTTTACTGTCAGCTAAGCTGACAGTGATAGTTACCATGGTTCAGTTGATGTTCAGTCCTCATATGGCAAGACTTTGCCTTAAAACCTTGAGAGCGAGCTCTACTGTTATAACTGTCTGGAAAGCTACAATGATTTATGTGCTGTCAAAATACCCTAAAAAAAAAACAAAAGCACAGTTACATGATTATCAGCCAATGTCCCTTGGTTTGCAGTTTTTCAAGCATGAACTGCTCAGACTTTGGATCAAGAAGTGAAGCAATCTGTTTCTGAAGTGCAAACAGGGAAAACTTATATGAGTCTTCTAGCAATTTCAGGCAAATATATCACAGAAGCAGCATGCTTAGCCTTTTTACTGTGCATCTGTCTAAGGTTTCCAGTAAGAATTCCCTGATATATAGTAAGAGTCAAAACTCTAATCTGTTTTAACTCTTTTTTATTGTCTCTGCAGCACTAACTTTGAAAAATGGCCTTGTCCCCAAAGAACTGCACAAAGTCCACGTAGGGAAGCTGTTAAAATAAATGTGTTATGTAAAAACATCGCAGAGGCACTCGGCTCTGAGGGTTTGGGAGCTACAACATAGATATAAACCAGAACAGCTAAAGTATGAGTGGAGGTCATACTCCAGGAGAGAAGAAGGGAAGTCCCCTGTCTGGCAGTTGTTGCACATGGTCTCTGAAATCAACAATTCCTACTCTTCTTTCTCAGGGCTGCAGCGTTTTAATAAATGACTCTTCTCATGTTAATGTCCTTCTGCCTTCCTCCTCGCTGACCTCTGTACACACCGAGCTGATTCATAAAGTTTCTTCTTTCACTGTATTTGAGTGCTTTCTGGAGACCTTATTTGTGCTGTTCTGCCTGTGAGACATCTGGCTGATTTACAGAGACTAAGACACAATCAAGCGCTGTGTTGGCCGCCCTACCTGAATACTGTATTTCTGACACACCGTGTTCCTATCTCTGCCCATGCCATGGTCCGATTTTAGATAGTCTGTATGTTGTTCAAAAAAGAGAGTGTACTTCGTACCTCTCAGAAAAGCTTCTGAGATCGTCAGGAGTAAAAATGTGCTTTTCCACCTGTCTTTCTTGCAAAGCAGCGATATCTGTCTAGACACTGATTGGGGAAATTCAGGCAAGGAATAATGTGCAAATGAGAACATGATTCAGTAGTGGGAAAAACCAGACAAATACCAGGTGCCTCAAAAGGCTGAATCACAAACAAGATGGTGAAAAGATCTAAGAATGCAGGAGATGATGGAGGATCTCGGCTTGGCGTTTGTCTATTTATTCCAGCAGGATATGCAGATTCCACCCTCATGACATCACTGACTTGCCTCATCAGTGCCTCATGACCCAACCTCTCTCTGTAGCGCTGAGTTAACATCACTGTGTGATCTCCTCTTGGCCATGCAAGATGGGGAGAAAGGCTGTCCATAATGGTAGAAAGCTGTGACCAACCTCTCAAGAGGTCCCCAAAGGGATTAAAAAACTCATGGTCATCTCATGAACACTCCTGCCAGGAAATAATATGGGCTCAGAAATTTTTTCTGTAAAGTGACACAGCACCGTGCTACAGAGGAGCTCCCACAGCAGATGGAAGAGTAACTAGTATTGTGGGTTGAAATGAAGGATGGAGGAGCACCTGCACTTAGCTTCTGGAGCTCTGAAAGAAGTTGCAAAGTACATTTTTTCCTGTAACCAACAGGTACTGCTGATTCTGCCTGCTGCGCTCTCCTAGAAGCCTGGAGCTGAGAAAAGACTTCGTAAAGCATCACACTCAGTATGGAGTACTAACCTTCTTCTCCCCAAGCAAACAAAAAGCTGTTTCCTGTTTTGGCAAAAAACCAAATGAAAATAATCTAAAATATTCATACAAGGCCTGACTTACAAGAGGCGATGTAAAGAGGAACTTTACATTAGAAGAAACCCAGCCACACAAAGATTGAAATACTGGGCCACTACCCCCGAGTCTGATCTTAAACAGGCCCCGAGGCTTGAAACACAACCCTAAAAATGTACCATGCTGCACCTAAGTGTGTAATTCTGTACAACAGGGCCAGGAGGAAGATGTCTTCCTGGAAAACCAGGTCCAGAGGCCAGGAGGCTCTTGTCATATTTGCACATACTAGTTGCTTTTGTTGGGAGATTTAGGTCACAAGAGCATAGGAAAGGCGGCTCTGAATCACCTGGCTCTTGCACGTGTTGCCTACACATTGTGCAAAGGTTTCTGAACTCAGCCTCCTTTCAAGACACACCCTTTGTTTGTTACTTTCTCTTAGGGCTTTTTCGCAACCTCATCCACTGCCAAAACAAACGAGGTTGCAACACCTTCCTCCAATCTGTCTTGCTTTGCTCTGCTGTAAATGTCAACCGACAACATAGCACTGTTCACTTGCTTAATTGGGCAACATACCGGCCATTGCAACCCTGTATCTTGACTCCCTTCGGGAGAAAGTTTCTTGGGAATGGTAAGTGACAGAACCTGGGAGTCAGTCTTAGTCACGTTGATACCAGATACCAAGAGTCTTGCGCAGGTAGGACGTGAAGTTGGCTTTGCTGAGCAGCCATCAAGCATCTGTAAGGCACTGGGGAAGATTAAGAAGAGTAATTATCAGGGATCACAATGGCCAGTAGAAGTTGTTCCTGCAATTACAGTGCTTTCTACTTCTATGTGCACCCTCTGCAGCATGTACCCTGTGCGTCGAGTGCAGGGGAGAGAAGATGTTGCCATTTGAATGGTTTTTATCAGCTCATGTGAAAAATTGTGGGACCTGGTTCCACTCCTAATAGTTGGGATAACTAGAGTAGATCCCTTCTCACTGAAGGGACGCCACAACAAATACTCAGTGAGCACTGTCTGTAAGCAGGTAGGAGACACGGACACCCTGGAGACCCTCTTAACTCCCAAATCTTGTCCACACTAGAAAGTATCTACTGAACAGAGGATATCTAGCAAGCCCAGGAAAATGGAGAGTTGCATGGTGCCTACGCTCAGCCACTCCCCACAGCCATTACAGCTGAGAGATCAGTACGGCTGCCCCAGGACTCCCCGCGTATGGTGTGTAATATATGTTTGCATCTGTCCGTGTTTTTGGCATGGCCTCCTGCTTGCTCAGATGGAGCTGTTCTGTGCGTGGGACGGGACAACATCCTGTTATGCTCCTACCCGATGGGTGCACTCACCGCCTGGACTGTCATCAGCCACCTGAGCCTCTGCCCAGCCCGGCATGCCAGAAGCCAGGCTGTGGGCGGTGCTGCTCACTGGCTGGAGGCGGTTGCTTTTATCAGCAACCTTGATCATGGGGATTTTCTCTTATTTCATTCTCTAGCTTCCTTCAGCCTTGGATTTGCATAAGATCCTGGGTTAGAACTAATCTGATCCCAGGGCGAGAACATTGCATCAGGCCCAGCAAATCCTCCATCCCAAACTGTCTCTTGCTGGGTGTGCTGGCACTGGAAACAGAATCGTGCAGGGATGAATGGTGGCTTGAGTTTTCCTTAGAAACAGGAGGTGCCTTGCTTTGTATCTCTTTTAAACTCCTGTGCTGTGTGCAGGATTGCAGCGGCAGCCCCCAGTCAAGTCTCTATTTGTTTACAGCCCTTGTTGCCGCAGTAGCCGGGTGCTTTCCATGTTCACTCCAGGTCGCTGGAATGAGAAGCATGTCCAGCCTTCAGGGCTCGCCAACAGCTATTCACTCATAAGAGCACATTGTCCTTGGTGACAGAAGGTAGCATCTTGCTTTATCTATGCATTCCCTGGCAGGTGGCAGCAGTGAAGAAACAGAGATGTCTCGCTGCATAGGTGAGAGTATGAATTCACGTCTCCCTCTGGTCATGCTGATGTATGCCCCTGGTTGTAAATAAGTATGTGGTCATTCAGTTCAAGGAGTTAAAGACAACAGGTTGCAATAGTAGCCATGACACCCTCTGAGGGGTTGTTCACTATGGACATGTGTCTGATAGGCTTTTCTAGGTCCCACTAGACCTAGATTAGATCCATGTACATGCTTGGGGACGTGGGAGTGGTCATCCAGGCAGGGTTCAGAACTACTCATAAGGTTTTCACTGGGTAAAATGACAGAGCAGAGTCAAGGCTTAGCAGTACCAGGTATCTGATATAGCAACCACCGTCTATCGTGTTCAACTTCCCATCACCACTATATCGCCGAGAAGATGGCCCGAGCTCTTTCTTTGCTGAATGCCAGATTCACTTGCTTCAAGAACAATTTGGCCTCCTGATCTGGAGCTGGTTTTGTAAAATATAGACACAGGCATGTACTATTGCAGGATGTAATATGAACATAAGGTTGTGAATGACACTGGGGTACAGCCCGCCCCATGGCGCCAAATCCCTCAAGACAGTGTTGATCTACTGTAATACATCAATTATCTTGCTGCAATATAAAAAGATATACTTTCTGCTAAAAATGGCATGCTCCACTTGCCAACTAGATGCAATCTAGACCCGTCTCTGTCATTGCAGTATCCAGTGCTCGGCAAGCCAAATACTGACAAACTCTGAAACTGGGGACAGAAAAATGACCAGTGGAATAGTGCTGATTGTGTCAGAGGTGCTTGTACGCGCAAGGAAATCACCCATCCCCTCCCACGAACTGCCCTCCAGCTCACAGCTGGTCCAAATGGGTACATCCTTGGCAGTTCAATCACTGCTATCCCATCGGCTGGAAATGTCATTATTTCAGACATTATAGTATACACAGGCTCAGCCAAGGTGTCACATCATGAAACTAAATGTGCAATTGTAGAGAGGGGCGAAAACTCCAGTGCTTTGTTTTGTATCAGCAATGCTCAAAAGCTTAGAGTTCCTGCTTAGAGCATCCAAGAAGTAAAATACCCTGTACTTTGCCCCGTTACAAGCAGCACAGTGGCTCTGCCTCATACCAGAATGTCCATTCCCCAACATCATATTTATTGGAATGATAGGAAAAGAGAAAAAAATCTGCAAGGGTGTTTGGTTTTTTTAACTTTATCTTTTACTCTTAAGACCAGAAATCTTATGATTGTGGTAGGAGCTTTCCCACCTTGCTACTGAGAGTAGCTTTCTGTATATACTTTCAGTAGGGATTTTACTCCATTGAGAAGTTTTCTCTGTTTTGGGGGGATGTTTTTGTCCTGATGATGATTTTGGGCCATGCCAAACCTGCACGTGAACATCTCAGTTGCACAGCTGCAGCCCCACCTTTCTCCAAAGAAACACCGAGAGCATTCCTCCCCCTCACAGACAAAGAGATCAAGCTCTTTGCCTAGAACAACAGAGGAGCCTGGCTTTCCTGGTAGCAAATACCTGTTCAGATAACCACCCAAAGGAGAAGGCATGTTGGTGACAAGTCTTTTCCCTGTTTTGTTCTTTCCATGGGGAAAGGCATCGTTTTCTACCTGAATTCTGATTCTGTTTTTTTTTTTTTCTTTTTTCTTTTTTGTTTTATGAAAAAGGCATCACCACGTAAAGGGCATTAAACTGCTGTTGAACCCAGATGATGGTGGGAAGATGGCATTTTGCTGTTCCTTCTTCTACAAAGCTAGTTCATGGAGTTGTGTCCCTAGTTGTTGGCAATACGACGCATTATGGCTTTGCAGCATTGTGTGCACTGCGTTGGCTCAGGGCAGTGAGCCTGCCCCATACGGTACAGTCCTGTACCACTAAGCAAATGAAGTAAATTAAGCAAAGTTTGACAGCTAGCTTGACAGCTGTAGTGAAATGACTGTATATGACGATAAATAAAGAAAGAATATTTATCAGTGCCTTCCCTCTGAGAATCAGGCTAACAGTAATTAAACTTTTCTAAACCCCATTTATAAAGTCATCTACATTTATGTAAACTGAGTCATAGAGATTTTTCTGTTGGCATAAATATAAGACAAAGGCAAGAGTCCCAACTCTCATTCCTTACTTCAGACTCCTAGATGACAACCTTCCTTCTCCATGAGGACAAAAAGAGAAGTTGGCTCTAGAAAATATAGTCGGTGTTTACATTTTATTGAACCACTAGACATTGCTGTTGGCCACAACATGACAACAGTGCAGCAAAGAGAGCCTTTCATTTGCCCGTGCTTGGCACAAAGTGTCGTTCTTTGGTTACTCAGCTAAAGTTGACAAGTTGCCCAGTATTTTTATTATCAGGTTGTCAGCTCAATCTCACTACTGCCCTCTTAATTTATTATTTTGCATTTCAAAATCACAGGTGTGACTCATTGCACAGCCAGAGGTTATAATGAAGTATCCCACTCATCTTTTAGCTCACCCTTTGTTCAAGACAATGCAGATTGCAGAAGGTTTCTGAGGAGGCAAGAAGATTGCAAAAGAGCCGAAGACTCCTCTTTTATCTAACCAATGTGTGGGCAGTGAAACTAACTGATATGAAACCAGTTGGGTGCAAAGGTGGGCATGGAGGTTCATTTGTCATTATGGTGAGGGTTGAAACTCAAAAGACAGAGGAGCTGTTATTGAACACAGGCACCCAAACTTAAATCACCTCACCCTGAGGATGAGGCCAAAGAGGGAATCCTAGGATATCACGCTTCTCTCAAGATTTCCTCTACACTTTAGTTTCTAACAGGGCAGAAGATGAAAACCAAGCAGCCAGTTTCTTTTCCATTAAAAAGTCTTATTGTCTGCTTTTTGTGATTTAAATTGGAAAGTGACTCTAAGTGCAAGATTTTGAGGTATTTATTCTGCCAGCATTGTGGAAATAAGAATCTTGTTGCATTAGAGTTTTTGAAATGTATGCTTCTTAGCATAAAATGATGTGTCATCTATGTTTCTCCTAGGAGCATCTGGGACAAGTTGCTAGGGTAAAGGAAGATGGAGCACAGTTCTGTTGGAAGGAGTGTCTTGCTGATGACTATAAAAACGATGTGGAAATCATGGGATGAATTAAGGATTTGTCTATATGGGAAACTGATCAGAATGCTTCCTGTTATTAACAGCTCATGCTAAGTAGAGGAAGAGACCCTTTTATCCCAGAAGAAGAGTGTCCAAATCCAGAGCTATTCTGAATCAATTTGCTCATTTAATTGGCTTCTACATGCAGCTGGTCCTGCAGCAGAGATCCTGAGTTCATGCTACAAGAAAGCAAACTGCATAAACTTGAGAAGATATAAACAATTTTTTCCTAACAGCATGAGCTTCCAAAGTCACCCTACACAGTGTTCTGGCAACTCTTATCTCCCTTCCCAGGGGGAAAGATGCATGTCCTATCGCCAGTCCGAGTACCCCGGAGCAGTGACAGGCAGGGGCAGAACTATTGGGACACTCAGGGTTTTTAAAGCTGCAACATGGAGCTGTGGCAATGCCAAAAGTGTACCTAGTCTGCTCCGGCTCACTGCAGGGGGGAGGAATTGTGACTCAAAGGCTGTCCAGTGGCAACAGAGAAAACTATACCAAGAGCACTTGTTCAGCTCTGCCATATCAAATTTCTGTCAAGTGTAGAATAATAGCTATCCAGCGAGCTGGGACACGCTTTACCAGCATCAACAGAGTTGTACTTCAGAGCATCCCTCGAGGTAGCAGAGAATTAGCCCCATTTTATAAATGAGGTAACTCAGGCACAGGGATTAAAGCCAAAATGTTCCAACCTGGCTGCCTACTGCTAGGTACCTACACCCATATTTACGCAACTCATGGCCTGATTTTCAGAAGGGCAGGGCAATGAAAATTTTGGCCTGAGGGATTTGTTCACACACAGTTTACTGGTTACAACGCCCAGGATGGAAGCCTGGTCTCTGCTACCTGTCTTACACCTTAACCACTAAAAACATCCTTTCTGCCACTAGCCAACAGTTGGCAAAGCTCCTGCTGTCCCCATTCACCGCGCAAGAGCTCAGAATGAGCAATGCAGACTGGCTGCCTACGTGCTTACAGCTAGAGACTTTGAAAGAGCAGCAGCAGGAGTAAAACTGGTACAAATTCTTTGCTTCTCTCACAGCTCTTCAGATCCCAGGCAGCTTTGCTTGACCTGCAGTGCTTTGCTAAACCAGCAAGTCTGGTGTGCGAACCTCTGTTCTGCCTTGAGCGTGGCATCCTCCTCCCCTCCTGTCCCCACCCCACATCCTTCTCAGGGCACCTTGACTGGCAGACCACAGGTCCAGTGCAGAACCAGTAACAGACCAGTAGGAGAAGGGTGAAAACCAGCCACATGGATATCTGAACTTCTCAGAAACACAAGCACCAACAGGAGTGAGTTAATCCTAGTGCCCCTTCACCTCCCTCCTTTACTCTCTTTCTGGGCTTTAAATGGGGGCACATTCTGAAGCTCATTATGGGAGACTCTTGAGAAGAAGAAAATTTAGAAAAAAAACTTCTCCCATGCCAACAACTAGAAAAACACAGGAGGCAGAGCACTTGCTGGCTGGCTATAATTGAGCTTTGCAAGTATCCCTGCTAAAATCCTCCCTGCTAGGGGCTAATGTGATGCTTGTCTTAGCTCGTTAGAGAGCCTTGCTGTCTTGAGACATGCACTTGAAAACAACAGTGGTGGCTGGTTGCTACCTGAGGGAAGGAGGACAAAGGATCTCAACTATCTGTGTGGAAAGGTCACTGGTCGGGTCACCTCAAGCCTGACCTGCAATACCAAGTGCATGCTGCAAATCCATTGCTGTCAGCCCCTGTGCCTTCTCTCATCTGCTGTGGAGTCCCAGCCTCTGACCTCTTCTTTCCCTCCCCTGAGGCCGTGCCCTGCTCACGGGGCTCCTGCTCAGCTGCTCTGTATCATCCCCCCCACCCAAAGGGAGGACAGGCGAGAGGAGGTGACAAACTTCAGCAAAGGTTAAGGCTGGAAAAGAAGGAAGTGTCAGCTCGATCAGGTCAGCTCAACCAGCCAACTGCTTCTGTAATCCCTCTGCCCCAGGTCCCTGCACTGTTCTGCCTGTGTGCTGGATGTTACTGTACAAGCAGCATCCAGGCAGGGAGATGGGGAAGGGGGGTGAGGAGGAAGCAGCTGAACATGAGAACCTCCCAGAACTGTTTCCAGCCCTCCCCTTTCCAGTACTTTTTGGAATATGGACTTTGAGATAGACCTTACTCCTACTGAAGTTCAGAAGCCCAGACTTGGCACCCCCTGATTTCTTCAGAAGGCTGAGAATAAGATCTCAACCAACTCTTGTACTGCAGATCAGGTCCATATTCCCAGCAACCCCAGAAGATTTGAGAAGTGGGTAGTGACATGGCCCCAGTTCCTTCTGCCCAGGTCTGAGGTGCCTGTTCTGGGATGGAAGCAACTGAGTCTCACCAATCCGTCAGCGACCAAGAGGAAGCCAGGGAACACATGCCTCCTATTCAATAAAAGTTGGTGCTGCACTTTATACGGCAGCCAGTGCATTATTCCAAAGTGAAAACAAACCCTATTCTTCTCTGCCAGATAAACACACTTGATCCTATAAAGAGCAGTATTTCTGACTGTTCAGCAGCAGCCAAATTCACGATGGGAAAAATAACAGGTGTTTGTCAGGCACTCCTTGTTTATTCACAGTGCTTAAAATAATTGCTTAAAAAAATCCAACAGAGATTTAATTTTCTATTCCCCCACATTTAAACAACAAAAATAAAAAAAACCTTAAGCTTGGCTCATGGTAGTTGAAGGCAATTCATTATGAAAGAGGTGTTCTTTCTTTTGTGGTAGCAAAGAAACCTACTTATGAAAGCTCCAGAGGAGCAGAATAGTAGAGCAAATTCCTGCTTAGAACCAGCACTTCCCTGTGCGTTTTACTGAGTTCTCCAGGTGGAAGCTTTCTTTATCAAAATGTGTAATTTTATTGTCAAAATGGGGCAAGCAAGGATTAAGCTCCTCCAGTCAGTGCCCATCATTGGCCATCTCCCTCACTCTGCCTTTTAGAAAGCAATGATAGCCTTGGGCTAGCTTGTGCCCTTCCCTCTCGTTCTGACGGTGGAGCAGGAGGTAAGTGCACTGCCGCAGGGAGGAAAGCATGTATCAGAGGCACAAAGCTTGCTTCAATCACTGCTCGCTTCTCCGGGAAATAATTGGCAATGGATCCTGATCAATAGACCTCTTTCCAGTGAGGCAGGCTGACACACGGTGCTGGGGGAAGAGGAGAAAGACTCTGTGTCTCCATCCCCTCTCCCCATGCTTGGCTTACAGCACAGATAGGGGACATCCCTGAGCCCTTCAGGGGGGTGAGGGGACACTTAACACCTGACAAAGCTGCGTGGCATCTCAGTGCACGGCTGCTGCAGGGGTTTGGTCCTAGGAGACCTCGTGGTGGTGAATAGGCCATGGATAAAATCCCTGCAGGAGCCACTCGAGAATATAGCATTGTTCCTGAGAGCTACTAGCTTCGCAAAACCATGATTGTGGTGGTTTTCTGTCCTCAGGACTTTCCCTTCCTACGGGGTATGCCCTTCCTTGAGGCTGCCCCCCCTGCGACCTCGTGGGATGAGTCACAGACACTCGGTAGCTTCCCGGGAACCTGGAGGGAGCCTGGAGCAACAGGAGCCCACCCAGGAGCATCCCGGCGTTGTCCCAACCCCCAGCTGCTGCTCCTGGTGGCAGGGTCACGGGAGGACGTAGCCACAGCTTACTCCCTTGTCTCCAACGTGGGGCTGAGACCCCCGGTGCAGTCAGCCTAATGCTGGAATAAACACAGCCACGTTTTAGTCTTTACTGTTCCCGCAAAGGTGTGGGAGAGGCCGCGCAAACCAAACCTTCTCCCTGGGAGGGCTCGTTCGTCTCCAAACAGTGGACATGAGAGACAGGCCAGACTGTGGTTTGTGCAGATGAGGTGCAGAGCAGGGACATGGCTTACAGCGGGAACACAGCTTATAGCGGGGACACAGCTTACAGCGCTGCCGTTATTATCTGCGTTACAGCAGCGTCCCTGGCTGAGACCAGGCTGTCATGGTACCGTCGGGCTTGTCATACACAGCAGCCTCCAGCCTGGACAAAAAAGACAGATGAAAGCCAGAAAGAGAAACAGAGGCACAGGGGAGAGCAGTAATTTCCCGGAGGTCAGGCAGCAGAGCAGAGGTCATTGCCGGCACGGCATGGGTCAGCGCGGGGCTTGGCGAGGCACCCGCTGCCACACGAGATGCGGCAGTGACATGTCCCACTGCAAAGGGGCTCCTCAAAGAGCGATCTGGATGAGGCCGACCACAGGTTTCGAAAGGGCATTTCCACAGGCGGAGAGGAGAAGATGAAAGAAGGCCGGCTGCAGTGTGTGGCAGAGCGAGATGAAAGGGGTTTGGAGGCCGGAGGAGCGGAGGGAAGAGACTGACTGTGAAAGCAAGGCAAGCGCGCGAGAGGCAGCGGCAGCCGCCGTGCACAGAGTGGCTCCAGCGTTAGACAAAAAGCCGCGTCACAGCAAAGGCACGGGGCCCAAGAGGGCAGCCGGCACGATCAAACCGATCCTGAGCCCAGCTAGACTGAAGGTGTCTGAGCAACAAAGGACTTGGCGCTTCCTGAGTGCCGGCCATTGGAGGCCTGCAGGGCAAGGCAAGGCTTTATGCACACAAATGAAGTACAACCAAGTCCTGCATAGCTGGCACGTTGACCTGAGCAAAAAGTAGGGAGATGGAAGAAAGGGCAGGGTCTTAAAGGAGAAATCGAAAGGCAAAGCTTGTCCCTTTGCTTTGGTGCCGGTCAGGCACCAAAACCCATGAAACATTATCCAAGATGGCAAACCCCACAAAAACAAGTGGCATTTCCAAGGCACCCAACGCCTCTCAGCATCCACCCGTGAGCTATTTGCTGGCATGCCCCTGAAGCAGATGTACGCGCATGAATCTCCTCTGCAACGCAGGCAGTCACCAGCCCTGTGCAGCATTTCATCTCCACTGGAGCGATACTGGTGACTCAGCGCTTCCCCTGCAAGGCGCTGCGATAGCCTTGCTCCAGTGATGGGATTATAGCAGCAACCCGAGTATAATAACGGTGCAGCTGAGCAGTAGGATTTATGAGCAGGCAAAGAAAATGAGAATTATAGGTGTCCAGTCCCTATGACAGAACCACCATATATTTCCTCTAACAAAGCCTGTGACAACAGCTCCATAAATTCACATAGTAACAGAAGCGAGCGCCAGCTCATCATCACAGGTGTTTAAAGAGCCAAGTAGCACTCTGTATTTATTGCAGAAGTTCACAGTTAGTTAAAAATGAGCTTTAAAAAAAGTCACTTTTGGACCCTGGCTGAATAAGGCTTTTTACTCAAGACGCCCAGCATTGCGTCCTGTCTCTCCTCCTTTTATGCCTAGGCAAGCTCTCCTTTGCAGCACTTGGTGTTAGGCACTGCCAGCTTCCTACTGAAGTAGCTTAACTTGGGATGTGCCATAATCAATTGTAAAACTTAGCAGTGGCTATGAAATACTTGATCCTTTTCAATTACCAGCAACTCTGAAATGTGCTTTAAAAATTCTTTAGCTGCAACCCATTAAATATCTAAAGAGAGCTTTCCTGAGACATAATTGAAGAAAATAACCCCAACATCCACAACATGCTGAACTGTTTTTTTTAATGCTGTCTCATGATCAGATTATTTGCAGTACCTGTCAGCTAATGTGCTGTTTTCATTGCTAATTTAACACTTCTTCCTAAAGGGAGAAAGGGGAGAGGTTGAAAACAACTCTTCACAGTGAACTGCAAATCAAAAAATAGCTGCATGTTTTGTTGTCACTCCTGCTACTCTCCTTTCTGACGTATAAGGAGAAGCTCACTTTATAAAGACAAACTCACCTTTTAAACATGAGGAATATCAAGTTTCTCTGAATCCCATGGTTTTTTTCTTTCTTCATGATGCTTTGGCCAAAGTGTAGAAGAGACATCTCAGCTAGAAAGAAAAGTTGGAACTTTCTTAGGTTAGGGTTTAACTTCAGCAGTGATTGGAATGTAATTTTTGTATAAGAAAAAATTTTGCATCTCAGTGAAAAACTGCAAGATAGGAAATGGAATTAAGGCTTGCAGTCTGTGGAGCTGGACAACCAGGGAGCTTGGCCCCATTCACCCACAGAGCCCTGCTGCCCTGCTCAGATTTGGTTTCCCATGCAGCGCTGGCACTCCTGCCTGTTATTCCCCTTTTTTTGGGAGCCCTTCCTGGGGTCAAGACAGCAGGTGAGAAACCTGCTCCTTGGTGGCTGATGAGAACTTGGGGTCTTTGAACTAAAATTTTGCTGAGGCACATCCTGTTACATTTTCCCAGGGTCAAAATTATTCAGGCTAGCAAAGGGAGAGGAGATTCTTGTTTGGTTGGTTTAGTAAGAAGTTGACGTTCTGTACAGAAATGACGTAACTTTGAAGGGAAAAAAATAAGGTTACTCAAGAGCCAGGTTAAAAGAAAAGTGTTTAATGGAAAATTTTCAGCCAGCCCCACTAAGATCCCTTCTTTATCTCCAAGTCTGGAAGAGCTGCTGCTCCTTCTGCGGTGGCTGGTGTCACATTGCGTGGCTGCTCCAAAGGCAGCAGACTGCTTGTGCATTAGTCCTCTTGCATAATACCAGCAGCTATAGTGGGCTTGGGTTTTTTGTTTTCTTGGGTTTGTTGTTTTTTTGTTTTTTTTTTTTTTTGTTTTTTTTTTTTTAACACACATTGTTCCTTGCTAACAAACTCAGGAAGGAAATTTACAGTCTTGAATGGCGAGTGAGGTCTGCAAGGCGTCCCCGGCAGGATTGCGCTGCTGAACTTTGCGGTGACTCAGACGGCACAGGAAACATTTGTTCCGAGCAGCCCCATCTCCTGTCTGTCCCCCTCTGCTTCAAGCACAGAGTTTAAAAAGAGGTCGCAGGAGTTTTAATTTTGCTTTTAGGGTTGTTGTTATTCTTCTTCTTGGAGTGTTTCACTGCTTTCTTCATACAAGGTTATTTTCTAGCAATAAATGGCATTAAATGGACAATGGTCTTGAGCAGAAATTCTTGGGAAGGGGATCTTCAGCTTTTGTGGCAGAGAATCTACTTTTCTTGGTTGGATGCTGCCATACTGGTTATGCTAAATTAAATACCCTTGTTCTCTACCTCTGTTCTCGCCTTGGAGGCTAAATATTGCATGCAAAATTGGAGGGCTGCATATGAGGGAGCAGGGCTCAGACAATAGGGTGCAGCAAACACGGAGGACAGAGAGAAAAACAAATAAAAGATCAGCACCAGGGCCTGGGGTTTTGTGCAGAGAGCTCCAGCTACATTATTGTATTTCTATCTGCCAGCAGCTCTTCGTGTTTGGCAAATCTACCCCACCTCACCGTTCCCACAACTGACATGTAACGAAACCAATTAAAATACTTGTTAAAGTGAATAAATAAAGGTGCTGTAGAAGATGTGACTGTTCAAAGCCTAGCAGCTTGTACTTGTGCATTTTTGTCTCCTCATTAATCTGTTTATGAAAGGGTTTTGATTAGTTGCATATATTCGGCTTCTAAAGTTAATACCTTTTCAGTCTAAAGTGTTTATACCGAAGCTAACACTGAATTTTCTCTCAGCTGCAATAAACATGTAAATCTGAACTATTCATGCATGCAGAGCAAGTTCTAAAATTGAGTTAAAAAAACGTTTTTCAAATAATGTTTAAAATGTTGTGCTAGGAAATGGCACAGGACACCTGTTAGTTTATTCTGGCCAGGGACACTTCATACATCCTTGTATTTCTCTATGTAGGTTTGTTTTTGGTACAGTGACTCCCATCTTTTTAATTACTATTCTATAAGATAATAAAAAAACACAACAGCTCCAAAGTTCTGTTCAGCTCTTACCTCAAACCCATAACCCAGCCCCTATCTGATCTGATCCTCATCTGCACATACACGATCCCAATCTTACTACTGCTACATGCTCCTCTCTACTTGTTGCAGCACAGCTAAACTTTGTCTTAAAGGAGACTCCCACTCCTATCAACACTTAAGCATGTGCTAAGCTTCATTCCCATGGCTGGGATGGGTTGGTTTGCATGCAGACAGTTAAGTGCATGTATAAATATTTACAGAGTTTGAGACACAGTCTGCCTAATTAGGTTTCCATAGCAATTAGCCCAATATCTTGATTAGGACCTGAGGCTGCTTCTATTATAATAAAAAAAAATATAAATCTCATTATATTGAGATGATGAAACCAGAGCACTCTTACAAGAAGAGAGTAAATGTTGGCTCAGTGGCAGGCAATGGACTTAGCAGGGGCACTAAACAAATGAAAGCAACATTCTGCAGTGTGCGGAAATACTCTGCATCCAAAGACATAGATTTAAGACTTACAGAGGAATTAAACATCTTTGCTAAGAGCAGCCATAGCCCTGCTTTTCCTGGGTTTTAAGCCTGCTTTTTGTCGCTATTTTTAACTAGCATTCTTAGAAAAATGGTGTTCGCTTACATGATAGAGAAGTGCCTACAGCTTTATGTTTATCTCAGAAATTTTTGTGTGGTTTTACTAAAGATTGAATTCAATATTATTAGAGAACTCTTGCTGAAAGTGGAAAATACAGGGTCAGCAGAGCAATAACTTCTTTGCTGAGAGAGCATTTCATGTCTCAACAGTTACTAATGTTGCACATATTAATTACCATGAGCAGCAATCCATGAAGAAATTACATCCGCATAGCAGTTGTGCTTGTGCTGTAGGTCTGCTGCAGCCGTTACCGGAGAGGTCAGTGCTCCCGGCTGGCAGGGACCAACAGACCACATGCGTGCCGGACAGACGGATGCATAGGAAACTGTAAGACTGCCCAGCCTTGTCTCCCCATCCCACGTCTGCACCAGAGTCAACAGGAGGGGCTGGCACTAACCCTACAAAGCTCCAGCGACAAATTCCTGCTTTACAGACGCTGACACCACTTCCCGCTGAAACCAGCCTTAAACCAGCATCAGACCAATGCTGAATATGCTTTGCCTTGTTTTGTAGTTTTGACATCATTATTTTTCTTTCTGCATCACGTTTTCCTTTTTTTTCACATACAAAGTTTCAATACAAAATAAAACAGAGCTATATCCTTGGATTCTGGATGTTTTTTAAAAAGGAAGATGCTGCAGAGTATTAGAGCCACGGCAAATCTAGATTAAGCAAAATGGCAGCTCATTAGCCTTCATGGACAGGCATTTAAAGTACTTAAGAGGGGACATAGAGTGCTGCCCTTTACATTTACTTTGGCACTAATATCAGATTAAAAAGGGAAAGGTTATTAAGTAAAGGTAATTGTCTGTTTTGTAGAGGGAATCTTTCTGAGGCACAGCCTGAGGCACTAAACTTTAAGAAGGTTAATTGTCTCATGGTGGAAGTCAAGCTATTACTGTTATTATGGATAGTTAGGAAAAATTCAGCCTGACATCCGAAGTCCAATAACGAGCCTCAAAAATGGAGCTGACTGGCTGATAGCCACCGGTCTATAATTAGAAAAATTGGCATGAGGAAAATAAAGACAAGCCAGTGGTGAGCCCTATCTGTGCAGATGTGGTACAGCAGCTGCAGCCGGGGAGCAGCACGGTGCTGCTCCGACAGTCAGCGGGGAACCGAGTTTAGGAAAAGCCCTTGAGCTGGGTGAGTGGGGGTGGCCTCAGGAGAGGCTTCGGGGTCGGGGAACATGATGCTGTCCCTGAGCGAGGCCAGGGCTCTTAGCTTTCATTCTCATACACGACAAAACCAGGCAGCGGCCCTAAGAGCTGTTGAGGTTTAACTGGGTGTTTGCCCTTGCAGCTGACTGGGGAAAAAACCCTGACTCTCATTTCCACCCTGTCAAAGAAGTTGACACTTTGTCCAAAATGCCCAGAAAATGGTTAAGGGTTTTAATCCTCCTGGCTCTACTCATACCTGTCCTTCACCCCCTGTTCAGGCCCCCTCAGTGCCTCTATGTTCCCCTTTCCCAACTGTTTTAAGAGAAACAGCAGGAGCAAGAAGCTCAACCATGCCTGGATTTAACTCTGGAAACAGGCTGAGAGGCAAGTCAAGGCTTCTCCTGCACCTCTCTTGGGCACAGCTGGGAAAGACTGAATATTTAGATGTACAAAAATACCAAAACGTTCGTACGTGTGATTCTGGCTCAGACTTAACAAGCTGCTGGCAGAAAGCTCAGCAGGAAGCCCACTGCAAACATCCCCAGGGATAGTTTCCCTCCACTTGCAAATATTTGATTTTGGTAGGGAGGCTTGAATAGCAAAACTCCACCTTCTGGACAGCAAAGTGCTGGCTCAGCACCTTTCTGTCCCCCTCTCCCAGGAGAGCCCATCACATCCAGACCCAAAGGAGATGTTCGATTTCCAGCTCTCAATATTTCCATCTGATTTTTACCCCTAGGCTGGGGAATCCCCCTCAGGCTCAGGAAAGCCTTTTCCTCTGGGAATCCATCTCTCTGTGCTACTCAAAGTATTGCCTTACTTGGTTTTCAGCTTTCTGGGTCTGGGCAGGCAGAAGATGAGGGTTTTTCACCACCACGGTTACCGTGTGCTGGTACCAGGGGGGAACAGCTGTGACCTACGCAGTGCTGGCAAAGAGCTCTGGGATGTTTCACGCCGTAAATCCCTTGCCTGTTCCGGGAGAAGGCAACTATTTCTTCTGTGTTTGCATCAATATTTAAACACCCCAGCACATCCTGCTGACAGCTTAGTGGTAAAAGTCAGCTTGGACATTTTCCTACTCCCAGCCAATTTTCATCTTCTGAAGCCCCCAACAAACTGTGACTTTGTTGATGCTGCTGGGAAGAGGAGCTGTCACCAACCGCACTGCACAGCTAGGAGCAACAAGGGGACACAAATGCAAAGGGTTTGTCCCCCAAATCTGTGACACAGCCCACAAATAGGACGTAGAGCTGCACTGTAATGCTCCCGGGGCAGCCTTCCCTGTCAAAGGGGCTGCAGCCCTGAAACCAGGGCATGCAGGATCAGAAGCAGCCCTGGGGCTTTTCATGGCAGCCACATGGAAAAGAGCAAAAAGACAGGCTAAAGGAAAAAATAAATCAGTGACACAGGTTAGACAGGACAAGCAGCGAGGCAGGGATTGATTTAGGAGCAAGCCTCCTGTTCCTCACTCAGACACTGCAGTGTGCTGCCAGAAGTCTTGCCCCCAAGACCCTGGCTTTTGAGCTGTCTGCAGATGACTGGCTAAGTACAAGAGGAAGGTGGATGAATGTGCTTTGGTGACATGGCTTGATTCATACAGAGAGACACGTTTCGAGTAATATCCCTAGACAGGGCAGGCCAGGCCAGCTGGATGGCTGCACTCATGAACAAAGTCCTGGAGTCCATACTGCAGAAAGTATGTGGGACCCGAAACCATGCATTTCCCGGGAAAGCATTGTGGGTGGAAATGAAGAACAGGGAAAAGAGGAGCAGAGGCCGACATGGGCTGATAGCGTAAGCAAATTTTACAGGGAAGGGGCTGTCCTTTTGTCCTGTGCTCCTCCAAAGCCTAATGTGAAGTTGACCCCTGAGCTATGCACTTCAGCTGTGAGATGACTGAGGTGCTGCAAGGAGAGGTGCTGCACCTGCCAGGGCTGGTGGCAGGGCACTTGCAAAGGCACCGCTTGGCAATAGTAACAGGAAAAGAAACCGGAGAGGACCTTGGGAAAGGTTCTCTTCTGGAGCAGAATGAACTCTTAGGCGGTCATTCCTGGTTTACTTGTTCCTTACTTAAGACTTTTCTTTGTTGAGTTTGGCCCTGAGCTGGTGAGAAATCTCTCACACCATCTTCATTGTAGTTCTGCTGAGAAGAATATCAGAACCAAACCACTGCAATTACACATTCTTGTTTTGCAGCTGCTAAGACACAGGTAAATCAGGAAAGCTTCAGGATACCTACTGATTGCAGCATTTATTGAGTAGAAGAGCACAGCCTCACACAATGTTAGACAGTTTGTAAGTTGAATCAGAGCCTTATTATACCTTTGGCCTTAGTGCCTGTACTACAGCAGGGTCCCCTGTGGTGGACGGGGCCAGGTGAGTGCTGTGATCTGCGGTGTTAGCTCAAGCTTGAGAAGGCATCTAGTAATTAATGGAGCTGAGTCTTGTCTCACATATTTTCCTCCGTATTTGTTGTAAGGACAATTAAGCCACCTGAAAGGAAGAGCATAGGGTCTAGGCAAGATCCTCCTGCGCATAGGGTCCAGTAGTAAATATCTTGCACTGTACAGACTGTGCTGATTCAAACCAGTGGAGGGTCTGCCTCAGCAATTCTAACTGGAAAAGTCAGCACAATTAATCCTTCCCACTGCAGCCCCTGAAAAGTGCCTTTCATTTGTAGGACACTAACATAGCAGAATATCACTTTACTGCTGGAGAAACCAAGGCGTGAGCTGATGCAGTGATTTGCCTGGGGCCCTGCAGCTTTCTTATGGTGCCACCAAGGAATGAGGGCCAGTGCATGGGGTGAGGTGATCACTGCAGTCTCTTTTGCCCATGTAATCTAGGATGATGAAAGCCCAGGTCTCTGGACTTCCAGTCTAACGCCATATCCAATAGACCATGCTACCCTTCCCATTGCTCCTTCTCAGCTGATCAATCCTCTCCCTGTCCCTGCAACTGCTCTTCCAAGTCTGCTTCCTCCAACACCTACAGCTGCACAGCCAAGACCTTCCATCTCAGCTCAGGAGAATGAGGTCAGGATGAAGCCACAAGTGGAAGGCAGCAGTTTCCTTGCAGCATATTTCCGCTGCCAAAGAGAGCGAAAAGATGGGCCCATAAGCCATGAAAGTTGGCAGCGTCCCCGTGAGGCCATTCTCTGCTGGCCAGCCTTGACAATGTGCTGTAGAACAAGAACTGGCCAAGACCCACAAGGCAAACCTGCTGCCGACTGCGGGAGAGTTTCAGAAAGGTTAAAACACTCTCCCTGTTTCTCTTTGACATCTCTGAAGCCCCTTCCTCCAGCCAGAGCTCCACTTAATAATTAATTGGAGAGATATCCCCCTTACCAAATAGCAACCAGAACATTTAGATTCTCCTGAGAAAAGCTATGTCTGTATTTCTGTCATGACTGGCAGCAGGAGATACGAGGCATTTACAGAAGGAGGGTGGAGTGCTGTCACCACTGAATCAGACTATTGACCTGTTCTTGCCCACCACTTCAGAGTTTGGTGCAGGGGATTTTTCATCCCTTCAGCATCCGCTCACCTCTGAGCTGAGCTAGTTATAAGGTGCAGGTTACACAGCAGTTGTACGGAGGGATCAGGAAGCAGTCCTTTCCCAGAAAGCCAGGACAGAGAAAGACCGAGGGGAGGACAGGGGAGGCCTAAGCAGAAGTGAAGCCCAGGTCATAGCTCCACTGCTAATATCATGCTGCTGTCTCTTGTCCCAGCAGAGAGAACAGGATCAAAACACCACAGTTCATGAGGTTCTAGCTCAGAGAGAATCAACAAATTTACCTGCCAGATCATTCCCTTCCCAGGAAAGCCCTCCAAAGGGGCTTCTTTTCTCTCCCTTTGTCCTTTCACATGCCATACAGCTAGGCGGTTCTGGCACTGGTTGTGGTGCCTGGTCTGTTTCTGTGCTGCTTTGAAGCTGTATGTGCTTACAGGTCTGTATATAACCACACTCAGCCAGGTACATGAGGAGGCAGCATGTCCAGTGAGTAGGACTTCACACCAGATATATAGGGAAATGAGGTTTGTACTCCTCCGTGTCATATGTAATGGCTTGTTCAAGTCCCAGATGTTCACTGTATCTCCCAGATATTAATTTTCACTGCCAGTATAACGAACAAGAATTCATTACAGAATTATCTGAGACCCTCTGATCAAGAGCATTAGGTGTTCTTGTCATATAGACAACTGAAGCAGAGGCAATAGCTGTGTGATTAGTTATATTTATGGCACAGTCCTTATCGTCACTCATTTCACGTGTGCTCTTCTCACCAATCCATATTTACTGCTTGGAACATTTTAGGCCCTCATACAGGCTCATAAATCCTACCCAATTTTGATTCAAGATGGGCAACATTACGTCCTAAGCTAGTAGCTAAGCTAAGATCTAGCAAAGCTAACTACAAGAACTTGTATCTGATGGAGAGCATACAATTCACGTGCTACTGAATATCTGTGTGCTGTGAAAAGGCGTGGTATTTGGTAATCAAAGTAAAAAGCTGGAACTAAACCTATGTGGAATTTTGCATGCACAGTTTATAGATTTTTAATTTACTTCATCAGTAAGTTAGAATAATTCAAAATATCCCAGTCCAAGTGCTAGGAATTGCCTTTCACAATTTGTATCAGACTTTGTACTCAACCAGGCCAGATAGTGATGACTTTCAATGTTATTTTAAAACTATTGTGGATATATGTTCCTAACGTCCTTTTTCCTTTTGCAGGTGTTGGGCTCAGGGTAACTAAGGCTCCTGAATTCACAGACAAAAGGATAAATGTATAACTAAATGTTGCAGTGAAAGCTTCCAGAAACAATATTATTTTCTGGCAGTTACATGGTATTAAAAATACATTAAGGCGTAGGGGAAGAGGCTATTGATACTCACTGGAGATGATCTCATGGGTATAATGGAGGTCACATCAAGTCATGACAAGAAACTGCACAACAATATCCAGTCTAATTTCTCCAGTACACACTGTGCTGAACTCTCATTGTTCCCTGCCTGTCCTGAAATATCTTGTTTTGCCATGTCACTTGCCACCAAGTAGCCCTGAGATCTTGTAACAGAGAGACTTATGCTGCCCAAAGGCTCAGTGGCTTTCACAGCTCTATGGTGGGAGGTGGTGAGAGAACAGATCAGTAGGAACACAGCTGAGCTCTGAGGTCTCATTTTCCTCCAACCCTTCCAGAGGTTTGGACACACTGCCCAGAAGTCCCTTCACATTGCTCTCCAACAGTGTCTCTGTTTACTCTGGAATAACATCAGACTCTTAAAAAGATCCACACTCCCTGTTTCAGGCAGCTTAGTCCTCTCTGCCTGTATGTGTGGTGTATTCATGAGCCAAAAAATAACCAAGACCAGGGTACATTCCAGCCTTCTGAATGTGGATGGAGGTACCCTGGCCCTGCAGGCTGAGATTTCTGCTGGAGCGAGGAAACCTTGGCTGCCCCCAGTTATCACACAATGAAAAGGCACTTTCCCCCAAGACTGACCAAAGGACTCTCTTGCTGTAGCAAAGAAAGGATCAGCTGATCCTTTCAGACAACTGTCTTTTTGTCCAAGAGTTTTTGCCTGTGAGCATCTCCCAATTTAGAAACATAGCAAGTACTTTCACCACTGTTTGTACTGTTCCTGGGTGGGGACAGCTTGATACCAATCCTCTTGTAGATGATCTGGCTTTTTGCCATGGCCACTCAGCTCATCCAAGCAATCTCTCCCCACATCAACACACAACACCTGCCCATTTCTCCTCTATGACCCAAGCCCTGTCTGCTATGCTTGCCCCATCCTACAATCCCACCATACTCCTAAACCCTACCCATTTCACTAATCTTCTGAGCTCCTGAGCAGAAGCCACCACCCATGCCCAGCTGTAACAATTTTGCAATGCAGAGGAACCCAGGGACTGGCTGTTGTTGCTGAAAGCCATTTTTATTCAGATTAGGTCAACTTTGTGAGTCTGTGTTTAGGATAAATGGCTCACAAGCCAACTCTGATTTGCAGAATATATTTTGAAAGCCATCATGGGCTCTATTTCAAAACAGATTGAGAAGGAAGAGTATTTTTCATTTAAAAAAAACAAAACAAAACAAAACTTTGCTCTAGTTGCTGTCTTAAGGGATTTAAG
Source organism: Sagittarius serpentarius (assembly GCA_034782735.1). NCBI lineage: Eukaryota > Metazoa > Chordata > Aves > Accipitriformes > Sagittariidae > Sagittarius > Sagittarius serpentarius. Next base: position 30,574,754 of record JAVKLA010000084.1, read on the forward strand.
ATGCTTTTTTTTGTGGCTCTGAGGTTCGGACTTCTGATACGTATAAACTGTGACATTCCTGAATATATTTCAGTGCTGGATACGTTTGGTTCCTTAATTTCTTGGATGCCTTTCTTCTTCCCTGATAACAAAAGCTTTCCATCTGGGGCATTTCATCCTTTTGTCTCTTCCACCAACAAAAAAATAAAATAAGTAAGAACATCATGACTGGGCCGCTGTCCCAGGCTGGCAGTCCCTAGCTCTGACGTTTCAGGCAACAAGGAGATTTTCAGGAAGTTATTTCTAGGGGAGATCCTCAACCCACAGTCCTCACCACATGTACATTTCCTCCAGTGCTTTACAGGTGCCACTAGTGTCTTTGTAAAAGTAGTAAGATTCGGGATAAGGGGCCCTAGTTCCACAAGCTATACCAGTGCACTGCTCCATGTCCTTGCACCACATGACATCCAAGGGAATTGAGTTACACGAGTTCACTGGTGATGCAGTTGGTAGAGCGACAGCAGCTCTGGTAGGCCCCTATGAGCTACCTTTTGGACCAACAACACTGCCACAGCAGCAGCAAAGACCTTGGTGCAGGCAGAAAACCTGCCTAGGAATCCAAGGAAGCATTAGGGTAGCTGGAATTGAGTCCTGTTGCCAGGACTACACTAATATTGGTACCCATCCCAGCCAATCTGGCACCAAACTTTTTTGCTAAAAGCTCTGGTTATGCCGTGCTGCAGAAATAACCACCCAGCACAGATCCCCAGCCAAGGGCTGACCACAGGGACTGGATCACAGTGTACCTGTGCATCAGCTGAAGTCAGGTCACAGTGTGCAGGTGGGCAAGGCATTTCTTTTCTTCTGGCCTGCCTATGTTTTACAAATAAGGGAACTGAGACACAGACAAAATAGGCAGTTAATGTACAATCCTATGGAAATGCTGAGATAGAACAGGGGATCGAGCAAGTTCTCCAGAGTACAAAGTCAGGGCCCCAGTTGTGGTGTCAGCCCTACACACAAACACACAGCCTCTCTGGTATCTGCCCCGTGGCAAGCAAGGAATTCAGTATTTATCTCTTAAAGACTCTTTCTTGGCAAACAAAATCATTAATACTTACACAGCACTTCAAGAGCCTTGAACAGAAGGCTCCATCAAAGCACTGTATTAATAGTTTGTTTGTTTTTGAAAAGGGGAACAGATGGACAAAATCTTGGAAAAAGAGAGAAACAAGATGTGATTCTGTGTTGTAAAATTCCTTTCCCTTTTCCAGAAGTGACTAACACCCTCCACTTGGTGCTATTGTACAACAGAGATAAAAGGTAATTGGTTTGCTAGAGGTTTTTTTTGTATGTGTAGAAATCCCTTTATCAAGCAAAGCTACAGACTGCTGGCCCCACTCACCACTGTTTTTATTAAAACTTGACATAAAGTTGCCAATTGATAAAGCCATTTCTGGCATTCTTTTATTCCCTTATCTCCCTTGTTCTTGGGGGAGTGACAAGGCATTGTCAGGCACAGAGCACCTGGATGTGGATTGCAGGAGGCACCTCACAGCAGCTCTTATCAGAAAGCTCTATAAAGATAGATTTCCACTGACGGATCATTCTGCACCACTCAGAATATACTCAAGCTGACATGCCTTTTCCTATGCTTCTCGAGGCCTTACTTCAGAGCAGCTTCATTGGACTTCTCACTGGGGATGTTCCCAGAAAGCAAAGCCACTTTGTCCTGGGGTCATCATGGATTTGCTTTTAGAGCTGCAGAGAACCTGTAGCACCAAACTCAGGACACGTCTTCACTTGCAAATTCTCTTATGAAACAACAGGGAAAGTGATGGTCACTGGAAAGCACACAGCAAGAGCAGGAACAGAGCTGAGTTTTCCTGCATCCAAGTACCTGTGCTTGAGGTGAAGCAGTCTCCACTTTGTGTTTGTACCAAGTGTTCTGCTTAAGATGTAGCTAAGCCCTTTCAAGTCAAATGAACAGAGTGGGTTCCAACAGCAAGCAAACGTCTTCACAGCTGTTGAGGTAGCTTTCATTAATACCTACAAACCTCCTAGCTCTTAACAGTTTCCAAAGCAATTTTCAATGTCAGGAACCTGCTTCAGCCCCATAGAGCCGTTTAACAGGCAGGTGAGCCTCATGCTGGGTACGAGATGTGTATTTGGTTCCATGGGAGATTTTGAAGTGTTACAGCATGGCATCGTTTCCAGCCAGAAAGGGATCACATTGATACAGCCTCCAGAAAAGGAAATTCCAACCATCTGTATTGTTCAATTACCAAACATAACTCACATATATGTGTATGTGTGTATTTACACATAAGTTTCTATGTAAGGCCGTTGCAATCAAAGTTGAAAGGTTTCATTAAAAATCATGATAGCTGAACGTTGCGAGAACCTTATCCTGTATAATAGCAAAACCAAGATCGCAATGAATAACTATGACTTTTCTAGCTTTTCAATTCTTTCCAACAAAAGGCTCAGCTGGAAGTGCAAAAAGCCAGTATAACTCCCCAAAACGGAAGGCAGCAGGAGACAGATACAAATGCTCCTTCTCTAGCAAAAAGTGCCACGAAGCTCCTGATGGCCATGAATATCTGGGACTCCCCTTTAGGTCACCAGTTTAGCACCCTCATGTCCTGCCAGGCTCTGGAGCCCAGCACTGACTGGCTGACAACCATCACTCCCATCTTTCTACAAGACATGGTTTTTCTAGGAATTGGCAAGTTCTTGCTGCTGACTGAAGAAGTTTGATCAGATGTGGCTTGAGATGGCGCAGCTGGGTCTGAATGTCTTTGCTATTGAATATACTAGCTGGAGCACGAAACTAGATTTCCAGCCTTCATTGAAGCACATTAATTACCTTTGCACAAGGTTTAAGCACCACATCGTCCCAGGCAGAATTTGCCTGGCAGTGCCCAGCTACTCCAAAGATTAAAAGGAGGAGGGCAAGACTGAGGCGTCATTCAGGAATGCCAGAACCACAGAGGTGCTGGACTTGGTGACAAACAGAATACTTTCATGTATCTCAACATGATGATTGCCGGTACTGGGAAGGGGTGTGCTTTACCGTGTATCCCATCCCTTCCAACCCTTCCTGCCATCCCCACAGCAGCACACTGGCAAACAGATTCTGTAAAGAGCATCCCTGAACTCTGCAGACTCTTGCAGGCATACCATGAAGAGCTTGGCATTGCCATTGTGGATCCCTTGGGAGAAGCAACAGCAAAAGCATAACACACGGCCGGGTACTTGGGGAGGAACTAAATGATTCAAACGGAGGAACACTGAAAATACAGCCAAGGAGCTATCCTGGGAAAACAGAGGCAAGCGGTGCCGAGGGCCAGGTATTCAGCACCAGCGGGAAGGGGAAAGCACAGCCTGGAAGCCGGCACAGGGAAGCTGCATTTCCACCAGGCATATCTCGGGGAGAGACCCCGTCGTCGTCATCATCATCATCTCTCAGGAGTTCAAACATGGGACAGAAGGGAAACTCAGGCTGCTGAGTCCAGTCTCTTGCTGCTGGAAGTAAACACATCCTAGGAGTTTACCAGGTTCATCTTAAGACTACTTCAGGTAGCTGGATTTTGGTTTGACTTTCTAGTCCCAGTAGTTCTGCTGGGATCTGCTCTCCAGCCATTTTTCTGGAGCAGTGCTGCTGAGGTCAGGACAGAGCAGGAATGCTCCTTGATCCCGTGCTGTGTTTTAACGCACAGGCACAGCATTTATACAGAATACAGCTCAAACTGCATGTGTGAAGGCAGGCAAGGTGCAAGTCAGCAGAAGACCTTCTGCCAAGACAATGGAGCAAGAAAACATCCAGAAGGAGTTGCATGCACAGCAAGGACAAGTGTTTCTTGTACAGCTAGTTACAGATACACTTCTGTCCACACCAGGGTCAAAGACTTATTGTACCAAAGAGCTTTATAAAACAGAGACGCGATGACTGCTCCAGAGTGCTTGTGCTCTACGTACAGGTCTCCAGAGAGATACTCTGCTGTGAGGCCAATTTTTCTGTGCAGACTGGAGTAAGTCACCCATCATCTGTGTCAGCAAAGTGGGGATCACTGTACTCAGATCCTTGGATGAAGATCATCACTCAATACCAAATTCTTTACAGTCCCATTTCACCATCTGATTTCTACAGCAGCCAGAGCTCTATATAGAAATGTCATTTGCTTCATCTCACAAATCCACTGATGAGCTGTTACAGGCTCAGATGCCAAGCTTTACAGCAAGAAAAAAAAAAAGAATTAAGGTATTTGTGGTAGTTTTGTATTTTGTTTAATACAAAAAAAAATAGGCATTTCTCTGTTAGAAGAGAACACTGAGCTAGTGGATGGATCTTCTCTAAATAGATTAAAAGGACTATCTATACCAGCAAAAAAGAAATGGTTTGGATCTTCTAATCAGCAGCAGGAAAGAGGGATGGGGATAGTTCAGGTGCTGGCATGTCTGCCACTGCAGTGTCAGAGATACAGCACTGTCTCAGCCCTAGCCTCACAAAAATCATGGGTTAAGGCACTAAAAAAATTCAAAATAAAAGGAAAATACAACATCTGACAGGGCAAAGTATTTGTAATCTTACATGTGTGCTTTCCCTCAGCCACCATAAGCATTAAAAAAGAAGCTTTTATTTAAGAAATTTACCCCCTATATTCTGGGGGCAGGGTCCCTACAGGAGACAGAAGAGGGATGATAAAATGGCAGGAGCTGTGCGTGCTGGGAGATAATCTTACTTCACTTGCTCTAGCAACTGCCAAGGGACAAGAAAAGCAGCAATTAATTATGATCATATTTTTTGAAAACTTTTTTGCTTTGAGAGTTCACTGTTAGTAAGGGAGCCAAGGTTTTTATTTTTAGAGTATGGCTTTTGTTTTGACATTGCCCAGTCCTGAACACATGAAATCACCTCTATAATAGGGGATGTAGCAGGGTGTGTGAGGGGCGGGGGGTCTCTGGAATAGGTCCAGCCCGTCCTCCCCAGGCGTCATGCTGAATCTCTGAGCAGATATTTTCATTTTCCCTGCACAGTCCAAGCATATGCAAAGGGGTGGGAAACAACCTCCCGCTTCTTCTACAACTGAGCACAGCGATATAAAAACCTCATTCTCTCTCCTTTTATGTTGCCCATAAAGCTCCAAATGTTGCTGTTAAATGGAGTCCCCCTCATGCATATAATTGAGTGATTTCTCAGCCACCTGCATTATGATATTACTGGGCCAAATGTTGCTCGTTTCCTATGTTAAAGCACTTTTTGCTGAGTTTTCAGCTGCTGCTATACACGAATTTTCCAGAGCCAGAGCAAGCATAGACAAAGCAGTGTAGGACAACTAATATTTCCAGTTAACCGCATTAACTTCCATTGTGCGTCAAGTAGACAACACCACAAGATTCGGATTGACATAATTTGCTGCTTGCTTAACAACCCTGAAAATCCTGTGCATTTTCCTTTTCTGAGAGCCTATATACAGAAATAAAAAACCCAACAGATCCAGTTAATTCATTAACACCACACTCGAGTGAATGCAACAGCTCCCTGACAGTGATGTGTAGGAAGGCTGGCTTCCTCTTGCTCCTGCCAGGCTGGATTTTCTGATGTCTAATAAGGCAGCTGAGCTCAATTTGCAACCTTAGTTGTAGTAAGATTTCCCCTTCCTTCAGAAGACAGTTCACAAAACCAGGTAGAAAGTGAAAATGTCCTTTACTTCATTTTTGCATTATTTTACTTCATTTATACATATTTTTATTGATTGCTTATTAAAACATCATATGGGCATCACTGTCCAGCTTTCAAAGGTGTTTGGAAGACAGAAGAAAACCGTAACAATTTCTGTTCTGCAAATGGGGAAACTAAGGCATCCAATGGTCACGATACACCAACACTTGCACAGATCACCAGGGGCAGCTTAAGTTTTTCCCAGTTTGGTGTTCTAATGTACCAATAGCTGCACTGTCTGATACTTGGGAAAAACGGAATAAAATTATGACAGTCTGAGATCTGTGATGAGACTACCTTTTTTTTTCCTGTTGAACGTAATGCTTTGAGAAACAGTAAGGTGCAAGTAAGGAGAGAAAGCTGGAGTTCCTTCTAGATCATTAAAACTGAAAGTTGTATTAAAAACCACTTTTTGCAGCATTTCTGATAAGGACTTGGATTTAACTTCAAAGCCTGCTTTTAGTTACCGAATTGTTTCCAGGGGCAAAACAAGCAAACATAAAGAACAATTTAAGCAAGGAAGACTCTCCTCTTTCATGCATGGCTCTGCTACCTCCGAGACAGACAACTCAGGGCAAATCAGACCAACTGTACCCACAAAAAAAAAAAAACCATCTTGAAGCCTGCATGCAACAGCTCATGCATCACTGCCACCCCCATGCTGACCACTCACCACTCCTCCATCCCTGAAAAAAACCTGGACTTGCATGGCCATTGAAGAACAGGGGGTATCTCTTCCTTGGTCTCCAGACAGAGTATTTCCCACTGTACAATGCAGTCAGCCCAGGATTGCATTGCAGCACCCTTCCTCCCTGGGGAAGAGGCCAGAGGGTCTCAGGAAGACTGGGATTCACCCACAAGCCCGCCTCAACAGAGGCTGCAACACCCAACCTTGGATCCTCTACATGCCTCTACTGCTTTTCCACAGGGAAAATATTTTTAATCTGAAATGTTCCAGTTTAATTTCTGACAATAATCAGCTTTTGGAGCAGTTTAAAAAAAAAAGAAAGTTTTTATCTGTTCTGACTAGCCGCATTTTTATACTTCATCAGACTTAGCAAAGCCACCCTCAGTACATCATAACTGTGTATTAGATAATGATCTAGCTGTACTCATATCTTGCTGTCTTCCTGGCTAGTTTAAATGGATGTTTTGATTCCTGGCAAATTCACAAATTAGGTGGCAAGGGGTAAGTATGCAGTACTTAACATGCAAAGCAAAATCAAGGACATGTTGATCTTGGTTTGGCTTTGCATTGCTCAGTGTAAACAACTGCGACTTCCATAAAGGAAAGCTAAAAATGAAAGATGACCTTTCTTTTGTCCAGCAGAGATTTTATGCCTCCCTGTGCTAGGGTTTAACCCCTTCCTGTTGCTGTATAGGCAATTTCTTCCAAGTTCAGTAAGGTTTACAGAAAGAGCTATCACCCCGTCCAAACTGACCTGCTTGCCTTCTTTCTGGAGAAAGAGAGCGCAGGTTACGAGAAGTGAAAAAGATCCAGTAATCCCGCCTTATCCTCTGCCTGGTGATACAGAATTACATCCTATAATCTCTCTTCCAGGGCAGAGTCTATTACTTGAAGAGACACGACACAGAACAGCTGCTACAAGTTTTTCTGACCCAGCACATACATTGCCCTGGAGGTCATGAACTAATTGACTGCTGCAGATACTTTATTCCTTTCCTGCCTCAGAATTGCTAGCCAAGTCCTGCATGGTCAGTAGCTGCTGCTTCTTAAGATGGTGCAAACTGTCTGTGAAAGGCTGATTAAGTACTCGGATGCACACAGCACCTGTAGCTGACACTAGTTAGGGGGCAGCTGATTTCTGTCCTGGAGCACCCATTCTCTATGTGTTTTTATCCTGTCCAATGTAACTAAGGAAACTCATTGAAACCTTTGACAGCTTTTGACCTCAACTTGGGATAGTGACTTCTGCAGCCTAATATACACCCCTCCACTAAACACTGAATCTTTGCATTGATTTTAAATAGAAATATGGTAGAGAAATGGCCCTTCCACAAATAAAAACAATTTGTTCCACCTCCATTTTTAAGAGACTAACAAAGCACAGCAGACACTTTCTGCTGTAACTCTTCAGCTATAGCTCTAATCCCCCATCTGGGAAGTAGAGAGGCATCAGTCCCAGCTTAGGCAGGAGGTGCCAAGGGAGGCAGCTACCAGTTCAACCCCAGCAGAGCTGTGTCAGGAAGAAGCAGTGGGGAGCCCGGTACCTGGCAAGGGTAGGGAGCGGGAGAGACAGGTAGAAAGATCTTTGAGGGCTAGAAGTTTATTTGGAGATGAGATTCTGTTAGGTGACTAACAGAAAAGAGGCAAAAAAGGGTATGGTTTTTTTCTGTGATGACATGCGAGACCTGGAAACCAGAAACAATTCCTTCTACCAGAAAATGCAATGGGAACAAGTGGAACAGGAGCACAGCAAAAGGAGGAGAAACCAGGCTCTCTTGGGATAAGAGTGAAAAGGGGAGGGGAACTACCATGCATGGCACAGCACCCAGGGTATGAATATCAAGCACATCTGAAGATGAAGAACTAATTCTTGCTGTCCTTTCTCCCCACAAGGAAGGTCAGGACTGAGCAGAAATATGTGGCATGGGTCACACTTATGGCAGACGCTGCTGAGGATGGCAGAAGAGCAGAAAGCTGCAAGAGTGCATGAGGGCAGCCAGGAGTTGGCACCAGAAGCCATCACCTGATAAGAAAATGCTGTCTGCAACCAGCAAATGAAGGCAGGAGCTGACAGGCAGTGCTGCCTGTTGAACCTAGCTTCTCGTTCTTCGTATGGGGTTTGCAGAAAGCAGGAACACTCCTGCAGCCTTCATGCCACTTTCCTTAGAGCAAAGCACTAGGACACCCAGGAGGCCGGACGGGGAAAGCAGCCATCTACTGGTGGTGTTATTTGCACTGTGGTTTTGTACCTAGCTGGTCTGGGTAAACAGGTACCAAGGGTCCGAGACAATTGTTGCCTGGAATTTTTTAATTAGGGGAAAAAAGTAAGGCTGATGTGTGCAATACAGCTCCCGAGCAAAGGAATCACAAGTACTTGCTCTAACCCTGCCCTCCCTTCTCCTATCACACTGTCTGTGACTGTGCCTCTGCAGTCACCTGACAGCTCCTGGCACCTCATATTTTAGAGAATAAAGGTAAGAAAAAGAAAGAAAATGAAAAGAATTTTTTTTCAAGTGGGTAATAGAGGCACAGCACCACATGTTACTCTATTCTGGTGTACATGAGCCAGTTTAGCTTCTAGAGCGATGCTTACTTGCACCATGGCCTGGTATTTTCTGAGCAGCAGTATTTAGGTGAGGCTTCCAGCTCCCAGGGGCAGGATGCATGTAGTCACTGAGTTTTGTTCTTCATCCACCCGATGTGCCGGAGATCACAGCAAGCAGGAAGCAGAGCCAGACCTGGCCCCTGTTCGTGCTATGCTCACTAGGTTGATTCCCTTTTCTTAGGGTAGCAAATCTACAGGGTCTAGCAGAACTAAAACACCGAATCACCAGGCATAACCTAAACCCTAAAGCATTTAGAACAAACACAGAGGTTACTTTTATACTTTAGTACTAAACCAGTTCCATCCCACAGGTCCTAGCTCCCGTCCCGCACCATAGGTGTCAGGGTCAGGCTCACTCCCACAGCGTGAGCAGGGCTGCCAAGAGCCTCGCTGGGAGCCGGTCCTTGGGCTGCACTGGGCAGGCTCCCGCTGAGCTGCCTCACCTTCCGCATGAAGGGCCAGAAACCTCCTGGGGATCGACACAGCGGACAGGAAGAACAATATGAAGATGAGAGGTCTAGCCCACACTGGCAGCTCGTTTCCCCCCCAGCCCCTAATCTCTGATTTGGTTTAACTACCAGATTTCTGCCTTAACCACAACAACCAGATGCATCTCAGATGAAACCCAGACCCTCACACAGTTTCCCAGCAGAACTTCCTTCCAGCTCAGACACCACCTCACTCAGCAAGCCCCTGGTCACCTGGTAGAGGTACCATGAAATTACAGTTATTACAATTCCCCTGTTCTTTCCTGGCTGTCTAGTCTGGGCTGCTGCAAGTTAACAGCTTTGATGCATCCTCTCCCCCCAACAACTTATGGCTGTATACCTTCCTTGCAGCCTTTTTTTACCCCACCACTGGACCCACAGTAAGGAGACCTGTCTCCTGCCCATCAAGACCCCTCAATGCACCCGCCAGCAGTGACTGTGCCGCAGCCCTCCCTCCACCCTGCCCATAAGCCATCACCCCCTTTCCTCTCAGCCTGCTGTGCTCTTACAAGCCCAGGACAACTCACTGGCCCATGTGGGATTTGAAGCCGTCTTCTGCCCCAAAAGCCCAAGTCACAGGATTTTATTCTCTGGCAGCCCCTTACCAATCTCAGACCACCTCTCAGTGAACAGCAGTGGCCAGCTGCTAGGCAGCCTACTCCCCCCTGTTTTGGCAAAGTCATCAGAAAAGCACCCAAGGCTAAATAAGTACAAGCATCAAGATAGAAGTGTCAAGATATATGGGGTACATAATATATCCTTTATGGGAGAAGGTAACTTGCTTCCCAGACGCACACATCCATCTCCCAGTAGGAGGAGGAGCTAGGAGACACCCAGATATCATTCTTTTTCTGCCTTGTTTTTCTTTACCCTAGTGAAGGGCCCAGATGATTTCTGTCATCTGCACTCGTTTGTGGTGGTAACACTAACCCTTAGCAGAGGGTAGAGGAAAGCACAGTTCCTACCTTACCCCCAACCCCAGCATCTTATTCTCCACCTTTCCCCTTGGGACACACTATGGTGTTTTGTCCTGCTCTGGCATGGGCAGCTGCCTGCAGCTGCCCATGCCATCCAGATAATCAGCAATTATTGCTATGACAGTCTCTGAACGTCACTACCCAGAGGAAAATTTGGGGTGTTTGTTAGGCCATGGCAGTTTGAGAGCACAAACTGGGATTAGGGTCTTTCATCCCCATGGTCCAGACAGGAGTAGAAAGTAAGTCCCTTGCACCTGTCAGTGAGCCCTATTTCCAGCACAGAGGAGCTTTATTTTTTTTTTTTTTTTTTTTTTTTTTTTAACAGCTCAGTAGATCATGTCAGCAGACAACAATGTGCTCACTCCACAAGACACAGAATTTGACAGGCAAAACAACCTGCCAGTTACTTATCATTAGTGCAAATGACTGATTTTTCGGTTCACTGGCAGTTCAGAATAATCTGAAGGTTTTATTTTGAGTCAAACTGAAGAAATTTTTTTCAGAACTTTCAGCTCACCTTGATATTTCACATTTCTGCTCCATTCTTTTTAAAAGGAGACTTTTTATTCTCTTTAAAAAACTACAAAAGGGAATCCTTCATTTGATTCAAAACTATTTCTATTAGTTTAACTTCCAGCTAAAAAAGGGGAGATTCAATAGCAGATATTTTTCCCAGGAAAGAGGAAATTCTGGTCAGTTGAAAGTCCAGATTTTCCCTGGACAAAGCCCTTTTATGAAAATTTTGGAACTGCCTTAGCCTGTCTTTTTTTTTTCCCTGCCTCCTGTCATGTCGCAAAGGCCATCACCCACATCTATTTTTTTGTAGGCTCAGAGATCACAAGTCAAAAGGTAAAGGGCGGCTCATTTCCCATCACCCTTCTCCCTCACTCCCAACAGTGTCTCTAAGACCTTTCGCACATCAGCAGAATCTTGTTCTGCCTCATGCCTGACTATTTTGACCATCCAGAGCCAGCCTTATGCCATCCACTGGCTTGGAAATAAAAACACATTGAAGAGTCAACCAAGGGAGAAAAAAAAGCAGTAGGTGTGCAGGCCAACCCTGCAGGTGCTTCTGCAATTGAGTCTTGGCTCAGGGCAGTAAGCATTAGTGACTTTTAATTTCCTCTGTCCCCAGGCATCCTGGATAATATCACTCAGATAGCACTGATTCAACTCCTGACCTGGCAGACAGTGCTGGGTGTCCCACCATGCTCCATTGAGTACAGTAAGCTTCACATAAGCCCATTAAGCCACTAGGCTAGTTTGGCGAGTCATTTAATAACACTGAACCTGCTTTTCCCTACAACTTTGCAAGGAGAGGAGGAATCTACTGCCAGGGAATTAAAGACCCCCCAAACAAATTTTAAACACAAATTGAATTTTTTAATTGGACTGGAGTGCTGAAGCATATTCAGATCTTGACCTCAAATCAGCTCAGAAAGGAGAAGTAGGAAGTCAGTTGGCCCTGGAGGTTTGTTGGGGGGGTCACAGGTGCCTTTAATAACTGATTCTGCAAGTTAATAGCTTGGTTAGGGATGGGAATAGACTAAAGATGATACCAAGGAACTGAAGTTTTAGTCCAGTTTGCTTTGAAACAAGAGCTAATACCACAGGAAGATCACAGCTGGAACAGGAGGATGGAAAAAGACACGGATTACTACATTTAATCTCTTGCTATTGCAAATCTTTTGTTGTAATTGTGATAATTTTTTGAAGTTTGTCAAACCACATCCTTAGGCAGGACTTTCTTGCGTTCATTGGGCCTACTGGGAAGCAATTTCAAAATCTGAGTTAGAAACTTTCCCCTAATTAGCAGCCCAAGACTCTGTGGTTAGCAACTAACATTCTCCTTTAGCTTTAGTAGCTATTCTAGTCTCCTCTTCAGGAGCAACCCACCAAAAGGGTAAAGACCTGAATGGCAACAAGGAGCAAATTATATTTGTCCCAGCCTTGGGAGGACAGCTGCCAACCAACTGCTGGATCATGACCACTGTTTTAATTTATGCTTATCAATCAGCTGTTGGTTACCCTGAAAAAAGTGCTGAACCATTACTTGATCTCCAGCTGGCCAGAGCAGCACTTTCTGCTGTAGTTTGCCCCAGTGATCTGGAAAACCTACGTATGGTAAGTTGTAGGTTGGGTACCGGTCGTTACAGGGGTCCCACTACTGTTCAGAGCAAGGAGAGGGTTTAGTGCCAAGGCAGAGTGGGCTTCACAGGTCTCGTGGGCTAACTGCTCAAGTAACCACAAGCTGAGTTGGCCCAGCTAGGCAGCAGCACCGCTACCCTGCGGTGCCTCCTGTCTCGTCCTTGTTCTCTGCCTCGGCTGCTCGTGGGTGCGCTTTTCCAAAGGTGTCAAATGGAGCTGAACCAAGTCAAGGGTTTGCATATAGCTTCCTGGAGCTGCTTTGAGAACTGCAGACTCCAGGCAGAATTTCAGGTCTACATCTCCAGTTCAGCACCTGCCAACAGATCAACAGGAACATCTTTGTGAGTGTCCGAGAGCCACTGGGTTGCAAAGTGCTTAAGCATTTGGCTGCTACTGAGAATCCTACTCTGATGTTTATTCAAGTCATGACCTGAGCACCCACAGCTCCTTTTTGCAGACAACAGGAACCAGGAGCAGTTGGCATTTCTGAGCATCTTCGATCTGTTAACCAACATTTTCTGAAGATAAAAAGCCTTTGGGTTGACTACCCAGGAGAGAAAGCCCCCTGCCCCGTGGACAGCTCCTGCATGGGCCTTGGCAGTGGGCCCAGACAGCGTCAACAAGCTTTGAGCATGACTTACAGCACTGAGAGAGTGAAGAAAGCGGAAACTCCCATGACAGAATTCACATTCAGGTCTTGATGAAACTACTAGTCATTAATGCCAAAAACAGCAGAGATTTTATTTTTTTTTTTACCATGCGGGCTTCAAAATTCACATCAACAGGCAGTGTAGCATCTTTCACATAGCTGCTTAAAACACCTCTGTGCCACAAGCCTACCCCTCACACCCATCTGGCAGCAGGCTGGCCCATGGCAAGGCACAGCTTCCTCCTCGTTTCATCCTCCTCCAACACTCCTATTTGCGTTCTGTCCACTTGTTGCATCCTGTCTAATTCCTGTTCAGGCGTTCGTCAGGGAGGGGAAGGTTGTTTTTGCTACTTGCCTGTGCTGCACCCAAAGTAATGAGCCCAGAACCTTTACGCGATCTCCTACCTGATACTCTGATTTAAGCTGGGACTACAACAAAGATTTTTCTTGTTTCCCCCTTTGACAACCAAGTGGAAACAACACAATTTTGGCAAAAAAAGATAATTGGGAAATGTACTTCAGGGTCCATCCAAAACATTTCATTTGACAAGCAAAATTCTGGGGTTGGAGCTATTTAACTTCACCCTTTCCACACTTTCAGAAGTTCTGCACATAGAAAATATCCTTTTGAAAGAGAAGTCAAAATGCTGTCTGCAAGCTTTGGGAAAATGTTTGATGTCAACATCCCTATTCTTCCCTTGACCAAAATTCAAACCATATTTGACACTAAGCAGCAAATAGTCTGGGCTTTACAGAAGCAGTTTTGGGGCAAATTTACTGCTCATTCACAAATTCGAAACAGTTCCTCACGAAAAGTAACACAATCACAACTCCAGATCATTTGTGACCTTGGCCTTATACAAATGAGAACCTAATGCTTACAGATTCCAAGTCCTAATCCCCAAAGATCCAAAACCTCACTTTGTTTGCTCAATATTAAAAAAATAAGGGTTTTCTCCCCCACCCCTCTTTTTTCCAAAAAAATTCTTCCTGCCTTTAGACAAGCTGACATTGTGTGTGTCCTTCAGTGTGTTCAAAAGCAAGGCAGAGTGTTCCTTTCTCTTTACATGGCTTGGCTTATCAGCCCAGCAAACGTTTGGGTTTCAGGTGTGGCTCTGTGCCAGGTGCAACAGGCCACTCGCCATTCACACAGCACAGAGGCAGGGGTACAAAACATATATAGGCTTACAGACTTTATCACAAGCACCAGGAAATGATGCTCTCACCTGCTGATCCTTGGACAAACAAACAGCCTCTAGCCCCAGAAGGTGGATCAGGAGGAATTAAGTTGCATTTAACAGGTTGATTGAGAGATATTATGTGATTTGCCCACTGAAAGCAGGAATAGTTTCTCAGCTGTATTTTGATTTCACTGCTCCATGGCCAAAATCCATACAGAAGAGGGGCTGACAAAACTGGGGCAAGACATTTACTTCTTCTAATGTATTATCAAGAGCACTAATGCAGTGATTTTACTTCCTAAAGTGAACTGGAAATTAGTTGCAAGTGAAGAACCATCAGGGAAATAGTTCCTAGGCAGGGTGAAGAGTTGGTGTGCTAGATAATGCCACTGCAGGGACAGGCTGCATCCTAGGTTACCCATAAAAACATGACCACCTTGAATCCATTGAGGTGTCCTGTTACTGCATACTAGTAACAAAACAAACTGGTAACTCAGCTTCCACCTATTAATTTGGAAACTGCATACTGTATTTACATATACATGTAAAATACTCTACATGTGAACTGTTTTCAATTATGTCTCATAATGAAAATGGACTCCATATGCTGTCTGGATGTTCAACAACCCCCCCAAGACCTTCTACCATTCTTTCTTGTGCCAATTTTCATTCACCTAGTACCTCATGAGGTTACTCAGAGGTTCCTGCTAGGATCATTCAGAACATGCATCTCCAGCAGGATTTGTCTTGAACAGTCCACACCTCTCTCCCAGCAGTGCATCATTTGAAACCATGCCCTAGTGTCCTTCAGTTGTCCAAACAGGCGCCCCCTCTGCCTGCAGCAGATTGAGAAGTGGTGCCATTGGCCAAGGGGCCACCTCTTTCTCCTAGCAGACCGACTCTTGCAGAAAGGAGGGAGAGGTGGAGATGGTAGGAAGAAGAGGAAGTTCCTCCAGAGATGTGGTGCCTCTAAGGAGACTGCAAGCTTTGAGAGGGCAGTGCAGCCAGTGGTAGCTTATCCAAGTTCCTAGTAAACCCTGGAGTCATTTGAGTTAGGTGTCTCTGTACCCTGGAGAAGCTGCAAACATTTGCAGGCTCTAGGTAGTCCCCAAGCAGGTAGTTTTGGCTAATTAATTATGCCCTGCAGCTCTTCTTCACTCACAGACTGAATTCATAGCCCTGAATTCACAGGCTGAATTAATTTCCCTGATTCATGGCCTGGACAGAGCTCTTACAACAGGGGTACATCAGGCACCTGGGGCTTCTGGTGCAAGTTTTCAGGCAACATGCCAGTTCAGCAAGACCTTCAGAATTTGCCAGTGTTTTCACAGGAGTTGGTCCTGAGCACTCAGACAGTTACCTTGTCCCTTCCCACACCCTGAGGCAGGTTCAGCACTCCTAAAACCTTTCCTCAAGCCAAACCATTCCCTGAAGCATTCAGCAGATACAAGAGCTCAAGTCACTTTTTATACAGTAGGTGCTGCTGCGGCTGTCCTGGTCACAGGAGCACAGTATCTTGCAGTCTTAGAGGTGTTTACCATCACAGTCCCACAAGTTAGGGCAGTGTTGCTATTTCCATTGTACTGCTAGGGAACTGAGTCACAGCACTGATGTAACTTGCCTGAGGCAGAAGATGAAGTCTGGGACAAAACAGGGAACTGAGCACGAGTCCCTCAGATTCCTGGCAGACACTCCAAGCCCAGGCCATCCCAATGGCCAGTCACATTTGTGAAAACAGCTGGCAGGGCTTTAGGTGGAGTGTCTAAGATTTTTACTTGCTTGAGCACGCATGGAATTGCCAGCCATACGTGTTTGGGTGAATCTGCTGCAGCAGTATGGGATGCCATTGCATCACAGCCCAATAACATTCTGCAAAACCCTCAGGAAGAGAACCTGGTGCCAGGCACGGGATCGCCAGGCAAACTGTGGGCAGCCAAGGAACCTCCAGCACAAGCACCATCATGCAGCACCTGATCCAAAGCCCAACAGCAGCCATTGTCTCCAGCACGCTTTGAACACGCTTGTTCAAGTGATCACTCAACACCAGAGGTTATTTGTGAGAGATCTGCTTTTGAGTGTGGTAATGTCCAGCTGGCAAGAGATAACCATTAGACTTCTGCAGTGCCCTGCACACACTCCAAACCAAGCAAACCCAGAGCTTAAAGGCATAAATCATAGTGCAATGTTTTCTCTTCTAAGATGAAGCTTAGCTCTTAAAATCAAACTTCAACATAATGCTCAATTAAAGGTGCAGAAGCCACTTAACTGAATTTACTAGCAGTGCTCCTTGAGACTTTGAGATGCCCCCATCTGTTCAGAGAGCAGTCAAGAGATGACAATGCTCCATCCCTGGCTGACTGTGTATCTTGGGGCTTTGTTTTTCTCAGGACAATGGTGAACATGGGATGAAAATCCTGTTGAAACCGATGGAAGACATCGAGCACACTTGAGCTCAGCTCTCCAGCAGCAGGGCACTAGCCAGTAGGCACCAGGGTGGGCTATGATAGCTTTTACTTTTTATTTTACAAAGATAAAAACCCTGCCCGGAGTTTGTACAGCTGGGAGATGAATGGAGTCATGGCACAAAAACCACCCACCACTGGCAGCAGCAGAGAGATAAAAGTTGCTAGAATTTGATTGCATCCATTATTAAACCTTATCTTTAACCATCTCTCTGTCCATTGATTTCTAGCCAACTATTAACTAGCAATGACCTTAGTGGCTTGAAAATAACAGGGGAAGTCAAGTAAACAAAGGGGAACCCAGCTGCATACAGAGAACCAAGATATTTAGAGACCCTCTTTGCTTCTGCTCATTGCAATAAACTTGCACTGAGTATTTTTCCATTTAAAAAAAATCTGAGTCAATGATCCAAGAAGCTGAGGGTGTGGACAAGCAACTGAGTATACAGAGGAGCAGAAGGAAGGAATAAGAGCTAATTGTAATCAAGTCTAGAGCCTTGAATTAAAGTAATCTCAGGCAAAGTCAGAAGACAAAAGGTTCAGGTTTTAGGAACTTACCTCCACTTGCTGTAAAGCCTTCATTATATTAAGCAGAAGCATTAATTATACACAGGTCAATTTGACTTTTTCAGGACATACCATTATACTGTACCTAGTGCCAAAGCAAGCCATTTAGTGTTGTTTGAAAACCCAATGAAAATGGGCAATGCGAGTTCTTGTAGAATGAGAAACCAAGTATTTTATCATACGTATATTTTATCATTCAGGCTCTTCCAGGCCTCATCATTCCTCTTTTCATGATCTAAGAATTTGCACCCTATGTCCTTTCGCTCCAGAGTGCATCCACCCTAGTTTCCCCCACATTTCCCTTTGTACAGGGCTCTGAGATCCCCTCTACAGTCACCATGACCTACCCCTTTCCCAGCCCAATACCGATGGCATCCTCAAAACTCTCCCCCTTCCCGTGTCCTGTAACTATCAACTGAGAGAAGCAGCATTTGCTGTGGCTCGTTCCAGGCTATTTGCGCTCCAGCTAGGCAGTCATACAGCTGGCCAAACAGTAACTATAACTTTTGAAAATTCCCAGAATCTTGTACATAGGGCACACTATTGCCTGACCATTGATTTTCAAGAAGCTTTTAGTAACAAGATTATTTGGCTTTCTGCTTCACTGTTTAGATTGGCTGAAGATGGTCAAAAGGGTTCTAAAATTTCTAAAGGAATACAATAAAGATACCAGTATTACTATTTTGGCAGTAATTAACATTCTTGCACACAACCTTCTGCACTACCTCGTTTTTGGCCTTGCTTAGATTTATGGTCAAAGAAGTAGTTCCTAAGAAAGTCTCAAAATCTTGCAAAAACATTGCCAACATGTAAGCCTGTTGATTTAAATCCCATCCTAGATCCGGTAGCCAATTTGTGTGGGGGGGAAGTTAAACATGTCTAAAGTTAGACCAATTGTGGTGACTGTACAGATCAAAGTGGGAAATTCCAGAGAGAAATGTGGGTTCCATTGGGTTTCAAAAGTCAAATGTGTGCTATTTCTCCTTAAAGGAGAACAGACATGGGGGCATTCACATATCCAAGTTCACACAGGGCACAGTCAGCTGTAGTGGAGGAAGAAAACCAATGTCTCTTTAGTCATAGTCCCACACTACAGAAGAAACTCTTGCAAAATTCTGGTGCTTCCAGTTTGTGAGGAAACCCTTCAGAAGAGCTTTGTGTGCTTTCTCATTCCCACCATAGGCAAAGCAGGACTTCAGGGGCAGCATGAATACAAAGTCATTTGAAGCCAGAAGAGAAAGCTATCCAAATTCTTCTTAATTTGAAGCCTAAACAGACCTCTAAATATTTTGGCAGTTCAGCCATCCACACAGATGATTGTTTTTGGACTGACACTCAGATGATCCTCCAGCCATCCATCCTCCTTAAAGAACCTCTGAACCTTTTGACTCTGTTTGGTCATATTTGAAAAAGTGGTAGAAATTTCAGCAACAAGAAGTGCCCACAGGGTTTAGAAGAACCCATGGAGGAGTGGAGATAGAGACCCAGCTGAGATCCCCACTGTGGAAAGGCACATGGTACGCAACCCTTCGGAAACAGCTGCCTGGCCAAACAGCACATGTGTCCTGGCTGGCCAACTAGCACTTGCACAGCTCTGTCCCAGCTACAGCAGTATGTTATCTTCTGTGTCACAGAGTCACAGGAAAAGCAGTGTGAAAAGAGCTGGGGTTATTATGGTAGAAACAGAAGTAGGATGAAAAGGGCAAAGGACAAAAATCCACAGGAGACTTCAGTAACTCTGGTGTTCAGGAAACAACAAGGCTCTTTCCCATCCCTTCATCTTCTTCCTGTGAAGGGTGAGATTACCCACCCTAAAGGCAGGAAGGCACATACACCTCCCTCACCAGAAGAGGCATGGCGTTATAGTAGCAGGGCTATTTTTTCCCCAGGAAAAAGGATGAAATCAGCTATTTACACTGGACAACTTACAAGCTCTGGAAAGCACATGAGGCACACAAAGAGAGCAGTTGTATCACAAATAAATATATGGTGGGGGGAACTTATTGATTAGCTTTGTAAACGCAGTTGCCCAATCAATAGCAATTTCTGAAAATGCCTGGTACTTATTTGGTGCAGCTTGTACAATGAGGATAAATAATAAGAGTATTTAAGGAGCATGTCTCCTGACACCATTGCCAAGCCCCATACAACACAAAACCAGAACATGGTACAGCAATTGCACAAGCCAGGCCTAATTCACTATACCTCTAAAAAAGAAAAGTCACAAGCACAAATCCAAACGCAGCCACACTATCAAAGTAAGCACCTGGATCCCAAAGGTATCTACACAAGTTCCTGCTGCTCTCGCTGTATATGGCTGGCACTGGATCCACGACAGCATGAAACTCACCCGTTTGCTATGCCCAGCTGGGCAAGCCGCGGGTCCCCCTAGGATCCGTGCAGTGTGAAAGTACACAAGACCCTCCCCTCCTCCCTGAATGACTAGACTTCGGTAGGGGTGCCCCTAAGCACAATAAAAGCCCCAGATCTTGGAGGAGAAAAAACAGACAAAGCAGCTTGCCAGACAACCACACCATGCTGGCATCAGCCCCCTGCCTCTTGGGGACTGGGCTTGGACACGCTGCTCTGTTCCCATGCCTTGTTCTCCAAGGGCAGCCAGCCTTGTTGGGGCAGGGCCCCAAAGTGGGCAGCAGGACCCCAGAGAGACCACAGCACATGCTGCTGGCACAACAGCAGTGCAACAAGAGGCATGGAGGGTGAGAATCTCACCAGTGGGGCTGCAGGGAGCCCCCAGTTAACCCTCACCCAGGCTCGTGGATGTACCACAGCCCTGTGCTAAAAGTAGCACCTGATGGGAAGGAGGGAAAATCCACCTCAGCTCCCCAGGGACTTCTCTGCTTCCCTTCTTCACAGATAGGAAGTTTGCTCACATTGTAACGTGAGATCATAGCACAGGAAAGACTGAGGAACCAGACGCTCATTTAAGCTGCAGCTTTTTTACTGCAGCTGCCAAGGATAACGATGTTTGCATGAAACGTGTTTACAGATATCGCTCACAGCCCTCCAGTGAGGTGGCCTGTGCAAGAGCCACTGGCCAGCTCATCATAACAAAGACTTTCACCCGCCCTACTTACTTTAACTGGCAGTATCACTCCAAACAAGACGGGGCAGACAGGTTTCCCATCCATCCCACAGCACCCAAGGCTGCCCATGCAACTGATGGCTGGATGAAGAAGGAAAGGTGCTTGCAACCTAATCCCTGATATAGTTTTTGGCTGATAGTGTATTTGCATGCAGATTGCTACCGGCTGGGTGGCAAGAGGACAGGATAGCTGCTCTTCTCACTAGGCTTAGCCCACAGGTGTTTCACATTCTCCCTTTGGGCCCTAATTACTTTTCCCATCAGCACAGACTTCCTTGGGAGGTCTCAGGACACAGGTGACTGGGGTAAATGCTGAAACCTTGTCTTCCTTACAGGAGAAGTGTCATTTACTCCATCCCTCAGTGAGGGACTCCATGGGACTGCGCTGGTTTGTAAATCACGGCAGGATGAAAGGAGTTTATGTGGAGTAGGGATGACTCATTTTTCTGCTCCTAAAATGTTGGTATTACTCACCAGAAAACTCCCCACATATTCTGAGGGATTTCAGTGCTTTTTGTCTTACATTAACAGCTCATCTTGTTTGCTTCCTCATCACAGCATCCTCCTCATAAGAACTTCCTGCATCCTTTGTCACTACCTCACATCATCGCAGCAGCCAAAGAGCCTGTGGAGGCTGGAAAAGACATCAGGCAGTTAGTGATCGCTTTGTCACTTAGAGAAGGCCACCTTAGCCTCCATGACTCCAGCCAGTGTTCACCAGCACCGTTAGACATGGAAGTTGTGGGTTGCATGGATTTTCCTTGTGACTCAAAGCAATTTTCATTTACGGTCTAGAGCTGAGCACGCATTACCAAAGGGTGTGTAAATGAAAGCCTTCAGGCTTATTGCACAAATGGGATTTGTGCCCTTACTTGAATTCCTGCATCTCCTAGGAGGGAGTGCACACGTGCTGCTTTTGGGTAGGATCTTGGTATAGCCAGTATGGGGAATTAAAGGACATAGCCAAGTTATTTCAGCTATCTCTCTGTGCCTAGTTTCCCTAGCTGTAAAACATGTTTCCTTTGCATTGACCTTGAGGCTAAACATAATTTTCTAGGCCTGGAGCTGCTACGCAAAAAGACTGTACCAACATAAAGATAATTTCTCAGGGACCTGGAAAGCAGAGAAAGGGAATATATTTAACTTAGGAGTGCTGTGGGCAGTTTCTCCCCTTTACTTTCCCTGCATCCTACAAAATCTTAAAATTGCTCTTCTTGCTTTTTGTTGTAAATAATTGACGTGTGAAGTGCTGACTCATAAGTCTGGGGTTACAGGAAAGGAAACTTTGTTTCTTGGTTAAAATACTAATTTCACAGCATAGGCAGCTTCCTCCAGGGCTGGCTGGCAAGTCCTCAGCCGCATAGCGCGCCCTGCAGACACCGGCGCTCTGCCGGTGGTCGGGTTTCCCAGGTGGTGTGGTTCTGCCTGTCATTCTGCAACAGGGGAACCCAAACGCTGCCCCACCAAGAGTCTGGCAATCCTGTTTGAACGAAGTGGAGCGTAGCAGAGCTCCCTTCCCTTGGTGCTTATGCACAGGTAGGGCCACGTGAGCGTGCCAGGTCGTGCTCCGCTGTGCATCGTCCGGACCCACGTGGGCTTTTACCTGCTGCTCTGCTCGAGCAAGAGGAGTTTGTGCCGGGGCTGCAATGTCCACAAGCTGTCCCCTGCCTATAAACAGCAGACCAAATTTTGGCCTTCCCCAATTATTGCTGTGCCAAAATAACAGTGAAGATTCTCTCCGGAGCTCAGGACTTTAGAGCGCAGCCTTGGGCACAAACCACTTCGTTCCTCAAAGACCTTACCATATAAAGGAAGAGGGGAAATATTATCTGTACGTCACAGGAGAGAAGACGCTCAGATCCTTCATTTTTTTCAGCACCTGACCTGCACTGATTTCCACAGCAGTCAGGCACTCACACTCCTGCAATGAGCCACACGTCAGTGACTCATCCAGCGTCAGACAGAAAGTCTGCAGCGCGGCGGTGAAGACAACTTCACTCTTCTGGCGCTTACAGAGGCACTGCTAACACCCGGGGCACAGCGACACTTCCCCTCACTCCCTTCAAGCAGCATTATTTCATCGTGTCTGCGAGGCACAATTTGCTGCTGGAATTTGGTACTTTTATCTCTAGTCTTTGATGGACACCCCTGTGGCACATTTGACTCATCTTCTTTCTAATATTGTCATGATAGAGTTCAACACCCCCTCCATTCTCCTCAGACTTTGCAGAAAAGGTGAATTTGGAAACTTTTTTCTCAGAGCAACTGATGATAGCAGCTCCATTGTGCCTGAGAAAATCAGTCAGCCTGTGCCTTCAAAAACCATAGCAATGTTCTTGCTGTAGCTGTGCATTGTGTTGGCTGTGGCTGTGCAAGCGGCACGATAAAGAACCAGCCTCTGTCCCACAGAGCTTGCAGTCTTAACAACAATACATACACTGAATGTTTACTACATAAATATTTAGCTAAACAAAGCATCCAAGTCACATAAAGCTCAATGGATCAAAAAGGTCAATGGAGAAACAAGTTTTTCGGGAGACTGAGTTTATTCATAGTATTCCACTTGAAAAAGGAGAGAAGAGCTCCAGAAGTTGATCAGCATCTGCCTGTGCAGGACTGATGGACCTGGGAAGTTCTCAGTTCCTATGGTATGGACAGACATCTGAGAGGTAGGGTAGAAAGGGAGTTACGCTGGCTTGAATCTCATACAAGGACAGATTAGTTCATTGAGGATACATCAACAGGTACAGATGCTGCTGTGTATGTGTATATGTGAGAGAAAAAGAGATGGCACATCCCAGGCAGCATTAGGAGAAAAACCCAAGCCTTAGTCTTTCACTGGGAGAAAAATTTCCTGGAGCTCTTGATGTTAATGGGAGTAAGGAAAAAGTGTTTCTCTACTCTTGAGAAATGCTTTCCTATTTAAATAAAAACCAACTCTAAAGTGAAGTGGGATGTTCCTATGCAGAGCCTACACAATAGCAAGCTGCTTTTTTTTTTACAAGCAAAGTTCAAATCGCTAGAAAGTGCTTAATGGTGCTTCCCTTTAGCGCTCGTGCTACACACTGCAAACCACTGAAAGATAGACAAACAAGGACTCTTAAAACATGGAAACAAGGCAGGTTCACAAACCTGCTTTAAGGGCTCTTAAGGACCACTGAGGAACCAGCGTCTGAAGCCTGTGAGACCAAACTGTGGCTGGGCTTGAATTCCTGCTGTTCCTCCATGCCATCTAAGCACTGTCCTCTATGCCTGCTTCAGAGGGTGGTGGGAGGCAACCTCAGGATCCAGCAACCACATCTTCTCTGTGGTGGCAGGACAAGAAAGACAGATGCATGATTGCATTAAAAAAAAAAATAAAAAAAGAAATTGAAAAAAGAAGAGCTTCGTTTCCTCTTGGTCAGGCCAGCTTTGTTAACCAAAACGCTTGGAGAAACTGTGGGTGCAAGCTGCGGGCTTGGCAGTGGTGTGGGGGACTGTCTGAGCAAGGGTACAGGTCTCTGGGGAACAGCCAAAACCACAGACATTTTTTGTGCTTTTCAGCTATACCAAGGACAGGCCATGATTCTGCCTTTCAGCCTGTGAGGACCAGAGGTATTGAGGCATGAGAACGCCTTGGGGAGACGTTCTTCATTCAAGTGATGGCTGGGTCCCATTTGGAGACCTCTGCTCCCTGAGCCAAGGTACAAGGACTGGTCTCCCCAAAATCTGCAACCATGCACAAGTATCTCTGTGTGTGTGTATAAACATATACATACATACATACATATCTGTGTGTGTATATATATGCATGCACTTTACCTTTCAGGTGACCTAGGGTACACGAGCTTAGACTTTCTGAAAGGGATGGGCCACATGGAGGAACAAGCCCTAGAACAAGTGACTATTGAGCGATTTAGCTCCTGTTAATTTTTACAGCCAGAGAGAACACTTCGTACGGTTGAGCGCCCCGTGTATCTTTACTAAATTTACCTTTTGGAAACACAGCAGTGAACCAACATTAAGGCACTGCTGTGACAAGTGTGTTTCAGTAAAGCTCAGCTTATTTTTCCCCTGTCCAGCCGTGGTGTGGCCAGGCAGAGCTGTGTATTATGTAAGCTGGGAATCAGATGACTGATGCGACTCTTGCTTGCTTCCAGACAGGCATGTAAGCAGCCCTGCCTCTCAAGCTTGAAACAAGAGTATTGCCAAAGAGAAAATGTATTAAATATTTTGGGGGTTGACGCTGTTGGGTTTTTTAAAATTTATTTATTCTTGCTGGGACAATCTTGTGGTTAGTGGGCTTTTACTCTGCATTTCCTGTCTCATGATCTGTGTTGTTCCTACTATAAAATACTGAATGCAAGATAATTCAAAACAAATTGTTTATTGTCATATTCTAAAATGGCTATTATGACATCACAGACTCCTTTTCTAGTCGTCACCCGCCTCCTGTGAAGCCTGGGCACACAAGTCTTGTCTTAGGGAGATCCGTCTTTCAGTTCTTCAGTGCACTTGGGATTACCTTGGTTTGTAACACACTGTAGTTTTGTTCTCATCTGTGTTATGCAAGATTTTTTGAATAGGCTCTTCTGGTCAGCATCAGACACAGTGTCTCTTGGTAGGTTATAAATTGTTCTGTACGATGAAGGAGAAAAACGTGGTTTAAAAAGGGCAAAGGCCGGGATCCAGAATCCTCGGCATTTGTTGCCAGACTAAGCAAGTTACTCTCTGTGTTGGTGCCTTACACAGACCACTTACCCAAAGGTCAGGCACCCCCCAACAGGCCCTCATCCCTTGGTAACTGAAAGGCAAGAACATTATGCATCAAAGTTTACCCAATAGCACTTCATCCCCACACGCCCCATCAGCGAAACCCGTGAGACTGCTAAAGCCACATACTCTTCACTGGCTGAAGCTCAAAAGCAAGCAGGACCTACGAGGCCGTTCCCAGCAGCTCCCCTTTGCTGTTCTCTAATTAATGCCGCTGCTGCTCCCCACTCCAACAGCTCCTGAAAGCGCTCAGCACATCCAGGGACCGCACGGCGCAGTGGTGCCAGACACCATAGCGGTGCCCAGGGACCTCGCAGGCTCTGCTGCAAGGTGGCCTTGCTACGGCGGCCGGACGCGTTGGGTAACACACAACCTGTTCAAACTTGCAGGCTTCCCTCCGGCAGCAGGGGCTTCCCTGGCTGCTGAGTGCTGTAGGTATGTCCACTTCACAAGGCACCGGTCAGAATTTCGGATGTTTCTTGCTGGGCAGATCTCACTGTGCTGTAGGTACTTTCAGAGAAATGTCTTGTACTGAAGTGTTTATATTACTGCAGACTGAGGATGCCACTTCTAGGCCAGGACCTTTACTATGTGAGACACAGGACAGAAAGGTTTCGTGCCCCCAGAGTTTACTGTAAGTATAGTCCAAAGGGCAAGGGGTGCAGACAGAGGGGCTAGTCCAAGGAAACGTAGAGGTGACACTGGTCAGCGTGATGACCAGTTGTTTGAGAGCACCTTGGCCCTTATTTTTCCAAAAAGAGGGTTTGATGGAGGTCAGCAAGGCACCATGCCGGAAGTTTTGGGGTGCTCTCCCCAAGCATGTGTGGCTGCATTCCCAGCACCCCATGGGAGAGGTCCTGTGTCTCAGGGAGCATCCTGGCCAGCAGCACCTATGGTGTGTGCAAACATTCCATCTATGGGAAACATCCTGAGCTACTGAACTTGTCTCAAGTTATTATAATGGAATTCTAATGATGGGTAGTATACCAATTGCAGCCTCGAATCAACACTGAAAATCTCACTTGGAGATTGCAAAACATGCAGAAGTCTCCCTTTGCTAAGTCAATACCGTCTGAGCCCCACTGAGACCCCATCCAACTTGGGCAAAATCAAACCATATCCATTTCCTCCACCTCAGCAGAGCTGCATGGTCTAGCAAGTGCTCTGAAAGGTCTGGTGTGGATTTGCAGCTTGTAAATACGCGCGTAGCCAGGTATGTCTCCTAAGGAAAGAAATAATCCCCTGGAAGATGTCGAGAACAAGACTGCATATCACAATCATGTAACAAGGGGGTGGTGAAATTTGCCGTTGCGTTAGAGCTGAGCAACTCATGATTGCTCTGTCCTGAAAATGTTCTCAATGTTTAAAAGTTTTTCCTTAAATGCAAATATAGGTGATGATGAGCATTTTTACAAACAAAATGTGAAAAAAAGCTCAATGGGGGCAATCAACACTGCTTCGTTTTGATAACTTTGAAGCGTTTTCTGTTCAGCCACATTAAAAAAAACCTCATTAGCTTAAACTGTGAAATCAAAAGTAATTTTGAATGAAATGAATTTTTCGTTTCAGAAATGATACAGGGGCAATTTCCAACCTTTAAAATACAATTCAAATTGAAAAATTTGCCCAGTACAACCCCTTTCAGGGAAAATACTTCATTTCTCATATATTAGTATTTTGGGGTGACAATATGGTTCATCAAAAACCTCTGTGCCTCAATAAACTGCATCTAGGCTTCCCTTGATTGCATGGTGACTGTGCGTTGCCTAATTGCGTGTGACTAATACAATTTCATGTGCATTTCCGTGCACTGGGGATTCATTGTTGCCACATACTACCATTGGGAAATCGCTAAGCGTGTGCCTATGAAACAATGACAGGGAGACAAGAGTACCTCCTCCAGAGAAAAGACCTAGGAGGAGGCGGATGACTGGGAGCAACAAATTATCAAGGCAGAACAGACAGAAAACAGAGCAGCTGTGCCTTTTCCCTGGTTTGTGGAGCACCAAACCTCCTCTCTTGAACAGGACTTACCAGGACAGTACTTAAGAGGTCCTTCTTTGATGACGAGAGCAACGAAACCTAAGCAATGCTTGAGAAAGGAAGGAGTGGAAGAGAAATCTCCTTCTCAGGGAGAAATATCCTGGGTCCAAAGAGCCAGGTGGACCACAAGTCCTCAGCAGTATGAGGAAGGCAGCTTAAGAGGGACCCCTTTCCCCAGGGGCAGAAAGACACCTGAAGGGTACAAGCAAGCTACTGTCCTCAGCAAGAGCTTGCAACAAAAGGTTATAGTAACCTTGCATTCAAAGCTCATTTTGAATGGCTGTTACAGCCAGTATAAAGGGTATAGAGCCCTCCTCTCTGCAACGAGCACTCAGACTCCCAAGTTGGGGGCCTTTCCAACCCCTCTGTGTGCACCAGCACCCAGGCTGCTGGAGAGGAGGGCTGGTCTGTGAACAGGTATTTGTGATACAGGGACGCTGGTCCCACATCTGCACCCTCTGCTATAAAACGCCCTGTGTTGGTGGAGGGTTTCTGGGTACCAGGTGTAGAAAGGGAAGGAGGTACATAATTCGGAGTGGGCCCTGGAGCTCAGGGATGGGGACAGGGCTCTCTAGGAAACATGTGGGAGTCTCAGAAATGGGATCCAAACAGACAGCACCCTGAAGAATAAACCAACGGCGGTTGAACCAGAAGGAGAAAGCAGGAGTGACCACATTTTCTGTCACTGGGAGGAAATGCTTCTCCATCCTTGTATACGCATAGAAGATATACACCACATTTGATACTGGAAGGTCATGCACATGAGATCCTTAACCAGGAGGCTGAAGTGAGTCACCATTTCCCTAGGAGAGCCAGGGAGTCAAGCCCAGGCAACCTACAGCTTGGCAGTGGGGATGTGTTCCCACATAGTGGCACATCCTGTAAGTGGGTTGGGTGAGTGAGAGGGAACATGCAAACCTCGTCCCTAAAAGTGGAGCAGCTTGTTTGGTGTGAGTCTTACATGTGCTCAGAAAACATCGTCTAGAAAGTGTTCCAGTGGGAATTAAGGCATTTCTCCACCTAGTTTCTGGATGTTGGAGGTATAGGCTGTGCTGTTCAACGCTACCAAGAGCGAGTTGCTGTGTCTGGTGCAGGGGCAGAAACAGGAATGTGAGTGCCTCGAGAGCTGGAAGTTGTCAAAAAAACTTGGGCTGAGGCATGGCTAAGGTTAAATGGCACCTGAGCAGGCTGCTTCTAGATTTAAGTTTTGGACTTGGTTGCCTCGTTTTCAGCCCTGTGTGCCTGCACACAACTCTGCATGGGAGGGGTAAATATGAAGATAAATCTGGTTAAAGACACAAGGCATTCACATGCTGTGGAGAGGGGAGCCCTATAAACGCCTGTGAGTGAGGGGATGCAAATAGTCATCTCCCAGGGGAAGTATCTGCTTTTTGCAATGTTTATAAAAACAAATGGAACCAGCAAAAGTCCTGAAAAGTCCACCACACACTACTGCTGCAGGGGAGGGGCAGGAAAGCCCTTTGATGAAAACTTTTGTGAGAGTGACAGGCTTTCCCTGCCTGGCTGCGGTCCCGGCCAAGCTGGCGGCTCGTGCAGGGGGCCGTGGGATGCTGCCCTGCCCTGCCCTGCCCTGCTGGTCCCCTCTGCTAGCCACAGCCCCCAGGGACTGGCCCTCTCCCTGGCCCCTGCCTACAGCTCGTAGGCTTTATGGGAATGCAAATAATGCATATGGCAATACAGATGCCATTATTGTTATAATTACTGCTAATGCTGCCTGAAGAAAAAAAAAAGAGATAAATAATAAAACCTGTTCTGCAGGCAAGATGACAGGAAAAGGCCTTTTTACTCAAACAGGAGGGACCCATCCCTTTTCCTCTTCTAATAGCCTCTGCTTTGTTTCCTACAAAGTTTTCATTGTCTCCATTCAGTGTTTCGTCCTCTCTCTTCTCCTTCCCCATATGCTTGGTGTATTTGCTCCCTCCTCTTTACCCATCCCAGGCCCCCACAGTTACACCAATTGCTTATCATCCTCTTGATCCCTCAAGCCTTTCACTAACCGCTCGGCTGGCTTCTTGCTTTTTAAATAGCAGAGTTAGTCCTTCAAGGCAAGGGCTCCCCTTTCTGAAGTGTCTACACTGCTCCCAGCACACAACACCCCTAACCCTAACACCAGTCTTACTGTCTCTGGCATCACACAAAGGGGTTTTAGTATCCACCACAATGGCCTGGCTAATGAACTTGTTGCTACAGCTGGGCTGGTCTCCTGAGACATCTGTATGTGGAGGGAGTTCTCTTCAAGGGAGAGAGGATACACAATTTTGGATTGAATACAGTGCTCCAAAAAGGAAGGTGACTCATTGAGCCTAATCATTAGGGTGTGTGATGATATTATCTAATGAGGAAATTCTTGATGATGCTTTTAGAGACTGCAGAGAGCAGCGAACTGGCTGTAGAGGAAATCAGAATGTGAGCGCTTTCGACATAAACAGTGTTCAAGAAATGGGATCTGAAATGTCTTTGGGGAGAAGAGCAGAGCAATTTCAACACCCTCATGCTTGCATCAGGGTGTGTTGCTGCTTCTGTTTAATCTTACTTGTTCACATAAATCTCTCCTTAAATAACCAGCTCTCTAGAATTCAGGACAAAGGAACCTTGCATGAAGAACAGATGTCATCTCATTTGTTTTCTGAAGTTTGGTTTTGTTGTCATCGTGTTTTTTTCTAAGTCGAACTGCAGATGAGGTTTTAATTAAAGGAAACTGTCAGGTTGGTGTAGGTCCCAAATCTAGGTTTAGTTAAGTAAGGGGTTTTTACAGAATCTCTAAGATAAAGAGAAACATTTCAGCTGTTGCTCTTTTGGTTTGCTGTGGGTTTTTTTCTTTGTTTGTTTTTTAAGAAATCTGCTTGAAATTGTTTGCTTGGCTTCCTCTAAAGAATCTGCAGCATTTTACTACCTCATGAGAACTAGAGAGTGAAACTGTGTAGAAATACTGAGTGGTAGTCCCCATTCTCTTTTTTCTAAGTTGAGAAAGATGAATGAGCTAGCTGCCTGACTTGCATTTCTCATTCCCGTTCACTACTTGTCTAAGGCATCCGTGAAATAGCTGGGCAGTTTTCAGCAAGGGACCACAGCAGTGAGTATCATCATGCCCCAGGAAAGTCAGCAGAAAAAGACTCTGAACACTTCAGGAATACCTACCAGAGAAAAGCCTGTTTTGTTGTTTTCATCAGGTGGGAACTTGGCCCTGGTTGTCTTATTTAAGTCCCCAGCATCTGATAAACTAATGTACTCATCAGGAAAGAAATATTGCAGAGGGAATAAAAACTATCACAAATTAAAACTTGCCTCATCCCTTAAAACTGCAAGAAAGGTCTACCCTTCCAAAAACTACAACATCATCAAATTAGGCTTTCTTTGCACACAAATTTTCAGTCTTATTTAAAATCCATTACAGCTAGAGTGGTTTAAGCCTGTTCTTCATGTATTCAAATTAAAGTAAACTGACAGGGCACATACAGCGTTTCGCAGCCCTTTGACTAAATGATGTTGAACTGGTGTAAGTAGCTTTGGACACTTTTCACAAGCATGGACTTCAACCTTTGCAACTCTGGGTGCACATGAGACTTTAGCTCTGTTTTAAGTAAGAGAAAATGAAATGAGAATAGAATCATGATTAAATGAAGTCTAAGGTCTTGTGTGAGTGCTGTGGCAGCTGTATCTCTGATGCAAATGTCTGCAGAAATATCAGGAATCCCTGGTGCAGGTGTTTGGGAATCCAGACAAAGTTACAGCAACAATTTTTTAATTTTTTTTTACCTTTCTCCTGCTCTAACTAAATACATCCCTGGGCTTGAAAGCACTGTGTGGGCTAAGGCCGGGCTGGTCTTATGGCTGCAGCTGTGTGTATGCGCGTGTATGTGTGTGCATTCCTTCTCACTCTCGTAAATGTGCAGCAAAAGTGTGAAAAAGAGCAGCTGGCACATCTGAGAAAGAAAACTGCAGTGGAAACATGGCATATTTTTCAGAGCTTCGTTACTGTGACATAAATCATGAGAGCTTCCATCTTCCCAGGAAAGACTCAAAGGTCAGGTGAAACAGAATCTAGCCTCCCAGTCCCCCATGACCCCAAGGCCAATGACATACTAGGGTGTTCAGAAGGCATGGGCTGGGGTGTTTCGCTTCTAATTCGTTAATTCTGTCCATTCTTCAGACATGTTTTATTGTTAACAGTCATGCAAAGACAGAGGAAGTGATGAGGACAGCATTTCTGAAGAAGAGGTGGCTATCAAACACCGCATATCTGGGCCTCCTTTCCAGAGTGTCTTTACAAGACTTTGCAAAGGTCTTTGCAAAACCGGTTGACATGGCCACCACGAAGGAAATAAGTGCTTTAGAGATGGTAGCTGAAAACTTAACACAGCAGAAGAGCCAGTTTGAACTCTCTTTATAAAATATCCTTCTCTTGAGTGCAGCTGCGCTTCCCATGAGGGTTGGCTGAGTCAGGAGAGCACATAAAGAAAAGTGGGAGCTCAGCTCTTCAGCTGCTAACACGACCACATCCCACACAGAAGTGGACTAGAACCATGCAGGTGCTGCAAAATCTTCCAATGCCTCTCTGCAGTGCACCCTTGTAGCCAGGAAGGAGAGACAAGGTTTTGCAACGCTCACCAGGGAAAATTTGCCAAGCAGGTCAGCTCAGAGCAGTGTGAAAAATCTGTGGGATGCTTGCTCCATCAGTGAGACTACAGACCCAAAAGGGTTACAGACCCCAAAAGGGTTACCTTGCCTTGTAACACAATAAAGCTGGGCTGACTCAAGGGACTTGAGCATAACCATCTTCAGGCAATTCTGCAGGAAAGACAGCATCCAACACCTAAGAACACCCCTTCTTCCTTGCTTCTCCAGACCTTTATCTCAATGGAATCATGGTATCCCCCCCCCATCAGGTACTGGCAGACTGGAGGAGGGTGGAAGGAGCAGGGAGGGACAGAGCCCTTTCCCACTCCTCTCTCCTGGAGCTGGCATTTCAGGCAAGCATAGTTTGGTGGTACATGCCCAAACCCAAGAGGTGGCCTGCAGGGATGTACTCCTGCAACAGCAGCCACAGACTCGCCCATGCTATATAACAACCAGTCGCTTTGAGCCACGCTTTCCAATGCATGCCCAACTGCTGTGCGCAGCATTCACCAAGCCACTGCCATCCCCTGCGTTTCAGGTAAGCAAGGGGACTTTGTGATCTTGCTAGGTTGCTCTACTGGAAGGTGCTACATCTAAGAGACCAACAGTATAGGATCAGTCTTCCTAATTAAGTGACGACAGCAGATGACAATAATAATAATAATAATAATAATAATAATAATAATAATAATAATAATAATAATAATAATAATAATAATAAATTTAATAGCATCTTAGCATTCCCATCTTCTGAGAATGTGATTCAATGCTGTTGTAGAGAAAACAGCACTTAACAAACCTGATTTAGTTCTTTGAGGAGGTTACAAAGTTACCTGATAAAGGTAACTACGCAGATACGCTATACTTAGGTTTTCTACAAGGGGATTGAGCTAAACCCATGACATCCTGATTAAAAAATAGCACAGAATAGTATGAACCAGAGGATATGTGAGACAGATTGAGAGCTGGATAACTGACAGATCTCAAAATGTTGTTGTCAGTGAGGACTCATCACCGAACAACAAATTCCAAGCAGGTTTGGGACTCAGCCCTGCTTTATCCTATGCTTTTTATCAGTGATCTGGAACATAACGTAAAATGGCCACTGATGAAGGGCCTGGATGACCCAGCTTTGGTGGCAAGGTGGTTGATGAGGCAGCCACGCCATGGGACGGTGGCCACTGGGTAAGCAGATCTCACTTGCGATGTGTTCCCGCAGCCAATGAATGCTCTGAGGTACCTGCAGGGAGGAGGAGTGCGGGTCGTCCCTTACGAGCAGGAGTGGCCGCATGCAGCAGAGCCCCTGAACGAGGGCTCAGGTCATTACGGGCGAGTCGTTCAGTGCAAACACCTCTCCTGGCACACTGACAAACAGGGGCAAGGGCTGCCTGGGAAGGAGCACACAGGGAAGGTAGTAAGTAGGATCAGGGAGGTTAATTTGCCTCCGTATAAAGCACTGAGACTAAAGTGGATAAGATAACACATCCAGGCCTGGGGCTCACATTTTAATATTCAAAAGGTGGTTAAAGTGAGGGCAGGAAAGAGCCACAGAAATGAATTCTGAAGTAGAGAAAATGCCTTAGAGCAAGATACTGAAATTGTTCGATCTGTTTCGTGCACCCAAAGGGGGAAGGAGGGGAAAATTGAAGGGCGAGTTAAGTTCAGCATATAAGTAATTTCATCGGGGGAAAATAGTGAGTGGGACAGGGCTTTTTAATGTAGTAGAGAATAGCATAAGCACGAACCGCCACTGGCTAGAAGCTGAAACCAGACAAATGCAAATTAGCTGCAAGGTGCACGTGTTTAACAAAGAGGTGATTAACCACTGGAACAAATGACCAAAGGGAGGGGCAGCTTCTCCTTCTCTTAATATCTTCAGATCGTGACTAGACACCTTTCTAGAAGAGATGCTTCAGGCAAGCGTAAGTCAGTGGGCACTGGTAAGGGGTAGCGAGATAAAAGCAATCGGTCTGCACTCTGTGGGTCAGATTACACCATCTAATGATTCCCCCCTCACCTAATTCCAAACCACTCTGCATATAGAAACGCCTTGTTCATCTGCACAGCACCCTGTGTCACCCTTGTTAGCACTCCTGTTGCTTAGTGAACTTAGATAGGAAGCCCATGCCAGAGCTTGGTGTAGAATAACTCCTGCTTCCCACCTGAATGTCTTGACTTCAGACACTATCTTCCCTGCAAGAACCAGAAGATTATATCTAGGTCATGCAGACTTCCCCCCAGAAACAGCCTCTGGGTATAACAACAGTGTGGCAGATACAGCATCAGATCATGCATTAGTATATGTGCTTGTAAAGGTTATGCCTCCGAGGCATTGGCTTGGGCTGGGAAAGGAAGGTTCACTCCTCTCCCAACACGGACAGCAGTAGATTGATAGGCTGACCCTAAGGTTTGTGATCTGTCCCTCATCCTGCATCATTTAGGTAGTTCATCCTGTACAGCATTATACAAGGTGGTCAAGAACAAAAAGGGAAGAAAACACGCTGTATTTTCATGCCCATAGCAGGGCTGGGGGTGTAACTGGGCAGAAGGGGCTTTACGTTAAAGTTCCCCTTGAGTTACTCACACGTGCATGCAGTCTGCATTACTGCTGAATCACTTTTTTTTAAAACCAGCACATTATACATGTGAAAATATAGCACTGCCATGGTCTATAACGGGTCAAGACCTCACCAACACATGCAAAGAAGGGGGAAGTTGTTCATGTAGCCATGAAGAATGTTTTACCTCTTGTATCCTGTTCAGTTAAATGGAACCCAGAGTGGGTACCCAAGTTAAAAATATCTATATAGCTTATATAACAACATCTATATATTGTTATATATAACTTCAACATATCTCTTCCCTTCAAATACCTTGGGCTGATGTCCGTCAGCAATCAACTCAAGCTCTGACATTCTCTGCCCTCCATCTCTGCTACCCCAAAGAGAAAACCCTCCAAGCCCAGTCAGCAGGGGTCCTCCAGTTCTGGCTCCTGTCTCCCCCAGCCCAGATGTGTTGGTTGGACCAGTGACCATAGGGCTTTCTTGAACCCCTCACTGGCTGGTGAGCGGTGCGTGGGCTGGCATATCCTCACGTCTGTGCATTGTCTCTGTCCCTGAGGAGCCTTTGGTCTAGGGCTCGGATGCCGGTGTCTGCATTCGTGATGAGTAAGCTGTGAGTCCCCAGACGGCTCTGCTGGGTCCACAGGCACTGTACTAGTCATGGGAGCCACTTCAGGAGAGAGCATGGGCTATTCAAACACCTCTGTGTCCTAAAAGAGAGGTATTCTGGTGCTTGTCACCCATGAAACCCAAAATGTGTATGGGATACCCACTACAGTCACAGTCTACTCAGTTTAGGGCACCTGGTTTAGCTGGAAGTCAATGAGACCAATGTTTCCCAGCCACTCAGGCTCTTCCAAAGATCTCAGTTGACATGACTGCACCACACAAGCTGCATGGGCGAACCCTACTTCCTCGCTAGCGACTCTGCTGAAGGGTCATCAACATACAATGCCAGTGCTTATGGAGCATATTGCCATGGGATAGATCCCATTTGCTGGGGTTACTGTGGAACAGTTTTGGGTCTGACACAAATCAGAAGCCTCCGAGTTCTGCCTCGTGTTGGATGGGGAAGACATCAAGAGGATGACCTGGGATGGAGATGGAGAAACAGAACTGCTGCTGGTGCATAGCAGAGTCTGGGTTTCCACAGGACCTTCTGCCTGCTGCCCAGAGGCCCCGTGCCCAGGACCAGGGCGCCCGGCGAGGCAGGATGTTCTGCTCCACAGGGGAATTTTCCTCCAATGCAGTCAGGCAGGATCTGGGCCCTTCGTCCCACCTATGCTTGTGCCAAGGGCCAGAGCACAGCACAGCACTAATCCAAGGCTGGTTTCTGGGACAGATTGTTCAGCCAGCCCCTAGTGCTTAATGCATGATCTCACCCAATGGCCTAGTTTTTCCAGTGATAGTGCTTTTCAGGAGCTTTGCAAAGCCTTTCACAGCATCTAAGAGGTATCAAGATGTGAATCCATCCCCCCTTGGCAAACCCAAGGGCCACAAAAACGTCTTAGGCATGAGTAAGTGGTAGTAGCTAATCTGACCTGCCTGGCAGCTCCGACAGAGTAACACCAACAGTTCAGCACTGGAGCTCATTAGTCAAAATCTGACTCGCTAAGGTTGGGCAAACATCATCCTCATTCGACACAGCACTGTTGTGGAGAAGCAAACGGCAAAAGAGCCAAGAGCCCGTGGGCTGGGGATGGGAGGGGAGAGGCGAGCTGAGGACCATGCCTGGAATCTCGCACACTGCTGCCCCGACAGAGGGAGGATGGGCATGTGGCATTTTCCGCTGGCATGCAAACAGCTGAGCCTATCTAATATCTGGCACACAAGTGTTTGGCCTGCTATTTACCAGCTCGCAAGCAGATAAAGATGCAGAGGGGGTTGCTCACAGCTTTCCCACAAAAGGGAAGAGGGAGAAAGAGAGAGACACAGGGGGGAAAAAAACAAACCAAACCAAAACACAACCCCAAAAAAGAGAACAGGAGCAGCAGTGAGAGATGCCGGTGCCCACAAGCACTTGCTGGAATAATAGCAATAATCACTGTCATCCATAAGAGGCTCTTGCGCCAGGTTCTGCCTCTCCCCCTCCCTCTCTCCCCTCGCCTTGCTGTCTGAGTCACTGGATCTGAGTCACACTCTTGTTCTATTCCTGTACTCTTCCCTTCAGCTGGGGATGTAGATTTGTTTTGGCTGGAACGATCTGGGCACAGGAGGGACCATCTGCTGCTAGTTCTTGCTTGCTTTGCTCTTGTTTCTTTCCCAGAGAAGGGAAGTGAGTGCTGCCATTGCAATAATTCACAGAGAGCATGCTGGGAACATACACCCCTTACTGTACAGCCAAGGACTGCCGTTTGTCATCTGAAGGCTCATTATCTGTGGCTGACCCTGAGCAGTTGTCTCCACATGCTTAAGCAAGCAACTCTGACAAAATCACTTCCCTGTGTATCAGCTTTTCCCAAGGAGGGTGTTTTTCCTTTGGTCAAATCCCAAACAGTTTTTATGGGCAGCAGCAGTGCAGTGGTGGGATCCAGGGTGGTTTGTACAAGCCTCCATCATCGCTGTGATGAAGGAAAGGTACAAAAAACAACCTGACAGCATGCAGAGGTGTGCTGTTAGTACAAGTGGAGAACGTTATGACGGAAGGAGTGCTCCCTTCTGGTTTTCCCGTCAGTAGCAGCAGCCACAGTCAGTGCGTGTGCCCTATCTTTTGCTGCAATACTAGTAATTGACAGTGGTGAGGAAATGCAAATGACTTAATGTCTAATCCACCACAACCAGTGTCTTGGCTGATTGCTGCATCCACAACCTGAACAGGAAAATTAGCAGAGCAAAGGTGCATGAGAGGAGAATCCTCAAAGAGCTGAACAAGTGATGGACTGGAGGATGTGGCTGAATGAGCAAGAGCAAAAGTCTGGGAGAGCGCAAAGTCATGCTACAGGCATGCCAAGATTTTCAGGAGTGACCAGACCTTTTAGAGGCTCTGTGTCCGGGGCATCTCTCAGGAGGGATCTTTGACGGATGTAGCAATCGGTGCTCAGACCTGGTGTTCAGCCCTCTCCAAGGGAGAGGCGGCTCCTGCAAGCTCTGCCCAAACATCCCAGAAATGGAGGCCCCACAATGAAGAGTTGTCTTTGGAAAGCTTAACCCTGAGGCTGTGCAGCTCAACCAAGTATTTGCCAGACCTGTTTGTGGGAGAGACAACAGAAGGGGTTGCTTCATGCCTGAAAGAGAACATAGCTGTGCATTCAACAAGAAAGCCTGAATCCTGGCCCCTCTGGAAAACCAAACCAACCAAATCAACCTCATGCTTTTCATTTACAGTCCATGAAAGCTTGTGAACTTAACCTAAGCTCACGATGTCCTAGAGCACTCTGTAGGTGAGTGGTTCTGCAAGCCCTGAAGACACATTCACCTCCAGTGACACCTTTCTCAGTGTCATTCTTCAGTGTCCTTCCTGAACAATTTAGACTAGGTTTCCCAGAATGCCAGAGTTTTAAAATGCTTTAAGTGGCCAGTCCCAGGATGGAGAGTACTCATAAGCCTGCAGATCAGGGAGCCCTCAGCAGCAGAATGACTGATGATAGCCACCATGCTAATGTCATCCCCCCTGAAAATCAGGGCTGTCAGGCAAATTGATTGTCTGAAGAGTGATATTAGCTCTAATTTCAGTGAAGTGGCAGCTCTTTCTGAGCTAAGGATGCTCCAAAAGCAGCCTGGTGGTTGGGGCATTGCTCAGAGGGGCTGGATGTCATCACATGCAAAACCACCACCTCCACCAGTACATGGGTCACATTGGCATCTAAGGTCCTTGTAACATTAATGTTTTCAATGCAGAGGGAAATCAAATTACCAAAAGGAGCTGACTGAAAAGGTCTGGGCCAAGTTCTCTGCGGGTGGAGAATGGCCGCGTCATTCTTAATGGAGCTACAACAATGTGATTTACCCTCCCCACAAGTGATGGCTAGACACTCACATCACATTTCCACCCAAGCTAACTCTAATTTGCTCTGGGTCTGAGTCATCTGCCCAGCCAGAGACAAGATGCTGCATCTCTGAGTGGCTGAGACGGGCACCCATTTGTTAAGGTTTGCCTTGCAGGTGTGCCCTAGCCAGGACCCCTGGCTCTGAAGGCTGCCAGCACAAGCCACCAAAGGACGGTCCCTGCCTCAAAAACCTTGCAGTGCATGCAAATGCCACCGCAGGTGCTTCCTGACTTCTCTAGGGGCTGGACACAAGTTACAGTAAAGAAGGCTGCAGCCTGGCAGGAGAAGTTCATAGGAGAGACAGGTTAATCACCCAGCCTTTTCTGGGGTGCTGGTTTGTTATTTTCAGTGCTCTCATTCAATCCCAGATTACGCAAAACCATCCAGTCTCCAAAGAGGGTCTTGTCCCACTTCACCACTGCCTGCTGCTCCCATCCCTGCCTCCAGCATGCCCCTGTCCCAGCAGAGAAACCCTGACCCCCCAGGGCCTCTGGGACTGACTGTGCCCTCAAGCTCAGCCTGTCTCTCCCAGCTGGGATTTAACCCAGGTAAATTTTCTGTTTTCTACAGCCTTTTCTGAGGGAATTCTCTAAAAGGGATGATGAAGGGCACAGCTCCTGGCCCCTTGCTTTGGCCATGTCCATTTGAGATGGCCACCCATTGCAGCTGTCCTTACTCCAAGAGACATGGAGGGGGAGTTTTGACCTATGCCAACTTAAAAATCATGATAATTGCTGTTCTGGTTGTGTTCCTCCTCTTTGTGCAGGAGATGTTTCTTGTGAGCTCTCCACTATGCACTATTTAGCAACACGACACCCAATTTCTCGCAAAGACACAAGAGAAACCAACGACCAGTCTGGGGTCTTTGGTGACATTGCTTTCCCCTTAATACTCCTTGCTTCCTTTTTGCATCCTCTCTCTTCTGTCCACCAGATTTTACCCTTTCCACACCTCCAAGACATGAGGCTGATTGCACTCAGCCCAAGGCAAAGCATGAGCAGAAACAGCTGATCTTTGCCAGTCTGCGTTTCTGATCCCAAGCACACTAAGGATGATGTCCTCTGCATTTCTCCTTTTCCCAGGCACGCTTTGGGACACCCTGGAATTACAGTACCTGCTAGTCACCGAGATTTACAGCTCAGCAAGTTTAACCTTAGATTCTTTGAATAATGTGCACACATCCTGCTAAAACTGGTGCATTCAGTGAAGTCTTGACATACTGTCTTATGCAGCTGTATTAAAAAAAACCATGCCACTTCAACCATAATAACCCAGGCATACATTATAACTCTAACCACATGTCATAGCCCAGTGCTGTCCCTTAACTGTAAAGCCTCCCATCTGCAGATCTGCTGCGTCTTCAGAGTTTGGTTTGTTTCTGACTAAGGCTGCTTGAACAGAAATTGTGAGATAGGCGGCTAACACAGGGATTGTAGACCCAGAGAGGTGCAGGCACTTAGCAACAGCCAGTCCGCCATGCGTTTCCTTCAGAATTTGCCAGATAAGACACTTGTTGAATAGAAAATGATTATTGTTACTGCTGGCCCTAACTGATCAAGTGTAAAGTATACAGCCTGCTTTCCCATTTGCTGAGCTTTGAAAGTCTCACTGGAGATGGCTCATCCTGGCAAAGGGCAGTGCATTGCATCGGGCCTTTGCCTGCCTATAGACAGTCCCAACAGTTTTGTCCCCCAGCTCGGGGGAGTAAGGGGATCCTATGAGAAAATGTCACATTTGCTGCTGCTGTACCCTCCAAAACCCAGCCCTGCCTCAGCGAGGTTGGACTCACCAGAGAATCCAGAGTCACGAGACCTTTGCAAAATGTATGTGAATCATCCAGTTTGCACAAGCATTTGTCACATCGAGAGTGATAACATGCAGGATCAGCCCAATTCCTAAGAGCAAACACTGAGATCTGTGCCCCATGCAGAACTTTTACAACCAGGGCTAAGGTTTTTCGCCCAGAACAGCACACCATACTGCTCCTGGACACCTGTAAGCATGTATCCTGCAAACCTTGCCAAAACCTGGTGAGCACAATGAGTTTGAGACTCTGTGGAACCCAGAAAGAGGCTCAGACTTGGGGACATGGGAGGCAACCAAAAGGCAGCTCTGGCTTCTGCCATGCCCAAACTCCTTGTCCAAAGCAAAGAAGCATTTATCCTGATGCTTTGCCATCTGATGCACATTAAAAGAAATTCAATAGCTGTGTTCCCCTGGACTTGCACAGGATGCTCAGGATTTCACGCTGCAGCACTTGTAATTTCATCCAGCCGACGCGCAGGCCACAAAAGTGACTGGAATTTATTAAAACAAGATTAAACAATAATAAGAAGGTTTTAGAACAGCCTAGATGAAGATGAACAGACTTTGAAATCTCGGACAGCATGAGTTGTATCTGTAGTCCTGAAAGAGCAGGAATCAGGAGCAACTCTTCCAGTGAGACACAGCGGTAACAACCTGATGCAATTCACCTCTAAGGCAGGACTTGGGGATCGGTGAAATCAGACCCTTTGTTTCTGAGCGATGACAGCTCCGAAGTTTTAATGTTTGGAGAGAGATGTTTTCACCAAATGTGATACACAGTGATTAAAATAATGAGCTGGAACAAGCCGAAGTTATAATTGCTCCTTTTCCTCCCCTCCCCCGAGTCGGTCTGAGCACTTCGTTAACTACCTTGATGAACCAATCAAGAGTTGGCTAAATCAGGGAAGGAGCAAACAAACCCTGGGAGACATCCCTACAAGAAAAGGCATAATCTGGACACTGAGATTTGAAGGCAAGCTGTATAATGAGAGCTGACTATATCTCAAAATCCATGTTAGCTTGAATGAACTTATGTAATAAACATTTATCACAGAACATATGTTACAGAGCACCTGCCAGACTTCAGGAGTGGAGCCAACGCAGCTTGAATCGTATATGTATTAAAAAAAAAAAAGGAACTTGGCGGCAGGAGGCTGGCAGACGCTTTTACTAGAAAAATCAGAAGAGATTTTGAGAGGAGCAGAAATTTCCTGAAACCTTTCACTCTGTGTGGGAATATCGTACTTGGAAATAGCGACAGGCTGATTAGCCTGCGTGGGGTGGTGGGAGCGGGACAAACTCCCCTGCTCAGCCCCTCCGGAGCGTGTCCCTGCATCCCCACCACCCCTGGGCTCCCCGCAGGTGCCACTGCCCGCGGCTGGGATGAGCGATGGGGAACCACGCCGTGCAGAGCGTGGTTCGGGGGGCTTGTGCCTGGCTCTGCCCGAGCAAAAAGGCAGTGCTGGACAGTGCAGGGCAGCTGCTGGGAAAATACCAAGCATAGGGCTGAGCAGGGCTGGAAGGTGAATTTGTGGCTGTGCAGAGGGCACCGCTGGGGAAGGAGTAAAGCTACCAAAAGCGCGGGGGGGGGGTGATGTTAGCACCAAAATCAAGCAGAATGAGGTGGTCAAGGGACAAACGGAGGCTCTGAATGGAAAGGAGGTTCAGAGCAGCAGCACAATAGAAATCACGTCACCAGAAAGATAGGGCAGGGTAGTGCACGGGCTTGGGCAGGGCAGCACGAAGCTGGCCTGGGACTTTCTTCCTGGGCCAGTGTTCCCAGGGAAGTGGAGGCAAAGCAGCAAGGGGCCTGGGACAGGAGATGTTTCTGTATGATACAATAATGAGGACCAGGTCAAGCGCAGAAATGCTGTGCCAGGTGTGAATCGCTGAACTTCAGACATAGGCTGGGCATGAGGAGCTAGAGGGAGCTGCAAAGCAAAGGTGGCAGAGGCAGGTGAGAGGAGAGGATGGGGATTGCCTTGCTTTGCCACCCATGGGCACGTCTGCACCACGCTGTGCT
Organism: Sagittarius serpentarius; assembly: GCA_034782735.1. Taxonomy (NCBI): domain Eukaryota; kingdom Metazoa; phylum Chordata; class Aves; order Accipitriformes; family Sagittariidae; genus Sagittarius; species Sagittarius serpentarius. The sequence goes on from JAVKLA010000084.1 coordinate 30,617,135, forward strand.
TTGTCCAGAGCTACCCTGTGTACTCTCTCTCCGGTACCCTCAGCGGGGCATCCATGACAGCACAGTCCCTGCCGGAGGTGACAGACCGTGTTTACCCACAGCACTATTAACTCAGGCCATGCAGGAGATGAGTGGGACTGTCCTGCTCCCAGGCTGCATGTCAGCAGCGCTGGAGCAAGCTCCGGTATCTCTGAAGGGCAGCGCCTGTGCACCGAAGCCAGACCCTGAATTTCCTGTCTGTTTTATCACACTCGCAAACTGACGGCCAAACCCAGCCCTGGGGAGCGGGCTCTCAGGGAAACAGAGCAAGGTTTGCCTTTCCAGCAGATACTCTCGTCATCTTTTTTTTTTTTGACTTGTTATGGGCTCTTCCTGGCATATGGCTTCAAGCCAGATGAACTCTGCAGAGCTACTACAGCTTGAGGAAGGGGAGTGGGGGTAATTAGCACGCATAGTAGAGGAGAAAGCTGCCCCAGGACATGGTGAGAAGAGAGGTCCCCAGAAAGCTGATACTCTTTTAAAAGTCCAGTCTAAGGTTGGAGAGGAGGGAAGAGAGAGATTTGCTGGTCAGACTGTCCAAATTGCACCTGAGTAAATCCAAACCCCCCTTCCCTCCTGCTATCTAACTTCTGATGTGACTGCCATTATCATTATGTATGAGCACCATGGGATGCTTCCATGCTTTTATTACTGCTTTTCCCTGCTGCAGGTGTCCTTGCTTTTCCATGCAGCTATAAATGAGAAACGAAGCCTTGGGAAAGATAAACAGCTGATCCCCAATTGACCCTTTAGACTGCTGACCCTGACTGAAGGGACTGGGGGCTTGCCACCTGAGTATTAACTGATCAGCTGCCCTATGTTTAGGCTAGAGCCAAGGGCTAGCAGCCAGCCCAGCACGTGCCCAGGGGGGATTTTGCCCAACCCCATTCATTTTGGTGGTCCTACACTTAGGCTAGCTGGAGATCAGGCCCACTAAGTGCAAATGGGAAGACTGGAAGGAAGCAAGAGAAAGAACAGAGAAGAAAGATAGCGCACTGAGCTAGGAAGCGTGCAAGAAAGAGTGTGCAAGGGTGGTGTTAATGCTGTCCTTCTGCGGGGAGCTGCTGGCTATTCAGAGGAGCCTAAGGCTGACTCAGATACTCAAGGCAAGCATGCCACTCGTTCGTCTCCCCAAACGGCTGATCCCAGCTGCTCCACAGGAAGGCAAAAGCCTATCTGGAGAGAAAACCCTCACTAACCACCTGATGGTACAGTATTAACAATAAAGGATTCATTGTTATTGCAACTCTCTCTGCTGCACTGTATCCAGGGGCTTTCATTAAACATGCATCCAAGCTGGCCCTGCCGCAGGTGTGCAGCATTCACCTGGGTCACAGCTTGCATGCTGCCCTTCAGCTGGTCACGGGTTTGTGCCTTGGAGTCACACCACTTGTTTTTTTCACTTGATTTTTTTGCCCTATATCTGTGGAAATATGAATGCTGATCCTGTCTGTGTGTCAGATTGTCTCCTGTATCTCATCACAGGAATTGCTTCAATAAAACCCTGCTAAAGCAGAGCTCCACTCACTGTGATGGCTCATGGTTGTGCATTTCTTCCACAAGTGTTGAATGTAGGCTAAGATTACAATGGATCTGTATTCAGTACCTGCTTAGATTCAAGGCCTTTTGCATTTAAAAGTTAGTTTTTAAAAAAATTTTGTTGAAGATTTGTGGAGGGAAATTATATTTTGAACAAAATAAAAATGATGGTGCATAGAGGAAGGTTTTTCTGAAAAAAGTTCAAGAGACATCCCTGTCTCTCTCTCTTTTTCTCTCTCCCCTTCTCAACTGCCAAACACTGTTGTTCCCCCCAGGTCCCCCCCATTTTTGGATGAAGAATGTTTGTTTTGAGTAGCCAAAACTAAACAGAAGTTAAGCTTCCCAGGTGGGAGCTGGGTTCCCTTGGCGGGGGGGGGAGCTGATGTTGTCGCCCAATGGCTCCTTCCAGCAGGCCCGGCTTGTTTTACCATTTCTGGAATTGGGTGATTAAAGGGCAAACCCTTCCTTTCCGTGGTGCCACGCTGTTTGGAAGATGTTTTACTCATCTGCCTAACCATAACCTACATCGTGATAATTAATGAGTCAACACTTCTTTCTCCATGTGACAGTAACTGGCTGGCGGTGGCTGGAAACAGGTAAGGCACCCAGCTAGGCGGGAGGGTGACGACACCCACACAGATGGCCCCGGTTCCCAGGGCTGACTCTGCACTCCCACCGCCCTGAGGAGTCTCCGCTGGGGGTGGCCAGACCTTGCAGCGTGGGGGGGACACAGCTTATCCACCAGCTATGACAAAAACACCCGACCCATCAGCCCAGCGGGGAAAGAAAGAGGCATGAAAGTGAGAGGAAGTGGAAAAGATCAAGGCGAGAGCGCAAGGCGACAAGCTCACCACCGGAAAACAACAAAAATAAATATGCTCAGAAATAGCATAACTGACATGCAAAGGAGATCAAAATAGGCCCTCAAAATATCTCGGGGCGGGAGGCAGGACAGGGTGTCTATGGTGGACACCACGGTGCAGCCAGGGGATGCGTTGGGGGTGGCAGTGACAGGCGAGTGTTGGCTGTCCCCTGGCCACCTCTGCGTGCTGCCTGGCTCCCCAGCCTCTGACCTACACCCCTCTGGAGGCTTTGGTCTCTTGGGAGACGAGGAGCGCTTCGTGCCTTCCCCAGGGTGTCAGAGCTCACGAGACACTGCCAGCATCTCCTAGCCAAGGATGGTGTAGGGGTGCTGGTGGGTGTGCGGGTGCTATTCCAGTTTGGCCCAGCCCCATTTGCCCAACCATTCCTCTGGTGTGCAGAAAAGCACTTGGGTCCTGTTCCACTCACCCCAGCATAAATTCAGAGCATGTCCAGTTTAAATCAGCAAAGGGACTGGGCAGAAGGGAAAGGAGAATCCAGTTCTCTAGGGTTTGCTTTGCTGGAAAGTTCAACAGCTCTCAGTTTGCCTTCATGAGAGTGCTAAGGTCTTAAGCTACTGAGGCATTTAAGCATGCTCTGACCTTTAAGCAAAGATAAGGCTCCTAAAGTCAGCATTATTTTGCAGTAGGTTGCTCCTGTGCTTAGAGCTGAGCACACCCTTAAAGACTTACTTGTGCTATATTCTAGGCATGTGTTTCAGACTGCTGTGAGCACAGCACCAGAGAGCAGGACTAGCTCTGCTGCCCAGCAGTGTGACTGATAGCAGGCAACCAGCTCTGCTGCCTGTCACTGAGGGGGTTTGGTCTCCTGAAGCACCAAGCACAGCCTAGGCATCACAGCTGGGGCACTGTCCTGCCACAGGTCCAGAATAATATGTCTTTCACTCCTGGCACAATAAAAAAGAAGCAGAGAAATCACAGCAAGCATGGTTAGCTCTCCAGAGGAGTCCTTTGGGCTAACCTGCCCAACATTTCAAGACCTGGTTGCAGGCTTGCTGCTGTTCTGGTGGTTTTCTAGTGCCCTGTGAATCAGGGAACACTGTGACTGCCACTCAAGGACAGCAAACCGTTTAAATCATAATACCATATTCCCATCTGGTGCACTGAAATGCATGGATACCCACGGACGTGTTATCCTTCATTCGCTCTACAATAGAGCATGTGATATAGAGTTTTCTCCAAGGAGAAGCAGGGTGAGCGAACATAGTCAGGGAATGTCATTGTGTATCTTGAAAGTGTAAAAGGTAGGGCTAAGTACTAAGGATTAATTATTATAGCTGCTTAATGATGCTAGGGATTTTTAATATTATTATTTCTGTGTGTTACCTGAGCCAGGGTAGGAAGGGAGACAAGAGGACCACCTGCCTGGGCCATGACAAGTGAAGGTTTATGTATTGATTACAAAAGTCACACGGATAAAATGCTGGGAAACATGTGTCCTGGGTGGTCTGGGCTCCACCTTGGCTGGCAGCAGGGACCTCCATCCTCTGGGACCAGACATTTTTGATCAGAGCTGGGGGGACTTCTAATCCTAATGCAAAGCAGGCTGCTGCCCTTGAAATAACTAGCCAAAACCGGCCAGTCTACAGCCCTGGTCCTGCAAAGACACTGATCGCGTCAGGACTTTGACAGACCAAACCACTGCTGTTTGTGTGCTTAAATTTTGCTGCCCAGGGCTATGAAATGCGGCCAGAGGGAGCTGGATGCTGCCTACTCTTGCTCCTTGAATACCAACTCATGCTGAAGTAAAGTAGAGGTAACGTGCTTGTAAGTGTGAAAGGGCAACATTTTTTTTTGTATTCACGGCTTCACAAAGCCAGGGAGAATTTTGCCCATGTGTTGAAGGAAGTTTAATAAAGGTTTAATTAAGTGCCTCAATCTAGATTTAAATGCTCTCACTTCTGGTGGTGGAGCTTGAAGCTGTTAGTCATTAATACTCATCTCAGGTAACCTCCACCACCCTCAGCCCCTCACCTGACGCATGCATACACTTGAGAAAGATTGCTGATATCCTCTCTGAAAACTAATGAAATCACAGTGTGATATTTTGATTTCAAGGGCATCAAAGTAATGCAAAATAATTACGGGGTAGGGAGGCTCTGATAACCACCACCACAATGCTGCTCTTCTCTCTCTAGATCTCAAAGCACCTTGTGAAGGAGATCCGCATCATTCCTCCTCTGTTCAAGTCAGAGAAACTGAGGCACAGAGCATTGAAAAGATGCAACCCGCGGGTCTGGGATAGAGTCCAGCCTCAAAGCCAGGACTGTCCCAGCCCCAGGCTAATGTAACAGTCATTGACCACACTTCTCCTAGAAGAGAGAGATGGGATCTGCCATGGACAGGAGATCTCTATGTATGTGTGTCTTTGTGTGTTTGTCTGTGGGTACACAGGTTTTACAGAGAGCAGGTTACCAGACACAACAACAAACAAAGAGAAAATCAATTCTATGGTCAGCTGGGAAACCAGGTCCTGCTTTAGCTGGTTGGAGTTTAAAGGGCAGCAGTGGACACAGGGAAATGCTTTGTAAGGGTTGGAACGGTAACCAGTTTTTTTCCTGAGATTATTTCACAATATTTGTAGTTCTTGTTTGCTGCGCAGGAGATTAGGCAGAAAGATCTGATCCCCAATTTGTCCTTTTTAGCAGAGGAGAGTGCTCCAGACCTGCAGATGGGGAGAGGCCATGGTCAGAGCTGCTGCAGTAATTCACAAATTACTGAACTTCAGCAGAACAGAAAAGGGAATAGAAATGATTCTGTATATTTTAAAAAAGCCTTGTGGAAAGCGGAGGGATCATTAGCAAATCTTCTCTATGTGGGGCTGGCGGTTTACTGCCAAAGAACAGAAAGCACAGGTCCCTTAAGGTTATTAATAAAAGCAGCAAACGTTTCCTCTGCTTATTAGTCTGAGTATGTCCAGTTTTTGTTATGGGAAGAATGCCATGCCCTGATGAGGGTTATTACAGGGATCACCTATACATGAAGAGATCCTGCTGCATCTGGGAATGGTTTGCCTACTCCCCAGAGATGCTCTGGGTTGCTGGAAATCTGAAGCTCAACTAAACAAAAATCTCTTTTTCCCTTCTCCTTCAAGGCTGGAGGGACCAAGCTGCTGGAGTACGCCCAGCACTACTGGGACCCTGCCCTGAAGGCGATTGCTCCAGCCAGTGCTGGGGGCTGGGATGCACCGTGCACCCCAGGGAGAAGCAGAGCTCAAGGGAGACGCACAGCATGACGTACCATGCTGTGGTCACAGTTGCTGGGTGCCTGTGGGCTAGAAGCCTCTCTGAGTATCGCAACAACACTCTCAAGATGACTGTGCTGGTAAGTGTGCTATCAAGAGCTGAGAGGCTTTGCCCCTGGAAAGTCGTGGGCATTAAGGCTCCAGGTTCGCCTCAGAGAGCTCCTCTCCTCCTCCCTCAGGAGCGCTATGACTGAATCAATGTGAACAGCCTCTCAGCTAGTTTGCAGACAGGGAAACTGAGGCACGAAGAAATGTGACTCACTCCATAGCTATCTACCAGTCAGAAACTGGTCTAAGGGACAGAAGCCAGAAGAAAAGTCCTTGCAAGAAAGCACAGTTTTTCCTAAGCAAGGTAAGCAGTTTTCTTCAGACACTCAAGCCAGGGGCAACCCCAGTAGCTTGCAAAAGTCCTCCAGAGCCCACAACCCCACCCCGAGCCTCTCCCAGCCAGCGTGGCTGTGCAATCGCCCTGCACAAGGGACGAGGCGGCTGGGATGGTCCGGAGGCTGCTCACAGCCTGCAGGGCAGGGGAAGGCATGCCCAAGGCCAGACGTGGGCACCCAAGACATCGCTTGCTCTCTGCAGCGGCTCCATGAGCGAACAGGCGGTGACTTCATGGGAACAGGCCTGCAGCAGAGCAGGGACCTGCCTTCCTCATGTCCCCACGGTCCTTGCGCCTTGTCATGGGTTTCAAGGTCACCTGACATCCCCCACTGAGGCCAGAGGTGTTTTGGTATCCTGGGTCTTATCTGCAAGGCTTTGTCTCTTCTTGGTTTTGGTGCCAGCCCAAATCTCCACTGGTGCCAAAACCGACAACAGCACAAATGCTCCATCGCTGTTGATCGCCTGGGGAGCCCAGGCCTCGGGCCTTTCCCCTATCACTTCTGCCACTAGATCAATATCTGCGCTTGAACAAGAGCAGGGCGCTCAGAGGTACGTCCAAATCCAAACGGGACCCTTGCCAGTAATGGAGAATCCATCACGGCCCTCCAAGGCTGTGCCAGTGGTTAATTAAGCCTCCTGATAGAAACACACCTTATGCCTAATCTGCATTTGTCTGGCTTCAGATTGCAGCCGCTGGATCTTGTTTTACATCCCATAGCCAGGCAGGCCTGGCGTTACTCTACTCCTGTACCACACCACCTCCCAGCAGGACTTCCCTGGGCCTGGGTTACCCTGGGCATCTCTGTTGCCTGCCCAGAAATGTTGCCTGGGTGGAAGGTGAGGGCTTCAGACTTTCATTTGACATTTTGGACGCCAGGCAGCCCATTCGGAGCTGTGTGGGCACGGGTAAGGGAGCTCACGCATGTTTCCCAAAGGGTTAGACTGACTGTGCGTGTCCTGTGGATGCTCTGCATGTGCCCAGTCTGTTCCCCACACCTCAGACATGCCCGAGTCCCCCTCCAGCTTCTGCAGAGGTCAGGACAGAGCTGGGGATGCACTCACTGCTCTTCACTACGGGGCTTGTTTTTCTCGCTTTTCCTTCTCTGCACCCTCCTGAACCACCTTCTCCTTGATGGATGGGAAGTGGTACCCACCCCAGCACCTGCTGGCTGTCACCGCCTGGCAGAGGGACCGCAGCTGCTTGGCTCACCCTCACTGCTGCATCCAGCTCCTGCTCTCCTGCATCCCCTTCCTAACACCCTGCTCCTCCCACAGGCAGCCCCTGCCTCCTGCTCTCCCTGCCTCTGCCTGGCTTCTCCCCTTGAAACGCAGCCCTTCACCTTCCCAGCGAGCCTGTGTCCTTGGGGAACGCAAGCTGCTCGGCGGCGCGCGTGCCCTGATGGATTGATTCGCTTTGACTTCCTCCTGCGTATTTATTCAAGTTTCCTAGAAAGCCTTTTTCACTGGAGGCTTCCCGAACAAAGCAGGTGGCGTGTGCACGCACGTGTACGTGTGGGTCTGCGGGATGGCGAGGAGCTGAATTGCCAGCCCCTGCCGTTACCCCCAGCACTGCGATGCACTGTGCCAGCTCCGCGCATCCACGCAGCGAGGGCTGGAGGGCTCTCGGCATTTGTGGAATGAGCATCTGGGAATGTGCATCTGATCCTCAGGCCACGTGAACGGAGGGCTAAAAATAATAACCAACTGCCACTCCATTCCTCGGTAGCATCTGGGGGAATTTGTGTAGGGAGGAGCAGCCATCAACCTCTAACACTACCCCGCAGCATCCTTCTGCTTTGCAGCCTGGGTTTGTGCATATAAAAGGGGTCAAAGGCTGCAAGCTAATTTTTTTGAAAAGGGTTTCTCTCAGGGAGGGCTATGTTGTGAATTTCCTCCTACCTTACCCATCTGCTGCTGACCTGGCCTATTCAAAGGTGCCCTGGTTTTATGCTTGAAACCTCATTTGCCTTTTGCAGAGGAGCTGATGCAAGTGCCCACTGTATCGATGAAAAGGTGACAGCATTACAAAAGGAAGGCTATGAAGACCATCCCTGTGAATATAGGTGGAGACCACATTTTGAGAGCAGTCAATACCTTCCCCTGCTGTAGAGTTGAGCAGAGTCTGGCTGTAGCAGATCTGCAAGATTGCTGGTGGGAATAGTCACTGCCTCGCCAATGCATTTTTGCACTTCTTTCAATCATCGGCTTTAGCTGTGCCACTCTCTCTGCAGCGGTACTGACCAACTGTGGGAGACAGAGCCAAAGGAGAGTCACCTGTGGTGACAGCTTTGTTTAAACTTACTTGTTCTGTAGGGTTTCCTTTCTTCTCTCCTAATCCAAAAATAGTTTTACCCAGAGATTTCTTTCAGCGAGTAAATAGTATTTCCAACCAAGGAACAGCAGCAGTGTATGGATCAGGTGCTGCACATCCAGGGGAGTAAAGCTCAGCAGAGTCCAACCCAGCTCACACCTGGATTCACTTTGGTCCTCTGCAGGGCCTGGGCAGCTCTGGAAAAGCAGAGTATGGTTAAACCTTCCTGTGTCTCGTTTCTTCCTCTGTAAAATCAAGTTCATGCCACTCCTGTACTTCTTGGTGGAAGGTGGGGGAATCCTGCCACAAGGTTGCAGACAGCAGTACAGCCTGGCTGTGGTCCTTGATGGATGCTGGCTCAGCCCCACGCAGGGGTTTCATCTTCCCTTTTTTCATCCCTCAACTGGCTCTGCTGCCCAGGGGACACCAAAATGACGAAGGACTGAGCAGTGAGCCGTTTCTCTCATGACCAGCAGATTAGAGAAACGGACAAGTCATAGGAGCTGCTGAACAGAGGGAGAAAAGTTCCTGCCAGCACCAGGAGGAACAGGAGCAGGGAAGGTGTCGGGAAGCACAGAATTTCTGCAACAATATTCTCGCAGATCCCCTGGCTCCCCAAAACTAGTGCTGTAGCATTTCAGGCTTGCAGATGGGGTAACACCTCCAGGGCTGGGCTATTTGTGGCATGTGGGCTGCCTGTGGTTCACAGGCTGTTTAAAGCTGGTTCTTGTGCCAGGTGAGCAGCCACCGCTGGCAGGTGGGCTGCTGCACAACCTGCATCCTTGGCTGGGAGGCGAAGGGGGTGAACCCACCAAAACCAATTTTGCTGGGTCATACAGCCACTGAATGCCTGTCCCTCCTGCTCCACTGGAGAGCCAGAGGAGCCCTGGGAGCATTAGCTTCTTCCAGCATCGTAGGCATGGTTTGGTATCTTTGGGATGACACCATTGCCATGCGAGCATGAAGGTGCCTTGGCTGTGGCCTGGTTTCTACCAAGAGCAAGGTCAAAGCAAGACTTACTCCATGGAGCAGAGGTGTGCATGGTGGTGGGAGAGAAGCAGTACCTTGCAAAAGGGAGATGGGAACACCAGGCTGCCGCGTTTGGCTTTCCCAGCAGGTAGGGAAATGTCTGGCTGGATAGAAGCTGCAACCACCATGAGGATGTGCCAAGACCATCCCCGAAATCCTTGTGTGAAATTGGGTCTCCTGGGAAGCCAGCCCAGAACACAGAGTATATGATGCCCTGCCTGACTTGCAGCCCTGGCAGGTAATGAACAGCTTGAGTCATACCTGGGCAAGGTGTCCCCAGGCTGGAATAGACTCCCAGCTTGGGTGGGTCAAGGTGCAATTGCCAAGTTCTGTGCCCCAAATTTTGAGGCAGGCCTGGATGCATCACTGGCAGAAGGCTGTGTGGGACAGAAGATGACAGCTAGCAGCCCGCTGGAGGAGACCTGGCTTGGCAGGGAGATCAAGGCCCTGGGAGTGGAAACGAAAAGGAGAGGAACCAGGAATGAGAATTGGGCTGGGGTGGGGTGTGGGAAGCAGAGCTGAAAAGAAATGTCTGAGAGTCTTTCTGTGGGAGGATGAGAATTGGATTCCCCTGGAGCTGGCAGACCCATTGAGCCCTGATCCAGATGCTTCCCATCAGGCCATGGAGGCTCTGCAGCATCTCCACCCCTGAGCTTTGCTCTCAGCAGTACCCGGAGGAGCTGGAGAACGACAGCAACAGCTCTGCAAGTTTTGACACCTCCCAGCTGCTATGAAACCCTGTGGAGGGGAAGCCCCATCTCCATTGCCATTTGCCATGTACAACCCCAGATCCAGTTCCTGGATGGTGGCCCCTTCCTTTGCATGGGGCACCAGGGGAGGGGACAGCCTGGACAAGCACAGGGAGTACCCAGGGCAGTGTGGGAGCAGCAGGGATGGGAGCAGGAGAGTTGCTGAGCATAGCTCTGAGAAGTGTGGTAGACCCACACGCTTAATTGCCTTGCCTGGCTGGAGGTAAGAGAGGTGAGCTCAGAATGTGCAGGTGACCCTTCCATTTCTTCTGCATGTGGTCAAAAAACGGTGTAGTCCTTGTTTCTCCACCACTTTCCTCATCCTTCCAGCCACTGAAAATATTCACTTTTTATTTGTAAATGTAAATCTCTCTGAGTTGGGAAATCTGCCGCGGACTTGCAGGTTGTAAGCCCTACGCCCTTTCTTGCTTCCCGGGAGGCGGGCTCCCCGTGTGCATGCTATCTCCTCTCCGATCAGGATCAGCTGTGAATCATGGACCATCGATGGCAGCACAAGCAGAGGGAGAGAGAGATGTAAGTACAGTCCCCAGGGAGCGCTGCAGCCACCGCTCTGTGCTAAGCCTTTTGAGGTTTTTAGTTGTTCATTAAAAAATCCCTGATTTCCTACTGAAGAAACAGGAGGAAAATTTCCGACTACACGGTTCCCAATCTGTGGCCAAGCCACAGAAGATTTGTTGTTGCTTCCTGGCTCCAGAAGCAAGTACCTGTCTAGCCAGGGACTGGTGCTCACAGCTGAGCCTCTGGAGGTGCTTCACGAGACTAGCCCAAAACGTGGCCCCCACCAGCAGCACCACGCTGCTGCCTGCTCCTAAATCCAGTTCATCCAACGGCTTCTGCTGTGCACACCAGGAACAGCTCACAGAAGTGAATGGAGTTACACTCCTGCCCAACATGAATCATGTCCAGTGAGTCTTGAGCTGACCCTTACGAGGAGCTCCTGAGGCATTCTGTGAAAATTATTTATGGGTAGTTTTTATTGCCTGTAAGAGGATGTAGAAATCGGACAGCGCCCTTGTGGTTTTCTTCTGTCAAATTATGATCAAGGTTGCTATTTTGCTGCCCAAATATTTAAGCATGAGGCAGAAATCTTTACAAGGGCTACCACATTCCTTAGGTTATCTATATTGGTCCTGCCTGGGCCTATAAATTCTAGAGGGACTACCAGAGTAAATAACACTTTTGCCTGCACCTATGTTGCTTCAGGGGAACTCCTGTTTCCTGTAACACAAAGGTCAGTAGGTCAGGGACCTACTAGCAAATCAATAGAAAATTACCTTTCAAGTGACACCTGCATTAACCTTTGACTCTTGTTGGTCTGGATGAGGTTAAGGCCACCAGTCCCTATAAGGAGAGTCCTCCATTGTGCCTATGATTTATTTGCATTATCTGTTTTCCCTGCTTGATCTTTGGAATTGCTGGCACAGTTCCCATACGGCATGCAGGGCCATTTCTCTGCACATTGGTCAGGGATGGCAGGAGATATACAAGGCTGTGCTTTTTGCTGACAGGTGTCAGAAACAATAAGGAAAATGTATATGTTTGGAAATGAAAAAAAAACCCAAACCAAAAAACAGGAAGCAATTACAAAGACCCCCTGTCAACATAAAGCTTTTCTATCTAAAAGATGTGTCCTTAGCTCAATCATTAATGACACCCGTAGGTCATTAAAAGTGAATGAGCTGTAAAAATCAAACTCGCGTGCCATTAGACCTGAGCTGGAAAGAAAATAGCTGGATCCTACGGTCTCCAGACTGGTGGGCATTGCTCCTTATTTTCATCAGGGGCTGGTTCACACTTTGTATTTCTTTCAGCTTGCATGAAGAAATCAAACTGGTCATTTCACTCTACTTGCTTCTTTTGCTCTCCATCCCTTGCACTGCTGCAAGCCAGTGCTGATCCACCAGGAGCAAAGAGTTGAGCAGAGCACGCCCCGCTCACCCCATCTCTTATTCCACAGCAGCGCTCACACATTGCCAGCTCAATGTCACAGCTAGCCTCCATCTGCCTAGCCAGGACTTCACTTAGTGAAGGGGTCATGGTGCTGCCCAAGACCTGACAAAACTGTTCTCGGACCCTATGCGGGATGCTTTACCCATAAGCCAATTAATGTGGGAATTGGGCTGTGACCCCTTTCCCTCTCCCCTTCCATTGACACTCTGAAATATCTATTTTCCAGGTATTACTGAGCTTGAATTGTCACACAGGGACTCACAAACACAAATCTCTTTCCATCACGTCAGATGCTGTTCCTTAGCGTATGAGGCAACTACGTCTTCTGTTTATTTCTAATTCCTCCTTTGCACCCCAGAGAAATGTTGCTCAGTTGCTTTGTTGCTGGTGAAAATCCTGCAAAGCAGCGCTCTCTGAAGCAGGCAAGGGATGGGGAGATCATCAGAAAATAGCTGACGTATCTCAAACAGCTCCTGTAAGGGCTGAATTCCCAGTCAGGCCAGGCAATCCCACCAGAGAGTGCGAAATGCCCCGCAGGCTTTAGATAACACTGAGCAGTGCTCGTCTGGCAGGAGGGCACTATGTCCTCAAGCCCACCATGCTGGCTTGACAAAAGTCCACTGGCACAGGCCACCACCCTGACCCTGCTGCCTTTCTTTGGTCTATGGGGACACTCCGGGAGCAAGGGGGCCATGCAGCTCTCTGAAGCTGGGCTTCCTGTTGCTCTGGGCATGTACATTTTTGGCCACTGGCTTCTGATTGTCACTTGGGACCTGTGGGTCCTTCTGGAAACCAATTAACAGCCAGAATTAAAATGGGCAGACCATAGGACTTGGCACGTTGTTGTTGGCAAATGCCCCCTACCCCTCTGGCTTACCTCAAGCCCTAAACCTAGCTGATTGTATCTTGTTAACAGGCTTAGTTCTGGATGCGCTTGAGCGTCTGCCAAGTGCAATCTGTAGGATGTTTTAATTGGAGTGGAGAACGGTAATAAAAAGACCTTTGACTGAGCCCTGCACATCAGGCTAACGGGAGAAAGGACAGTGCTGCTGTTTGGTCCCTTCCCTTGAGTTGTCCTTGTTAGAGGGAATGGACCCATGGTCCTAATCTGCTTGCCAGCTGTCCCTTCTGCCCAGCCACTTTGTACGCAGTAGAAATGTACTCTGACCACCCAAAACCGCGCAGGCACAGTAGCACTGAATGATTTGCTGAGGCTTCCCTGAAGCAAATGTGGTGGTGGCATCCCTCACGGTCTCGCTTGGGAGGCTGGAGACATCTGTCTGATGGTCCAGCATAGGGAGGTGAAGGCATTCCCTTCCTAAAACTGCCATGGGAACAGGTATCAAGAAGCATCTGGGGAAGAGCTTGGAACGTAACGTCCTCCTCACCCTAGTCGCATCCAAGTGATTTCACTTTTCAAGGAGCTTTCTAGAAATCCGAGGTCAGGATCTATCCCGTAGTCTTCACTCAGAGCTACTCAAAGCAGTAGCATCTTCACATCTTTCTCTTTGGCTCATCTGGTTCCTGCAAACTGGGCTTTGCCATGGTGGGATGTCACTCACTACTCGTAGGTTTCTTGCAGGAACCTCCCCTCCAGAGCACCCAAGGTGACCAAGCCACCACCTCTTTGTGCAACTTTTGGGACACCCTCCCTCAGCAACTGCAAGCTGAATCAAAGGGCTGGACGAAGGTTGTGCTCTGTCCCAGCGGGCAGGAGGATGGTTGTTTCCCAAGGAGACTGCTGATCTGCAGCTCTGCTGGTAAAAGCTCGAACGCTGGGACTGCTCTGCCACCTGGGAGCCTTGGCAGGCAGCAAACGTTTCCCGCTTTCTATCCTCCTTTCCTTTCAATGTCTGCTCTGAGCTGCTTGGTGTCCTTGCTGTGCAACATCACACAGCACCTGTACTCTGCTTCAGAAAGGGCTGCATTCCCACAGGGGTCGGATGATGCCCCTCTAATCTGCAAGCCGCCTGCTATTAAGTCAGTAAGAGAACATCAAAGGAGGGACAGACTTCACAATGACAGCAATAAAACCAGTGCTGCCACAGACTCCTAAGGAGCTGCAGTTCCTGGGGACCAGCTCGGTCACACAGCCCCTTGAGGACTGGGTTCTTTGGTCACTGTGGGGTTCACTAGGCCCTGCAGGTTCCGCTTGGGTTGGAAATAGTGCCAGGAAGAGATCGTCTTAGATGATATGATGGCAGGTCAAAAATCTAGTCCTGGTCCTCCTCCCATAAGCCAGCCCTGCCCAGGCATCCCCACTGCGGGCAGCACGGGTGGCACGGGGGCAGATGGGGCCGCATGGGGCCGGGAACAATGGTGGGTGCCAGTGTGGGAGCCCGGCTCGCAGCATCCCAACCGTGCTGACTGAAAGCACGATGTCTCGCCCGCTGCTGCACGCCGGCACGGTGGGACCACGCGGGCGGGCTCGCTGCCTCGGGGGCTGCCTTGGGGGAGTGCGAGGGGGGGGCTCGGCTGGAACCTTGGTTTCACTTCCTGCCCTGTGTGGGGAGAGATCATTAAAAATATCTGACTAAGGCAGACTTCTTTGTTCTCGGTATTACTAAGCCCTCCCTGCTCCCCAGCCCCCCTACGATGACAGCGGTGTGGGCAGAGCTAGTTCACTTTCCCCTGGTTTGCAGACTCACAGCTGGGCAGGCAGGTGCACGGTGCTGCCGGACGGCACCCCTCCCGGCCTCTCCCAGCCTCGCTGGGGCACGATCCTTTCTCCAACAGACCTGTGCACTTTTCCCCAGCATCTCAGTGGGTCACAACACCTTAATCCTCAGAGAGCTCTGGGGACACCAAGCCAGGGTAACGTGGATGATGCTGAGGGACATCAGGTGGGGATCAGGTCGCAGGGATGTTCAGAGCAAGGGAAGATTTGGGACCCTGCTTGCCTGGCACAGCAGAGTTGGGCCGCACAACTGTCTGCGGTGTGGTGTGACAGAGAGGTAGAACTTGACAATCTCAGTCTTGACGGCCATCAAGTTCATCATAAATTGATTTCCTCTCAGATTAATAGGGTTACCATAAAAGATATGAGTATTTTAATATCTGCCTCCACAACGGCAATATTGGTTTTAATGGCCATGTTGACTAATGTGTACAGTACTTTACAAATCTGTAACATGCCTTTTCTTGCCAGAGTAGCTTGCAGCCTAGTGCACATACAGATACCGCAGCTTAGAGGAACGGTGGTTTGTAATGCAATGTATCCCCTTTCACATGCATCAAGCCCTGTGGTGCAATTAGATGCTCTCTTTTGCAAAGGCAGTAATTAATGCTTCTGCAGTAGCCTAGGAGTTGGAAGTGGGACAGGGCATGTGAGGTGAGCTAACGCCAGGTTGCATTGGGTTGAATGGCTATCAGAAGATCATCTCTGAAACAGCAACAGTTGAGTGGCAACAGAGAGCGGCATAGCAGGTCAGCTGGAAAGACTGTTTCTTCTTGTTTTTCCACTCTTGCCTTACTAAACCTTTTTATTGATTTCACTGCAGATAAAGAAATAAACACTACACCTACGTGGTCTGTTGTGGAGGCCCATGTTTCATTCCATGTTTCCAAATTCCAGACTCACTTTGGCTCTTGGACTAGATCAGCTTTCCATGTGCATATTCTGCCCATCTCCAGTGCCATTCTTCCAGCTGCACTGATGATCGCTATGGGATCCCATCAGATGTTGGATCATATTTCTAAATGGGTGAGATTAACCTGGGGCAAAATATCCACACACCACCTAAGCTCTAAATCCCATGAGTTTTGTTACTACAGAAGATTTGCATTTTCACCCTGTTGGTGCAAGCAGGTGGCAAACTGGCAGGTGATAAACTGCTGATATTAATACTGTGCTGCATGTAAGTGGAAGCTGCCATATCTCTCCATCAAGAACTTGACTGGCATTGGGTAAGGCTGTCGGGTTCTGCTTCTGAAAGCTTAGGTGGCATTCAGCCAGGAGGCTTGCTTAGCTCTGCTTGCGTATAGCAATGAGGACTTTGCCGCGCTTGGGATGGGAGCCCTGGAGCCCAGCTCTGCTGCGGCCCGTTCCCCCCACCAAGGTATTTGGGATGAGCACGTGGGGAACCGACTGAAACCTTTCAAGTGGAGCCATTTGCAGAGAGGGATCCAGGAGCAATGTGAAGGGTGGACGGAGCTGCCCACCCATGTGACCATCGCCAAGGGAGGTCAATGGTGCTGACCAGGGCTGATGAGACTTACTGCCTCCCGGGAGCAGTCTGTGCCTGTCAGGGAAGTCCTGGCCACCCTGCCACTGCTGTCACTGCACATGCAGCTAGTGAGACCGGGGGCAGGGCTGGCACCCGGTGGGAGGGCACTGTGGTGAAGGCACCCACAGCATTATTTCATGGTAGCAGAAGAAGCTGATGAATAAGCCCAGAGGAGCCAGGCCAAGCCCACTGCACAGAAAGAGAAGGTTTTCAGTGAATTCATCCTCCCTTTTCCTCACAGGAGTGACAGGACAGACAGCCACAGTGGTGGAAATGCTAATAGGGCAAATTATTTCCTGCACAGACAGATCTCTGAATTTAAAACCCTGGGGACAACTTGTTTAGGGGTGCTGCTGAGCAGGAGCTGGTGCAGACAAAGCCCTTCCGAGCGAACATTCTGCAATGCTTCCCTGGGAATTAAACCCTGAGAGCGATGCGCCCTTGGAGGCTGGGGGAGGACACCTTACACATTCAGCAGCAACCCCATCCCCTCCTGCACAGCCTAATTCTTCAAAGCAGAAGAGATTGGTCAGAGCATGGGGACCAATTTTGTACAAAGTAGCCAGGAATTAGAGATAAGTGGCTATTTTCAAAGTTTAATTTAAAAGAGTTGGAGGTTTTGTGTATGATTTCATAAAACGGGAGAGGCCTTCCTTAATAACACAGGTTTTTAGGAACTGTGAGGCTACGTGCACTGTTTCCAGCACCCCAGGGTGCTGCAGGTGTGGAGAGTGCTTAGGATGCTTCAGAGAGGAAGAAGGAGGGAAAGAAAAGCTTTTGGGATGAAGAGGTTTTCGTTCAGCTCACCAAAGCTTCTCACTCAGGGCTAGAAGAAAGCATTCAAGACCTCTCCTTTTTACCACCGTCAAACGAGAGAGGTCTCTGCTGGTTGTTCGTCATGCAGGAGGTTGCGGGTTGCTGTTATCCTGTTGTCAAGGTCTGAAATCCTGGGTGATCCCATCCTCCGAAACAGCACCCTGTGCTGGGCAGTGCAGCTCCTCTGGGTGCTGGTGACGGACATCTGTCAGTCAACACCCACCCCTTCCTGGTCACCTGGAGCAGGAACTGCCCCAGGGCCAGGACCCACCTCCCAAGCTACCCCAGATCTCCAGCGCTGACCAAGGGCACTCACAATTTGCTTTGGACAGGAGAAAGTGAGTGTGGCTGGTGTCAGCTGAGTCCTGGGTAACAGTCCGGAGATGGCTGGTCCATACAGGAGATGCTGAAAAGGTGCACCATCACCTCCTCGAGCCTTCCCAGGGCAGCAGGGGTGGGAAAAATGGGGTGAGTGAGTGTGAGTGTGTGTGTATGGTTGTGCAACTGCGTGTGTGTGTGTGTGTGTGTGTGTGTGTGTCTGCGTGGGTGTAGGACAAAGCACGTAAATAGAGGTAAAGAACATGCTGTGTATGTGAGGATGGAGGCTGGGAAAGGAAAAATTACTTAGCCACAAAACAGAACTCCTTTACCTGTTTTTCTCATAAAGCAGCATGAGGACATTTCTGCTAAAGCAGACTCCTTTCACAGCAGCTGCATTATGAAATGACTTCTTTTTAACAAATCCATCTGCCTGCTTTTTAATAAGCAGGGCTTTCCACCATTGTATATGTGCGAGGTCTGACCTTTTCATAGGAAAAAACATTCATAACTAAAAACTATAAATAGAAACCTTCAGACTGGAGCAGATAAAGATGTAGGTTATATGACTTTTTTTAAAAAAAGCATAATGTGGGAGGGAAAGGAACAAGCTCTTTTAAAAAGTCGTAAACTTCTGTTATTGCCTTAAGCTTTCTTAATATTTACTGAAACATTTCAGGAAAGACTTAAAACAGTAGGGCTTACAAGACATCTGTATCTAAGCAGGTATTTTTACAAAGGAAAGGGAAAAAGATTAGAAATATGTTTAGTTTAGGAAAAAGGGTATTTCCCCCAGCTATGAAACAAAAAGTTTATACAAGGTTTGTATTTCTAGGGTAAGATAAGTTTTATATTTTGTTCATGTTCTGGTTCTGCAAGCTCTCACATATACACGTAACTTTTCTCGTAAGTATAGACACTTAGCCTTCAAAGGGACTACTCATGTGAGAAAAGCTGATCATTCACTGTTTCCACTTCAAACCTTATTTGGTCCTGTATTTTAAGCCCCAGCTGCTGGAGGCAGGTGATTACATGAGAATCTCGGCTTTCTTTAAAACAAAACCCATAGAAAAGTAAGTTTCTAAATCTTGTGGTTGAAGAGGAAGCTTGAAAACATGTCCTCCACAGAGCTTCAGAACTAGAAGGCAAATAATATGAAACTAATCTTCTGTCTAAATCTGCTAATCACACACATTTCTTGATTGGGAGCGGTATTTCTTAAGTGTACGACAAAAGAGTTCAAGAAAGGGGAGTAGGAAATGATCGGTGCAATTGTGGCTTATCTGAGCCACGTCAGCAAATCACTGTTGCCACATGCAAAGACCCTTGGTGGATGCAGGCTCACAAATGCTCACTTAACAAACACTCAGGTAAGTCAAAGTGAATCAAGAGAAGGCTTTAGTTAAGCACGCATTTAGCTCATCTGCTGTATCCCGTGCCTCAGATTCTAGGATATGCATAACTTCTCTGATATTTAAGACAGCACAGAAAATAAATCAACTTGCTTGGTGCTGTCAGCACAGAAATAAAGATAAGCAGTTAGCTGTAGCCACTGAAGGGTGCAGTGGTAATACTATACTTAGAGTCTCTGTGTTGCATTTGATATACTTCAGCAGCATAAGAAACAATTACACTGATCCATATTTCATCAGGCATTGCAGGCTGAGCATCTTTTACGACTTTTGTGTAGCTTCTCAGGTGTTGGCTTTGGCTTCCTTAGAGAGGTATATTTTTGCTGTGACTGCTCAGTGCCAGGCTTCTTTCTCCTAAGATGCAATATCTCACCATTACTGCTCCGCGGCGTAGCACGGTGACAGCCTTCCCTTGAATTGAGCGCCTCCAGCCCTGTGACACTGCTCACGTGCAGAACACAGCCAGACCAAATAATGGGGTTTGTCCGACAGCCGCAACAAGGAACTTTGTCTCTTTTCTGCTACAAGGCATTTTAGGTTGAGTTTGTGTCACCACTTCCCCGATACCTATAAATATTTTTTTCATATATAGAAAATGGGAAGCTACTTAGAGATCTTAGAAATGAGAGCGGGACGGTGATTTCTGCAGAGATGTCTGCGCCACCACAGCTCTGTGGGCACAAGCATGTGTGCATGCTCACTGCACGTAGAGTTTGCCTCATAGCTTCATTTGTCCCAAAGGATGATGGCCTGTTAACCAAAAGCCTCCTGGGCAGGAATGCTTGAAATGCTTTTCAGAAGCTGCAATTGCTGCAGAGATATCAAGACCCAAAAGTCACACGAGCGAAACTCAAACCCTTGGGGCAGCCAGGAAGATGTCATGAATTCTGCGTGGGTGATTTGAAAAGAGGGGAACCCCACCATCCACATGCAGAGAAGCGGGCATGGATTTTGCCCAACACCTGGTGCGTGGCTGCTCTCCATCAGTTGGGGTGGATGCAAAGAGGAAAGAGGGGTTGCCCTTGGGAGAACTTGAACCCTGCAACAGATGCCTGTTTTAAGAACAGAAACGTATTTCTTTCTGCAGGGCTGCACTTGAAGAGGTCATCAAGGTGAAATCTGGCCCTGTGGAAGCTGATGGCAAAGCCCCTATGGACTTTGGTCTGGTCCGAATTCCACCCCCTGGGTTTGACTGCAGTCCAGTGGCTGCCCAAGCCTGAGGCTGGCTGCCTGTCCTCCACCAAGTTGCCTTCTACAGCAGAGGAACGGGGCCTGGGTTGTATCTCACCAATTAAACAAATAGAATTAAATGATGCAAGGGTGTTTGAGTCGTGATTTTCATCAGCGTTTCCTTTTCACTGAGCTCAAAGTCTAGTTTAAATGCAGCCTACTATTTCAGTCTGCATGAAAAGGCTACATAGAAAATAGGTTTTGAATCTGATGCTTTACATAAACCATGGATTTTACTAAAAACTGATCCATTCTTCTCTTTTTCGCTCCTACAACAGCGACTCTGCAGGGAGACATTAGACGTTTCAGTACTTTCGTCTTGTCTCAGAGTATTTAAGGTGGCCAAAGCAGGTAATAATAATAATAATAATAATAATAATAATAATAATAATAATAATAACAACAACAACAACAACAACAACAACAACAGCAACATTGAAATAATTTATCACAACTGATTTACTGGAGGAATTGTGCCACATGTGGGTGTGGTAAGTCATCCAGAAATAGGTCGCAATTTTCTGAAATGTATCTGAGGTGCAGGATTAGTTGCCAAGTAATTTATACCAAACAAATCCCTCTCACTGTTAGTAGACTTTGCTTTTAATTTGAGTTGTTTTGACTGAGTAGCACCATGGTTCACATGGTGAATATCTGTTTCTTGACTGGGAACTGGAGCAGGCACCTAACTTTAACCATGTGCCGGATATCTGCTGGCTAAAGCCAGCCATAAATGCATGTACAGGCTAAGGGAACACAGGGAGGTTGATTCTGGAGACCAGTCCATGTGCCAGTAATACAGAAGCCTTTCAGCAGGAATGGGCTCAGCAGCACTGTGCTAAGCCTGGAGATGCTGCAGTGGGGAATAAGAGCATTGTTTTAACTGCCTTTCCTGAGGTTCAGATGGGTTGGGGAGGCTGTCCTGAAACAGCCACGTAGGCGGTGAAACCATGGGGGTTGTGGGAAGATGAAACGGAGCCCTCCTTCTTTCGGGAGAAAGCAAACTGTGGTCTCTCTTTACTTTGCACCCAGGCTTCCTTGGTCCTAGCTGATGCACCTAGCTGTTTACAGTCCCTCTCTGAACACAAGTCCTTGGGGTACCCCTGCAAAGCCAGGCAGAGAGGAGGCTAGAGCCCATGGTACCTCCCATGACATCGGCTTTCTATCCATATCACTGGGGGTTAGATGTGGCTGAAAGCACCTGGAAAAGCTCCTGGACCTCCTGGTAAACTGGGCTGTGAAGCAGTCAGCCCACACCCCACACTGCCCCATCTCAGCATCAGCAGGGAGAGTTTGGACTCCTGGCCTTGTAAAGGCACTGGAAGTCACCTGAGCTCACTGCCAAGCATGCGGCTGCTTACAGATGTTGTAGAGAACTTGTGGCTGGACTTTGGATTGTCCTCCTGTACGGACAGACCGAAAACCTGGCTTTATATTCAAACCTAGGGGATCTCCAGCATGGAGTGGCCCAAGACAACTTCAACAGCCACCCTTCAGACCTTCCCTGCAAGGAAGAGAGAAGCAAATTCATGGCTGTCTCTAGTACTGTGATTTATACAGAGTCCAGCTATATTTAGAGCTTTTAGAGAAAAGAGTCAAGATTCCTTATCCCAAGGGGATTGCAATTTAAATTACGGAGAGAAAAAATTCAGCCCAAACCTGAAACAAATATCAGAGGGGACATCCTTGTGAATAGAAAAGGAAGATCCATCAGAACTGCTCTTTTTAAAAGTTTTGCAGGTGGGTGAGCAAGTGAGCTTTTAGAGTGTCTGAGATCAGTCTACATGCAACAACTCATTTTTGCCTCGGAAGTTGCTTGGCACTTCCAGGGCTTGAGTTGGTGGTGGGGATGAGAAAAGTCTTTGTAAGATGACCTTCTGAGGCAGTTGAAGGTAGACTCAAGCCCACCGATACCAGCTGGGAACCTTTCAAGGTGTGTCGCAAATAAAATGAAATTGCAAGCAAATGGAAGGTAAGAGAAGTTTGTCAAGGCCATCGCAAATGAGATTTTTGTCAAAGCTGAATCATTCATCCCACTACTTTATTTTGAACTCATCCCACAGTATGGAGCAAGCTGATGCTTGTTGATTTGGGCCTCAACATTTATTGTAAGCCTGTGTCTGTGTGTGGGAAAGCAGGAAACTTCCCTACTGTGCTTGGAATTGTAATGCTATAGAGGTGTTTACACGTGTGGGACTTATTCCTTTATGAGAAGGGGCATAAATTATACTTGAGTAAAGCCATCACTACATCCACCCTAGGGAATCGCTCTGCCTATCACTCTAATGCTCACTCTAGCACTCTAACTGCAGTAGTTAAAGAAAAACACACTCTTGACCAACACACAAGTACAAAAAACAGCATAGACCCAGGCTTTTCTGCTTTCTGTGGTTCTGGCAGAACAAAGGCGAATTAAATTGGTTGTAAATTAATTTCTGTGTGCATTAAGACTCTTTGCATAGCCTGAACAGTATAAAAGATCTTTGGGTTCACTCAGAATTAGCCTGAATAAGTTCAGAAAGCCATATTTCTTTACACAGCACATAATCATTTCCAAAGCATCTGCCATAAAAGAGGATGATTGAAACAGATTTCCTAGTGGATAATTTCCTGCCTGTTCCTAACGCTTTCATCTCGGGAAACTGAATCCAAAACTCATGGTTGCCAGTGTGAAAACTCCATTGATCTCCGTGGACTTTGGTTCAGCTTTGAAAAATATGAGAACAGATCCTGAGAATTTGTGTTTCTGGAGCTCGGGGCAGCACCGTCCCGATTTGACACGCCACAGCAAGACCAACAGGCGGCAGAGCTCCTTCCCGTGGCCGTCGACCTGTGGTCCCCATCCTTTTCCGATGCTCTCAACGCAGCCAATGTGACATAGGGTTATGGAAATCGACAGTAACATGGGCCCATGATGTGGGAAGTAGATCTCAAATTGACACGGTTGGAGACTATGGGAGTCATTCGCTGATCAGATGGTGTAGCTCAGGATGGGAAATCTCATGTTCAGGTGGACCTTCCCCATGTTCCCCGCTGTCAGCCCTCCCCGGTTCCCCTTCAGCACATGACTGCGGGGTTAATATGTCTCCAAGAAGGGGCATGAAAATGTGTAGTGAGTGTCTAGGGAAGATTCTCACCTTGTTTTCTGAATAAAACCACATCTCTCATGTGGCAAAACAGGTACCTTCATTCCCATAGGAGCTGGGACAGCTGATTCAGTGGGTAGAAACTCTGTGCGAGCTGAGGCAGCTATTGCTGATTTGAGTTGAGAACAAGATCTTCAGTGAAATGAATTGATGGTTTCAGTTCCGGATCTGGTGGGCAAATTAAAAAAAACAAAATTGGGCTGCGTAATTCAATGCTTGCTTTCAGGAAGCCACACAGAACAGAAGCTGAGCATGGAGACTGACTCATCTCTCACCCTTCGATACAAGCCTATGCACCCCCCCAACTCCCCCACCCCCCACCCCCGAAGGAGGCAGGAGAGGTGGGCAGGGCCCCTGCCTGGAGAGCTGGCAGCACCTGGGGGCCAGAGGGGTTTGCTCCTGCACGTCCCTTCTCTGGGAGAAAGAGTAGCAACAGGGAAAAATAGTGAAGTGGAAAGCAAACGTCCATCTCTGCGAGATCCCATTCATCCCGAGACTGTCCAAAATGCTTTGGTTATAAATATTATCATACCAGAGCTTGCTGGCGTTTTCATTCAAGTACAGCATACAAGGGAATTTCAGTTAACCCTCCAGTGTCTGGAAGATGTAGGGTGGTGTAATTTATCTCACAGCTTAGGAAAGCCAGACTCATGAGGGCTGGCAAGTCAGCATCCCTGTATCTCCTGCCAGTTATACCAGTGTGCGCTTTCTCTGTTGCCGTCTGAGGAACCGTAAGCAGCTTTCAAAGGTTTTAAAGGTCCCCAACACATCCCTGTGAGAGAAGTAAAAAACCATCTCTTTCGACAAGGAGGGAGAAGGGGACACTGGGGATAAAAAGTGTGCACTTAGGAACGCGGTGTCAGAGCAGTGGGGAGCGGGCAGGAGCTCCTGGCTGCTGGGAACATGGCCTTCCTGAGCAGGCAGTCAACAGGACGAGTGGCAGGAACAATGAGCTCAGCGCTGCAATGGAAACAAACACCTTTTTTTAGGCGCTCTGCACTAAGCTGCTGCTGCTACTTTTATCACACCATTCATTTGGGAAGAAAGCAGCGCAGCAAAACAAGGTGCATGCACAAAGCCGTGCGCTGGGTCTGAGCTCACACAAGCTACCAGCCTGAAAATTCAGTTGTTAAATTATTTCACTTAATGGTTTGGGACTGCAGGGTTCTTCTATGGTGTTGCCTTTGTAACTGCATAGGGCCGGGTGAATCCTTAGGGCAGGACCTGGGTGATCCATAAGGGAACTGAGGACCACAAATGGGTGCTAACTTCTTCTGGGCAGCCAAAGCCAATATTTCCACTCCACAAGTCTTCCATGAAGACTCTTGAGCTGTTTTACGGATAAATAAATACACATGTGCACGTGAAACCCCTTGGCAAAAACAATGGTTGTTTTGCATGCCAAATGTGTCAGTTGCATTTCTTTTTACGATTGAATTCATTCTCAAGTCATGAATGCAAAAAAAAAAGCTTAGTGAGTGTTTAAATTTAGGGCATTAATTTTGCATTCCAGTGTAGAGGGAACTCAACAGTCTCAAACCTCAGAAAAAGCCACTCCACCTCTGCTTTATGGGCAATTTCATTCTGCTTGTGTTTCCAGAGCCTACTTCAAAGTGCAGATGCATTTCAGGTAAATAAAGACAGCTTCAGAACAAGTTTTCCTTGTAACACAAATTGCCTCACTAATGAAATCAGGGGAAAAATTCAGAACTTGATATCCATCTGCCTGAAATCAAATCCTTCTATTTAGATAGTGTAACAAGGGGCATGATTCCTCCCCCGATCAAATCGGGGTGAATCTCCTGCAGACTCAAGTGGGAATGGGGCCAGCCCTTTACTCTTGCTTGCTGACCGTTGCTCGCAACTGGGTGAGGATGCCCTGGTCCTTCCAGTGCGCGGCAGAGAACGTGCCTGTGGATGCAGCAACAAACAATGAGGTCAGGTTCAGAAGAATATAAGGCACCTTCCCTCAGCACAGAGAACAGTCTCTATAGTTTCCACATTTCCTTCCTGCTCATGTCAATCATGCACAGGAGAAAACAATGAAGGAACACCAACCCCACGTGGAATAAAGTAATGGGAACCCAAGAATGAGCCACATGCTAAAAAGAAAAGTCTCGTCACATCCAAGGTTGAAAGTATCGACTGGCTGGACCGCCAAATAAATCAGACTAGCCCTGGAGACTTGGCTCTGTGTCTGTGCTTTCCTCTTCACCTCAGACCTCAAGAGCAAGCTTCCCTTTTGCTTTGGAAGCCTGGAGGTGGGCAGATGGTGCAGCTCTTGGTCACCTTCATCTGCATTGCTGAACCACTTGCCTCACTGTGGCCCCATGCCTGCCTCCGGAGCCGCTGCTTCTCTCAGGTCCCATCAGCCTTCCCAAAGGCTCAGCAGTGGGATGAGGGGGGCCGAGATGTCCACTTGGCTTGGCAACAAAGAAAAGCAAACTGCACTTGAACCTGGAAATTTACAGGAATGCAGAGCAGCCGTGTTGCTAAGCCAGCTGCAAACCTGCTTTGCTTGGGGCTCTTCCCTTTGTAGGGTTGAAGGAATGAGGAGCGTGTTGCCAAGTAGGACATCAGTACTACAAACAGCCCTTATCCCACCAGCAATCTCGACCTGGTTAACGGGCAGGCAGCTAGAGTAACAAGAAAGCTCGGCTCCTTCCTACTCGCAGAAAGGGGAGGTGGTAGGACACAGGTTATAATTAGAGCCACCCACAGCAATTTTGGGGAAGCTTCAGCACATGGATCGGGATCTTATTGTAAGTGCTGCCAATTCACCATCTGCTCAGACTGGACTAGTCCAGAAACCCAGTGGCAAGCACCCGCAGACCCATCTCCTGCTTGCCGTCTTGGCGCCTGCAGGGGAAAGCGCACAGCAATGGGAATTCCTGTATAAACCCTTAGCCTGAGTGTCCTCCTAATTTAAAGGATTTGCTTCAGCTTTGGAGATAAGCTCACGCTGGAGCCCTCACTCCTTTCTTTCCACTGGATTATAAAATGTCAGAGGTTCATCCAAACTGGATCTCCCCAGTACAGTTTCCTGCAGCTGGAAAAACACCAGTTTTGCCAAGCATTGCATGCTAGGGGCGCAGCACGTTTCACGGCACGGCCACCCCTTCCCCATGCAAAGATGCACAACTGTCCCTTGCAAAAGCAGCCCCATGGAGCACAGTGCGAGGCATATGATGTGCCCATGCCCGGAGTGAGGCACCTCAGAGCCATCCCCAGCTCTCCATCCAGCTGCCGTGGAGGCTGAGAGCAAACCCTGGCCCACGCCATGCTTGCCTCGGACAGGTCAGCTCACATTCTCAGAGCTTAGCTCCAGCAGGATGAGGGTTGGCGTGGAGTACTAAGGAGCTGACGTGGTCTTTATGCTAGTGGTGCATGGGTCTTGCACAGTCCTGGACTGAGACATGAGCACCTCTGCTTTGGTTCTAACTCTTGCGGTGCTAATTCACAGCACAGATTTGATACGCCATGTATGAGCCTTCAGGCAGCATCATCTGCCTCTGCATCGACATCTGCCTCTGCATCCACATCCGCATCCGCATTGGTACCAGCATCGGCATCAACATCCCTATCCCTATCCCTATCCCTATCCCCAGGCAGGAGTTCCCTCTCTCAGATATCCTTTCTGGCCCCCTCAAAAGCAGTGCAGTCTCCCATGGTGCAGGCTAAACGCCACCAACATGAAGATTTAAACCACCTGATCAGGAAAGCTAAGCCACATCAAGCCATTGTGAGAAACAGGGCCTGCCTAGGACAAGTGGGTCCTCAGCAGGGGCAGTGTTGCTTAAATTGTTACATTTGCTACTGCACTTCTCATAAGCACCCTGATTTTTGGTGCCTTCCCCCAAATCCCTGCTGTAGCACCCTGGGCCCAGCTTTGAGAATCTCAACTTCTGCCGTCTTCCTTTTAACCGCCAGGATTTCTGAGCCTCCCTGCTTGCAGAAATGGGCTCCAAAACATGATCCCAGCACTCTCAGAGGAAAAAATTCCAATTTTTATTTTTTTTATTTTTTTCCCCTACAGCTGTGATTTATTTAAAGGGGTACTTGGGGGCCTTACTAAGGAGTTTTGGGTACTGCTCAGTCTGGGGACAGTAACCACAAAGACGTTACTGTAACACAGCCACCCTGGGAAGCCCTGTGATAACTGCTTTGTGCTGGTGCCCGTGCTTCACGCAGTGCGGATAGGTACCTTTCCACTGAAGGCACAGTGAGAACTTTCTTCCAGGTAGATGGAATATAATTACTAAGGCTATGAACGGTAGTGTGTCTGCAGGGAAGTGGGAGAAGGGTCACAGGGGGTGTCAGTGTGTTTTGTAAATGCTTTGAAATGTATTTGTGTGTTTCTGAGATGAACCTTAAAGAAAATACCTGAAAACTGGTTTTGTTTTTCCTAAAGCATTGGCTTTTTCAGACAGCAGCTTTGCCAAAAGTCAGTAATCACATCTTTATTAACAAGGGCGGGGAAACGGTGACCTCAAACAACCGAGGAAAACAACTAAAACTGCATTAATTTGAAGGACCGCTTTCTAAAATCTCTTCTGGCCAGCACATGCTACTGTTGACATATATTTAAAGTGAGCTGAGTCTTTGGGATATATTGTGACTTCTGCACAGAACCAGGGCAGGACTTGACCCAGGGGTGTGTTTGACTTAACTATACGTCTCCTGGAGTAAAAGGGGAGAAAGAAGAAAGATTTTAAAAGGTCTTCACACTTTTCTACTACATCAAAGTGTATCACATGAGTGGGACAGGCTGAACACACTGGCACTTCACTTCTGAAGCCTCAAAATTCACAGATTCACGGATCTCATGATGTGCATGTTTTAAAACCAGAGGGAACACCATGATCACTGAATTCCTTCTAGCCCTGCCAGCCTGTTTGCTCTAAACTACCCAGCCCTGCTGTTAATGGCATGGCACAGGGTCCACTGCATCTCTTGGTAACGTGCTAATTTTCTCAGTTAAAAATGCAGTCAGCTGAATGAGCGGCCATGTTAGGTGGGGGACCTAACCTACTCCATAGGGACTGCTGCTCTTGGGCTGGGCACAGGAGAGGATACAGCCCCCATGCCCCTGCTTTGTCCTGCCGAAACTCCACTTTTGCTCCTCGTTCCCTGCGCTGAGCTGGTTTGTCAACTCGGTTACAGGGATCGGTGAGAGAGCAGGGACTTTTGAGGGGATTTCTGGAGCCCACCTCAAAACGCATTTACTGCAGGGTGGGCTCTCGGCAGCAGTATGGGGAAAGGGCAGGTCCCCACCCTGGGCAGGATGCTAATTGGTGCATCGCAGTAGGCAGACTGTGAGCCCAAACCCTGGAAGGCTGTTGCCACTGATAACACCCATCTGCTGTGGCATCATGTCCGTTGACATAACCTTAATTAATGATATTACCAAGCTAATGAGGAGATAAACCACTGATCCCAGCTCCTGTTAAGAAATTGTCTTAAATACCAGCCACTAATCACTATGGAGAAACAGATAGTGGGCCAAAATGCACACCTGGAGTAAAGGGGTGTGGCTCCCATGTTTTCTGGTGAAGCTGCATTTGTTTACTCCAGGACTGACTAAGAACCATCCTGATTAACACACGGCGGGTGTGCGCTGGGTGGGAAGTTGTAAACAGCACCAGCCTTATGTAATGGCATGGGTCTTGTGCAAGAACTGTCATCCAGATGGCAGCAGGATTGATGGCTGCAGAGATCAGCGCGGTGCCAGCCTGGGGTGCAGATGCGCGTGGGAGTGCACCAACCCCAGGCTTGCTCTTCCCAGACCCCGAGCTGGTGCCGAGGGGCTCTCTGGCCACCTCTGAGCCCTGGGATGCTTCACAGGTACGGTCTAGTCCATGTGGCTTTGGGAAGAGTGGACATCACCAGGCACTTGTTGGTGGCTAAGAGCTTCTTGGGCTGCTTAATTAGGAAAGATTTGCCAGTTGTGACTAGAGGACTTCCCGCCGCCATTGGGGTGCTGTGGATGTAACTCGCAAAACAAGGAAGGGACCTGTTTCACTGCGCTGACTTGATTCTTTGGCTGTTACTTTATTTCCTTGCTGTTGTTATTCTGATCCAGTGAAATTAAAAAGGCATGAGTAGCCTATTTGGATCTGAATGTGTGAGTTCCTGCCCTGCAGAGCTTTCAGTAGAGATTAGATTTTACATGCCATTGTGTGGGGGAGATGTGCCATCAGGCAAAGGAGGAACAAATGCAGGCGGGGCGAGACAGGAGAGACAGAAGCCGGTATGCTTGCATGAAGCTGCCTGCTGCTCGTTGGGGTGGTATCTCCACCTCACTGATGAGATGGGTATCTCAGAAAACATTCACTGTCTTTGGTTTCTGCAGGATGTTTAGCTCCGGGAATATGTGAGACAAGGCAGCCACTTCTTCCTTATGTTAGCCTTCTAAAGCTTGTCCTAAGAGGGCCTAAAATAAAACCCGTGCATAAAGACCTATCCCAAGCCTCATGTTCCTGAGCGTGCAAGCAGACTAGCTAGAGGACCCTGGCTCTTAAGAAGAATCCTCCGAGTCACAGGCAAGGTAGGTATGCACTCAGTCTGCTGGTATCCAAACAAATATTAAGGGATTCCAAGGATTTACTTGCTCACGTGGCACACAACACAGACATCAGGAGCAGACAAGTCTGGCACATTGTTCGTGGTTCCAACTTTTCACCTATTTCAACTGCTTCACTCTAGCACTCTGACTGTGTTTCTATTCAGTCAGGCTGTTTCCTGCTTGTCAAAAAAGGGTGTTTGTTTGTTTTTTAAGTGATCACAAGGCATGCATATATCAGAAAAAAAAGAAAGGATCTATCTTCTTCTTACATCTCTATTATTTCTATTGTTCAGGTATGCCTCAGGTACTTTCCCAGACATGTTGCCTTCTGTTTTTAACATTGCCATCTGGGAATCAGACAGTGTACATCTTTTGTGGTGCTGTTCAGCAGGGAGGGAATTTGTTATTACTCCTCGCAGATAGTTCCGGCTTGATGCACATGGATAGCTCAGAGAAGAGGGATGCCATCGGCCTTGTGGCTGCTGCCCTCCGGCTTGGAGACACGCTAAGGCTGTGCATGTGCAGCACATCTCGGGAGACAAGCTGAGAAAGTTCTCACAACACCAGCAAGCCAGGTGATGTCCACAGGGTCCAAACTCCTTCACTGTTGGGAAGGTATTCAGTTGGTTAATTTTGCAATATCTGGCACGTTCAGTAATGCCTATAATAAGCACTTGCTTTGTGGAAGTCCAGGGAAAGAAGAGGTGATCTCCATACAGCAGCCACTGACCAAATCAGCCTAAACTTCAGGGCAGTCCAGGAGCAGATGCAGAACTGAGCTTTGTGGGTTGGACCCACCTCTCGAAGTCGATTCTGAACATTTCCTGGTCAGAGCCTTGTGCCATGACCACAAACCCACCATACCCCATCCTCTTTGGTGTACATCTCTATTTAGTCCTTTAACTAAACACTGTTCAGTAAATGCTTACAAATTCAAGAAGAGAGGCTGCTAGTTCAAAGTCTCACATTATCAGGGCAGCTGGAAAGGAAAACTAAAAGCAACGAGAATCAAATCAGAGCCAGGAAGAAAGCCTGGGTGTTTGAACGCTGGCAGATACCTGCTTAAGACACATTTCTCCAGCCTTCATTACACCCATTCCTGAACACAAAACGTAGCTAACCAAACTGTGCAACAGCTTGTAGGTTCAGGTGGGTTGCTCCGAAGTGGGGTGCTCCTGACTCCGGTAATTTTGTGAGATTATTGCCCTTCATGCTGCAGCCTAGAAAGCGGAAGAGCTGCCACCCCAATGCTGTTATATAACTGTAGGTAAGAGGAGTGGAGCGATACACCAGTATCATGGTGGGGAGGATCTTGTGGGATATGGAGAAGTGAACAAGCTGTGACAGAGCGTGCGTGTGCATGGTTTCTTCTTTAAAAATAGGCTTGGCGTACTCTTTTTTTTTTTTTTTTTTTCCCCTTTAAGACACAGTGGCTAAAAATGGCCTCTCAAAAATAAATCAAGCCTGAGGCTGGGTCTGAAAGCACTTAACGAGGGATAAAAGTGGTTAAAAAAAGGAAAAAGAAAAATTCCCATGCTATTCCTAACACAAACTCCCCTACCTCTGCATGTAAAGAGTAGCTGCATCACACTAGAGCACTCCTACCAGTTTCAGACCAATACCTGGCCCATTTAGGACAGGTGATGGGAGAGCAGAGACTCTACCCTGAGACCTTCCCAAGAGGCTCTTTTCTCCTGAAGGCACGGGGCACCCCATCCTGGACATCTCCCAGCATGGCACAGCATCTTCAAAATCACAAGGGCGTGACAAGGTTTTAAAGCAAAACTGCACTACACAATGGGATGAAACCAGTTGTGGAGAACATGATGGAAAACCTGTTGGGGAACTGAACTGAGTGGAGTTAAAAGCTGCAACTACTATTTGTGGCAGCCGGTTCAGCTTTTTTAATGAAAAGCAGGCCTTTCAGACAAATCTAATTATGTTCTCTGGAGAGGTTAAAAGTTTGGTTGGGATAGATTTTGGCAAGGTGGTTGACTTAGCACATTCTCTTAACAAATAAGAATACATGATATCAATAGCACACGCTGTACGTGGCTTAGGGAGCAGTGAGATTAACGCTCTTCCAAACGAGCAGTCCCTGGTGGGGGCCACTCGGGGCACGCCCCCAGAGGAGAGCCTCGGGGACTGACAGGACATTCAATAATTTTCAATGCTTTCCTCAAGCATCAGGAAGGTGACGCGCAATGACTGCTGCCAAAACCTGCAGGCGACACCAGGCGGGCGGAGGGGTGGCTGATGAAGAGGTGGGGGCAGCGGTGTGGAGGTCGCTGGGCTCCTGCAGGCAGCGCGCACGTGCTCGGGCAGCCAGAGCCCTGCGCCGAGGAGCCAGGGATGCAGCCGGCCGGTGCGGAGGAAGAACCGCTGTCCTGGAAAGGAGAGCAGGGAGTCAGGAAAGGGTGCTGAGGTCAGAGCGGACAAGCAGCCCGACCTGCGTGTGATGTTGTAGTGTGATATTGCAGCGAAAGGGCCTCGTTAGGAGCAGTGGGTGGATGGGTGGGTGGATGGATGGATGGATGGATGGATGGATGGATGGATGGATGGATGGATGAAGAGAGGAGCTGAAGACTGAAGTATGGACCAGTTCTGTTCCTGGTCTTAACCAGTCAAATATTTGCCCTTTTGTTGGTCTCTGCATTTTAAGAAGAAAACTGAGAGACTTGAAGAGTTTAACCTGCTAAACTCATCCAGAAATTAAGTGAGAGATGATGTCATTATAATGTGTAAGCAGCTTCAGCAAGAAATGGTAGTAGGAAAAAAGTCTTTAACCTCAGGAAAGGCCCACAACAAGCACAATACAGCCCAGGAATTTCAAGTAAGAAAGCAGCATGCATTTTATCAGTGAAGATGCTTAGACTTTGGGATGAATTCCAGGGCCAGGATTGGATCCACATTTCCTGATGCCATCAAATCCAACCTGGCTGCCCTCCTAGGAGGTCTGATTGAGATCAAGGTGTGCTTTGCCAAACACGAGTTAACCACAGAGGTGAGGGAGTGATAGTCAGGGATCCCTGAAGTGCTGGGGCTCAGGAGGGAGTCTCCAGCCCTCCCTTGCAGCCATGAATTCTGGGACTGAGAACTACAAAGCTGAGGAGGAAAAATAAATTTAAAAGACCTGTTACTTCTTGGAAGGTACAAGAAGGTGAGAAAGCAAATGGAAGACCCTAGGAGTTCTTTGTAATGGCTCCTAAATGGATAAACATCCCCAAAAAAGCCTCGATCCTTTCTCTTTTTTCCCTTTGCAATATTGTAAGTGAAATAACTTTATTATTTTATAGACGTTTTTTGGTAGTGATCTTTTTAGCACACTGGCAAGTTGCTCCTGTTTTGGTTTTGTTTGTTTTTTGTGAACAACTACAGTTGGGTTTTCCACTTTGTTTCCGAGTGTGTGTTTAGGACTTGCTGAGAACAAGTTAAACACAACAAATGAGTTTTGGACAGAGCTTTGAAAGAGATTAATTCTGTGGTCATTCATTCTCCTCTCTTGGGAAGCAAGTCCCATATGCAGGCACTGCTTCAGAGAAAGTTTTGTATTTGTGCTAGCTGGCATCCTTGCTTAGTAATGCTTACAAGGCATTAAACTGAGGACCAAAGGCCCAGTCCAGGAAGATAACAACGGGTATTTTACCTTTAATATTGCCCAGGGATCAGTTCATGTATTGATGTACCAGTAGAGATGGACTTGGAGGATACTGGGCAAAAAAAACCTCACCAAAATCCCACAGAAACTCAATGGCAAACCTGGGATTAGCACCAAAACCACACACTCTGTGGCTCTAGCAAGCCAAGAACAAATACGGCAGGTAGTAAATCTAAAAGAGCCAGTAGGAAGGTTAGAAGCTTTGGAATTAAAGAAGAACGGCTAAAGAATGAACCAGAAATATAGCTGCTGGAGGAAATAATTCACACAGCGTTGATCGTCTCATCCTCGTATGCTTGTAATAATTTTGACAAGCATTTAATTTTATCTATTATTATTAAGAAAAGTATTCCTTTAAGGGCAAAATCTAACCACATTTTTCAGGTCAGCTTGATTCTGGGAATCATTCTCACTTGCCTGTGGTTTTCGCTATCAGGCCAAACTTAATCCCCGGTGTATTTCTCTGGACTCAGTGGAGTTACGTTGAAGATCAGCTTGGCCTTAGGGCCTTTAACTATGTTGCCAATGAGTTTCTTTAAAGGGCTATTTCCCTACTTTGAATGCAGTGATTCCGGGCAGTGATTTTCATTTTGCAGTCTGGAAGCATTCCTGCATATCTTAAGGAAGTTTTAGTTATTCTGGTACCGAAGAAACCTTCTTTGGCAACAGATGACATGTCTAATTTTTATCTGGCTGAAGGCAAGGGTGTGCATGTGCTTCGGCCGGTCTGTGGATGGCAGTCTAGAGAGCCATCTGACAGGTGCCTTCCATCCGCAGAAAGGTCTGGTGAAGAGCCAGAGGAAAGGACGTGAAATACGTAACAGCCCCACAAAAGCAGAGTGAGTGCTATTCACAGTGTTTCTGATTGACAGAGCAGCATCTTATCTTCCCCCAAAACCTCTGCACCCAGCCCTCCAGGTGTGCGGGGGGGAGGGGGAGGGTGTTGGGAGAGGAGCCAGCAGCCTGATTTTGTCAGAAAGCTGATTAGAGGGATTATTTAGATTTCACTACTGTGGAGACCAGCTCCTGGTAAGAGTCCTTTGCTTGGAGAAAGACGAAGGGAAGACCCAAAATACGAAGGACAGGCCTGTCAGCATCCTCCACTCTGAACCTCAGCGGCTGCGGGATGCCACTCGCTGAAGGCGAGTGCACATCCAGTACCTCCGCACAAACTGCTGCTCCCGCAGGGCCGCTAAACCCTGCAGGAGAGGCCAGCACAAGGAAGGTGTCACCACAGAGCCTTCTCTGCACTTGTCCTTTTCGTCTCGTGAGGTCCTGGGGCAAAAGAAAGGGCTACAAACTGATGGGTGCCGGATGGTGTCAGGACAGTATCATACCTGCTGAGATGGTTTAGCAGCACTCCCCCCTGCCCTGAATGTCCCAAGTGTTGCCTGTTTCAGCTTGCTTTGGCAGCCAGGTTTATTCCCGAGTGCTCCGAATCACAGCAAAAAAAAAAAAGTCATGAAAGCAAATGCAAACCTCTTGGTCTTGCTTCACGCGAGATGTGAAACCTACTAACGAACCTGACTGTAACCAGCTTCCAGTTGCTTGCTTGCAACACATGAGGCTGACACTGCAGGTCTCGAGAGATATTTGTCCCCAGAACAAAAGAAACCTGAAAGAGACCTGAGAAAGCCCAGAGCTAGGTCCAAACAGGCTGGGAAGTGTTATGAAAACAGCAGCACAGAGTGTAGGGTATGTGATATAATTGTGAGCTGCTAAACCGAACAATCTTCCTGTAGGGACTGATGATGGGCATGTCACTGAAAAATAACATCTACCGTGCTTTGGTGAGGACCTGTGCTCTTACTGTGACCACGTCTGGTCAGAAGAGAGAGAAGACCTGCAAATCTTGATGACCTGATATGATCAGACAAGCCAGAGTCTGAGCTCTAGCACTGCTGTAGGGTGCTCCAGCACATGAATGTGCATCAGAGGAGAGCATGGTTTGAGGGAGCAGGGCTCAGGGGTGAGCTGCTTCTGTCCTTCTGCAGCCACTGTCAGCTTTGCACAGCTGTCACAGTGATCCAGCAGCCTGTGAAGCATAAAAATACTTGAATGCAATTTGGATCCACACAGCATCACATAACTGATTTCATTACCGCGAGAGAAGAGGGCTGATGTGATTTCTGTATAATACAGCCGATGTGCAGACCTGGTTGCTGATCCGATCATCAGCTCTAGAGATCTCGGCTCTTCCCCATCCTGCCATCTCTATGTGCCTTCCTTGAAGATCAGCTGCCAAAAACCTTGGCATTAGCAAACTAAAGACAAGTGACACAGTTGCCAACGTCCACTCTTTGCTCCATCTCCATCTCGAGGAGACCAACTCTGAAGGTACTTCTGGTAAGGAACAGTGGGAAAACCTTAACGGGATGGGGTCTGCGTCATCTAAAGCAGCAACTGGCTGACTCGGAGAGCAGAAACCATTTGCTGTGGTGTCTGGAGACCTCTGAACAGCTGCAAAATCCCAGTACTGAGATCTTGGTAAGGTCACAGTTGCGATGGGCTGGGCACATTGCCAGGGTGGAAGATTCCAGGATCTGCAGCCTCCTGGGAACACCTAGCAGCCAACACAAGCTTTGTAAAGACACCTGAAAATCCTTGCTTAAAGCTTGTCAGCTTAACGTTAATAACTGGGAGGGAAAGGGTTTGGAGCCACCGCAGTGCAGCCTGTGAGATGAAGCACAAAGCCAAAATGGAGGAGAGAAAAGAGCGAACGCAGAGAAAATCAGACATGCCATTTAAAAAGCACGACTAGAAACATGCTCTCTCCTCGCAGACTGGCCTGGTTTTACAGGATCACACACACACACACAGAGCAAAAGTGAAAATAGCTAAGGGGACGGTCATTGCAAATTGCAACAAATAACAATTCAATAATATGATTTTAACGAAGAAATGCATGGCACCCAATAAATTCAAGATTTGGCACAACAACAGTGTCCAATAGCCATAAATAAAGCAATTTGCTAACGACGGCACATTCCAACTCATTTTCCTTAATGTTTTCCATGGCGTCAATCCTCTGAACCACAGCTTTTCTTTTAATCTCATCTTAATCTACACCACCATTAGGTGCTGCGCTTCTTCCTTGGCAGCACCGTATTTGAATGGCCACTAAGTAGGGCCTGCTCCAAAGCCAGTGAAGGTGAGGCTATAACACATGCTTCCCTCCTGCAGGCTGAGCCCAGAGAAGGCTGCAGAGCACGCCTTGGCTGCATGCAGTCACTCACACGTAATCAGCCATGGGTAATTCGGAGCCGGAAGCACCCCCGTGGCCCCTAACAGATTCTGCACTTGGGATTCAGTTGGCTCCGCAGGTCTGACATGTCATGACAGAGACATTTCTTCTTCACGCAGCTCATTTTGACCTGAGCTAATGAGAGATTAACCAACTGATGGCAGCAAATCAGCTGCTGCTGGTCTAGGGAGGGCACCTCAGGTTCTTTCTTTAACAAGCTTCACATTTGGCTTTTCTTAACTGAAGGAGAGTTCGTCATCACAAACATCTTGCCAGTGATATGGTCCTTATCTGACAGATGGAGCCCAAGGAGAACTGTTTGCAATGACCTAATGTTGTTTGCTGCTCACCTGGCAAGACACCAGTGAGTTGCTTGTCCCCTGCACCGACAAGTCACTAAGCAGATGCTCATGCCTCCCAAACAAAAAAATCTTCCCTTTTTAAAAAATAAAGTCAGGGTTTCCAACAGATCAAAAGCACTTCGGAGCCACTTCGTTTCTTCTGCTGCACGCTGGGTTTCTGCGGGGACCCTGTTTCTGCAGGGGTTGTCCCCACTGTACTGCTCTCAAAGCCTAGGAGAAGGCTGGGACTCACATGGCCTTTAGTGTGGCCCTGTTGGGAGCGTTGGGAGATGATTAACCCTTCTGTCACCACTAAACCACAACGGGAACATCTTCCTCTTTTTCTCGGTCATTAAGTTTTTGCATACTGGAATTATATGCGTTAAACAAGGAAGTTTTCCAGCGGGGTGCACATCCTTGAGTCTTTCTGTAGAATGAGCTTTTTGAGTGTCCATAATCACAGAGTATACGACAAACCACAAAAGAAGCTTCCTTAATTTTAACTTCTTTTGGCCTAAGTTGGGTAGGATCTGAAGTCAGGGTTTGAGACAAGCTCAGAACTACTTTGCCATTACCATAAAATCCCATTCTCGGGGAGCTTTGCCATTTGGTGTTGCTGATTCTGCTTCATTTCTCTTCAGGTTTCCACCTCAAGTCTCTTTCTATTCAGTCCCATTTTCTTATGCAACTTTATAGGCTGTGGTAGGTGGAGATAAGGAGGCCAAGTTCTGAAATGATCTGTCTGCTTTTGTTTTGCAACCTCAGTGACAGCAAATACTAATGTGCATGCATTTGCCCAACTTGTCTGACCACTCTGCTTGGCCATTTTGGTGACAAGCAAAAACCTTCCATGTACAGACTGATTCCCCAGACACCGTAGAAATATGGTTAATGCTGTTGTGAGCCCCCAGACACGCTCTCCTCTTTGCATTTCTCCTGCTTTTTTGCACATCGAGGATGTTCCATGTCCAGCATTTCTCTTGTGCCAGGCCCTTCCTGGATTGTGGCTGTGTTACACAACTGTGCCCTGTGGATTGAGGCAAGGATTAAAGGTGTCCAAATTATTAGGAAATCAGAGCAGTGAAAGGTCAGGGATCTTTTTATTTTCTCTTGGCTTCGGTAGGTGGTTGCTGAAAAATCACAAATGCACTTTGAAAACAAGGGGTAGCAAGGTGCAGCTTTCCAGAGCACTTGTTGGCATTCATGTCTGTGCGTGAACTATTTACAGGTATGGCAAAGCGTTACTAATCTCTGAGCTATTTAGAAAGGAAGCACCTCTAGGATCTCCTCATTTGTCTCCCCTGTTTCTTAAACACCATTGAGTCATGCTGAATCTCCTCCCCTCCTGAAAAATTGCTTCGCAGAGCTCCCTGAAGAAAAATGTCCCTGGACAGCAAAACAAACAATCCCAAAGTGGGTTGGTCTCCTCCTGTAAGCTCATGACCTAGTAACTGGGTAAAAAATCCTGGAGACCCTGGAAAGGAGAGGTCAGTCTAGAGGCTGCCCAAGGATTCAGATGCTTTCGAGGCCCAGGGGAGGAACTCTCTTATCAGGGTCTGGAGTCCAGCTGGAACCAATCTGGACCTGACCCTTCTCAAAGTTCATGCGTGTTTGGATAGAAGTTTCTGATTCAGACAAATCTCTGCTTTCAGACAGCCCCCTGGAAGACAGGGCTGCCAGTTGGCTTTTCAAGGCCTTGCTGGTTGTCCAGTTATGTGCGAACTTTCCCTATTTCCTTCCCCTCTGCTCCAGTATGCCTGTCTGCATCTGGCTTCCCGTTCAAACTTAGCCCCAGATGTATTACACTGCAGCTCAGTTCCTGGGATGCTGTCGCAAATGGCAAGAAATTATGAACAGGATTCCCAAAGGAAGCCACGCTGAAGAAAGAGCTGAGAGAGAGGGAAACCTCGCCATTGCTATTTAATTTTTTCTGAGCTCATACTTCTTGCATTGCTAGAGTTTCAGAGAAAAAGGAAGTGTGTACAAAGGCTGCCTTGAACAACAGGAGGATGCTGGCTCAGGCAGTGAAGGGTGAAAAGAAGAAGTAGGCACTGTGGGAGAACTGGTAAAGATGAGGTGGGTGAAGGAGGTGCTCCAGCGCCTGGTCTGTGTGTACCAAGAGTAGCAAGCAGCGAGGACTAGACAGCCATCGAAACAGATGGGTTAGGCAGTGCTTGAAGAACAGACGTGAAATGAAAGATGACATTTGCGAAGAAAAGAAAAAATAATTTTCTCACAGTAGGATAATTCTGAGGTGCAAACACCAAGGGATCGTGTCTCTGCTTCCAAACATAACCCAATAAGTAGCAAAGCAGGAAAGCCAGAGCTCCTGAGCTCTGATCCTAGTGTGGCACTAACTCCTCGACCAGAGCGCCTACTAATTGCATGTGCCGCAGGCAGCTTTCAAAAGCTAATATAAAATCGTGGAGCAGGGTCCTTAGAACCAAGGAGAAGCAAGTCAGGCTTGACTCAAGGGGATCTGAGAGCGTTCGGTGCCTAATATCTCTGGCCAGCTTTTGACCATCTGAGAAACGGTGCATGTCTCATCTGCCACAGACGATGCTGGGAGGTTAATAATGGTATTTCATGTCTGAGGTCCTCCGACAGAAAGCTGCCACGTAACACAAAGCATTATTCTACCCTAAAGCCAAAGGCTCCTCCACCCAAGTAAGTATGTACTTGTGTTGCCTGACTCCCATTTTTAATCTACGAGCAATTCTTACCAGAAAAATAACAATAAATAAAAATCTCTGGCCATACAAGTGTGCCAAGAGTTTGGCTAATGAGCAGGATTCTAGTACGTTGCTACAGATTTTGGCAGCCTTGTGTCAAGAAAATGATGCAACCCCATTCCTGGGAACCAGTGCGATGGAAAGCGCTTCCAGCTGATTCGGATTGTTTATTCTAGGTGAAAGTTCGCAACATTTCCATTTGGTTTCACCACCGTGAGCTTTGCCAGGCCTTTTTCCCAGGCAATGAATGCTTTCTCATTTCTCTGCTTGATCTCCTACTTACCGGCTTAGTTGTTACATTGCTTTTATTACTCTGGAAGGTATGTATTTGGTCAAGAATGGGTGGATTCCATCTTGCGAGAGGTGCAACACTTTCATCTCCTGCTGTCTTCAGTCAGACTGCAGAACCAAACACCCGTTGGCATAAGCAAAGGACGTATAGTCTTGAAGAAGAATAGATTGTGTCAGAAGAATGGCCAGACCCTGGGCAGGAATGCATTAATCATTATTAGTACATTTCTATGCTAGCATATAACCTGGTAGTGCTTTCACAGAACAAGGAAATGCACAGAAAATGCTCCTTGCATGGCACTGGAGTGCAGAGCAGCCCGGCACGTGGTGTTAGGCAGTACCTGCAACTTCGCAGAGCTTTGGCCTCAAAAGATGAGGCCAGGCCAACCTTGTTAAGAAAAGATGAGGCAGCTGTATACAGGGATTCCTCCCTCAGCTTGAGCCAGGCCTGCATAGGGACTGAAAGTGTACTTCCAGGAACATATTGCTCTGTTTTCAGCCTGAAACAACTATTTCCTCATTCTCTTTGTTCCTCTCTGTCATTTCTTCTTTCCGCAGCAATATAACGAAGTTCCACTTTGAAATGAATCACTGTTCTAATGCTCATTAAATTAAGGAACTGACCATTCTGGTAAGACTCACGCTGACTAATTGCAGGTGCTGGTTAAATTTCCCCAATAAAACTTCTACAAAATCAAAGCCATTCCTAGCTGCCACTCAAATTCTGGGTATCTGAGGATCTTAGAAGATCCAGTTAGGGTGGCTTTCTAAAGGGAAATCTCTCACAAAAATGTCATAGTCTATTGTGGCCTGGCTGAGAATTTGACCTTTTATTTCCCAATGCGGTAGGGTCATTGGCTGGCCAGGTCAGCTAATATCAGATCTTCTGACCAGTTTGCAGGCTGAACCACTGTTTAAAATAACAGTGTCTCTCAGAAGGAAGCGTCGCTGGCATTGCAGTGGACAATACGTTCACATGGTCAAGTCCCCCCTCTGTTAAAAAATCATGGTTAGGATGTGGATGCTGAAGTTGGGCCACTTCAATGAGCCAACATGTAATCCCTAGTAATCCAGGTGTCACTGAAAAATTCAAAAAATCATCTGATCCCTTTTACATTATGACCCAGAAAGTTTTCCACTTTGCTTTTCCCCATTGTGCTCATAGGGAAAATAATGGACCCAGAAATATCCCTTCTCCAGGACTACACATTGGTTGTTTGGGGGAGTTTTTTTGATGAAAGACGGTCTTGGGGTAAATCGCAAGTGTAAGACTCCAGGCAGCGTGTGTGAAGCCCTAATTCGAAGCCACATTTCCTGGGCAAGTCGCGCAGCTGTGTGGTGGTTGTGTTCCCCACCTGCGCAATGGGAGCAGCAATCTCTTCATGCGGTGCTATCACTTGTCCCGCATTGGAGAGAGGACTTTGGAGGAAACTCTGCCACTTACTAAAACTTTCCACAAGAAGTGTGTCACAGGAAGGCTTCAGTCTCCAGGTCCTGACGTTTAATAATAAACCTGCTGTTTGTTTTGCGGAGCTGGTTTCCTAGATAGAGCATCAAGAAGATGTCATGAATACCTGCTTGCTATACTCACCTTTCCCATGGTACCCTGTGTCCCAGGCACCTGGCAAGGGTAGCTCCGCAACCTCAGCCCCATCGAGGCTGGGGAAACTGCGGCACTGCTCATGCTGCAGTGAGGCAGAGGCAGACCCAGGCACTCCTGGCTTTCTAGCACCTGTGCCTCAACCACAAGGCCAAATTAGTACTGAAGGGACCTGTATTTTACTGCCCCCTTCTTCTGCATTAATTAAAACACATCGCTGCACACTTAAGCAATTTAAATGTTTTGGAACGAGTCTCGGGACACCCAAGGGCGTTCAAAGTGAAGGGAAGGCTGGCAGCTTGCCTTCGGCTCGCTGGCTTGCCTGTCTATCACCAGCACACGTCATGCATTACAAAACTGTGAGATCTCTGCAGACCCAGCGACAATGCTACAATTTAAGGAGAGAGCACAAGGCTGAAGCCAGAAATCCTTGGTCTTCCTGAGGCTCCATCGCATGGACTGGCTGCCAACATCTCTGCTGATCTTTTTTCAGTTTACACCTCTCCTCTATGAAAAGCCGGTGGGAACTGCTTCTGTAATAGCTAACACCAGCACCATGGTGTCTGATGGAAAGCCCTGCTAGACCCAGGTGTTAGGGCATACGACTTCCTCGGGGGGGGGGGGGTTGAGGTATTCAGGGCAAGAAAGAGGGCATTAATAGCACCTCAAATAAAACTCAGGGCTGGCAAAGACTGTGTTTTACTCTTGAGGCGACACTGAAGTTCAGGGTGTAAGTGAACCTTCCCTCAAAGGTCTGTTTGCCTTTCTGTCACCTATCGGTTGGCTGCGGGAGGCGGCAGAAGGGACCTCAGGTGACCTCCAGAGCAACTTGTGCACTGTGGACTCCAGGCAGCAGACAGCTGACTACAGTCTAGAATGGAAATGAAGGACTAATTTGCCCAGGGACATTCCCTTTTGTATTTTAAAGTAATGCAAAGTGTCTTTTCACTTTCAGCTCTGGATTTGAGGCCTAAGATGAAGAGTCACCGCCATTAGATCCACATCATCACAACTGTAACATCAAAACAAGCGCTGTATTAAAAATAAACACAGCAGGCATTCACTGACATGATTAAAATGTATACATATGGGTGAGGTCATTTTAATAAAGGCCTTATGCACAGACACATGCATTTCTTACCATGGCCCTAGGCTCAGAGCAGGAACACTATGCATCCACAACTACCTGCTCTTGTGCAGTTGCATCAGCCCAGACTCTCTGGCTGTTCAGAACGTCTACCACAAGTGTCTTTATCACATCCATGTGCATTGACCTCCCCTTAACCCTCACAAAGACTAGAAAAATCACAGCCGTGGCTTACCACATTAGCAGGACATCTCTGATCTCCATCAGGCCACTGTGTCAAGGTCCTCCATCTCCTCTGTCAATCTTCTGAAGGCACATTCGGATACTGTTTGGAAATCACTCAGTGAAAATAATTCCTTTGTCCTATCTGTGTGCCTGGAAAAGGCTCCACTAGTTAGGGGAAAGTTAACTGGACTTTCCACAACGACGCAAAAAACTGCAAAGCCATTAATGTCCATATACACACTAATGAAAATCTTCTGCATGTCACTGGAAGAAAAAAAATCCAGGACTTATTAGAAGTCCTAACATTATGTGCCTTCCTAGATCACTCCACACCAAAGCTTCTGCACCTCCCACTGTGATCCGCCAAGCCTCTACAGCTCAGGTGAAACATCGCTTTCTCTGGCAAGCCCCTACAGCAGGCAGCAAAGCTGGCACACCAGTAGCTTTCCTCCATTTTGGGTACCTCACCTTGAGTGCTGCCACAGCCAGTTACCCCAGGCTGCAGCTCCCAGTGCTGCTGGTAAGGCATCCAGATGGTGCTCCAGAGGTGAACCTGCTCCGGGAAAGTATGTAGGAGGGTTGTCCCTGACTGGCTTTGGTCTCTTGGACATAGGCCTGTAGGTATCCTGCCTGAAGAGTCCCTGCCTGACTCTGGAGCAGCCCTGGGCAGTCCTAGGTGTCACCATGAGGATCCCAGTACTCCCCAGTACTGCAGAGAGGGATGCAACCGGGGTGCTTGTCCTCAGACTGAGATGCCTGCTGCAACCTCAACCAATGATTTTTGTACTACTCGTCTTATTGATGGCTCTTATACTGATGCTCAGAGGACGCTTCAGCCTGCTCCCTCTTCCCACCAGGCAGAAACAACCACTAGCTGCCTCCAAAGAAAAT
This sequence comes from Sagittarius serpentarius, assembly GCA_034782735.1. NCBI lineage: Eukaryota > Metazoa > Chordata > Aves > Accipitriformes > Sagittariidae > Sagittarius > Sagittarius serpentarius. The sequence goes on from JAVKLA010000084.1 coordinate 30,661,064, forward strand.
CTCATCTTTCTGGAGAGGGAAGAGGGATGGTTGCATTAAATATCACTCAGAGTCCAGTGCAGCTGTTTACTGACTTTATTTTCTTCCTGATGCCTGAGACCTCTTTGGAAATGTCTCTGCTTGTGATACTTCTGAAGAGATGTCCAGCAACATGCAGGAAAATGAAGCTGCCAATGGCTTTTGCGAAGTCCTGAACCACAGGAGCAAGGAGGACCGTGTGAGGGGACAAGAGGACCTGAGTGTTGTCTCCTTGCAGAAGGCATCACAGAAGACAGAAGTCCCAAAAGACGCCACAGAAGACGTACATCTGCCCCGAATGCTGAGTGAACGTTTCCAAACGTGACTTGTATCATAATGACAGGGATGCTCTGAGGCAAGAGGAGCACAGCCAGCAAGCTAGGGCAGCCTCCATCAGTGACAGGCAACTTGGGGACACAAAACCTACGCACAGGCAGAAAGCACAGAGGCACCCACTGCACATGGAGAGGCCATGTGACAAAACCAGGGGTGCAACGCGGGTGCCTGGAAGTAGGGCACACCTCCTCCAGCTCTGCTGGCAGCACTGCTCTTCTCCTTCCCAGCCATGGGAGACGGGTGACGACCAAAGGTCTGGGCCAGATCCTGGCCTAATTTCCCTCCTCTAATTCCCACAGCGCTTGCACCAATGGATCTTGTCCTAAAAAGTTTATCCAAATCCTATCTGTACTCTTTGATCCTCCAAACTCAGGCTCACCTTCTCTGCAGGATACACCTTCTTAGAGGATTTTCACTGGTCTCTGCTCTGGGATGAGCCATAAATCACCCTGGGAACAGCTTGCTTTGCTGATGTGAGTTTTCAACCTCAGCTCCATTTTAATATATGATAATATAGACTGTACTGTCCCCAGCCAGGACCCAGAAGGAGTGAGATGATTAAAAATAATTCATCTTACACTGAATTAAACAACTGAGAGCCTCAGGAACAGTCCCATTTGAGTTCAGTACAAATCATGGGTGACAATCTGGGTCAGTTTTTATTGGGCATGCACCTTTTTACCAGCCCTAAATCTGCCAGCCATCAGATAGGTTTAATAAGAAGGGACAACAAGGAGACAAAAAAGGTCAGTCTCTTCTCAAGAAGGTGGTGGAAGGAGAAGGGGAGATGGGGCAGGGGAAGGTGGCCTGTACCAGCAAACGTGCAGGTTTCCCCAGGAGAGGGACAGACAGCAATGCACCAGGTCCTTCGGAAAGCAAACAGGCTGCACCTGGAGCCCATTCTGCTGTTTGCTGAGACTCAGCAGTCCGGACCACTTGCGGTTTCCTCTCTAAGTCTTGCCTCTGCCCACAGTGACATACAGAAAGTGAGGGAACGGAGATGAGACACGCCTGCCACTTTCTGACCAGCCGGGGCACCGGGAGAACAGGGCTGCTCTGCCCACCCTTCCACTAGGAAAGCAGCAGCAGATTCCCTTTCCAGGCACCCCTGCTGAGCCAGAAAACCCTCCGTGCACACCGTCCCCCCATGCCAGGAGGTCTGTATGTTGCATTCCCCTGCCTTGGATTAAACCACCTCACTTCCCCCTCCCGGAAATAACACGAGCAAGAGTAAGAATGACTCATCTGTGCGTATGAAGACATGCATACTCACACACACGAACACATCTTACATGTTGAGAGCCTGGGGCAAAAATTTCACCCAGCTTTTGAGCTCCCTGGTTCACACGATTCTGTGAGGTTTACAGAAAAACAACAAAAATAAAAAGAGTTAAAAAAATCAGAACAGTGCCAAAACAGTGAAGAATTAGCAAAAGTAAAAATCAATTCCTGTTGCCATGTCTCTAGCTTGAAAGGAAATGTTCCTCCTCATGTCTGCTCTTGCATTCACGTCCCACATGGTCTCAAACCAGCGTGACTCTGTTCAGTGAGCAGGGAGCTGGCTTGCTCAGGGACTGGCCCACAGGGGACTGCTTCAAATCCAGCTGTGCCACGTAAATCCCAACCGCTGCTATTAGCCTGGGAAATGGGTAGATGGTTTCTTTCCCTGTCTTCATAAACCGCTCTTTTGACACGGTTCCTGGCCAGTGACGCTGATAATGGACACTACACGCATGCTGGCAGCATCAGTTTGAGGCTGAGTGAAGACAGTCAGGTGAAATTTGGCCAGATCATTCCAGAAGCTTTACAAATTCATCTTGTTCCATAACAGTCCCTGGAAAGGTGCAACATCCCCACAAGGTCTTGTGAAGCTTTGTAGTTGTGTCTGGTGTTTCCTTGTCCCATTCTCCAGTGCGTTGCATGAAACCCAGCACTGAATGATGGCACCAGGGACATGGAGGCATGACCTGTACCAATCATGGCTAAGCACATCTGGAGCTATAGATCCCCATTTCCCGTCACAGCTGAGGCCATGTGCAGTTCCCAGCTGCAAGCAGTGGAAGGCAACAGAGCTGGACCCTTGGCCACCAAAATGCGCCAGCCAAAACTGCCGTTCTGCAGTGGGGAGTTCAGCCCTCTGTCACCCCTGCACTCTGCCTTGGCATGTGGGATCGTAACGCTCCAGGCCTCCCTCAGCCAGCAGAGCCAAATATAACAATATGGTAGGTCTTGAAAAAAGAGAATCCTTTTAATTATCCTGCCAGCAGAGCTGGTGGGTGGGTCTTGCTGCCCAGGGTTTTTGCAGCAGGGAGGGGAAATCAGTTATTCACCCCAGTGGTGTTGTGACCAGCCATGACAAACACCTTACGAAGGCAGCTGTGTCTGGTGCAGGAGTCATCAGGTGGCCGAGCCTAGTAAGAGCAGCTGCTCCCTTTCGCTTGGGTCAAAGACACTTTCTCCGCAGCAGCCCCCACAGCCACCGTTTGTGCCCTGGCAATGTGACACGATGCATTTCATCAGCTATTGGGAGGATGCTAGGCTCAGTGACATCCATTACAGCCAAGTTACATTGTTTACTAAAAAGCGCGGTAATCACTGATATCAGCTGCAGAGGATTAAGATTGCCGTCCCCCTCCAGTGTATTCTACCCTATATCTCTTTTGCTACTTTTTTCGCTGCACCTCCAGCCTTTCTGCCTCAGGACTGCTCTCGCTGGTTCCCTCAAGAAAAGCAGGGTAAGTGTGTGAATGGTAGAGCTGCAAAGGAAGGAAGTGGTGTTGCTGATTCAATAGAGTGTGCTTTTCCTTCTGAGTCAGTACAGAAGAACTGTCTCAGTGGGCTCAGAAGGTATTAAAACAAGAAGTCTGCCCCGGGTGTGTGTGGGCTTCTGTTTTAATCTCTCTGACCTAGAACATGGGGAGGTTGCACAGAAGGGATTTTAATTATCTTGAAAGTTACTAACGTCCAATTAAAACCGTAGAGTCAGCACAGCAGGTCACCCATCCACTGTATCACTCTGTGGACACGTGGTTGTGATATAGGGATATAAGTAACAATCACAGGGCATGAACCTGCTTCTAGAAAGCAGAATGTGTCAAGCAGCAGTCTTGCTGAAGGCCAGGTACACGGCATTGTTGGATCCCACGAGTTCCTGACGGGAACTCCAGCCTGAACTCCATGAAGAAGAGTACAGGAGACAGCAGGTCAGAGGCAGCTGGGAGGCTGGGGAGAAAATGTGAAGGGCAAGGATATAAAGTTATCAAGCTAAATTTCCAAAATGTTCTGCAGCAGATCAGAGATAGGAGGCCTGCAAGAAAATTTGAGGTTTGCTGGACCATTCAAGACAAATACTGAAGAAAAGGAAATCATACAGCAGCTAACTTATGACTTCAATTCAGGCTTCACTCCTCAAGCTATCAGGGTGATACCTGGTTCCAACAGGAAGAGATGATTTGCTCTTACACTGAAAACTAAAAGAAGAAATGTTGGAAAAAACTCCAACTCAGGAGGAAAAGTCACAGCAGTCATACTGCCCATGCAGAGGATTCAGTGGGATCTTTAGAGTGAAGGAGCCAAGATGCTTTAAAGACTTGCAAGGATGCATTTAAATCAATTCCTGTATCATGGGTTGGAAGGTAGCAAATGTTTTGATTCATATTTTTGTTTACGATATTATTAAAAACATGAACCAGCCTCCAATTTCAAAGTTTCATGCACACTCCTAGAGAACACAGGCCCAAGCTGGAGGAAATCCGGGTAGTGTCCTCTTTCATGCTACTTTCTATTGAGCTCATTTCACCTCAAAAATTTGGGTGAGCCTGAACCCTAAACTGAAAGCAAAACTCAAATGGGCATAAAGGTAAGGCAATGGAAAGTGATTGCCCAAGCCACTGTGAACTGAAACCGCTGTGTTTTGCACGGTGCAGGTGTCAGAAACCCACTGAGTTTACATTGCAGCATCCTGAAGCAGCAAAGGAATCTGGCTTCCAGCTCTGAAGCTCTCGTCAGCAGAACAGGCTTCTCCATAAACTGCTGAAAGCTGCGTGTGAACCACAAATGATGGTCAGGGGACCTGGATCCCCACTGCTAGATGACCACCAGGCATGTCAGTGCCTCATATGGGCAACAGTGTGGGGTGTCTAATTCTCTCCTGGCCTCTCACACCAGCCTGCTCATCATGTTATTTCGGTACTTTTCGCTTGGGCAACAAGTATCTGTCACTTATGGCTTTGTCTTCATTACTCCTGGGCTGTGGGAGAGAAAGAACAGGGATTTTCTTGGGACAATCTTAGGTTCAGTGCCTAGTTCTTGATTTCAGGGTAAGGATCACGGGCTAAGGGATCCCACAGTGTGGATCAGCTGCCTGGCAGAGCTCTGTCTCTCTCGAGTACAGCTTGAACTTTTATTGTAGAGAGCTCTTCTGTGCTAGGGAGGAGAAATTACCAGTCCGAGTTTCATGCCACTTTAAAATAGTCTAGGCCAAGGTTGTGTCAAAAAAAAGAGTGTCTCAAGGATACAGCTCCAGGCTTCAAACCTGATTCAATAGCTTGCTGTCTTTCCAGAAAGTGCTTTTGGTGCTCTGCAGGAACAATGTGGTAGATGAAATTAAGTATAACTCTTTGGCAAATATATATTAAGCTGCAGCTGAAATACACTGTTCCCAAGGCTTTCTTAAAATGAAGTAAGGTGGTCTTAGATTTGAAACTCATTGTATTTATACTGTTACCTTCCCGTTCTTTATTCCTTTATTTCCCACTGAACTCTCCTCACTCATTCTGCTCTTAAATCACATTTTTGAAACACCAGCCTATGTATATGCATAGACACACACACACATACACACACACGCAGAGCCCTCAGAAAGGCTGTTAAATTGCAGCACTTCGTATGGTTTCATGATATGAATGTGTTGCTTTATGTGCTTCTGCCCGCAGGCTGCTGCAGGAGCCTCGCAGGTCTGGGATGAAGCCTGGCCAAGAAGTCATAACGAAAATGGGGAAATCACAAAAAGAGAAAGCAGACCACAGCTGCTCCTCCACGTTTCTGACAGCCACCGGCTGGGCAGGTCTCTGCTCCCCACCCCACAGCACTGCAGCTGCAGCTGCCCGAAACCTGGTCTTTACAGGGAGGCCAGTGGTCCCCCAAGCAAAGTGTATTTCAGCTCAAAATCTGATGGCAATCCTTTCACTGGTTAAAAAACCCAGTGCACCGAAACCAGGCCCTTCCCCACCACACGCCCGCCCTGCTGCAAAACCAGACAGCCAGATCCGCTCTCCTTTGTGAGAGCTGGAACGTGCCTTTTGAAAAGTGAAACCTGTTAGGCCAAGCACCTTGACCAGGCTGAGCAGAAGGAAAAAGAGACCTTTCATCTGCACTGCTATTCTGAGCCCAGGGAAAGGCACCTATAATGTATGTCTGTTTTCTTCCCCGTCCCCTGACTTTATCTTTTCAAAATGCTTAAATAAAAACTCCTTCACTCTGGAAGGGATGGCATAGAGATAAGTTTAGGCACAGCTCACAGTTACAGGACATGGGTTAGCTAGATGGAAGCTTATTTTGTTATGCCCTTACCAAATATGAGAGTAGCACAAATATTCCCCAGACAACAGGCGTTTGCTGGGTGCTGGTTGAATAAATTCATAAGTGCAAGGGAATGACCAGCCCCACTGATTACAGAGCTCTTTTCCTTCAGAGAGCAGAAAGGATGAAACACACGGGCTCTACAAGGCTTTACTGTGGCCACAGCAACTGGAAGGAAAGAAGCAAGGAAGGAGAGGTGACTCTGCATCCTGCCTGCCCGCATGATACTGAACTGGATGGCAAATATGGCTTTTACCCACATGAACAGCTTTGCCATCCGAAAATCCGGTGCAGGAGGTTAGGCGGAGAGGCAGATGCAGCACTTCTCAGCAGGCGGAGGTCTGAGAGCGAGCCCAGGGCTGGAGGAGGACGAGTGCGGCGGGAGTGGGGGAACTGTCCAGCAGGAGACGGCAGAGGAGTTGTCCAAGGATGGGGATGGAAGAAGATAAACCGTTCTGGCAGTCAGATATGTACCCTGCTTCCAGCAGCTGCAAGTAAAAGCATTGCAGGGCCCCAAAGGGCCCCCAGCAGACGTTCCCATCAGTGTCCCAGGTTCTGCAGGTCTCTGGAATGTGTTTCTCCCCCACGTTCAAGAGAGTTTGGCTTGTTTAGTCTAGCAAAACTAAGGAGAGGGCATAGCTTTGTTGTCTGTAAATACACCAGAGGCATGAAAGCCAGGGTGGGAGAAGAGCTATCCAAGCTAAAAGATCCTGTTGGCACGAGAACAAATGGGGGATCAGTTGCTGTATGAAAACATTTGGGATAAAAATTAGGAGGAGACTTCTAACCGGCATAGAGTTCGGCAACAGCTGCCTGCAAGGAGCCCGGGCTCCAAGGGACGGCACTAGTTTGAGGATGAAGCGTGAGTCAGTTTTAGAGGGGATTATAAAATGTTGGATGAGCAGGGGACTGGGAAGTCCTTTACAGCTGGAATAAGGGCAAAGGAAATGGCAGGGAAAATGGAAAAGCAAGAACTGGAACTGAGCTCTGTGGAGGAGGCTCACAGTGAGCAGAGGAGAAAGCATTTCCAGATGGGGAATGGATAAGCACCATTGAAAAGGGAAAAAGAGGCCAAGAGCTTTCAGAAGCACGGGTGAAACATCTCTCACCTTGTCAACAACGTCTGGGGAATTGTCCCTCTGGTGAGGTGGCCTGTCTCTATTCATGCACCACCTGCCTGGAAGGCGGTGCTGGCTTGTAGGCAGAAATAAATAAAAAACACAGCATCAAAAGCATTTCTGTCTTCCCATTACTGCTGTTTGAAACATGTAAGAGATGTCCCAAAGTTGTTCTTCCTAGATGAGTCCAAAGGATTTCCATCACCTCTGAGACACAGCAGGAAGATTAGGGAAAACAGCAGTCTACAAAATAACTTCCGACAGCTTTCAACTGGGACTTCCCTCTCTGTATCCATCTAGTTACAAGCCTAAAAACCTCTGCAGAGAAGAAACCCACAGATCAGGGAGAGCCCTGTGCGTGTGGGAGCAGGGCGCCTTTCCAGTGGGTGACAGACAGGTGTGGGCATGCACCCCTCCGTACCCAACCTTATCATTGCGTCTGAGCCACAGCCTTGAAATGGGAAATAAAAATTTCTGCTTTAGGAAACTCACCATATCCAGGTGAGGGGTCCCAGATGGCAACATCTTCTTTGGCCCAGTGGCACCATCTCCTGTATGGCTAAGAGAAAGTCCTCTGGTGGAAAGATTTTTAAGGGGAAACCACAGCATTTTGAAAATCACAGCTTGCCTAGGAAGGAAAACAGTTCCAATGTGCTATCCCAGACCAAGTCTCCCACCTGGTAGGTGTAAGACCCATTGACATATTTTTTATGCTTGCATTCTTTAAAACAGAGATCTGGGACCAGGATACACTGGAGATGGGAGACTGTGTGTCCAAATAGCCTCACTCTTATTTCTGGGGAGAGAGCGGTGTGCCTAGAGGTATTAATCTGTGAGTGGGAGGGAAGGTGAAAGGTACAAAATCCATGCCTGTATCTATAGCTGTGTTTCCACATATGCATGTATAAAAATATGTATAAACACACATACAGAAAACAAAACACAACAGAACAGTCCATTGCACATGGTCCTCCCCTGGGGAGAGGGCAAGAGAACAAACAAGCAGCAGATGTGAACCATGTTACTGTGCTTAACGCTGGAGGAAGATCAGATCCTGTGGTGATGAGGTGGTGTGAGAACCCACCAGAGCAGGAGGCAGCAGGAGACCCCCTGAGGCAGAAGACCAGCGAAGCAGAGAGGTCGCAGAGATGCAGGCGCACTAGCCACTCTCCTCCGTTGGTATCACCCCAAGCTGGGGAAGTGCCTGTGGATGTCCTGGTACCAAGGTGGACTCTAAGGGACATCCCTGAGCTCCTCCATGGAAGAAAGGATGGGCCAGGAGGAAGGCTGCAGGGTGGCATTTTTGCAGAGAGCTGCAGCAAAACCCAGAGCCAACCTGCAGCAAAACCCAGAGCCAACCTGCAGCCATGCCACCTAAAGCACCTTGTCAACCACAGTGCCAGGAGGTGTGAGCTCCTGCGCTGCCTGGAAAGAGCAGAAATGAGAGAAAGAGAGACATCTTCTAGCCAGATTAAGCAAAGATAATCAATGGAAATGTTTCTTAGTTAGATGGGTTTTTTTCTATCTTCCAGAAGAGTGTAAATGGCCTTGGAGTGAACAAACACATGGGCCCCCTCTCCCCAGCTTTCCCTTTAGTGGTGTTTTGTGTTTCCTTGTCCATTCCAGGGCAGTGGTTCTGAATGCTGATAAGGCCAAACTTGGACAAGCCTCAGTTAGACAGTTGGTGCAATTTGACTTTAAAAGATACTTAATGATTTGTTTTGAGTATTGGGTTGGGGTGAGTTGGGGCATTTGTTGTTGTTGATGATGATTTTGCTGTTGTTGCTTCTCCCCTTCGTCCTTTTCCAACCAATTAGGTTCAATTTATTTTGGCAGAGGACATGATTAGTGGGGCTGGGCTCCAGATGGTTGGGCGCTCAGCCGTTCGCTGTAAATAACACTGGATGAGCAGTGCTCCTGAATGCAAAGCTGGGCAGCGAGAAGCCCGGATCACCAAATCAGAGCATCCCATGACTGGCTTGAGAAGGCTCTGCGGGGACTTTGCCTGAGCCCTTTGGAGAAAGCACTGTCTGAATTTCTCTTGGATATCTCCTGGCATGGGTTTGTTACCGCTCCCAGGCCATCACTTGCAGGGCACCTCTTGCCTGGCTGCTCCCTCCTCGCTATAGCAGAAGGCCACGGCTTGCAGCTGAGCCTTAGCAAACATGGAGAACAAGTCTCCCCCGTCTCCCCTTGCAGCGTCCTTCTGTCTGTCTGAAGACCATCTGCTCGTGCTCCTGGTATGGACCTCAACACTGAGCACACGCGAAGGGGGACGTTCTGCAGGGCTGATGAGCCCGGCCAAACGCCAGCGTGGAGCGGGACAGAGCGGCTCCATGTCCCACAGGAACAGTCACAGCCAGGCCTGCTGTGTAGGCGCTGTGGTGGCAGGGCCCCTGGTCATCCCTCAAAATCCTAGTGGGGCTCTGTGGGAAGGGGACGGTAGTGTTTTGGGGAGATAAAACCTCCATAAGGAAGCAGATGCTGCAAAGACATCTGGGGAAGTTTTCAAAGCTTTTCCAAATCTGATCCTTTTCGGTGTTCTCCTAACAAAAAAGGCTTTTATCAAAGCAATGCCCAGTTTCCTCTTGTTGTGAAACCTTGTAATTTACCTTCTGTAACACACTTTAAGATCTTCAGTAAGAGAAGAAATGAAAGCGCAAAGTTTATTATTATTGTTGTCTCAGTATTTAAGAAATACTTAGTGAACTGCAAACTGAATAGTTATTCACACCACAGCACACAACAGCAGACACACCTGAAAGTGGCACCTGTGTATGGTGAAATAAACCCCATTTCAGTCCATGTCCATAGTCCAGCTCTGCAAGCTCACACCTCTGTGTCGGAGGGTTCGCAGGTGCAATTGCAGGTGCAAACCTGAGATCCCTGTCCCTTACTGAGCACTGCCCCAGAAGGCCTCCCGAAATGTGCATGCCTTGTCCATTGAGCAATCTCAGACTCTGCTCCCTGGACCGTTCACATCGTAAATCCCCACACCCAAGCAGGGCGCTGGCTCCGCTCAGGTCTGGGAGTTCTCTGCAGTTCTTTCAGAGCTTGAACCTGTTTGGGCTATAATGTTAGCCAAGTTCTTGTTCGTGGAGGGACAGGGGTACCAGAGCATGTTACAGCCCTGTCCACAAGTGGACAACCCATGGCCAGCCCTTCCTAAGCAGAGGATGCCTCTCACATGGCTCAGCTGTGATTTTGGGCTGCAGCTGAGCTCATGCCAACCACATGAAGAGGAAGCCTCGTGCACAGACAGCTGTTCCTGGGCACATCTTTGCTCATAACAAGGATATTTCCCCCATGGGGCTCACTGTTCAATCTCTGAGCTGCCTGGATAGCTTTTCTTTTTGACCGGCAGCAGGGAGGAGCAATGTCAGAAGAGATCCATCATAGGGAACACTGTACAAAGTTGCTTTGCACTATGATCTATGTCACACTTTCACCATGCACAAGGCAGCTGTTTAGTAGTGTTGCACAGGTGTGGGGTGTTTATTCAAGTGAATGGAGCTGGTCTCATTGCCACATGCAGGTGGCTGGAGCCGAAGCGAAGTGCTGGTGCAAGTGCTGCAAATGCCAGTACAACCAGTAGAATATATCACATCTTGCCTGGAGCCCAGGTGTAGCTGTGCCACTCCAGTGATGTCTCAGAGTGCACAAAGACAAGGTTGTCTTCCAGTCATTGTGTTGTGTCCAGTTGGAGACCTTCTGGAGGGATGCTGTAGAAACAAACTTTGGGTCAAACACAAGCACTGAGAAAATGAGCACTCTTCCAGAACAGACGCAGACCCTGCACCACTGCGAAACAGTTGTAAATGCCATGGCCATGGTGAGTATCCCATGCAAAGAGATGGAGCAGATGTTCATAACTGACAAGACTTGTTCTGCTCTAGCTTAAAGACACATAAATTGGAGATGTAGCAAGCACTCCCCATATAACGCTGACCAGAACACACAGTTCACACTCTCAAACAAGTTTAGATACAGCTCTGTTCATCTCTGGACCCCTTGCAAATCGATGTGTACAGTCACGCACATTTTGCAAAATGCCTGAAACAATCATGACAGAATCTAAAGAAGTTAGAGATGGAAGTGATCTATTAGGTCCGTGTGCAATATCTCATGAGCCAGGCAGAATTTTTCCCTGGGCTATATTCATTGCTTTGCCTCGTCTTGTTTTTAATCACTCAAGCAAAAGGACTAGAACAGCCAGGCAAAGTTATGTCATACTGCTGCAGAAGCGGCACTGGGGAATCTCGTATTTCTGATGAGAACTGAGTCCCACAGTTGTACAATGTGTACTTAAGCATGTTTAATGTCGTTAAACAAATTCTATGCAGAAATGCATTTAATTTCTGTAAGTACTCGTCTTCCAAGAGTTTTTAAGACTTTGCAATAAACATAGCCAAAGCCATCATTCAACAAATTGAAATCACACTTGTATTAATGGGTTTGCTATATTCAGATTAAATTTAACCCTCATGACTTTGTCTTGTAATTCAGCAAAGCGAGCGGGTCAACAGAAGTTATAATCAGAGAGCTGAGTGAACATTTCTTCTCTGTCATCTCCTCCACCACTTCCTTGATTTAAGGCACTTCATCCAGGGACCCCTCACCTAGGCGGAGGGCACTTGCTAACCTACCCCTGCAGATGCTTTGCCTCCACTGAGAGTCTCTGCTGGATTTCATATATTAAATGAATTCAGTGTTGTTTTCTAAGGTCTGCTTATGGGTCTGCCCCTTTATGGCAGTGACTGCTTTCAGTAGGACGATGTTCCACCTCATGCAAACAAAGAGCAGTCAATGACTCAGGAAAAATGTGGTTGTAGAAGTCATTTTTTTACCATCCAGGGTCCTGGTTTTCTGCCCTTGAAAGCATAATGCAAGAAGGTCCCCTCCCAGCAGCCCAAAGAGACTGCAGCACAGATAAATTGCAATGTGCATGCCATGCTCTAGTAGCTGGTCTCACACAAGGTATAAGGAATAAGTTCTTACTGCTGGAGACATGGGCCTCTGAGAATAAATTCCCAGTGTATTTCCTAGCTTGGTTGCATCTAGCCAACAGATGTGTTTTGTTTCCTTAAAGTAACACCAGAGGTTCTTGGGGTCAACAGAGCTAAATAAACCAACCAGCAAAATCACTGTGGTCTAGGAAAGGGCAAGATTTTTCAAAGGCTCAGCTCCCCATGGTGGTATGGCTCCTGTACAGAGTGATGAAAGAGTTTAAGTCACTAGAAAAAGCAGGCAGTGACCTGCAGTAAAATACATGGCCTAGTGAGATACGCAGCATCTTGCTAATGACCTCCAGAGCTGGGTCAGTAGATGACACTGCAGGGGGACACCATCATCTGCCAGGCAGCAGGCAGAGCTCCACTGTCTTGGCATGCCACTGTCCTCGCTACAACCCTGGGCACACCAGCTCCATGGAGGCCCAGCGAGGGCAATTTAAATTTTTGGAAGTAACACCCAGGGGTGGGGATTCTTCAGAAACTTTTCAAGAGAACAGTCTCACCAGAAATCCAGTCTTTCCTATGACCTGCAGATCCTGAAGATAAAAGCCTCTCTGACAGTGTTTGGCTGCAATTGCTTACCCTTTTGTTACCAGAATTAAATAAAAGCATCAATGAAAACAGGGTGAAATTATATGGTCTTCTCAAACTTGCAAAAAATGTTTGATATTTTGCTCGGTCAAATATTTGAGCTAGAAATTTGGAGACGGTTGTAAATTTTACCCCAACAAGCTCATCCTCTTGTTCAGGCAAAGCTGGCAGTTTTCTGCCCTTAGCACATGGCGCTGCCTAATGAGGATACAGAGCAGGCCAGCCTAGAGCCAGCCTTATGCCTGGTCCAGGAACCGTCTTCTGGCACGGAGAAAAATGGCTGAGGATTGATGGGTTGGGAGCATGGTGCCAGACACATCCTGCTGCTCCAGCTCGTCTCGGAACTATCTGGATCCCCTTCCTCCCTGCCCAGCTGGCAGATTGTGTGGACTGCAACAAAACAAGCTGGGGCACAGGGCAGAGCCTGCAATACAGGAGCTAATCTCATTGCTGCAGAGTCAGATTTGGTTCCCAGAAGGCTTTTGGGTTTGGGCCCATGGGTCCCCCATATAAGAAAACAGTTTCCAAGTGGTCCACAACCTTGTCCAGGTCTTGTAACATTGGAGTGTTGGAGGTCTGAGAGCCATCCTACGGCGTGTAGCCAGGTCCGTGGTCCTCAGGTCCTCCCGGGTACCAGGCTGGGACTTGGCATTGCTGCCATGTGCTGAGAAGCACTCTAGGTATTTCTCCCCCCATTAGCATATCCCTGCAACACAAGTCTCAGTTCGGCACAGCACGTTATTGCTAAATCTACACACCTTGTAATCCTCACCCTCTCAGGAAAGAGAGAAAACCCGATGCACAGCAGAGATATGCCACGCACAGCCCTTCCCACCAACAGCGGCCATCTCGGCTGGCATGGCAGGGGTGCATCTCAGCACCTAAAAGCACCCCCTCCAAAAAAAAAAAAAATGAACTTTTAAACTTTGGGCCTTGGATAAGGGCATGGGGGAGGGTTGGAAAGGCCCCGTTGCTTCATGCTGCGCATTAGCAGCCGAGTTCACTTCACAAACACAAGGTGCGCTGTCAGAATAGCCTGGGGCAAAGTTTGTACTTTGCTTGAATTCTAACTTTTGTTTACCAAGGTAATAAACCGGTCTTCTCTTCCAGGTGTAAATGCTATTATGAAAAGGCATATTTGTGTTTCATCTCACCTCAGATGTACAGTATGTGCTCACATCCTACACTGTGTGTACAGCCCACGTTGCTCCAGAGCCAGAAGACAGAAAAAGGGGTAAAAATAAATATCCTCACTCTATCCTCAAAAACACAGTGTTCTGGAGAATCTAGGAGTTTAATTGGATCTCTTTTCTTTCAAATCCTGTGTGTAGCCCTTTCTCTACCTTCTGAAGACCAGCTCAGATCTTTCCCCCATCCCTGCAGTCTTCCCCGTTAGTGTGGCTGGGCAGGCCCCGAATGGGGAGGTGGTGGAGAAAACCCATTTGTTCCGTGCAGACAAGTTGATCTCCAAACAGTGATGTTTAGTTTCCACCAAACTAGTTGGGTTGCCAGTTTGGCTCCCTTCCCCTAAAACCGCCCGCATCTCCATCGTGCCACGTGCATTCAGATGTGTTGTGTTTGGTGTAATCTCACTGAAACCGACGGGAGAGGAGAAGGAGAGAGAAAAAAAGAAAGAGAAAAAATCCTGGCATTGTTTTTTCTTACACTTCACCTCCTGTTCCTGGTGTCATGCCCACTTGGCAAGATTTAGAGATAGCAGACAAGCTTTGGATAAAAATGACCTAAATGTTTCCTCATCCCTTCAAACCTGTTCGGTGGCCTTCTGTCTCCAACCCACTAGTAGTTTGGCCTGGCTGCTGGGGCTGCCACCTGAGCACTCCTGAAAACCAATGCCACGAGATCTGCAGCTACTGAAGTGATCAAAGCCCCGCTCTGGAGCACGGCTCCCCCGGCACACCATGGCACAGCACGGCACGGCACGGCACGGCACGGCGGGTGCGGGCAAGACCACCGCCTGCCGAACCAGTGCACCCGCTCCCGGCGTCGCCTCGCTCCTCTCCCATTAAGGCACTGACCTTGCCTGCTCCTACTGAGCTTGTAAAATTTCATGAGATGACATCTTGAAAAGCTAAGTGTGAAACGCCGAGCTTGGACGGAGCCCTCACAGAAGCTGACCAGCTGCAAGTCGGCAGTAATTTCCTCCCTCGTCTGTTGTAGCCCTTTATGAGCGGATTTAAGAGGGCAATAACCACACAATAATATTTTTTTACACAAACTATTTATTCTATTAAAAGCCCATGCCCATAACTCCATCTGTACAACAGAAGAGCTGCTGCAGAGAGGCAAAGAAAGGGGCTGAAGAAGACCACAGTCTAAGCGGTGTCTGGAGATGGCTCAGCGTGCCCAGCATGGATGCTTTCTCGGAACGCCTTTGCTCCTGAAATCAGAAACCCCACAGAGAGATCCAGGCTGCCAGCACCTCGCAGGTCTGAGCCTGCCCTGGCCCAGACGCCTTCCCCACCCCGGTGTTTACGCCGAAGCACTCACTCCGGCACAGGCTGAATCTGCGCTCCTGGTTCCTGCACCCAGCGGGGGCCCGGCACGCTCTGCTCCCCGGCTGTGTGGGCACCAGCAGGGCCTGGCACCCCTCGGTGCTGCCCACCCCTCCGTGGACCTTGCACGGTCCTTCCTGCGCCAGTGCTGGACACAAGCAATCACGAGGCAAAGAGCTGCGGTGCAGATGGAGAGGATGGAGGTCCCCAGCTGCATGTGCTCATGCCTCACTTCTGGAGCCCGCAGAAGCTGTTTTAGCCTTGGGTTTTTTTAATGTCCACAAAATGCACTGAAGTTTCTTAGCAGCTTTTGCACTTTCTTACTTATTTCTCAACTTCCACTATTCCTTTATGCTTCCACAGCAGAGCTAGAAGGAGCATTGCCCACAGGAAAGCAATCCCCCTCACCGGTCAAATCCAAGCATTACTTGCTATCCCTTCTCACTAGATTTCCACTCAAACACATGAGCTGAGCAAGAACATCCTCAGTACCAGTGACTTCGAGCAGGGTCCTTGCAGCAGTGGCATAAAGGGCCCAAATTAGTGCAAAGCTCCTTTTTACTAAGGAGGTGAAACTGTCACTACCCAGGGAACTGGCCTGCACTCACCTCCTCCGCAAGGACTAACTGCAAATGAGCTACTGGTGAGGGTGGTGGAGGATGGGAACAGTGCGGGTTTCCCCCCCTTGGTTAATTCCTGCCATGGTGCCTTTTTGGATTCCCTTGAGCTGGGTGGGGCAGAGGAGAGCACGTCTGGGTCCACCCATGCGCTCCCAAAGAAGGAGCGACATGTCACCCCAGGTTGGGAACAGGTGTGTTCAGTGGCCAGATCAAGGCACTTTAGGAGACCTAGAACTTGTTTGACATGGGCTATTATTTCATGGCATCTTGAGTATATTCCACATGTTCTTTAAGTGCTCCAGCAAAGTAATGGCCCAGGACAGCCTTTCCAATCACGTTCTTCTAACACGTCAGTTTGGTTCTTCCAGAACAGGGAGGGGGTGGCATTTTGCCAGCGTTATGTAAGAAGCAGAGTGATTGCGTAAGTTCAGTCGGTTGCACGGGTATAAAGTAGGCTTCATTGGTAGTTACTACAGCTGGAAATTTTTCCAGAGGCATCTGTGCATATTTTCCAAGGAACTTGTCCTTTTCTAGATTTAGGGTCTTCTAGGATCCTCTCTTTTCTGGATACTTTTGCTGTCAGAAACCTATGGGCAAAGAGGAATCTTTGCTTTTGTGCGGGAAATGGTAGGAGAAGGTTGTATGTCACTGCACTGGAGCTGCCCAAAGCTCTTGAGTTGCTCTACTGACCTGCAATCTGTGCACAGAGGCAGGTGCTTGTTTTAAATCAGTCCCCAGATGCAAGCCTGGGACACGTGGTGGACTCGTTCAGTCTTCCTGAGAGCGACAGGACCATGTTTCTAGAGAATGAACTGGTGAAAACGATCTGCTGAAAACACTAGTTACTTGACAAAATTTCACAAGTAGGAAAGGATCATTGCATTCCACGTGACCAGGTGGGGTGGGATCTTGTGTCTTTCAGGGAAGGGGAAAAATGGTACAGCATCTGAAAGTGGTCAGAATATGACGCACTATAACTCCAGCAACACAGAGAGAAACAGCAAACTTAGCTTTGTTCCCCTGAGTATCTCCTGTACGTATAGCATTAAGCATATGGAAAGGGCTTTGCAAGACCAAGGCCTGATCAGTAGCTAATGCATTCCCAGGTTCAATAACAAGTACACTTTGTACATCAGAGGAATGGCAGACTGCCCAGAGCTTTTGGGCAGATGCTGTTTCTAAAGAAATTAAATGCGTGAATAGATAATAACCAAAGAAATCCCTGCTGGAATAGAGAATGGGCGACCTCCTTCTGATAAAATCAAGCTCTTGCTCAATCATTCCCCACTTGAACACGAAGACCAAATTGAGTCAGTCCTGAAGGTCCTGGAGTCTTCAAATAAGTGGTTGGGTTTCTTTCCTCTTCGTCATGCTGTACATTATCCTAGGAACTGGCAAAACATAGCAAGGATGACTTCTCTGTCCCTGCCTAAAAGAGGGACGTTGCAGGAGGTCAGCTGGCTCTGATAGACTGAAGAAGGAGTCACCCAGTGCCTTCTCAACTGGTTCCCTCCAACCTGCTAAAGGCAGGAGGGAAGGAGGAAAGTGTGGCTGGCCCATGTCCTCGCTATGCAAAGCAGAGGAATCAAGCTGTGACCCAGCAAGGAAGACCTGCAGAACATGAGATTGGCGAGGACGTGGGAAGGAATGAGGTGAGGGTCAGGGCCAGAGGGATGGAGAGAGGTAACCTCAAGCCACCTGGGTATTTCAAGCAGCTTCCAGTCACAATGCAAGGTGAATTCCTCAGCTGCCCCCCCCCCCGAATCTTCTCCCCAGAAGCTGCCAGACCCTGTCATCGCTGCATGCCTCCTCTGGCTGAAATGGTCTCACTGGGAGCCCTGTGGGAGCCAGGCAAATACTTGGCCGTGCTGAACAGGCTTCCTGGGAGGGAGAGTTTATACCTACAGCAAGGCTCAGAGAATGGGTGGGTAAAACGCACATGGTGGAGAAAAATACAGCATCTGAGTGAGGGGATGCTGCTGTTGATGTTGGTGTGGCCACTGTCAGTTGCTGGCACAGGGAGGTGGTCAGAGGCAACTGGTTTGTGCCCTGGGAACCAGGCTGCTGGCACCACATGAAGGCTATGGGAAGTGCAGAGATGTTTGGCCAAACCTTTTCCAAAGGCCAGAGTCCAAGCCTTGCTTCTCTTTTCCCTCTTGTTCCCCATGGCCCATAGGGATGGTACAGCCTCACAAAATCTCTTCCAAGGCCATGGACCCTGCATGCACAGGACAATGACT
>JAVKLA010000084.1:30679101-30698311 GCA_034782735.1 Sagittarius serpentarius
GCCCAGGGTCTGGCTCTGGAAAGCAAGGGACAGAGTTTAAGATACAGCTCGGGAGTGGGACCCTGGTGCGTAGCTGTAGCTGAGAGGCAGATGAAGATGCCCTGAGCAATGGGTGGGACACCTTTGGATGTTAGACAAGTGAGACAGTTGCCTACCAAGCCCACAGGCTCATCCTTTCCTCCTGGTGAGGATGGCCAGGGGACTAGCTGTAGTGTGATTGCCAAGGCAAAAACCTGGTGTAGATGACAGCACGAGGCCAAGAACATTTTGCACACAGGCTTGGTGCCCCATCCTAGGCTGTGCACTGCACATGACTGGGATGTGGTTCTTGACCACTGGGACCACTGGGGCCACCAGGATGCTTCTGAAATGACTCACTGAGAGAGAAGTTTAGTGCGACCAGTCATCCAGGACAGCTGCAATATCTGACGTTCCTAGGTCTCACTCAGTCTCTGAAATACATTTATGGTCTATGTGACAAGTGGTTTATTTTCAACACCTAGAAAACAGAAGGCAAGTGAGATGATGGGCTGTCATCTAGGGCACTTTATACTTGTTTAGTGCCAACTATGTTACAATATCATTTTGATGTCAACTTTCCTCCCGCTGAAATAAAAAAAAAAAATCCATTGCTAGACAACATTTCTCAGCAGGGAGATTTCTGCGTTTGTTTTCCATTACACCTGCTTTTTATGACTTCATTGGCTTGTTCAGAAGAAGAGGAGACAGAAACTAGAGGGAGAAAAATTCATACACTTCTATATTTTTAAATCCTTTTAATTATAAAAGATCTGAACAATCCCTTAAAAAGTACCTGACTTCGAAGTGCCAACACATAGTTGATGTCATAAAGTATTCATGGGGGCTGGGATTAAAGCTGACATGTTTTAGAGTGATTAAATTTGAGAACCTGATGACTAGAGCTGAGTTTTCATTATTCACCTGACATGAGCAGAAAGTTTCAGAACTTAAGACTTTCTTAAGTATCCAGCACATCTCTGTGCATCCCAGACAAATGGCCTGGGGAAAGCAGTAACAGGTAGTACCCAGCAGTGGGTACACAGTTTTAGCCACATCTCTAAAACCCACTTACCCATATGCAGTGCTTTCATTGTCATTTGTTCCACAAATCTGCCATGCCAGGCTTTGCGAGTGGGCAACAGCTCCTCCATGCCTAGACATCTCTTGGGGAGCAGCTGCAGGTGCCAAAGCGTTTTCCAGCTGTGGAGGGAGCAAGCGGTGCCTGGCACAGCCAGCCAAACCATCACCAGCTCCCTGCTCTGCTGCTGTAAGAGAAGCAGACACATTTCTGAACACTCTCTAGCTATTCGTGCTGGATTTGCCACAGTGCTGCACGTGGGACTGGATGGAGGCTCCTACCCTGGAAGCATCTGACACAGGAGATATGGTAAACCGGAGCCTGCACGCCTTTGGGAGATGCTGCCAGACACAGAGGAAGTCTGAGTCCTCTTAGAGCAAGTTTTTCCATGCAAAATACTGTCCCTGCTTGAATACAGCAATCCAGTATCAGCTCAAGGCCCCTTTCGGGAGACCTGTCCTCAGGAAGAGTTTTGTTCCCAGAAGAAAGAACCCTGCAGAGGATTACTGTGCAAAGTAACCTGGCATGAGGGTTTGTAAATGAGCTCTGCAAGGACCAAGCTCTCCTGGGCAGCACTTCAGAGTGCATGGGCTGAAAAAGGCCCAAAGTCCCTCAGGAAAGCCCAGGGAGACAGGTCAGAGGTTAACTGTTGAACTGCTGAGCAGCTCTAGCCCCCAAACTCACATGCAAGAGGAAGGGGTGGAGCAGGGGAGGATGCCCAGACTGGGCTCTCTCGCTCAGGACCTTCCTCGCTCAGTCAAGTTGCTCCAGCACAACCTGGCAAGACAAGACTCAAACTTCCTAGGGCAAGGGGAGTTGAGCTGGGCTGCCAGGACCCATAGCATTGACATGAGAGAAACTCCCCAAACCTTCCTTCCCTCTTCCTCCTCCTCCTCTCCAGCCCTGGCAGCACCCCTCTACAATGGCGGTGTAATGACAACGCCCTGGCATTTGCCTAGCAGGGCTCCTACAGCTGGCATTTCTGGGCATGGGCCTCCTGCGTACGCCCATCTTAACTGACCCACATCTTTCCGCAGGCTGTTTCTGGGGCAGCGTCAGCGTGTTTTGCTTGCTGCTGACATTGCCCCTACCCTGCTAGGGCAATTTTCCAGACAGGGCAAACATTTCGTCATCATCTCCTTCATGTTTCTTTTTCTTTCTCATTTCCTTTTTTCCACCCCCATCCTTTTTCCTTGAATACTGCCTAATTTCCACAGGGGTGCAGGTGGTGGGGTGAGCTTGCTGTGCTGAGTGTGGCATGCCAGCTCGGGGGCCATGCAGAGACAGCCTCCGCCATCCCGCTGGAGGCACAGGGGCTGCGGTGTCCACACCGAGCCCCTCCACCCAGGGACAAAATCCTCAGCTGCTGGCCCCACTGCACATCCCAGTACGACATCGGGTGGAGGGAGGTGGGCCGCTTCCATCAGCATCCCTGATGAGAAGACACGGCTCACTGGAGAGCAAAGCAAAGCGACAGCCCCACCATGGTCCTCATCTCCACTCAACGGTGCAAAACCAGTCCCTTCCAAAAAGGCTCATCTTCTCATGTTCCCCACTGTGGAGAAAGCAAAACCTTGTGTTTCCGTGGGGCTGGTCACCTGGGGGTGGGGGAGGCAGAAAGCGGGCAGGAACCGCATGTAATTACCGGGGCAAGCTGCGGCCTTCCTGCACCTTCTCAGCTCGCGCCTCCCAAGAGACAGAGCAGGAGCGCGCTGATGGCAGGGCTCGCCAGGAAACGGTGCTTTCTGCAGGAAAAGCATTTTTTGGTTTCATTATTTTCTCTTTCTGCTCTTATTATTTTTCAGAGGGGGGAAGGGAACTGAGCTGGGGGATTTCTCTAAAAGTATATATTACAGGGGAAAAAGTACCCATTTTCGGTCTAATCGGGAGAATTTTCTTGATGCAGACAAATATCACTGCCCAGAGGGCTGAATTGCTTCTGATTCCAGTTGCTGAGAACTACACTTTGTTAGATGGGAGTTTGATGAAAACATTAAGTGGTGGCAAAAATGGAAATTTTGCAGAGATAGCGGCTGAAATCCTGAGAAAGGTCACTCTTTGTTGCTGAAAAGGCATTTTAAACCTTTCTTTGGACCAGATCTTTCAGCAGCATGGCTTTGCCAGGGAAGAAAGAAAAGGTTTAGGAAAATGGGATGACGCCACTTTCTTAGGGACAGAGACAGTGAGGAGACATGGGGTAAGGAATGAAGGTCGCCTGGTGCCAGCACATAGGCAGAAGAAGCAACCTGGGACTGATGGATAAGAGCATGTCTGGGGTTTTGCTTGGGGACTTTTAGTCTCCTAATTCTAGATCTGGTACCGGTAACTTGTATTTTCCCCCCCAAAAATATTGGTAGAGTAATTCAGAGTGCTACAAAGGTGATGCTATGCAAATTTCTGGTGGGAAATACAGCTGTCTCAAAACACTGATAGCCTGTGGTTTCACTTATGTGGTGGATGTTAATGCACCTAATGATTCTGAGGAGAGCTGTCTGAAAAAATGAATTTGGAGTTGTTTTGTTTCACGAGTAGTTCTGAAAAGTCAGGAAGGAGGGAATTAGTTCAAATTGCAGGTAAGACTATTTATTTAAATTACAGCAAACGTGAAAGGTGAGGAGAAAAAGCTGCACTTTGATTTGGAGCAATTTACAAGTAAAATGGAGGGGAATTTCAAACTGAAATAAACATTGCAAATGTACTTTCTTGGAATTTTTTTCTCAGGACAAACAATTTAGTACAACCAGCAATAAAGCTCAAAACTATTTGTCACCAAATTTGCATTTTTCACACAAGGGAAGTTTCAGGTGAAAGAATTTCACCCATTCCCAGCTCTGAGCCTGGGAATCGAGGATATCACCCAGCCCTTTGCCACTGTGTGAATTAACTGAACTGGGTGTTTGCACCCGACATCTCACTGCTGAGGACATATCCAGACCAGGCTTTGCATATTGTACTTGGGCAGCTCTGTCCTTTTAACCTTCTGGCAAGGTTTCCCCCCCAATGTGGTATCACGCAGAGAGCGATCAAGTGGCGCACGGAGGTCCTTCAGCTCCTGGCTGAGCTTGTGTGGGTCACTCTCCTTCCCGTGACGGCAGAGGACATGAGGCCAGTCCCCAGTCTGAAGGCCAGGGAACCCACCCGCACTGAGACAACCTGTCCCACCATCGTAGCAACCAGGTCATGGATCCAGAGACAAAAATAATCACTCCCAAGCACCCAACATGAGGTCCCTGCCTTGGCTGCCTGGCTGCAGGAAAACTGACCCTTCGGGGCTTTGCTCCCTGATGAAATTCGTCTCTCTGATGGAGGACACGGCAGCCGCTTCCCTGCACCAGCACCCAGGGCTGGAGGGGACGAGCACCCTCCCAGGGGACGAGGGCAGGCGATCACACAGCCCAGCCCAGGTGGACCTTGGCCAGCCCCGTCTTTCTGAGGTCCTAGTGAAAATGACAGTGGTTTTAAAATCAGGCAGCCAAGGTTAGGAGCAACATTTTTCTCAGAGGTAAGTTAAGTGAGAGGAAATGGATTTCCATCTGAAATGACCCGAAAGTCTGTTTTATAGCCACATGCATTAACTCTTTAGTGGCAGAAAGATTTGGAGACACCTCTAATGGATTTCATGAATCTTTCAGAGCGGGATGAAACAGAGCAGCTTGGGAAATGGTTCCTATTTTCTGAAATGGCTCAAAAAAACACCATTAGGGTAGCCTGAATTTCCTATGCTCCAGAAGCTAGGCAAAGAAACTTTAATAAAACCAGACATTTTTAAATCCAACCCCCCATTTTTTCCTGTCATCTTAATCATTCCCCATGACCTGCAACCCAAAAAATGAAACAGTGTGCTGGGACCTGAGAACCATTCATTCATGTTTACGAGACACTGAGATAGTTGGGGGAGAAAGCCATAGAAATAGTGCATACAAATAAATGATAGAAATAATATGTTCAGTCTCTGCGATTACTCATGCTTTCAGAGCTGAGCAGGTGCACAAGTTTTTATAGGTTTGGGCCTTGGTTTGATCCAAAGATACTTTCAGAACAGGCTGTTTGCTCCATGAGTGGAGCACTCCCTGGATCCACTTGGCTGCTCTGGGTAGGAAGGGGGAAGTTGTCAGATACCAGAAATTTGGCACTACCACCGCATCACTTCAGCCATGTTAGTGATCCGGAGGAAGGTCACTTACCAAAACACTGTGTTGGTAAATGCCACAGAAGTGTAGAGCTGGGGAGGTCCAGAAGGACAAACACTGTTTAGGTTTTACAGTGCAAATTACACTAGGAATGGAAAAATGTCTTTCCATTTTCCTGATCCCAGACATTCCTGGCAGCATAGGCAGTGGCTGCTTTATTTTTAAAATCAACAAGTTCTTCTGAAGAAAAAGCATTTCTTGATCTCGTGACTGCCACGGCAGAAAGATCTGTCCCCTTGCAGCCAGGCAATGTGCTTCCTGCCAGCTGGACTTGCTTGCTGCCTAAACCCTGTCCCAGCGATTCACAAGCTGTTTCTTATCTGGCAGGTCAGGCTGGAGCAATGGGATTGAGACATTTCAAGATATCATCTGGGACAGCAAGAAAAATCAAGGCGAGTTGATCTGTCAGTCCCTGCTGCACACTGTAAAACACGTAGCCGGTGCATTGCCCCCACAGCTCCGTCTGCACCGTGTGCTAACAGCACCTTCGCAGCCCACTGGGGACCCCACCAGCCTTGCACAGCCAGACCTGGGCATGCCGCTCTCCAGGAACAGGGGGGCTGCTCTGCAAGGTCAGGGGGATGCTATAGCCTCAGCTAGCTCTCATCATGCACACACACCACCATACCCGGGAAAGGCCAAGGCCACCTAACTGCTTTGCCATTGCATCCCCTAAGCAGTCCCGAGGGTCTTGTACCGACTGGAGCAGCCATATCAAAGCTGAATTGTGAAAGAGAAGCAACTTCTTTCCCCTCACTGTGAAGCTGGGTACAGTGCGATGGAAACACCTGCACAATATGTTTTACATGGAAAAGTGTTTCACTCCAGAAAATTGCAAAACTGATCCTGCTTCCGTTTTCTGGCTGCACACTTGTGCTCCCTTATCTCTGCATCACATCGCTGCATGATGTGCCTGAAGGCTGCCGCCCCATCACCAGGCTGCACCGCTTCATAGACACAATTTTCTCTTGGTTTTAATCCAGTTTTGTACTGGCTACTTTGTACCAGTTGAAACATCTTACCTCCTTTGCTGGATCGAGGTCTCGCCTCTCTGTGTCGCAGTTTAGCAGTCTGGCACAGCTGTTCAGGGTCTCTGTGCAAGAGACGCTGCATTCCCCTCTGACCTGGTCGATTTACAGACTGGCTTAAGCCTCACCTACCTGCAATAGGGTATAAGCCCTTGCTTCCTGCTAAGGATGCGTTCAAGCCCTCTGACGGATAAGGATGGAGTTAAGCCTGTGTCTCCCTGAATAAGCACCCAAGTGGGGAAATTCAGCTTGACAAATGGGGCTGGCAGAAGTGATGCTTGGAAAGCCCAAGGAGGCAGGAATAGCCTGGGGGTCCCATGCTACCTTCAGGATGGGGGTGATTTCCACTTGTTGGGGCAGAAATCCCTCCACTTCAGAGCCAGAGGGGCACGCAGGCAAGGTTGGATCCCCAGCATGAAAAACACAGAGGCGTCTGAGAGGCAAAGGCAGAGCAGAATGGACAGCAAGCCCTGGCACCCGCTCTGGGTGAGCGGAACATGCTGCAATCAACAGCAAACTGAGAATCAGGTCTGTCAGAGTGAGCCTGGCGAAGCGTAGCTGTGCCTGAGCGCAGCTCCCAGGGAAGCTGATCTGGGGAAGTGGGATCAAAGGGGTCTTCTCCTCTGCTGCTAGATGGTACAGTGCAGCTCCCTGCAGCAACATCTCTAAAAGAGTCATGACACTGTGTAAGGCTGGTAAAGCAACATCCACTACAATAACAACACTGTGCACTTGTAGAGGCCTCCATCTGGAGGGCTCTGTGACATTAACCTGTCCGTCCTCCCTAGATCACAACAAACAGTTACCCACCTTCTGCTGTAGGGTCAGCAAACAGAAGAGATGAAGACCCATATTTCCGAAAGCCTCCCCCAGCTTCCCATCCTCTGTTTTAACCCTGGCCATACAGGAGCAGCGTGGGCAACAGCCTGGCTCCGGGCCAAGGCACAGCCGGTGCTCTGACCCACTCAGCACCAGCCCAGCAGGCCCAGCTGCTGGGAACAAGCAGGGAACCTCAGACAGGGGCTGTGTTTGAACATCTGCAAGGCTGGTGCTCGCATCTGAGGTAGCCACCTGGATGGTCTATAGCAGTACTTGTAGGGCACAACCAGCCTACCATGGACTGCTCCTTCGCGATGAGATGAAGGGCCTCTTTGGAGCATCTGGTTTTCTGCGCCAATTACAAAAGCAGCACAGATAGCCAGCCCCAGTAAAGATGCTCACGTTGGGGTACCTGCCCAGGTTCACCCTGCAGCCCAGCGGCAGGTCCAGAGGAGAAGCACAGCATACCATCTGCCATCTTCACAGCCACTCATCTCCTCACCAGCTCTCAGACAGCAGAAGCTGTTCAAGTCTCCAGACTGAAATTCTCAGTATTATCGTTACTGTCACAGCATCTACAGGGACCTAACCAAGACCAAAGGACTTGTTCTGCTGGATCCTACACATCACATGCTTGGAGGGAGTTTCTCTGCCTACAAACACACTCACTAGGTTCCTGGTCTCGCAAACTCTTTCAGGCATTACCATAAAACCTCTGAGAAATTACATGGAAAGGAAGATGACCAGGCCCTACGGAAACTCTGTGTTCCTGTCCCGGAGTTTAATTAACCTGTCCATGGGCTTAAGCTGTTGTGAAACACGTTGTGGAAGACCAAGGCAGGCCAAGGAGAGCTTGGGAGGAGTTAATGACCCATGGAGTGCACTACTGAGCCAGCACAGGGGCTCTGCTTGTCATGGTCCTGTGAGCACACGCTGCTCTGGGGAGGACTGCCCTCACCTGTGGCTAGCGTCCTGGTTTTGGCTGCAGCAGAGTTAATTATCCTTCTAGTAGCTGGTATAGTGTTAGGTTTTGGGTTTAGTATGAGAATAAAGTTTTCAGTTGTTGCTAAGTCATGTTTAGACTAACTCAAGGATTTTTCAGCTTCTTGTGCCCAGCCAGCAAGAAGGCTGGAGGGGCACAGGAAAGCTGGGAGGGGACACAGCCAGGACAGCCCACCCAAACTGGCCAAAGGGGTATTCCATACCATGTCACATCATGCCCAGTATATAAACTGGGGGAGCTGGCCTGGGGTGGATTGCTGCTTGGGAAATAACAGGGCATCGGCTGGCAAGTGGTAAGCAATGGCATTGTGCATCACTTGTTTTGTATATTCCTATTATTATTATTATTATTGTCATTGTCATTGTATTGTTGTTATTATTATCATTATTATTTTCTTCCTTTCTGTCCTATTAAACTGTTCTTATCTCAACCCACAAGTTTTACCTTTTTTCTGATTCTCTTTCCCATCCCATGGCAGGGGGGGAAGTGAGTGAGCGGCTGTGTGGTGCTTAGTTGCTGGCTGGGGATAAACCATGGCACCCGTATATTTGACTGTTTGCAGTCAATGAATGAGTCCAAATGTCTTTGCTGAGAGACTCTCCCATTAAGGCTGGAGCTTCCTTGTTTTGCATTTCTGCTCACTGCACAAACGTATTTACCACCCCTGAAAGCCGTCTTCCATAGATCCCCATGCCTGTGTGCGACGGCTGCAGTGCTGACCTCTCCAAAGCTGGATTTGCAGAGGGACTTGAAAGTCTGTGCATTGCCTCCCTCAAACGCAGACCTGAGCTCTGTAATGACCCGCTGTGAGCCACCACATCGGTGATGCCTGGCCAGCGTCTACATGCTAGGAGCTTTCTCTAGCCAGTACTCTCAATGACAGAGCTGGACCTGATCTGTTTAACAGACCTGCTCCCTCCCAAGGGAAAGCTCTTTTTGCCTTACCCAGACAGACAGACCAATGAACCCCTGAGATACTGGGAACACCGGCTACTAACAAGGTTGGCCAATGCCTGGGACGTCTGAGGGCTGCAGGCTTCTTAGCTGAGCTCTTCCTGCTCAAGAGAAGGCTAATTAATCAGCTCTGCTATTCTGGCATCACCCAAAAGTGAAAATACTTTCTGGCAGGGCAGCAGGCACAAAATTAGCTGCTGCATTAAACTGCCAAATCTCCTTTACTCCTTTATTAGTTGCATTTGGTGATGATGAGGAGCGAGGCATTAACTAGTCCCTGATGGATAAAGAAACTATTACTCTGCTTTCTCTTTGCAGCAGGGAGGCGGAAATAGGTTTTATTACTGAGATTTCCTTGAAGACATTCACTTGACTTTGTGGCATCAGAGACGGAAGAAAAATGAAGAACACAGAAATCTTGGCACAGCAGGAGAGATTGTGCACAGATAATAAAAGAGAGAAGTACCGGGTCAATTGGGGCCTGAAATATACTTAGGTGATTGAATCCTTGTGTCGGGTTG
Source organism: Sagittarius serpentarius (assembly GCA_034782735.1). Lineage (NCBI taxonomy): Eukaryota > Metazoa > Chordata > Aves > Accipitriformes > Sagittariidae > Sagittarius > Sagittarius serpentarius. Next base: position 30,688,716 of record JAVKLA010000084.1, read on the forward strand.
AAGCTCTGATGATCTGCTGGGCTCAATTAATTTCAGCATTACAGCCAGGATCTCTGTGCTAGCATTTAGGGCCTAAACCGGGAAACTTGCTGGGAACACACACTTGTGATGCATCAGAATGGAATGGAATGGAATAGAATAGAATAGAAGGAATAGAATGAAAAATTTAGATTATTAAGTCTTTTTGTTCTTTTTTTTTTTTTTTTAAATTAGATCTAGAATGAACCCATCTTAGTTTTAGGCCTCGATTCTGGCTAACAAAGCATGACCCTACTAAAGGAAGCACAGACTGGAAGAACCTATGTGAATCACCTTATCCATGTTCTGAAATCTCAGAGGGTTCACTCCTGAGAGATCTGTGTCCTCTGCATACATCCATGAGCCGCAGTGCGGAATGGCAGCCTCTTCAGCCACCACAACTGTATCCAACAAGGGTCATGGACCAAAGCCCCACGTACTAACTGTAGAAGGAGGTGGTGATAAGGGCGTGGGGCAGGCTGCCAGCTTCGTGGCCAGGTTGCAGGATGCATGATTTGTTCTGCTACTTCTGCTGCAGGGCCAAAAAGAGGGGCAGGGATCAGTCAGAATGGGATGCTGAATTTCCTAAGGCATAATCTCAAATTCTTGAGTTTTCTACCCATTTCAAAGCAAGACAAACACAGCCTGGACACAGATGTCCAAGAGACCTAGAGCATACAGGGGGCAGGAGGGCAAAGCTGGTACAGAGTTGACCTAAGCATGGTGGGGGACCAACGGTGTATAAACAAACAGAAGGTGGAAACTGGAAGAAGCACCACCCTAACCATGTGAGGAAGGAGGTCCTGCAACAGGCAGCCAGAGGCAAAAAGCCAACCCGGTGAGTTTGTAGCTGCCAAAGAGGATGTGGTAGCCCAGAGCTCCAAAGCCCACCACGTCCCTCCTGTTCCTGGTCAATGAGAGACCGTCCTTATCTCGTGGGGTTCTGGTGTGTGGAGCCCAGGCACCAGAAGGGCTGGGAAGGGGAACCACATGAAATTGTCTTGTCCTATCACTTCTGACACTGACTGCAGATGACATAGGCTGGTGGCCAAGGGACACCCTCCTGGCCAGGGTGCGTTTGAACCTCCCAGGAGGGAAAGTTCAGGCTCCTGGCTCAGGAGCTGGCTTGAATATCAGCACAGCAGGGTGAGATGAGCTTGCCTCACAGGAGAGGTCCACCAAGAGCCTGGCGGTGGCCAGAGCTTGGCTTCAGGCAGGCCTTGCCGGCTGCTGCTCGGGGCACTGCTCCCCAGCTTGGCTGCACCTCCGATCCTCCTCCTCCCTTCGCCTCACTTTCCACATCCACAACGTGAAGCTAAAGCTAATTACAGCCCCTAGAGCGGAGCTGCGTGGCTTGGCTTTACTCGCATTTCGAAAACGCTCGGAGATGAAAGGTGCTTGAGAGACCAGAGTATTGTTATTACTAATAATTACAAAAATTAACCAAATATTTGTCTAGCAGCATCCATCCCTGCTGCTGTTTCTTACGTAAAACACACACATGCTCTGACTGCCAAACCAAAGACTCAGTATCACTACATCAACCCTTCCGTATCGAGAAGGGGGGCAAGAAGTGCCTTGGGTCTAAAAAGGGTTGTCTGTTCCAGCAATTAATTTAATTGGCCTAAGTATAACCCAGGTATACTGCAGATCCAAATTGCTCGCTGACAACAAACCCAAACAGGGCCCACAGGCTGCAAGGCAGCAGGCTAAACTCTGCCTCTGAAGCTGCCGGGCTGATCCTGGCACCCAAGTATTTTTTCTCGTGGTATTCACCACCGCTTGCTGCTGTGGAGTCGGGCTCTTGTAAAATGTTTATCAATGCCTGGGCATCTTCCAAAACGAGAAAGGGTGCATGAGGAAAGAAGTGTCCCCTTGCAGTCAGCAGGGACTGGATTTCATCACTTATTTTAATTCCCGTCTTTATAATTTTACTGCTTTTTTTTCCCCTGTTTTCTAATAAGCTCTTCTAACACCTAATAAAATCAGTCCTTTTCCCTTCTACTTACCTCCCCCTGCTGCCATCGTGATTACCTAGACAAGAAAAATACAGAGCACGGGGTCCTGCAGGCTGAGGTATTACTGACTGATTTCAACCGACGTGAGCAGAATAGGCAATAAACTTCAATGTCATGGTATTTTGATTCCTCCTTTTTCTGTACTGCATGAAATATCTGAAGGGGACAAACGCCAAGGAGTGAGAAGAATTCTTTCAGGTCGTATAGCCAAAAATGAAACTAAGAAAGGAGCCATTTCCAGAGAGGGAGATGCAGTCAGCTGTGCAATAGTTATCTGTAATAGATGGCATCTCTCACTGACGTGATCTCTATTATCCTCCTATCTCAGCATCTCGCAGTCTTTAATAGATTCTTCCCTCCAGCATCTTTGTGAGACCCTGCCATCGTCCTATACGCATTTTACCAACCGGGACTAGAAGCACCAGCAGGCCAAGACCCAGCTCCCCTAACCTACCGTGGCAACCAGTTCCCACTGGGCACAGTCTAAAAATCCATCTGTAATCTGGGCACTACGCTATTTAACTGTGAGTTTATTTGTGAAGGTAGATAAAATGCTCTGTGACCACAGAGGCAAGCAAATCTCATAAAACCCAACTTTGTTATTTCCTGCCCTGCTTTCAAAACAAAACAATAATTTTAGCAGACAATTAAACTCCCTGATTTCCAAGGGAGGCAGGCACACAAATACTTTTGAGGATCTGAGCCCACATGATTATGTAAGGAATTAGCAGGAGGGAATTAACCCAATAGCTGGAGCATCCTTGTGAAGAGGATCTCGTCCACACTCGGGGCTGCCGTACAGGAACATGCCAAAGCAAAATATAAAACCCAGAAATACTTAAAATTTAAGTCAAGGAAGTGCCAGAAAATGTCACAACATTGCTCCAGGTCTGGGGAACAGCTGACCTGGCCCCTCTCTACCTCCTGCCTCACCACTGTGCTGCCTGTAAAAAGCCAGGAAAAACAAGCCCAAGGTTGCACGTACCCCTTCCAAGCATGCAGGACCGCCATGCAGGGCAGACAGAGCAGAGGCAGCTGCCTGTGGACTGGTCATCCATGCATTGCCCTCTGTGCATAGGTATAGGCTCTGTGTCAGGGCAGACAGTCCCCAGGCACCCACGGTAAATTTGGCAAGGGGGCCAGAGGCACCAATGTGCCAGCCCCACTCCGAGCAGCCGCACGTATGCGAGGACGAGGCAGCACTAGCGCAGGATTTCCACGACTCGGCAAGAATCCCGCATTCCTCCCTCCACCCTGGGGCTGCTTATTAAATATGCTGTCATATTAAAACAAAACTACTTTAAAAAATAATAGTAAGTAGAAGCGAGCAGGATTCAGGGAAGTAATGGAGAAGGTTGTGGGCCTGATCCTGCTCTCCCTCAGGCCGGAGTAATGAGGAGCATTGGGTGAAGCCTCTGGGGTGGCAGGTCCGAGGCGGGCTTCTTCATTCCAGCCTGGGTGGGACAGAAAGGAGATCTGGCCCCTTTCCCGTGTTTGATGCTGTCACAGTTGAATTAATCACGCTGAAACCGGTGGAGTTCTTTGCGGGAGCGAGGACCGCAGCAGCGGGAGCAGCCCTGGCGAGGCAGAACGCAGCCAGGGAGAACCAACCCTCCCTGCCCGGGATGGATGCAGCTCCCAACGCGGCGCTGACAATAAAAGCATACCTTTCCCGGGCAGGCAAAGGCTGCCTGAACTGTCACTTTAATTGAAACCTTCTGCAGTCATATACTTCACCTTATGTTTAATGATTCACCTCTTAAGCAGCCCACTTGTACCTTTGTAATCTTTCTGAAGGTTAACTTGTTGATCCTAGAAACTTGCCTGGAGAGAGCGAGGTAATTTGCAGGGAGGCTCGGAAGAAAAAGTATCATGTTTTCTGATGAAAAGTGTTTTTCTTGAGGGAGAAGGAAGGAGAAATAAATTGCAAAATTCAGAAGAGCCAATGAGACTTTGGAAACAAAAAAGAAAAGGAAAAAAAAGGAAAGAAATGTCCATAAAAAAATAGGAGGGGTGGGGGGGAGCAGTTGCGTTTAGTTTCCAGCTCCTGGGAGACATTTTATTTCTGCTTTATAAGAATTAAAAATATATTTGTCATTTACCAGATTAAATAAAAATAATCCTAGAGTTAAATTATTTTTAGGACATTAAGAGTTATGTTCTTACGGGTAATAATCTATTTGTAACACTGTAATGGAGTAACTGGCAATTTCATACAGCTTCGGGATCGATCCTTCCCTATTTGCCGTGTACCTTTGCAAATAAATATCCCATTTGATTCATGTCCATATCGTAGAATCTGCCTGCTTCTTTCTCACTCCTTTAATATTTAATTATTTAAAACAAGGAGAAATCCCACGGGAATTTTTTTCTCAAAAAATAGCTGACTTAATCTTGTCATTTGAGAATAACAAAAAAAGATGAGAAAATCTAATTCTTTTTAGTCCTAGAACTGGAACTCAAATAAGAAGGATGAGGAGAAAAAATCTTAAAACCCAGAAACCAAACTTCCCCCCCTCCCTTTATACATGAATATTCTGGGTTTTTACTGTAGCTATTCATAGTCATACCTAAATGTAGTCTATAAATCTACTAATACATTATTTAACACTCTAACTACTGGTATAAAAAATTATAAAATATTCTGTTGGCAATACATTTAATTGAATTCTTTTCAGAGACAGCTTGTTATTGCCAGACATGCTTTTAGAGATAGTACAGAGAAATAAAAGAATTTCAGGAGGCAGTAAAACAAATAATTACCATTTTCACCATTACTTCCAGATACCCTTCCATCCAGTCACTAAATCCTTTAAGCCTAAATCAAAGGGTTTCAGTGAACAAAATTGTACAGATCATTTCAAAGAATATAAAAATTACGTCAATGCTTTATTTGAAGAGAGAAATTGAATTTCACGTAGCACTCTACTGGCTGAGACATCCAAGGAGTTACTAAAAAAAAACCAAAAAACAAACCCAGGCTGGTTTAGCTTGAACTTTAAAGGCCTGTTTCAAAATGATCAGGATCGATGCAAATCCCTCTTTTAATTTCAATGTGCTTGTGCCTGTATAACTTTGAAGCATCGTCCTTCTTCTTAGGCTCTCTTCAGCTTTTTAATGTCAGGGATCTGCAAGATTCTCCGAGGCATGCGTAGAAGAGTAATAAATAATATTATTAACCACCCAAAGCAAGTACTGCCTTTATTCTTTTTTTTTTTTTTTCCCAACAAAGCAACCACTTTCACATTAGGTTTGAATTACCTCAGCATAACTCCTTATCAGTAAAGTATCTGTAGGGGTTAGTGAGGTTTTTTTTAATCTTGACAGCTGAAAGTTGACAGGTCTGCTGCAAAGGAAAGAGGTCAGTGGTGCCGCTCAGCCACGGGCCAGGGATTTTCAGCTTCCACAGGTCACGCGTTTCATATTCTTGTGGGTGCCAGGATGACAAGATCTGGGGACAGGCAAGGGATTGGGCTGGGGGTGCTGGCCAGGCAAAGGCACCCCCAGGACGTGCCCTGGCAGGAGCCTCCTCGGCCAGCACAGCCCCACCAAGGCACTGCCAGGCTTTGGTCCGCAATTGGTTAAAAATTGATTGGGACTGGGGAGGGGTTGGAGGTAATCACCTGTATCTGGAAAACCTCTGGATGAAGTTTCCCTTTTAAATCAAAAATGGGGCGGACTTGGCACGGGGCTGTTGGTGCTCGGTGAGACGGGGACGATCCTTACGCACCTCCTGGTAACTGATGTTTACTCATAGTCAGTGTTTGGGGGATTAGGCAGGCAGAGAGGCAGGTATCTCCTTTGCTGATGTGGGACGAAAGTCATTTTTGACAGGCAAGTCTCCACTGTCTTGTGGCAGTGAGAGCCAAGGAGATACGCCAGTTATCTGGGCAATTTTGCAGGAATATTATCCTGGGATTTTATCTGAGCCCGACCGCACAGCCCTCCGTCATCAGAGAGGTTCTTCTCACGGGTTATTGGTCCAAGTGTGCTGCGTTACCCCAAACGGGGTGTCTGCACATGGCACGGAGGCAGCAACGTGCTCTCAGGCGGTGCAGGGAGCCGCATCGTTGCACGAAGGCGCTGCCGGCCGGCTGGCCGCACGCCCCTCCGCAGCCTTTGGCTGTCCCTCCCTCCCTCCGTCTCTCCATCCCTCTGGTCCTGTCCTCCGGGGCCCCCCCCGCCCCGGCCCAGTCCAGCTCCAGGTGCCGGCAGATGCCGGGCGGTACCTATGGCTGTCTAAAGGCTCTGCACGAGGTATGATGGGAGCAACACAAATTGGGCAGGGGGCTGGCGGATGGGCAAGCAGTCGGTGGCCTGATGGGGAGCTGGGCTGGGCAGGGGCGAGGTATGGTCAGGTGTGCCCAGGGCATGCTGGAACAGCCAGGCTTTACCATGACATTCAAGTTTTTCCACTTCCAGTCCTTTCCCTAGCAGTAAGGGCCTAGCCAGATCACAAACACTCCAATTAAAAAAAAAAAAAAAAAAATAGAAAAGAAAGCAAGAAAAAGGAGCCCTGATGAGTATCGCAGTACTCCCCTCCCTGCCATTTCCATACGCCCGGCTGCTGCTCCCTCTTCTCCTCCCAGCCGGAGCCCATGCCTCTTCCGATACCCAGGAAAACATTTCATTCTGCGTTAAAGGCTAAAGCTAACACATGACCAGCGAGAGGCAGCAGTTTGTTTAGCTCTTGGAGTTTATTTTAATTGTGGCCTTGTTTTGTAATGAGGACGGCTGCGGCAGGGGGAGCCTTCTGGGATCTGGGGGGCTGTTCCGGGGGAGTTTCCTTATCAATAAAAAGAAGTCTCATCTATTTAAATTAACAAGAACTGGATGGGACACGTGCTCAGCTGCTTTGTTTTCTTGGAAGTTAAACTGTACACGTTTGCTTATTAAGGATTTCAGTGGCTGTCTGAGATCACAGGTCCCCGCCAAGTGTTACCTTTAACATCCCCAACCTCCATCAGGGAGGAAGGAGGGGGAGAGAGATGGCCCAGTGTTCATGCTGACAGGCAGAAAATAGCCTGGTAAACCTGAGTAGTTTGTTATGATGATGCATGAAAAAAAGGAGGAAAAAAAGAAAAATCATGTGATTATTATGCAAATCAGGTGAATTGGACGGTTAAAAAAACCCTAAATGTCAGGTAGATAAGATCACATACACCTAGAGCAGTGTCATGATATTCTTTGTACGTTACATTCATACTGGAAACCAAAACGTGTTACAGAAATCAGACACCCACAAAAAGCTCTGAGATTGCACTGAGAACAGGTTCCTGCAAAGCACCAACCTCTGACAAAAAAAAAAAAAAAAAAAGAAAAAAAGAAAAAAAGTAGGTTAGATTAGAAAACAAGATAGTTCAATTCAGCCAGGGAATAGGCTGTCCCCGCGCAGTGTGCAGCCTGGCCTCGGTGCACGTGCATTAATATGCACAAAACTCCTTTTAAGTAATGTTCGTGCGGCGGCACCCGGCTCTGAAACGGGCAGGCTGCTCCCGCAACCCATCCTCGACCGCCACGGGGAAGGGGAGAGATTTATGGGCTCTCTTCTGTCAGGCTAAACTTTCCTCTCCCAGACACAGTCTTTTTTTCTTTAAGAGTCCTGGCAGCTATTTTGCGTGGGGATGGGTAAGCCTCATGGCCTGAAGGAGTTAATTTCAAAAGAAAAAATTACAGCGGGGCACTGTTTATTTAAGCAGTATTTTGTAAAAGACAAGACACTTCTTTCCAGAGGTGCAGTTCACCTGGGAAAAATACGCACTAGCCTCGACGCCGCTTAAAAACCCGCTCCGTGTCCCCTGGGGGGGGACGACCCAAACCCCAGGGGCTCCCATCGCTGCCCAACAGCACCTCCAGCTCTGAGGGCCTTCAACATCAAACTGCAGCTCTCACGGAGAGCTAAATAATTTCACACCACTTTGTGCCCCGTACGCCAACACGCAGGCAGAGGGGTTGCTTTTCCTCCGAGGAGCTTTACTGGGGGGGGGGCAATCAGAGAGGCTGGAGCGGGATGCCCCGCGGCAGGGTGCGAGGCACCTGTAGCGATGCCCAGCGCTGCTCCTGCCTCCGCTCCCGCTCCTCAGAGCCGCCTCAGTGTGCCCAGGAATACCCCTGCCAAATCCAAGGGGACTGTTTTCCAGCAGCATCGCCCCCGTCCCAGCGTTGCCACCGCTTTGCAGGGCGGCACATCGGGGTTCAAACCCCTGCCTGGGTGAGGGGCTCTCTGCCAGGTGTGTGGGGGGTGCTTTTGAGAGGGGGGTGTGTGGGGCTGGCCCCCCACAGCGGGGCCGAGCTGCTGCCCCTCCACGTGCCGCACAGGCACCTCGTGGGTGTGCAGGAGCTGCCCCAAGGCCGAGGTCGGTGGGGAGCATCCCACAGCCAACACGGGGGCTGCGGGTGGCTTCCCACCCCCCCCCCCCAGCAACCCTCCCTGCCATGGGGCCACCTTTCCCCTCAAAGCGAAGCCGCTTGCTGTCGGCCGGCGGCGGCGAGGGAGGCCGCCCCGCCGGGGCATCGCCACCCTGCCCGCCTGGCAGCCACCACCACCGCCACCGGCTGCCAAGCTGGTCCCCGGGGCTGGGACCCAGATGAGACGGGCAAGGGAAGAGGGTGACAAGGCCTCGCTCAGTACTGACACCTCTGGCAAATGGGGGGGAGAGGGGTCCCGGGGAAATGACCCCGTCTCTGGCACCCCAAAGCCCTCAGCAAGGCACCACAGGGACTGCTGCTGCTTTTGGGGGGCAGAAGGAAGCAGTGGGAGGTGAGGGTGGGTGGCAGGAGCGCCTGGGGAGCTGCAGCAGGGCCCTGGGTGATGGAGAGGGGGGGAAGAGAAGGTACGAAACCAGAGAAGAAAGGTCAAAAACCCCGTCAAGGTGCCCAGGATGCCCAGTTCCCAGCCCAAAGGGCTTGCTGGTGGCGGCTCTTTTATGTCCCCATGATGAAGGGGGTTAGAATGGAAACTCTGATGCAAGCCCAGCCTGGCAGTGGCCAGGCAGAGCGAGAAATCTCCCCCCCTAAAAGTGCTACTTGAACAGAAGCCGTGCTCGACCTCGGGTCTCCAGCAAAAAAGCCCAGCCCAAGCGGCAGCCCTCTCGCTGCTCCCGAACGTCCCGCAGGCGCGGGGCTCTGCCGGGCACACGCTCCGGCTAAAGCGAAAGCATCTCACGCTGCAGAGAAATGACAAACAGAAATGATCTGTGTGTGCCCCCCGCCGCCCCAACACCCCTCTTCCTTTTAATTCATCGCTGTAAAAAAAAAAAATATCAAAATCCCGGAGCAGAGTTTATTGGGTCCGTTCCTCCTTCGGCCGCTTGCAGACCCCCAGGGAGCCCCCTCCCTGCCCGGGGCCGGGATCGGAGTCCCACAGCTCACTCACCGGGAATTACATACTGCTTTTTAACTACAGGAAAGCCGTCTCTCCAGCATATCTGTACCATCTCGAGTGTCTCGGGAGTACTATCCCTGTCTTGCCACCGGGCGATTTCTAATGATGAGTCGGATTAGCAGAAGGGCTTTCTTCCTAATTTCCCCCCCCCCGCCCCCCCCCGCCTCCTTGCTTTA
>JAVKLA010000084.1:30703435-30716837 GCA_034782735.1 Sagittarius serpentarius
GCTCCCGCCTCCCGGCCAGGGCAGGGGCTGGCGGAGCCGGGAGCCTCGGCGGAGTGGGAACATGTTTATTAACTGCTCGTTAAAAAAAGGAAAAAAAAAAAAAAAAAAAGCTTGCCAGCTAGGAGGAAGGTGGCAGAGGAAACTCTGGATGCCACTGAACTTACTTAAGGAGCCTAATTGGAAACAACCGAGCGCTTATTAAAGTCACTGACATTTCCATATGGAGTTCTCTCCGGTCTGGTCATGAAATCACATGTGAAAATCTTTCCGAGTTGTGGTGTTAATCTGCCCTTGAATTTCTGCCTAATTTAGGATGTATTGTAAAGCTATGCTTTTTTCTTTGCTTTTTTTTTTTTTCTTTTTCTGGTGGGGGAATCTTTCAGCCCCCGATGGCAGCAGCCTAATAATTTGTAGGAATAGTGGTTTTATTTGGTTTTGGTTTTTTTGTTGTTTTTTTTTTTTTTAGTAAACAGTAACGTTGTCCTCAGAAACTCATTACAAATACAGGTGGTAAAACTTTGTGAGGCAGTCCTGTGTTGTAGGAGCAGGGGTGGGTGTCCTCTCATTTTATGTGAATACTCCATTAAGAAGAAAATCCTGTTACAAAGTCTATAGATGAGTAAAATGAAGCTCTAACCAGTAGGTGCATTTCTCAGTGTGCAGCTTATATACCTTTGTGTATTTATGGTGTTGAGTTTGAAGAACCGTTTCATGCCTGTTTTAGTCCATGTGCTGTAATATTTGGGCTGCGAAATCCACACAGAGAGCTTTTACTGGTTCAGTTAGAGCCTGAAATGTTGTTTTTCAGGTTTCTGAGAAGTTTGTAAAATCTAAATTTGGTGAAAAGTTGCCTGCGTGCTCATAACCTCTTGTTCCATTTTATAGTAGCAAGGGAGTCTATAAACGGGAGCCCTGTATGCCGAGTGCCTGTATTCTTTTCTAGATCTATTTTTAAACCATTCTTCTCTTTGGCAAAAAGTGACACTTGGTTTCCATGTTTACAGCAGGCATTGGCAAACCTCAGGAGTTCACAGTTTGCATTTTGGTTAGATGATTATCCAAAAGTCAGCATCTGACCAGTAAACTCCTTCAGACTGCAAATTTAGACTGCAAATGTAGTCGTCCGCGCATTTTTTTTTTTATTTTTTTTTTAAGTCCATGCTAGATCTTGTGTGTTCCCATTGCTGCAGGATGCTGGCAGCCAAAAGGCACACACCCCCTATATCAGAGCAAGTGTATAGTCTTCGGGATTGCCTTAAAACCCCAGTAATCTCAGTGGAGCTTCACCTCTAAAACACAGGGAGAGCTAAGGGCATTTGGGAGAGGGGAGAAATTTTGGGGCTATATTGTTTTCCTCCCCTTCTTTCTCCTGGTCAGCATGCTGCCTTTGGGCTGCACAGCAGGTACCCACAAGGAATGTGGGACCCCTGTTTAGGGAGAGGAGAGCTTGGGACAAGCACACTGCAGGACAGCGGGTCCTGAAGAACATGTCCTGTAGGACCGGGCACCCTCTGAAATGGGTCTCCTTAAATCCGTTTCGCTAAATAGAGGGGTGAGAGGGTGTCCCTCCCTTGGTCAAGGGACCCCAAGCTGCGTGTGTCTCATCCTATCCAGGCGGGATGCCAAAGCAGTTCCTTATTGCCAAAATGAGCTGTACCACCCTCAGCCCCAGGAGGACAGTGACAGGGAGGGGAGAGTCGGTGCCGGCTGGGGATTTACTGCCCCAGCGTGGGGTGGGAATGACGGGACACCTTCTCTAAGCCCAGGGGGGCCAGGGACCAGGCTCAGCTGCTGGGGATGCCGGGCTCTGGCTGCACCCTGCCGTCAGGTCAGCACCTCGGTACAGGGCTTGGTGTTGGCAAGGCACAGTGTTGGTCCCTTGTTCTCTGGAATAGCTCCCTTGACTTCAGCCGGGACATGGTTCCTGCCTTCCCTTGAAAAATTAACATGCCAAATTGCTTGGGGTTGTTTGAAATGCTGAAGAAGGCTTGACTCCTCGCTTCCCAAGGGCACGCGCTGCCTCTGCCTCGCAGTCAGAGCTTGGCTCCGTAGAGGGCAGGGGAGTCCTCTTTAGTGGAAAACATGAGAGGCAGTTTTAGTGTGCTTCCCCCCCTCCTCTGTGTTTTCTTCTGCAAAGACCCAAACAATGTGGAGACTTGAGCCGGGCCAGCTTTCAAGGGCAATCCTTTTAAACCCTCTTTTGAAGTACAAACTATAAAGTTCCCTGCAGCGCTCGAGAAAATATGCAGTTTTCCTGGTTCCAAATGCTGATAATAAACCCCTCCAGATAATGTATTGCATTTCCTAGAAACATTTGTTTGCTGGCAGGAAATTGGATCAGATTGAAAGTTAGCAGAGACCGCTCGATAGAGCGAGTGCAATCCGCTCACAGAAGGGTACGATGGAAAATACGACAGGGCTTGCACTAGTGATGCTGCTTTTGATCTGTGCTGACGCTGTGCGCTAGGACTTCTCTCGGTCTCTTCTTGGGTTATTATTAACCCAGCCACGTTTTGGCCTAGACGCCAACCAGAAGCTACTAAATTAATAAAACTCTGCTGTGACAGCTAAAGGACGCTTAGTGCCCCCTGATTGCATGACATCAGGAAAGCTGAGCTGGGTACTTGCACACTCCCAGCCAAAAGCATCCTCTTCACTGTGGCTTGTAGCACCCATGACTGTGCCTGGGGCAGGGGGGGCCCAATGCCACCCCGTTTTCTTGGTTGTCCCTCTGGTCCCTGTTTAGGAGAAACCAGGCGGCATCCCTTGGCAGGATGGAGAGGCAGCTGGCAGTGTGCCCTGGCAGGCAGGAGGGATGTTCCTGTGGGGCTCGGACCCTGCAGGGTGCTGGGACTAGGGAGGAAGTGGGGGGCAGGATGGAGCTTCCCCTGGGCGGGCAGTTTCGGAGCACTGTGTGGGATGAGGCTGCGGGGAAGGGAGACTTCACCCAGCCACATCTCCAGGGTGATGTGAGGGAGTCAGCGCTGCAGACTCTGGAGGGGTAGGAGACTGGGGCCCAGGGAGGGGGAGTGATCGGTGCCCTCCCCCAGACTAGCCATTTTGGGGGTGGGAGAGGGGCAAAGACCATGGAGTATCCCCCATGCAAAGAGGGGTAGGGGAGCAAGGAGTCCCTCCTGTGCACAGGGTGGGAGGAGGGTGGATAAGAAAGAATTCCCTGTAAATGGGAGAGTGGATGGATGGAGGGGTTTCCCTGTGTATGGCAGAAAGATGGATTGGGGGGTGTGGGGGGGGAAGTCGGTGCCTGGTTCTTCCCTCTGTCCTGGGGTGGGGGAGCGGTGAGGGTCTCCCCCTTTGCATGGGGTGGAGCTGAAAGGGGCTCCCCCACATGCAAGTGCACCCTCCCCTTGCTCACCGAGCTGGCTGCAGGGAAAGTAGAGCCAGCCCTGGGCTCCCTTCCAGGAATGGGTTTTCTCGGGGAGGTGCCGGCAGGGAAGGGCTGTTCCCTGAACCGCTGGGGCAGACCCATTGCCTTCCTGGAAGGCAGTAGCAGTGACAGTCCCATGTGGCCACCCTCGAAATGGGCCCTGCGCCTGGCCCAGACCTTCCTGTCTGGGCACAGCAAGCCCCGGCGTGCAGCCCCGAGCACTGCTGGAGAGCCCACACCTGCAAGGTACTGGGCAGGGAAACTGGAGTGGGGTGGCTTCGGGTGATGCTCTGGCCCCAGCTGAGCCTGGGGTAGCCTCATGGGCTTTGAGCGGGGTGTGGATGGTGAAGACCATGCTTGGCCACAGTGGTCATCTGGTCATCACTGGTCTCTGCTCCTTGTCGCTGTCCCCTTCTCTGCTGGTCTCTGGTCAGAGCATCCTCTCATGCTGGGGTGCAGAGCTGGTGCTGTGCAGTGGCCGGGAGGGGCAGGGTTAACCTGGCTCAGCATAGCGAGGGGAAGGAAGGTCCCTTTCCCTTTTACGTGCCCACATCCTGCAGCCAGGAGCTGCTTGGGTTGCACCTGCCCAGCTCCCGTCGGCCTTGCGGCAGCACTGTGCTGGGGAGGGATAATTTGGGAAGGTGGGGAGAGGGCTGTGCTGGGGTCCAGTTCTGGGAGAGGGGCTGGATGTCTCCCCGGGCAGCGCTGCAGTCTTTCTGTGGGTAATGAAACTTGGCGACAGCAGCAGCTTCTCACGTGATGCTCACAGGCGCAGAGTTCATCTCGCAGTTTCTGACTTTGTTGGTTTAGGGATGGGTCACCTCCCTGTGTCTGTGACACCGGGGTGAGTCCCCGGGAGCCCCGCGGAGCATGTCTGCTGGCATGGCCGAGGTCAGGATGCCACCCGGCTGCCCCAAATGCATACATCTGCTCGTATGGACACACAGATGCGGGCTGGGCTCCTTGCAGAGCGCTGCGAGTCCCTTGGCTTGCAATTGAGGGCAGCGAGCGCCTGGCAGTGAGCATGTACCGAAAGGTCAGAGTCTGCAGTATTTGGGAAATGACTCACTTTTTGTGTGTGCGTAAAGTTTTAAGCTAGCCAGGCTCAGAGTGACTCTGAAGATTTGCATTGGATGGCTGGAATGGGGCTGTAAGACACCCCTCTGGGTGATACCTTGCCTTAAATCTCACTTCTTCATCCTACCCCGGTGTCTCCGGGGATGCGAGGGGAGCTTCGGCTCCAGATCTGTGCATCTTCCACAAGGGAGAGGGAAGGGAACACTTGCCCTCATAGGGCTGGATGGGTTCTTCGCAAGTGCTAGCAGTCTTACTGTCTCCATCTAGTTTTTGGGGATTGGTCCTCAAAATAGTGTGATGAAGGTCTTGGGGTTTGTTGGTTCACTTTTCTATTGCACTTCTCCCTGCTGGGGTGGCTGCCTGAGGACCTTCTTCCTGTGTTGGTGCCAGGTCAATTGCCTTTGTTGGTTTTAAGTAAATTTGGGAGTAATAGCGTGAGTTCTGGAAGGCAGTTAACTCCTGGGTTTCCTTGCCATGCTGCCCCAGCCACGTTGCCTGTGAAGCCAGCAGCTGGAGACAGAGTTTGCGGTTTAGGGCAAGGCTTTTCCAGCAGCCAGCGGAAGGCATTTGTTCTGGGCCCTCATCCGTCTCCGCCACTGGCTTCCTATGCGATCCTGGCCAAGTCACTTTGGTACTTGACGCCCATATCCTCCCAACTCTGTTCGGCGGTCCCGTCCCAGGGTGTTTTCACTGGTGGCTGGAGCGCATGGGTATTCTGAGAAGGGCAGCAGCTGTTCTGGAGAACTGGGTTCAGGCTCCAGGTTTCTGAGCAGAGTAGCAGCAGATGTTTGTGTGTAAGTCATACCTGTTAACAAGGTGCTGCGAATATGGCATTGGTCTTGGATGTGGCACGGGCTGGGAATTCAGTCTTGGCAGGGGAAGAGTTATCTCCAAAAGAAGTGGTGAGAAAATTCTCGCTTGACTTCCCTTCCCCACCTGCCTTTAAGTTCCTGAGTCATGGAAATTAAAATCTCCTTGGCATACGCCCATGGTTTGGGCTAGAGGGTGTGGAAGAAGCTATGATTGGATTCTCAAAGCCTGTGGTTGTGATAAGAACGTACTGTACCGGAAGAAACAAATGTTAACCTTACTGGAGAGTAGAAAGGTTTGTTATCTCTAGCTTTTATCCAACTGATACTCGAAACAGCAGGCTTGTGTCCTGCCATGGCCAATTCATAATTACCAGCTAATGTGGCATTTGTTTTCTTGTGCTTTATTTGTAGGTTTGAAAGAAACTTTTGGACTGTGAATTGAGGCATTGGGTATGTAAATTTAAATTTTGTCCTTCCCCTCCTAAACACACCCCCTCCCTCCCTTTCCTTTACCATGTTGAATGAAATGTTTCATTACACCCAGCTGGAATTTGTTTTCAGGAGAGCAGCTGCTCTGTAGAAAATACTGTACGTTCATATGCCGCTGGGGAAGGAGGAGGAGTCGGGGTTGTGGGAGGGGGTTGATCGTGGAGGAATTTGACGCTGGAGATGGATGTTCCAGCCCAGACTTCAGGCACAGGGAGATGCGGGCTCTCCTGGGTGCTAGCTGGGAGAACACCTCTGAGAGGGGTCAACAGGTGTTGTGTTGGGGGAAGGCTTCGTGTTCCTCGACTAACCCAAGCCTTGCTCACTGGGAGAGACTGGGTTGCGGTGTGGGGAGCAGCCCAGCAGGTTAGATGAGTTCTACTCCTCATTGCCACCACCAATTCACTGGGAAATTGTGGACAGGTCTTCTCCAGAGTGGCCACCACTTGGGAGCAGGAAAGTAGTTCGCTGGTAGGTGAGGTTTGGTGCTCCACTGTGGGCTGGATTTTCCAGCTGTTGAAATCCTTTGGCTTCAGTTGGGACCTTAAGGCTTGTTTTGATTCCCGTGGCTGGATTTACAGCCAGCCAGCAGATGGGTGAGAGGGATGGCTCCTGAGGAAGACCTGAAGGCTAGGAAGCTGCATTGGGAGCTTCGTGAAGATGAACCCGCATGGTGGTGGGAGGAGTGGGTTGGGGTGGAGCCGCCATGGGCGAGGCAGGGAGAAAGAGGAGCTGGTTAGCTAATCCTCAGGAGGGTCTGGTGACCTTCGCCTGCCAGCCTGCTGGGTGGGACCGAGACATGCCAGGTCTTGCTGTCGGCCGAGAGACCTCACTGTTTGCCTTGGGACCAAGGGGCTGGCGCTGTCCCTACGAGCGGCAGTTGGCCATCTGAGCACTTCCCAGAGCAGCAGCTGCCTCTTCGCTGGGTTTAGGGTACTTGCCTGGCTGCTTCTCCATTCCCATCCTCCTCCTGCTTCTGTTTTGAGCAGACTCAAGATGGCCTCGCCGGCAGACAGCTGCATCCAGTTCACCCGCCACGCAAGCGATGTCCTCCTCAATCTCAACCGCCTTAGAAGCCGGGATATCCTGACCGACGTTGTCATCATTGTGAACCGGGAGCAGTTCAGAGCCCACAAAACAGTCCTGATGGCCTGCAGGTGAGAGCAGGGTCCCCTCGCTGCTTCCCTTCCCTGCTCCATCTGCCTTTGGCCACCAGCAACGCTGCTGCAGCCCCAAGGAGGCTCATAGGGTTTACAGACAGGGAAACAGAGGCAGAGAAGCAGAATTGTAAGGGGCTGCCAAGAAATTTCTACCTGTAATAGGATTAGAGCTGAGACTTTCCGCCTCCAGTGCGGTGCCCAGACCTCTCTCCTTGCACGCCCACGCCTCTCTCCTCCTTGCATGCCCACTTCTGCCCACACGCACACAGCAGACATGAGGCACATCCCTGAAGGCAAAGCACAAGTGCTCTGCAGGGACAGGACGGGGAGGGGAGGGAGGGCTGGATGCTCGCTGGGGTGAGCGAGTCCTCTGTGACCGAGGTGTCCCCATCTGCTGCTATTTTTAGAGCTATTCCTCCCTGGCTCCCAGGCTGCTGGCTGCACCCATTTTTGTTGATGCTTTCCAAGCCTGGTAGGGTCTGAAATCCCTTTCCAGCTCCTAGGATTGCTGAAATTGCTTCCTAGTGAACACTTATGAACATCCCACCATTGCCTAGCTGAATTACGGTAGATGCCTTCCAGGGTCTCCTGCTGATAAAGATTTGAAAAAGCCAAGGGTTGACTATTAAGACATCTGAAAAATGTTTTGCCAGCATTTCCTTTTTTTTTTTTTTCCCCCCCTTGGTTAAGGAGTGAGCATGGATGCCCCAAGAGACTTCTGAAAGAAATGAGTCACAGTGGGAAGGGGGTGGTGGTAAGAACAACAACGGAAAAAAAAAAAAAAAAAGGAGAATTTCTAAATGGAGACAGTGGGGAGTTGTTGAGCAGGTGAGATCTAAAAGCAGGCTGTTCCAGTTGGGAAAAGTGCAGTGCAGAAGACGCTTACTAAGCTGAGAAACCAACCCTGATAATAAGGGGGAAGCTCAGGGAATTCTGTAATTGCCACCTCCTCCCTTCCCAGTCACAAACCCCTCTGTGCTAAGGGATTTCAGACAAATTCTCCTTTCTTCCTCTGAGTTGTCATCACACTCATCTTCTCTCCTGTCTCCTCTCTGCAGTGGCCTGTTCTACAGCATCTTTACTGACCAGCTCAAGTGCAACTTGAATGTCATCAACCTGAACCCCGAAATTAACCCTGAGGGGTTTTGCATCCTCTTGGACTTCATGTATACATCCCGCCTGAACCTGAGGGAGAACAATATCATGGCCGTGATGGCCACAGCGCTGTACCTGCAGATGGAGCATGTGGTTGATACCTGCCGAAGGTTTGTCAAGTCTAGGTGAGCACTGTGAGTGAACTTTGGAGAGCCTGGGATGGTGTGTTTGGGTGGGAGGGGGGAGAACTGAAAGTGTCTGCAAGCTTACCCTTACGGGCTAAAAAATGACTGTGTCTCTCTCCTTTTTTGCCTGGTTCCAGTGAAGCGGAGATGGTGTCTGCTGTGAAGACCCCAAGGGAGGAGTTTTTGGCTGGACGGATGCTGAGCCACCCAGAAGTGATGGCTTATCGGAGCAGAGATGTCTCGGAGAACGGCATGCCTCTCCAAAATGGGTCCCTCTGCAACGGGAGGGCCTTTGCACCTGGCTTGATCAATAGTTTGTCTGGATCCCCCATTTCCTACCATGGATACAGCCCTCTCCCTCTAAATAGCTTCCTTGTGGATGATGAGTTGCGGGAGATGAGGATGCCTCTCTCCGAACTCTCAAGGGCAGGTGCCTTCCCCAAGGAAAGGATCCTGCCATGCGACAACTCCAGGACAATCCCCACCGAGTACATGAGAACCATTACCGACATCTCGGCCAACATGTGCCATGCTACCATCTATGCTCCGAAAGAAGGTGCTGCTGAAGAAGCCAGGAGTGACATGCACTACAGCGTAGCCTCTGGCCCCAAACCTGTCGTCCCTTCGATCCGGAACAATCCCTATTTCTCTTGCGACAAAGTGGCCAAAGAGGAGGAGCGGACCTCTTCAGAGGATGAGATCAGCCAGCACTTTGAGCCCACCAACACCCCCCTGGACCGCAAGGGACTCATCAGCCCCCAGAGCCCGCAGAAGTCAGACTGTCAGCCCAACTCGCCAACTGAGTCCAGCAGCAGCAAGAATGCCCGTATCGGTCAGAACTCCAGCTCCCTCTTCACCAAGAGCCCCACAGACCCCAAAGCCTGCAACTGGAAGAAGTACAAGTTCATTGTCCTCAACTCTCTCAATCAGAACACCAAGCAAGACAGCGCTGACCAGAACGAGATGGGAACTCTCTCTCCTCGCACCTACATGCCAATGTCCACTTGCCAGCAGTCCATAGAGCCGGAGCATCTCAACGTTCAGTCCCCCACCAAGATGAGTGTGAATGGAGAAGACTCTACTATCCCACAAGCCAGCAGACTCAACAATATTGTTAACAGGTGAGATTTCCCCTCCCCCCCAACCCAGGAGAGACAGGACTCCCTGTGTTGTTGGTGAGGGTTTGGAAGTGTGTGAAATAGCTGTAGCATTGGGCTGGGGAGTCCAGCCATGAGCAGATGGAAGCCTCTGCATTTGGTGGAGTGCTGCCAGTGACATCAGCTGGGTGCCAGCTGTCCCCACTGTAGCAGTGACACCCTGGACGGGCGATGGAATTGGGAACACTGGGTCAGGAATCCCTGGCTCACTTTGGCAGCTCTGTATGGTTTCTGGAGCCTGGATTTGCCCAGCTAGTTTTCACTAGGCTCCCTGTGCCTCAAGCTTTTGGTTGGCTGTAAGTGTTGGAACTGCCAAACTACCACGGAACAGTACGCTATCCACTTGACCTGGATGTTCCTAGAGAGCTTTGAGGTCATTTGGTGATGGGCACCTGAAGGATGGAGGCTCAGGGACCTGTTGTTGATCAGGGCTATGCTGTGCACCTTGCCACAAGCGTCCCCCTAAAACGGCTGTCCTTCGTGTCAACAGGGTGCAAACAAGGGCCCAGTAGCTTAAGCACAGCAAGAGCTGTCTCACGGCTGTGTGCATTGTTGTCCTTCTACAGGTCCCGGGATGGGTCCCCTCGGAGCAGCGAAGGGCAGTCCCCGCTGTACATGCATTCATCGAAGTGCAGCTCCTGTGGTTGCCAGTCCCCACAACATGCTGAGATGTGCCTTCATACCCCTGGCTCAAACTTTGGAGAGGAGATGGGGGAAACCCAGTCTGAATACTCTGACTCCAGCTGCGGTGAGTCTTGCATCCCTGGTCGCCTTTTTCAACCAGCATGCAAGGGGACTGTGCAGTCTGGGGACCCGTCCACCCAGTGCCCTGTGTCCAAACAGGCAGGCAGATATGTTCCTGATGCTGGTGGATCCCAAAGGGCTTTACAGTCCCCTCTTAACTGGCTGACCAGCTGAGTGCATGCATGTGAGGGGGACACGCACATGGGAACTGCTTCCTTCCTCCGCTTCCCCAGCACCATCCAGATAGCTTGTGCAGGGAGTTAGTCACCTACTGCAAACTTGGCAGCTAAGGACAGGAAACAAAGTGCACCCCACCCCACCAGAACCACAGGAGAACAAGCTTGGCAGATGTAATGACCCTAATGGGGATTGGGCAAGGTGGTGTGTCTCATGCATCCGTCATGCTGTCTTCATTATCAGGGAGCCCAATGTGCACATCTGGAGAAATGCAGATAATGAGGCTTGCAATCTTGTTGCCAAACCCCACAAGCCCAGAGACAAGTATCTGTGCACCCATCTGCTTGTAGCTCAGGGAGGGGGAATGCAGAATTGTCATCTGTGGTGTGGGCAGAGATCCCCAGAGGGAACCCCACTGTGGTGATGCTCAAAGCTACATACAGCGTTTAAGAGTTAGGAACCCTCCTACTGGGGGGACGTGCCTTGCGCTTCAGATGATGATGGTCTTCCCCTGCTCAAGGAAGACATCTGTACCTGTAAAGGTTTAAGACCTCTAAAGCTGCTGAAGTTGCTCCAGAGCCAAGCATCCACCCTTTGGAGGATGCCTAATAACTTGGATGCCTCCGTGGACCGCTCTGAAAGATGTCCAAGCGAGATGCTGCCTTCTTGGAAACAGCTTGTGTTGCACTGAAGGAGACACGGCTCGTGATGACTTTGCTCTCTCAAACGATGCATGTTGTTGCTGTGTGCACAAGGAGGTCAGGAGGTAATGGCATGCTGCAAGCACCACTGACCGCAAGTGTCTGCACTCGGCTTCTTGTTCCACCACTTGCTCTGGCTGCCCGTCTCCACCATCCTAAACCCATTCCATGGCCCATCGAGGAGCTGGCCCATGCATTGCCCATCTCACTGCTCTCCTCTCTGCCCTCCTAGAGAATGGAGCTTTCTTCTGCAACGAATGCGACTGCCGGTTCTCTGAGGAGGCCTCTCTCAAGAGACACTCTCTGCAAGTCCACAGTGACAAGCCCTACAAGTGTGACCGCTGCCAGGCCTCCTTCCGCTACAAGGGGAACCTTGCCAGCCACAAAACAGTCCACACAGGTACAGTGCTGGCCAGGGGGGACAACTTACTGGTGAGGCTGTGGGTTGCTGGGCATGTAGATGTTTATGGCTGGGTTAGTCCCAGATGTTCTGTCCCCAGCTCTGTGTCACCTGCTGTCCCTGATGGAAAGAGCAAGGTGCTTTTCTTGGTGCTGCTAGGGAGCCCTTCGGCAGAGCAGCAAACCTGGGGATGGGAGAGGTGCTGCTTGGCCTCCCAGCAGGGATGGAGCTCAAGCATCTTTGCTGTAAAGCACTGGGCACCACTGTTTCTAAAGGCGTCTTACAAAATGCATGGCTGGGAGCAGACGGAAGAAGTCTGGGATTTTTTTTTTTCTCCTACATCCTAGAAATCCAGATCATATCTAGCCTGGCAGAAACTCTGCTGATGGGAAAATCTGTGAACGGCTGGACTCTGTGAATCAGCACAATGAAAGCTGAGAAAAGAAGGGGATATTAAGGGTTTAGTCATTTGCTGACAAACCTAGGGATTTTATTTTATGCTTTTATTAGTGCTTAACATGTCAACAGCGAGTTCACTAGCTGGGGAAGGGAAGTCTGTGCTGACAACTCAGTGCTGCTGCACTGAATTAGACGTAAATTCCTGCAGTATCAGCTGAGCTCCAGGAGGGCTGCGCAGGTGAATGAGATGACACAAGTGCCAGGGCAGGGTATGAGGGCGTGTGAGGTGGAAGCCTGGAAACAAAAGAAAAAGGCAGGAAGGGATAGACAATGGCTGTTTCCCACTCCCCGTCAAGCCCATCTTCATCCATCCTAAAGAAAACAGTTAAAACCTTTTTGCAGCTCCCCCCATCACCGGGGGCCAGCAGCGGTGATTGTAACCGAATAATGGCTTGGGAGCCAGGTTGCTGGGCATGCCTTGGCTTTCCACTCTATCAGCTCTTTTCGCTCTTCTAAAGAGGTGATGAGCGGCCAAGGCAGGATGTGCTGGGGACCACGAGGAGCCCAAAGGGCTGGTTGGCCCTGTGTGGTTTACTGATGGCTGTAGGGAGACACAGGTGCCAGCTGCTGTCGTGGGGCCAGGAGGAGTGATGCTGCTAATCCTCGCTGGCAGAGCTGCCCGACTTTCTGTCTTGCCCTAAAGTCTGCAGCTCCCAACCCAAAAAAGTAAAAGTGCCTGTGGTACCTGGGTACCTCCCGAGCTCACCCTGCTCTGGACACACCCCAGGCTGTCCTGACTGATGCTGCTTGTCCACAGCCATCTCCAAAAGGGACAGCAGTCAGGGCTAGTGCTTCATGCCATGGGGTCTGGCGCCTGAAGGGACTTAGCTCTGGGGAGCACCATGGATCATGGGGACTGAGCACACCTGTACTTAATCCCTCACCCTTTCTTTTGGGCTCTGCAGGAGAAAAGCCATACCGCTGCAACATCTGCGGGGCACAGTTCAACCGGCCGGCCAACCTGAAAACTCACACACGCATCCACTCCGGAGAGAAACCCTACAAGTGCGAGACCTGCGGGGCCAGATTTGTCCAGGTGCATGTGGCCTCTGGGACCAGCAGTGCCAGGGGAAGTGGGACACGGCCAGACCTCCTGCTCGAGGCCGGTGATGCCTCGTGGCAGGGAGGAGGCTGATGGGCCATGCTCACTGCCTTGGGCAGCTCTCCCTGGGGTGTTGTGGGATAAATAGAGGTCTTCAGGTCCATGTGGGCCAGTTTGGCCTAGTAGGAAGCCTGATTGCTGGTTTTAGCTCCTCTTCTCCACTTGCTGTTAAGGACTGGAGATATAAGACCTCAGACATGTGTGGGCCTGACTCCCAGCTAGAACCCAATAGACTAAAAAAAAGACAGCTGGGCAGAACCCCGCTCCTGGTGGGATGCCCTTGCTCCCATGGGGAAGCCCTTGCTCCTGGTGGGATGCCCTCATCCCTGGGGCTGTCCTCACCCAGAGCTGCTCTCTCTAGGTGGCCCACCTGCGTGCTCATGTGCTCATTCACACCGGGGAGAAGCCGTACCCCTGCGAGATCTGCGGCACACGCTTCCGGCACCTGCAGACCCTCAAAAG
>JAVKLA010000084.1:30728115-30797751 GCA_034782735.1 Sagittarius serpentarius
GGCCAATGGCCATGCGGGCGGGGCGGGCTCTCCGGGCTCAGTCACGTTTCTGCCTGTATGAAGTCGGTGCCGGGCTGCGCCGGGCTGGGTGGTCGCGGCGTGCGCGGTGAGTCGGGCTCCGCCGGGCGCTCTCCCCGCGACCGGCCGGGGCTGAGGGGCCCGCGGGCGCCCTGGCGGTGGCGGGAGGGGGCGGCGGGCGGCAGCCGTCGGGGGCAGAGGGGCTCCCGGGGCCCGCCCCCCCCCCCCCCCCCCCCCAACCCCGGTCCCGGTCAGGGACCCACCCCCGGCGGCGTGGGGCGAGGGGGGCGCCCCCGCCTTGACGTCAGGAGAAGGGTTTATAAAGGCGGCGGGCGGCGAGGAGATCCCCAACGCCGGAGCCGAGCCGCAGCGGAGCCGCCAGCGCCTGCCCGCCGCCGCCTCTCCGCGCCCGACCCGCCGGCGAGATGCTGTCGTGCCGCCTGCAGTGCGCCCTGGCCCTGCTCTCCATCGCCCTGGCCCTCGGCACCGTCTCGGCCGCCCCCTCGGACCCGCGGCTCCGGCAGTTCCTGCAGAAGTCCCTGGCTGCCGCCGCCGGGAAGCAGGTGAGAGCCCCGCGACGGGGCGGCCACCCCGGGCACTCCTCGGGCACCCCGCTGGGCCCCCCGGCGGCCCTGCTGCAGACCCCTGCTTCTCCTCCAGACACCCCCCCGGTTCCCCGTTCCAGACCCCTCCGTTTCGCCAGCAGAGCCCCTGGCACCCCTGTTGCGTACCCCCAGCTTCCCTGCTGCAGACCCCTCCAGCTCCCCACTGGACACCCCAGTACCCTCAGTGCAGACCTCCGGTTCCTCACCAGACCTCCCCAATGTCCCCTTTTCAGACCCCCAGTTGCTTGCTGCAGACCCCAATTCCCTGACAGATCCTCTGGTTCCCTGCTGGCGCTGTGCCAGCGACAGGGTGGGCAGCTGGAGGTGGGAAGGGGAGAGACCCCCCCCCCAGCCCAGCCCAGCTCAGCTGTGTCCTGGCGGGGGATGAGGAGCAGCCGCTGCCGGGGCAGAGGGCAGAGCCCCTGGTGACACTCTCCAGGGGTTCTCTGGGGCACAGAAACAAGGCAGCTGCCCTGGTGCAGCAGGAGGATGTCCTTATCCGTGCAAGGTGGCAGCCAGGGCTTGGAAGGACAAGAGGAAAATAAATAACCCCCAGTGAGAGGGTGGCCCGACTCAGCCTCCCCTGCGAGCTCCCCCAAAGAACTTCCCCGTGTCACTTTAGCAGCATCCTGGCAGCATCCTCGCCGAGTCCGGCACAGTGTGCTGCAGCAGTGGGAAGGGAAGGTGATGTGTTGCTCGGATGAGTTAATTCCCTGCCACGGCCAGGACAGCGGTCTCTTCCCCACACCGGGTAGATGTCATCGCTCTTCTGCTCTATTTTGGAGGCACAGCTGCTGCTTATCAGCTGTCAGGCTGGGCTCTTTGGAAAGCTGGGGCTCCCCTTCTCCTCCAGTCCTGTGGTCTCTAATCTGGGCACAAAGGTGTCTTAGCGGGACAGAGTGGTGAGCCCCCAAAAGCCAAGGAGTAATTGTGGTCTGTCGCTCTCTTTCTCTCTCTTCTCCTCCAAGGAACTGGCCAAGTACTTTTTGGCAGAACTGCTCTCAGAGCCAAGCCAGACAGAAAATGAAGCCCTGGAGTCTGAGGACTTGTCCCGAGGGGCTGAGCAGGATGAAGTGAGACTGGAGCTGGAGCGCTCCGCTAACTCAAACCCCGCTCTGGCACCCCGGGAACGCAAAGCGGGCTGCAAGAACTTCTTCTGGAAAACTTTCACATCCTGTTAGCTTTTGAAACCCACCTCTGCTCCCCATCCATCCCTGCCTTCTTCCTAGCCCCCTGTCCCGAGCAGAACCTTCACCACAAGAGGCGAAGACTGTAAATACACAATCCACGATTATGGTGAAATTAAACAAACAAGGAAAATTTGAGTTTGATTTCCAGTTGTTTTAATAAAACTTTCTGTTCCAATTGTACATGATTTGCTTGAGTTGTGATTTCTGACTAGTTCTTCAATGACATGCACTCGGCAACTCTTTCAGATGTATTATTTTTAATCCTTTGTTGCAATAAAGTTTATGTTTCAAACGGTGATGCTGAGACTTGGTGGTCAATGAGAAAACCTAAGCCACTTCTCAGGCTGCTTGTCTTCGAAATGCCACCCGTCTCAGGGCAGCAGCAGCAAACAGCATCCACATGCAACGCGTATGCACACACACAGCAGCTCTTAAAGCGCTTCTTTTTTGCTGTGGTCTTTCTAAGGGACCTAGAGACTCAGTGGTATTTTAGATAACAAATCCCTGTAATTGTGGCTGAGTCAAATCCACAGCGCTGGCACTTCAGTCAGTCTAGAGGATTTACACCCACCACCAGAGGAATCGCTGTAAATCACAGCTGTGTATTCCAAGCAATAGGGATCATAAAAGTGGTTCACAGTACAAGTTTACCCCACACATACCTCATTCCCTCCTCAGCCACAAATGCTAAAAGATTTTCCTACCTGGCATATTTTACTCCTTGCAACATTCCCAACAAACACGGCTTCTGGGATTCCTTTGGAAAGTTTTCCTTTGTTCTGCTGTGCAGGGGAAGGTTTTGCATCCCTGTAAGGCTGAGATGTTAACCCCATGCCATCAGCCCCTCTCCATCTAATAAACAGGTTACAGCAGTTTTTCTACCCACTACATCATCATTAAAGGCAATATTAAAAGGTTCAGTGGGGTGGGAGATAACATCATAAAAAAGACATGCTTCTCTCAATGGAAGAGAAGTTCCTCATGGTTTTCCAGACTCTCTTTCCTTTCTGGCCATGCTGGTTTGCACCCGTGCAATCGTGAGTGAGTTGGAGCTGTAGAGCATGCATCCTGCATGGGGGACAGGTGTCAGTTTGAAGATAAATTCATCATTCAGGATTAAAGGTTACAAAGATTTTGTAGTCATCATATGCGAAGGAAAGGTGAAAAATGGGGGATCTTAGAGGTGTTCGTGGCTGGAGGGCTGAGCATGACCCCGGTGGAGGGGGATTCCCCAACTGAGGGCTTGTTCAGTCGCCTCTGGTCTGTGGTGAGCGTGGCTCTCGGTGGGGCATCATTCTCGACGGCTTGTGGGCCATTACCTTTATTCCTGGTCTGTGCCTCCTTTCCCTGTGGGCAGGGGTTTGTTAGATACGAGCTGGGGGCAGGTGAATCCCTTGTCACTGGGAACTATAGGACTGCCAACGTGAAATCCCAGCCCGGCCACGCTCACTCGCCGCAGGGCTCGGCTGGGCTGCTCCACAGCCAGCTGGCAACAGGCGAGGGCAGCGGGGACGGGCACGGGGAGGGGAGCTGCTGGCATCGGCCCCTCCGAGCCCAGAGGCAGGACTGGATGGTGCCCTCCCTCCCTGGAGCCGGGCAGCCATGGCTGCTGCCAGTGCTCCAGGGCAGGGTTGGGAGCTGCCTGCTCCCTGCCTGGCTGCTGCCGGGGAAGCTGGATCCTGCACCTGCTGGAGAAGCCCGGCCGTGACGTGATCCTGCGTCTCCCCAGCTCCTGGGAGCCTCCTCTCCTCCTCCCTTGTCAGAGGGACAGGTTTTGTGGTGTGACCTGGGGAAACGCACGGTCCTCGGCCTCCGCTGCCCCACATGCAGTGCGCTGGTTTACTGGAGCTGGGTGTGCTGCAGACTGGGCAGGGAACTGTGATCCTCCCGGAGCTTTGGGAGGACATAGGGAGAGCCCTGGCACACAGGGCACCCTTTTTCACCCCCTGGGTTTCTGTGACTGGTGCAGCCGCGGAGGGTGGAGGATTAACTCACCCTTGGGAGAGGGGCAGGGCTGGCACTGTTGGGGGGGGGCACCCTCCAAAAAGACATTTGAGAAGCACAGGTAATGCAGATTGTTTCTCAGCCCTAAAGCAGACAGCGTGAGAATAGGACCCCGTTTGAAAGTGTGGAGACACTCTCTGAGGAGAGAGCAACAGTCCTAGCTCACGTCTGATTCCTTTGCTGCTGTGCATCGTCGAGGGAGCAGATTTTAGGGGACTCAGTAAAGCAGAGACCTCCCCAGCCCTGGCTGCTCGCTTCTGTCTTGACTGAGGTTCCACTTAGCCTTCAAAAAGCAGCTAATTCTTCAATGCTGAGACAGCCTCAAGACAGCGGCTACAGGAACAGAAAGGGGGTGGCGGTGCCAGGGGCTTGAATATTCTTATGCACCGAGTCCATCTTTCATGGGATATAAATAGACCACTACTCGCCTGAGGTTTTTCCTCTCGGTCACTATGCTCAGCCAGTGCTTCTGAAGGGAGTTTAATCCTACCAATTGCTGGAGTGAAACTCATCACAAACAGGGATGCGGATGATCCTCAAGTACAAGCAGGAATTAAAGACAGAGTGATTCACATGCTACACCAGCCTGTTTCAGCAATACAGCTGGCGTCACATCACAGCTACTTCTGTAGAGCTTAATGAAGATATATTGGTGGAGGCATGTGTGAATGTCCTCAGTTTAGAGGCAGAAAGACAAACCTGCTCCTTCTGTCAACTCAAGAGCTCCTGGAGTCTGGGGAAACGGCTCCCAAGGCATTAAATACAGTATCACCACATGTAATTGCACTGTGGCAGCGCCAGCAATCCCAGGTGCTGGAGCTGTGCAAACACAAGGCAAGAGACAATCTTGCTCTGCTAAACTAAAAAGACTAGAAAGACAATGAAGATTTATTGCTTCTCTTTGATGGGTGTGAATTATGGGGTAAAGAGATTAAAAGGCTATATTAAATCCCTGGCCACACAGCCACGAAACAGCGTCCGGGGCTGGGAATACTCTTGCTGGGCAAGGCTGAATCTGGGATGAGCACATAGGTAGGGTCAGTTCCCATGGGCCAGAGCTGCTGAAGGAGGGAGCAGTTTTTGAGAGAGGTTTTCAAGCAATGTTCTCTGTAGCTCAGAACTAAGGCTCCAAGGAGGAGCAGCCTCAGCACGGGCCCGAGGGGGGTTAGGGGCTGTGATGATCCACATATGCCTGATTCATCTCCCCTCTTGCACTCAGTGTCACGGGCAGACCCAGAGCAATCCCCTTTCCAGCAGGTACCTTCAACCTGGTGATTCATCTGAGGCAATGCAGGGAAACGTCCATGAGGAACCACATAAAAGGGCTTGAAACTGCTGTCTGAAGAGTTGCTTTTAATGAAAACCAGAAAAGGTTGTATAAGGCCTGGAAACACACATCCTCCGATGGGAAGTCAGTGATGAGCTTCTCAGCCACCCCCAGCAGCAAACTCTCCAACTAATGATGCTGGGAGCGGGTGGGGGGGGTGTCATTCGCTCTAGCAAGCAGGCCAGGATTTTTTTTATGTGCAGCCCAAATTGGTAAAAAAGGCAATTCTCCCTTGGCCCCGAAGGCTTTTTGGTGACAGATAGCTAAGTGATCCTAGCTGCAGTGCAGAGGAAACACTCGTGGGATCCAGATTTCATAGCCTGGGTCCACTCTGGCACCAGCTTACTCCTTTTGGCTCTGCAGAAAAGACCAAAAGCCTGGACCCACGGGCACAACTACCCTTCACCCAGAGCAGCCTGTAAGATGCTCTGCGCTGCCTTTGCATTTACTTTGCCTCTGTGGCTCCTAGCAAGTATTACACCATCACTCTGATCCGCAGCCGCTGGGAGCACCTTGGATTCCCAGACCTCTGCTCTCACCACAGGAATCTTCCCTTTCATCCTGCCGAATCCCAGCACCTCCAGGGAGCACCGGCGCAAGCCCCAGACCCCATATGGGTCAGTACCAGGTGTTCGGAAAGAAGCACTCGCTGCTGCAACCGAGTCCTAATTCTCTGAAAGCAAAGCAGCAGGATGTTTATTGACCAGGGTGAGAAAAGCTATAGCTAGGCAATAAAAGTTATTATGATAAAGGAACAGACTGTACTCTCTGCTCTCTGAACACCTTCTGACTCTCTGACAGCTTTGCACCAGTATAATGCAATAAAACTCACTTACACTGAGCATTTTCTTCTCCTTTGTCTTTGTTTTACTAGGGAATTATTTGCTACTTTTTGTCAACACCTAACTGCACTTCTGAGAACAGCTGTTTGGACGGATGCTGTGAGTACCTCAGGAGGTTTTTGGATCCCAGTCTTAGGAGACTTACCCCATAAACAACTTGTAGAACACACAAAAAATTAACAAGGTCAAAAAAACCCACCAAGTTCAGTTTTTTCTCACATGTATAATGCAAATGCCAGTTTGTGCCGTGAACTATTTCTAACATCATCTGACAAAGAAACCCACCTGGTCATTCAATTAACAAAAGGGATTTAATGAAGGTGCCAGTACTTCCTAAGGAGACATTCCCTGAAAAAGCATAAAATGATGCACTCAAACCCAGACTTTTTTCCTCACCTGGGTTGGCTGCTGGACCAGAGAAAGAGGGACTTGGTCCCGCACACAATGCCAGAGCATCCCTCCCAGTGCTCTCTGCTGCCTGCCTCCCCTTCCCCTGCCGCCGGCTCTTGCAGCCGGCAGCCTGCCCTGCTCCGTGGTACAGAGGGAGGAAGGGCTCCTGGCCTCCAGCCCTGGCAAGCGTTCCCAGGAGGTGAGCCGAGAGGTGCTCCCGGGCCCTCCCTAGCTCGTCCCTCAGCCCTTGTTAGGAGATTCCCCCGGCAATAAGCCCGGCGCTGCTGGGCCCTGAGGTAGAGCGTTTGCTCCCTTACACATCTCTGTGTCCCCCCTTCACGGAAAAGCTCTCCTTTCGCTCGGGACGGAGGTCTGAGGAAGAAAAATGGTCACCCTGGAAATTGGCTGTCACATTTGCAAGGCTCTTTTGTAAATCTTCGCTGACGCCTCTTTTCTTCCCTGTTTTACTTCTTGTGCTTGTCAGGGTTTGTGGTTCTTCCCAGAGTCTCAAATACGATATGTCTTTCCCTGCATTTCTGCTCCCCATACCAGCCTGTTCCCCAAAGGGTGCAATGTGGGGGACACCTCTGAGCACAAGCCCAGGAATGGGGTGCACTGCAGCCAGCAGAGAGAGCCAAAGAGCACAGATTGTCCTATTTATGGTCCGTGTCTGTAAGAGCAGATGCTTCGGATGGGTGTCCTCTGTGCCAGGGGCTGTCCGAGCTCTGGCTACCACCTCACTGCAGGGAGAAGGGCTGGAGACAGGGGCCCCGCAAAGAGGGGCTTTCCATGGAGCAACCATTTCGGGGGCCGGAACCATGTGAGGACGCAGACAGTGCTGCTGCACTGACAGATTTTTTCCCCCAAACTAAGTGCCTGCTTTTCATTTCTAAAGGGCATTTCTCATGTCAGAGTTGCCAATTTTTAATGGGTTAGAAGAAAGTTAAATAACATGAAAGTAAGTGAGCTGTTCTATCTAGGACTAAATGCAGTGGGGTGTGTTCTAACGGCAACCTGTAAGAAATTGCTTCCATGCAAATCTCCTTCCCCTGACATTTTTTGTTGTTGTTCAGCATCCAAAACCACTCCTTATTCCCTCAGCTTTTCTAAAACTTCACAGTCTAAGCAGCAACAGAGGGGCAGAGGGAGGAAGAGCTGTGTCCAGTAAAAGGCCCAGGGGACCAGATGGCCTGTGGTGGTGGCACTTTGGCACAATATGTGGCAGTCACCGTTTCCCAGACATGAGAGCTCCAGGCTGCAGGAGACAGCATCTTCCATGGCTTGAATAAACAGCCCTCGGAGGCAATGGGGGCTAGAGGTGATGTTACCTGTGCTGATGTCTTCTCCTCCCAGCTACAAGAAGTGGTCCTGGACCTCGGAGTCTCAGATGCTCCTGCAGGAAGAGCGGTAGCTGTGCATGGCAACGGGACACCACCATACCATTGTGGCTCCCCGTGGGCTGTCCCCCCCAGCACAGCCAGGTCACATCAACCTCACAATGGCTGGTGGTCCCCAGGCTGTTCCGTGGGCTCCATGCACCCTGCCAGGAGGGGCCCGAAGTTGCTGCCCTAACATCTCCATCCCCTCATCATGGCCTAATGGCAGGGACAAGCAGTAATACTCTCTTGGTCCTGGTTTAGGGTCCTTGGAAGAAAACCCCACCATCCCTGGAAGGACAGAGGCCAACAGCAAACAGGAAAATTGGGCTTAAACAACATGTTTGAACCAGAGCTCTCAGCAGAAGAGTGTGGGGAAAAGGCGGCATCTGTTCTCCCTGAAACCTGCATACAGCATTTGGAAAGCAATGACTGGAAAGAGAGGATTTCCAGCATGGATATCCTTCAGAAGACTGTCAGGGAGATGAAGAAAAGTGAGATACCATGCCAAGCCCTGGTGAGACTGCTGTCACAAGGACGCAAGGAAACAAAGCTCCAGGTGATGGAGAAGAAACTTCACACCATTGCCTTGCTAGCCCAGAAAGGGGACTTCTCCAGAACATCTGCTCAAATTGTCCTGGAAAGTGTGGTGGAAATGGTGGGAGATGTGTTATGCAGCAACAATGCTCAAGGAGCCCTGACAGCTATAGCAGAGGCATGTTCATTGCCTTGGACTGCAAAGACCGCTATGTTGTTGGCCTTCTCACAGAATAACTCCAGGATCCATTCCAAGATCTTGGACTGGTTGTCAAATGCAATTCTGGAGTTTGGCTTTGCAGGGATGGAGGCCAAGACACTGGTCAGTACCCTGAAGATTGCTCTTGCTGCTGTTCACTCAGGTGTGCAGAGATCAGCCATCACTTTGCTGGGGGTTATTTACCTGTACACGGGAGACTCACTGAGAGCGCTGATTGAGAGTGAAGAGCTGCCCCTTCTTCCCCAGATACATGCTGAGCTGGAGAGGCTCCACGGACAGGTCCCACCAATTCCCAGTCGTGCCAACCCCAAGCCATGCCTAGATTACAGAGCCCAGGAGGTCCCAGGGGATCACAGAAGGCCTGAAGCCATAGACATTGGTGACAGGATCACACCAGAGCTGGTGTCAAAGCTGCAGGAGAAGAACTGGACCATCCAAAGGGAGGGCCTGGAAGAGGTTGCAGGCATCATTCAGGATGCCAGATTCATCCAGCCAAACATAGGAGAGCTCCCAAGAGCCCTGAGGGCTTGTCTCTGCAACTCAAACCCCACCCTGGTACAGATAGCCCTGAGGGTCCTTCAGCAACTGTCCACAGCCATGGGTTCAAACATCAAACAGCACATGAAGGACTTGGGCTTTCCCCTCATTGCTCTGTTTAGGGAAAGCAAAAGCAGCATGAGAGCTGCTGCCCTGGCTGCCATGAATGCCTGGACTGCACAGATCAACATATTGGAGTGGCTGGATGGGCAGGACATTTCAGAAGATCTAGGTGAAGAAATGCCTTTACAGAAGCAAGAGCTGGTGCAGTGGCTGACTGAACAGCTGCCAACCCTCAAGTCAGCTCCCTCGGACCTGCTTCGGTGTGTGCCTCACCTCTACTCTTCCCTGCAGGACAGCAACAGGGACGTGCAGACAGCCTCACAGGCAGCCCTGCCTTTTTTCATAATGCACCTTGGCTTTGAGAAGATGACCGAAGCCACCGGTGAGCTGAAGGCAGCTGCAAAGGACCACATACTTGCGATACTAGAGAATGTCAATGACAATCCTTCAGCCCAGTCCGCTGCTTCTGCTAAGTCACTTTCCAGACACCCTAGAGTCACCGCCATGACCACTTTCCCCTCTGTTCTAACCACACCACCTGCAGCAACAGCCTTCTCTTCACAAGCATTAGCTAAAGAGCCAGCGCCCAAAACCAGCAGAGAGGAAAAGCAGGTTCCCAAGGAGTCCAAGTCAGGAGAAGCAGTCCTGAAACACACAGGTGCAGCCAAGGGAAAAGCACAAATTAATTCCACTGTGATGGATGGGGTCAGCAAACTGGGACCTATCTTCATCATTGTCCCCGAGGGGAAAGAGCAGAGAATGAAGGATGAGAAAGGCAGCAAAGTGCTGCAGTGGAACTTCACTGCTCCCAGCGACAGGTACGTCAAGCAGCTGAAATCTCAGATGAGCAGCTGTGTGTCCAGAAGCTTCCAGGTGGAAATGTTCCACTCCAGCTTCCCGCACCACATCAAAGCCTTGGCCATCATGGCCAGGCACTTAGAGACAGAGAAGGAAGGAGTTATCAGCTGCCTGGACCTGATCCTGAAATGGCTCACCCTGCGTTTCTTTGACACCAACACATGGGTTCTTATCAAGAGCCTAGATTACCTCAATCTGCTGCTAACCTTGCTGATCCAAGAAAAGTACCAGCTGATGGACAATGAGGCCTTTTCCTTCCTCCCATACCTGGTCCTGAAGATGGGGGAGCCAAGGCAAACTGTTCTTAAATTGGTGCATGCTGTCCTGAAGAGAATGTGCCTGGTGTATCCAGCTAAGAAGGTGTTTGGCTTTCTCATGGAAGGCATCAAGTCCAATAACACTAAGCAGCAGGAAGGCTGCCTGGTGGAGGTGGGTTATCTCCTTGAAACATATGGCCTGGATGTATGTGAGCCGAGCCCTAGCAAAGCTTTGAAGAGGATAGCTGCCTTCCTTGGAGACCAAGACAGTGCTGTTCATGGTGCTGCTCTAAACATTATGGTCACAGCTTGCAAAACTCATGGGGAAGCCCTGTTGAAAATGGTTGGGGATCTTCCTGAAGAACATATGAGGATGCTGGGACAAATTGCAAAACAGGAACCTGGCAGGTCAAGGGTTTCTTCAGCAAAGTGTTTCAGTGAGAAGCCTCAGCACGATTCAAACACAAGATCTGAAGTCTCCTGTCAGCATGCAGGAAATGCACTCTCAAAGCTAGAGCCCACCCGCTCTCAAGGACGAAATTCCAATATGGTGGATGTGGCTCCTCAAACACAGCCTCCACGTGTAGGTGAGCAAGCAAGCAGGCTGGTCTCCAGAAAATACAGTCTCTTTAGACTGAAGGATATCATTCAGCTAGAAACAATCCCTGAATTCCAAACCCTGCCTGTCTCCTCAGACACTGATGACACATGTCATAACATGACCTTCACCATTAACTCCCTTATTTGCCGCATTAGCAGTGATGATACTGACACCAGCATCCAGGCAATGAAAGAAACTGAGGAGATCCTGAAACAGAAGAACAAAATAGAAGCCATGTCTGGGCACATTAATGAGTTCCTTGTAGCCAGCTTTCAATCATTCAAGTTTACCAACCAGCAAAAGGAAGCAGATAAGAAACGAGGGAAGGAACAAATCATTCTGCAATGTAACCGTGTCATCCAGGTCTGTAACTGTGTCTTCCAGGAGAAGAAACTGGCTCAGGAGGCCTCAGTGGAAGTGCTTAAGGATGTAATGAACAAGCTCTTTACCTTAATGCTAGACTTCCTGGACGGAGACCTGGAGGAAGATCGGAAGATCATACAATCCATTAATGTCCTCATGAAGAGAGTGTTGGAAAAATCTGACCAGACGAGGATTTTTCGTGCCTTGCTGAAGCTGCTCCAAGGCAGCCTGACTGCTGAGGGCAGCCCAGATAAGTTTTCTGACCTGTTGGTCAAGTGTCTGTGGAGGACCACATGGCTTCTCCCAGGCACCATCAGCACCATCAACCTGGATGAAATCCTGCTGGATGTCCACATGCTCATGAAGGCCCTCTCAAAGGAAAAACTGAGGCAGCGCACAAACAAACTCCCGCTGTGGACCCTGAAAACTCTGCTGCACAACTTGTGCAAGCTGAAAGGAGTGAGGATCCTGGACCACCTCACCCTGATTGAGGACGCAGCTGGCTCCGAGGTGGAAGCTTACCTCCGAAAGACCGTCAGTCCTACTGCCAAGCAGGGGGCAAAGGAAACAGCTGTAGGAGCAGGGGAGGAGGTCGCCTGGGCAGCTCGCAGGGTTGCAAAGGACAAAGCAGGTGATGTTTTAGAGAGTATCTTCTAGAAAATTTGCTCCAAGAAGAGTTTGAGGGACGGTCTAGAGGAGTTATATGAATGTAAGAAAAAATGGCCTGAGGGAAGTTGGAGTCTTTCCTAGACAACCTCTCCCTCTTCTTGCAGAGCTACGTGAAGCAAAGCCTGGCCACCATCTGGACAGAATAGGACACCAGAGAACATCTTCCTCCTCCTCCCTTGGGGATGTACCCTGAGGTGGAAGCATCTCCCCTTAGATCAACGGGGATCCCAGGAGGGACCCTAAAGGGGAAGGAGGTGATGCCAGCCTGCCACCTGGAAAACCTGCCATTCACCTGCAGCAACAACACAGCCTTGAGAAGAAGACAGCCCACAGCAGGCTCCCTGCCAGTCAGCTCCCCTTGAAGGATGCCAATGTCTTGCTTCTCCCTCCTGGGAGAGCACTGGGACCTCAAAACTAGCCAGCCCCCCTCCACACACACAGCGTGAACCACGAACCAATAAAGGAAAAAACTCCAGCATGAATACTGTGTGAGTTATCTGTGCACTGGCACCCCAGGGCTGCAGCCCCCAGAAGCCGGTTCCAGTTCCTGGTGATGGCTCTGTGCTTTTGTTCAGAAGAACAAAGAGTGGGGCAGGTAGCGTTGGGGCACAGGTACTCAGCTGGGGAGCACTAAAAGCATGTGGGTACCTAGGGAGGTGTCAGTCCAGCTCAGGCTGATCATCTTGGGTGAGCGTGCGGAGGCTGATCCCTTTTCAAGGGGTGCAGGTAAATAGAAAGAAGAGCAAATTACTGCTTTTTCCAAAGCCGAAGAGGAGACAGGTCTTAAGACCAGGGGATGTGCAACCCAGGCAAAGGGAAGAGGGTTCCCAGGTTCCCTGTGTGCTGCAGGGAAGAGCTATATGGTTTGCTTTGTTTCCAGAGCTCAAAGTCTTCATGTTTCCATGTCACAGCACAACTTTTTAGCCTTCAAAAAAATAAGGTGGGTGAGAGTGATACCTTGGAGCAAAACTGAAACCAGAGCACAAAAATCTGGCCAGGGCAGAGAAGCAGAAAACCAGCTGGCATACTGACCCTGCCCGGATAACCTTCACAGGGGTCCTTCTGACATAGGATTCTTTTAGCAATCAAAACATTCACAGTTAGTAAAGTATCAGGCCGTGTCCTGGTTCTCAGCTGGGAGCTGTCTGAAGAGAGCAGGGCTTTCAAACAGCATCTCTGCCTTTCTGCACAATGGCCACCAGCAGCACAATGAGCCTACCAAAGGCAAAAGTTGCAATAGGAAATTCATTAGGGAAAGAGATTTGTACAAGTTTGTTTTGTCTTAGGTAAAATCAATAAGACATAGACTCTCAAACTCACTTCCACTTGCCAAACTGAAAGAGATCAAGAAAGGAGAGCTGCTATGGACAACTGCAGAATGTCAATGCCTCGTCCCAGTCCATCCCTTCCACCAAGGAGCACGCTGCTATTCTCATATAAAACCACTCTGATTTGTCTTTAACACCCCTCTTGCCTGTAAGTTCCTGAAGACAGGAGTCCCCAGCTTTGTGTCAGGTATAACAGTAAGCACTTCAAGGATGCTCACTAAATTACAAGGCTTATTTACTAATAGACAATTCAGCCAATTACGAAATGCTATTAACGGTTTGTACTCAGGCAGAGCGAGCTAGCTGCCTGGTGAACACGGTAAACCAATATTTTTAATTAAAATAAGAAAAAAGGAATACGCAGTCTGATTACTGGCCAGCAAGAAAAATACACCCCAGAGATCTCAAAGTGTAATTACCCTTTCTGAATGCCCAAAATGACTTGTTTGCTGCAAACTATAATTCTCTCTAATGCCGCTACAAAGTCATGGCCACCCTCTCACCTACCCCATTCATCCAGTGCTGTACCTACCCAGTGGCTGCTCCAGTACCCCCAAAATCAAGCTCTGGTACATCTATACCTAGTTTCTGCCTTATTTTCTGGCTGGGTAGCTGGAGAATTCACAATGAGAAGATGGCTGAAGCCTCTACAGTTTCTATTCTTTGATTTCTTCCTGCTCTGTCCTTGGGACACCCTCTCTTTTTGTGCTAAAGGACATAAGCTTTGAGGCTGGATTGGAGCTGTGTAGTTATATGCAACACAACTGGGTGCCATTTATGTGGCCTTCCAAAAGTAAATTCATACCCATGTTGAGCTGCGAGGTCAGGCAACTGGACTAGCTGTTCCAGGAGGTTTCCTTCAATGCTGTGCTCCCTTTTTGCTGGTGGCCAGTGCCCACAAGCAGCTGCTTTTACAGCTTCCTCTCCACCAAGTCCTGGAAATGATCTGTACAGATGCACAAACATCATTCTAGCACAGTTACCTGGGAGGGCTGTCCCTCTGCTGCCCTGTCACTCAGTCTACACTGAAACTTGCCCAGTAATAGCATTCCCCTTGCAAAACCCTCTCTGCAATGTGCTATCACCAGGCTGTCCTCCTGACCCATGCTGCAGCTGCAGTGCTGAATCTGGTACACTGCTAGAGGAAAAGACATTAACTAGCAGACAGCACTGATATGCTGAGGCCACACACTATGTTGTAGCGAAGGGACACAGGCAGACGCCTCTTCTATAATGCTCAAGGCCTAATCCATTCCTTAAGAGTTCGAGAGACTGTAGAAAATGGAGGAAAGTCAAGTGTTTGGAAGCCTTGCAGTATTTCCCAGGCAGACAGACTATTCATCGTGATGCATGACGTTATCAGACTGCCTCAGTGCCCTTGTCAGCAGTCAGAAACCTCCCGTAGTGGGTGCAGCACAAAGTCAGAGCAAGTGACAGTCCCTGTCCTGCAGATATTACATGTGACAGGAGATAAGTGCATCAGCAAAGATGCCCTAGAGTCCTA
Organism: Sagittarius serpentarius; assembly: GCA_034782735.1. NCBI lineage: Eukaryota > Metazoa > Chordata > Aves > Accipitriformes > Sagittariidae > Sagittarius > Sagittarius serpentarius. Next base: position 30,742,805 of record JAVKLA010000084.1, read on the forward strand.
CAGGAGCAAGTAGCCTCTTGAATATTCTCAGCACGTTCTCGTGTGTGCCCCACAGCACAGCCCCCGAGTAGCAATCACGATGATCTACAAGTTATTTTTGCTTGCACCTCCTTGCCCCTGGCAGAGAACAACATGCAGTGGGGTATCATGGTCCAGCATGGGTCTAGGTGCTTATTCTGGATTTTACCCAATAGTCACATTCGGGTGGTGTTAAGAAAGAAAGTGAGGCTTAGAAATATGCTGTCACTCCGATCTGGACAGTGGAGGTCTGTGCCCTGGAAGAGCTATTTCCAGCACATGAAACCCAGCCTGCCAGGAAATCATGCCTTCTGCCAGGGAAATTTTACATTTTTAGAGATTCCCCCAGAGAGAGAGGAGCAGGTTCCTGCCTGGGAAGCAACGGTTAAGGAACAGGTCTTAACACACAGGATGAAACTTTGGGGTCCTGTGACGCTCCTGCCAACACCACATCCTGAGGTTTGCTGGATAGCAATTCAATTTTCCCCCATCCTGCCTCCCAGACAGCCAGTCCTCCAGGCTGTTCATCCTCCCCCACAGCCCTGGGGAGGAGGAAAGAGCAAAAGAGCACTTGGGTCAGGAGGCGAAGAAAGAGAGCTGCAAAGAGCTCATAAGGGAGAGCTGACCTGGTACCTTTTGCTCTTTACTGGTTCAGTCCTCTTCCATTTGCTGGAATCATGACCAAACTGCATGCTCAGGAGATAGCAGGGTCAGGGAGATCAATGAATTATAAATAAATACAGTATAAACAAATCAATCAGAGGGATAAAAACATTCGACAGAGCCACACTAATTAAAAATATAATAATCCAGATAGTGGACATTTATTTAAAATGGTGCAATTACAGCTTTTAATCATCCAGGTTTAAATTAACAGCAGCAGCAAAGTGGCTGTGCAAACATGTTCTCTGTAATGAACTCATATTAGAAAGCCAGCTTGGCGATCTCTCCCTCTCTCAGGCTAATTCTCCCTCCTCTCGTTGTAAAATAACCTTTTGGTGTCATTTTCTTGTAGAGTCTTGAAGATGAAGACACAATATTGGAGCTAAATTAAATCCCCTTCACATATTTCTCTTCTTTCAAGCTGTAAAAATTGCTGGTATCAGTCATTCAGTCTCTAGTGCTGACGCAACCACACTTGAGGAGAACATCTGGGGGCCCCAAGAGTCATTATAGGGAAAATAAAATCCTATATTACAATCAGTCAGCAATTAAAAGGCAGGATGAGGGAGGGCCAATCCTGCAAGATGCTGAGCAGGCTTGGTGGGGAAATCAAATGGCAGACTTGTGATGCTCTGGGGCTCTTTTCTTCCTCACTGGGTCGATTGAGAGGACACTAGGAAATTTCTGAATGTGCTCCTGCCCAGCACAAATGGTCTTGGAAGTAGCTTGTGTTAATTCAGGTCAGCGCTGATCCAGAGGTCACAGGTTTAGTACCTACTCACGACCAGCTAGCCCGGTCTGTGGAGCCATGGGACCAATCTTGCCTTGGCTTGGCAGGTCCCAGCCGCGCTTGGCAGTCGAACAGGTACGGTGTGGCTGAAGGCAATGCTCCGTTTGCCATGTGAAGCCCCTGTGGTTAGAGTGGGCTCGATGCAGGCACAGGCAAACCAGAGACATGAAAGCTCCCTGCACCCGGCATGGTTCTCACTTAGCAAAGTGATGGGTCTTATCTGCCCTGGGCAACTGTCTTGGTCTTTCTCCCACATAGGTACCTACCCCTGCCCTGTAAAAGCATCTTTCCTACAGCAGAGCCCAGCGTCTACCAGCCAAGAGGCTGACAAGTGCTCAGTGCAGTGATGGAAGGGAGCAGATTTAGAAATATTGCAAGTAAAACTGTTGCGGGCAAAGCCTTCCAGTCACGGCTGTCCAGAGGTGGGTTTGAACCAGCAGCCAAGGAGAGGCAACTGGCTGCAAGAGCTCTCCTGGACTGCCACCTCTCCTCCCTGACAGCTCTGTCCCCTTGTCATGGTCTGCACAGGGAGAGTCACAGCAGGGCAGAAACAGCCCCAGAAGTTCCTGAGCTCAAGACTCGGCTTCCAGCGATGGCCCCGACATGTCTGTCCCACAGCTCGTGCCGGTGACAGTGCGGTGCTGGTCCTTCTCACAGCGTTAGGATGCTCCACGTCTCAGCTGGATTTGCTTAAAGGCTGCAAGGAAAGGGACAAGAAGAAAAAAGCATGAGGAAAAAAATAATTTTGGAAGTGTGGAAAGATTTCTGTGTGGGAAATGAACGCACCATGGGGAGAGCGTATGGGTGACTCTGTGTGTGTGCGCTTGTGCATGCCGACACATGTACTTCTGCCTACGTAAGTCACGGCTCCTTCCGGAGCTGCTCACCCACTCCTGGTTTTTGGCCGTTGTCACCAAACAAAGTTACCTACCCGCATCCATAGTCCTGAGTACACATTTAAAATGAGGAGCCTTTTGGAAAGAGAATTTCATCTCTCTAATTAGCAGCAAACCCTCCTCTCTTTCCTGTTTACCCCAAGGGTGTGCAAACATACAGCAAGAGAGCGAGAGTCACACAGTCCTCACTGCCACAATGGGCTGTGTAATTACCTGGCCTGCACATTAAGATTAATAAATATTAACTTTACTTGTGTTTTTACTGTCCACCTAAGATGGAAACAATGAGCTTTACTACTTAATCAAATTAGAGCTATAAAATTATTTGCCTTTTGGAAGGTTCATTTCTGTTTTGCTGGCAATTAATGTTGATGATTTGAGTCCCATCTTTAAAACTATTTGAAATATGGAAAATGGCAGAAATGCCACAGTGCATTAATGGAGCCATAACACACATCAGGTAATAAAGCATGAAAAGCTTGTTTACTTTGAGTACTCTAATTATTTGAGAGCTTTTTTAAAAAAACAAACCCAACATGTGAAAACTTCCATTTCATTTGAATTAATTTTTAAAAACAAACAGAAAAAAAAAAAAGGAAATAAACCCTCCCTGCAGCCAGGCCAGGTCCCAGGCAGACAGCGAGGAGCGAATTTTCCCTCTTGTTTTTCTCTTGCTTCTCCCTCTTCAGGGTGCGCAGGGCAGGGTGGGACCACTCACACACTGGATGCTCACGCAGCCGCTCCTGCACTTTCTCTTAAAACATCTCAAGGAATCAATGCACCATCTCGTAGGAGACTCCCAGCCTTCGCTAAGCTGTGGGGGACAGAGTCACTGTCATTGCCTGGTCTGAGAGACCCAAAAAACCTTTCAAACCTTTAGCACACAACCAGAAAGTATTCATCAGTTGTACCTGAGTCTGAGACACAGATCTCCAATGAGGCAGAGTGCAGCTCCCGTGGCTTCCTTGCCTCTGCAGAACTAGCAAGGTTTAATTCCTCTTCTTTTCAAACCAGCACCAAAGCAGCAGAACAACTGAGGCAGGATGGGACCTCTGGAGGTCTCTGGTCCTCCCCCCCGCACAAAAGGGCCAACTTCAAAGTTAGGTCATGTTGCTCTGGGCCTTGTCCTGCTGAGTTTTTAGTATCTCCAAAGACAGAGATTCCCCCACCTCTGCCCTGTCTTGGGACCACTCCACTCGTTATGAACGTGGTTTTTCATTATACCTCATTGGCATTGCCCCTGCTGCAGCCTATGCCCATGGCCTCCTGTTGCTGTGCACCTCTGAGGACAGACCAGCTCCAGCCTCTCAGGTCCCTCATCAGTAGCTGAAGCCAGCAACGAGATCCTCCTTGTCTTTCTTGTCTTCAGGCTCAAACCCAGCCCTTCCACCTCGCCTCGTACATGTGCCTTCGCCATCTCAGTGGCTTCTCACAGTCTTTCTCCAGCTCACTGTGCTTCAAGCCAGATGGTCCGGCCACTCCTCCCCACACCTGCTGGTCCTCCCATCCCATTTGCACCTCCACCATTTGGCTACAGCCACACAGATGACAAAATTACATGGAAGAGACCAAATGGCTGATACCAATGAGAGGAAGCATGGCCAAATCCTTGCATTCCTCCCTTGACGTGACTCAGCAATGCCAACAGGCTGGCTAGGGCCGACCTCTCCCATACAGCAGTTATGCTCCTGTATATATCCAAGCACACAGTTTCCCTGACTGGTTGCCTGCGTCTTAGTGAGTTCTCCTCCGTGGCCTGGCTGGTGGAGGTCTTAGCCTGGCCCAGCCTGGGTGACACAGGTTATCTTGCACACTCTCACCCTGGTCTGATCAGGTAGCACCATACAACTGGTTGGCACAGGATTAGCTCAAGACCTTTGTGACCACACAAAGAACAAGGCAGTGCAGAATCTGACCCCAGATCTGATGCCCTGGTTTTTCTAAAGCACAACTATTCTCCCTGTTGCAGTGTATGGATTGCTTCACCAGCCAAGCGTATTTGCAAGCCTATACAAGCCAAGATAAATTTGCCCCCAAAGTAATAACTTTTCAATTACCTTCATTATTCCTTGCTCAACACACGAACAGCACAGCACCTCTTGAGGGAGCAGCTGAGTATTTCTCTCCAGGGTGCACATTTATTATTTTAAGAATCATTTAATTTTCCATCTGAACAAAAGGGGCGAATGTAGGTCCTGAATGACTCCAGGGCCCCGTTCAATACCTTGCCACGTTATCCATCATGGCAATTATACATGGTAATTCATCTCTGAGAAACTTCAATACGCAGATCTGAGAGCATCTGAGGTACCTGGCATGGCTCACAACTCTGGGAGCCCGTGGAAAGAAGGCATCACGACTGGGAAGCATGCCATTATGCGCAAGAAACTCAGGCTAAGTCTTTAGTAAGGGGACTTCTAGCATACCAGCAACCTGCAGCCTGGCTTTCCAATGCCTCTCCCGAACTCTGCCTTCCCACAGCACACACCCATCCCTGCAAGTCCCACTGCTGGGGCCAGTGTGATTTACGGTATTTATGCAGTGATGCTCTTCAGAAGGGGTTCCCGGTTGGGTCAGGATGAAGGTGCTGCCAGTGTGAGAAATGTGACTAAATGCCACCAAGGCAAATAGCGCAATAGAGAAAATACTTACTCTCTGGGATCTGCAGAGCTGCACTGTCTCTTCATGAAAGTGACCTGCAAGGCTTGAACCAAAACCCACTGAGGGACGAGGAGAAAACTTTAATTACAATTTCCATACCTAAAGGAAATACCAAGACAGCTCTGATCTTATAGCTGAGGTGTTTCCCTGCCTCCAGCTGCTCTCTGCCACCTTTATTTGCCTTCCAGTATCCATTTAGAAAAAGCTGCTGGGCTAGAGATGCTACTGTGGGCTGTGAGTTCATCTTTGGCATAGATCTAGCCAGGATTACGTCTCCAGGATTTTCCAGATCCTGCTTACATGGCTGCTTATTGGTGTTGTGAATATAGCCCTGGTCTGTAAAGCAACTCAGGGATGAAGCTGGGCCCTGCAGGAGTGCAAGTAGCTGCAGAGTGCTTATTCAGGAACTCTCCCCACTGACTGGGACTGGGTGGACTCCTGTCAGCACAAGAAACAGCCTCAGATGAAGCAACAGCACTGTCGCCAGGCTCAGAAAACAATGAGAATCTTAGCTTGCTTCAAAGTGCTTTGGTAACAGGTACGTGCCTCATGCTGAGAGGCCACTGCATCCTTGCACAAGCGCAACTGCTGGTGCCCAAGGACAGGTACCCCTGAGAGATCCCCCTCCATGTTGCTAACACGTGTGGCAGCGCTCAGCAGCGATAAAAGCAGATGGTACCCCGGGCACGCAAGTGATGTCCTGACTCTGTGCTCACACCTCTAAGGAATATCCCCCCTCCCAGCCCCCTGAGCCCATCGCACAGGCAGACTGGCTGTAGGTCACCTGTCACCAGACATAAGAGATGGTTGTTCCATTGGAGAGTTAAAGGTTAGCAGAACAGAGCAGTATTTTGCATTGGGTGACACTTGCCTCCTTATGGTTATTTCTTATCCTGTCCCCGGCACGCTCCTCTGCCCAGGCAGGTCACTGGAGTGAGCATCCTTGCAGACCTCAAGGACGGGATGGCTTGAGTCCTTACAAAAGAAAAAGCTGAAAGTCAGTCCCTGGGATTTTACTTCTCTGAGTCTCAGGAAGATTAAAGGCAGTAGAAAGTCTGGTTGCATGTTGGTCTTTGGTTGGGGGAAGCCAAGCAACAGAGAAGCAGGGGATTTTAGTGAATTCTTAGGACTAGAAATACTAATCTGACCATTTCTTTTGACCTTCTGGACTACACAGTTCAGAACTCCACTCAGAAATCCAGTGAGCACTCCTGATTGAATGAACCATGTATTTTTAGGGAGGTTTCCCATCAGTGTTCAGGCTGTTGGGCACCTGCAAACCTGAAAAGTCCTGGTGCTGCTGCAATTCCGAGACGATCTCGGAACAGCCTGTATGGAGGCCTCGGTCCCCTCCAGCTAGGGTACTTCGGCAGGCACAGAAGGTCCAGCAGGCCACATTGGAAAAGCCACTTGAAAGTCTCCGAGATACAGACTCAGGGAATAAAATGTATTAGATAAGCTGGTATTACAGACCAGATGTGCTCAGAGCAAGATCCACCCATGAGGCTATGCCAATTTGCACGTCAGCAAGGAAACCCTGCTGTAAATGAGGCAGTGGGTTTCTTTAGTTTTCACCTAGACAGTCCGGTTTCTTTGTGGCCCTGCAGGAGCTGATGGAGCTAAAGGGGTTGCTGAGTTCACTGGGTGCCTCCTTGCTTGGAGACCAGCACATCCTCTCCCTGTACCCGACCCTTTTGCTGCAGCGGTCCCTGGGACTGCATTGATGCGGTAGCATTTGCAGGGGTCCAACACTCAGGGCAAGCCCCAGGGAGAGCAGCAGAGCTCCCTTTACCTTCATTTGTTCCTCATTGTCACAACTGTTGCAAAGCAGCTCTCTGGCATTTTCCTGGGTACGAGGACATGTCCAGGTGTGAACCTGTGCCTGGCTCTGGTCCTTTTTGCAAGGAGGAGCAGGCAGCAAAGTGAGTTGAAAGGGTGGAAATGACAAGCAGGGCTGCATAACACATAGTTGAGTTCTCCACGGAGCTCACGGGAGGTAACATGAAAGTTTGGCTAATTGGAAAATCATCTCAGTCGGCTGTGGAGGTAAAGGGCTGCTCCTGAATTATCACTGCTCAGAGAGCCATTACTAACAGGGGAGAAGAGAAAAGGTATCTCAAGTGTTTGCATTCCCTGCTATTTTCCTCTCTTTTCTCTGTTCAACTGGTAAATAATTGATTTCTTTACAATTCCCCAAATTATGACAGGCCTGGAAATACCTAGCTGTTGTCTCATTTAGCAAAGAGTCCCCCATGGTGCCAAAAAGCATACAGGTCACTCAGCTCAGTTAGGAGAGAAGCATGACAATGCTCAGATGCTATCATTCCCAGTATCATCCTCCATCAAATTGTCCAAGGGCTACAGCTTTTCTGCATCCCTTCCCAAAGCTGCATTTCTTTTACTGAAAGTGGGTGCAACCATGGGCAACCATCTCCTCTGCCTGTATGAACAGGAGCAATCCCCCTGTCACCCCGCTGCTGCTCGCTGCCTGGTGTTACACTCCGTTTGCACCTAGGAGCACAAGAACAGGTCTGAAATTGGACTCAGTCTGTAATGTGCATGTTTTCTGCCTAAGATGAGGTCTCGCATCCTCTGAAAGAGCCAGGTGCCAAGTAACTGATGACCATTGAGTTTCTTACATGTCCAGTTCCTCCCATTTCTGAAGGTTTAGATCTGTGCACCAAAACATTTGGCTGGTGTATTTTAAGCCAACAGTTTGCTGTCTGACACAAATCAGAACGCCATATTGTCCTGGTTTCAGCTGGGATAGAGTTAATTGTTTTCCTAGTAGCTATTACAGTGCTGTGTTTTGGATTTAGTATGAGGAGAATGTTGATAACACCCTGATGTTTTCAGTTGTTGCTCAGTCGTGTTCAGACTAAGTCAAGGACTTTTCAGCTTCTCCTGCCCAGCCAGCAAGAAGGCTGGAGGGGCACAGGAAAAGTGGGAGGGGACGCAGCCAGGGCAGCTGACCCAAACTGGCCAAAGGGGTATTCCATACCATGTCACATCATGCCCAGTATATAAACTGGGGGAGCTTGCTGGGGGAGGAGCGCTGCTCGGGAGCTAACTGGGCATCGGTCGGCAAGTGGTGAGCAAATGCATTGTGCATCGCTTGTCTTGTGTATTCCAATCCTTTCATTATTATTGTCATTTTATTGTTGTTATTAATGTCATTGTTAGTTTCTTCCTTTCTGTTCTATTGAATTGTTCTTATCTCAACCCACAAGTTTTACCTTTTTTCTGATTCTCTCCCCCATCCCACTGGGTGGGTGGGAAGTGAGTGAGTGGCTGCGCGGTGCTTAGTTGCTGGCTGGGGTTAAACCACGACGCATATTCAGGTGAATATTTCCCAAACTCTAGTCAGGTTTGCAAGAAGGCTCACGTTTTCCTCTAACCACCTTGGTGCACTCCTGCCACACAAAATACATAGAGGGCTCAGCGAGGCAATGTCAGTACCCGGGTCCCTTTGCCAGCAAGGTTCTTTAGAGTAGCCAGAAGACCCTCTTTGCTGCTCTGCTTAAACCTTTGCAAAAGGCTAAATCAGCATGTGTGCAAATACAAAACATGGCATGTGTAGCCCTTTTATCTTTGCCTCTGTCTCCCTCTTGAAAAACAAAGCACCTAATTCTAATTGTGTAGACTGACTGTCAGCTGAGGATACGACAGCGGTCTGAGCTGCAGAGGAAGGGGCTTAGCAGATTTTTCAAGCAGTGTGGGGTGGGCTTTTTCCAGGAAGACCAGAGCATATCAACACTGCCAGACACATGAAATAAGGGAGAACCACTGTGTTTTGGTAGCACTGACAGACCAAGGAACTCTGTAGGGATGCTGATCTCACTGGGTCTTGCACAGACAAAGATGCAGTACAATGAACTTTCTTCCAGCGCAGTGTTTAGAGGATGCTCTTTGTTTCCTTTTGCTGGTGATGGGAGAATAGCCACTATCAAACATCTGACACCATGCAGGGGACCCAGAAATAACAAGAAAATAACATGGTTAATTAGCCTCATGGATTATTTTAACCAGCTCCCTCTGGAATACCCTTGTTGAACAGGGTTAGATTTCTTCCCCGCCCCCCATAAAAGATCCTCACATTTAATTACACCAGAAACCTGGCTGTGCCCAGCTCTGATGGAATATTTTATTGCTTATATGGTCTTTTCAGATAAGAGACACTGCTGCTATTGCACAAGTGGAAAAGTGGCTTTGAGGGGGTTTATATCTCACTTGGGAGGCTGCAGCTCCAGCCACCTTAAGCAGTAAGACCAAGGCAGAGGCAGAAATCTATGAGCAGAAGCAGTAATTCGCATGCCTTGTACAGAAGAAACAGTGCTATCATTGCCTTGATCCATTCACCTAACTGGAGAGGCTAAAAATGATAAATGGTCAGGTGAATGGTCCATGTGGGAGAGAGGCGATAGGATCGGTTCCAGCAGAGGCCAGACTGATCTCAAAAGGATAGTGAGCTTCTTGAATAGCTTGCTCAAAGGATGATGTCAGGCTGTGTCTGGAGGAAACAGCATGGACATCCCTTCGGGACAAAGGTATTCAAGGCAAAGAAATTGATACGGTCAACAGCCAAGATGAAACTGCAGTATACAAAATCTTCCATCCCATGAGCTGATCAACATATTTTCAAAGAACATAAAACTCGGTCCGTCCAGACAGTGAGAGATCATCCCTTGGATAAGAGAAGATACTGGACTGGAAACTCAGCATTTAGTCTGGAATTTTTTATACCAGCCACTGATAAGACCATAAATTCTTTAATATCAAGGCCTTGACATCATCTTCTCTTCCATGCTGTGTCTACCCGCAGCCAGGCTCTGTGTCTGCCCTGAGACAAGCCTAGGAGAGGGCTCAGCAGCATCCTAGAGCTCTTTATGATACAGTTGGACTTGGTTTCCTTGTTAGACAAGCAGGAATTATGTTTGAAAGATGTAATTGTACAAAATTTTCATCTTCTCAGAAGTCATTTTCTTCTGACAGTCTGAATCCCTCCCCTGTGTCTCTTTTTACACTAATATGGAGCTTTTCAGACAAAGATTTCAAACCAATTGTGCACAGCGGCAGGTTAATATGATCAAAGAAGCTAATAGGCTTTCATATGTATTTACATGATATAAGGCTCCCAAATTCAAAGACTGGATCAAGAGACTTGCAATAAATTCTGTGAGGATTATTTGTCTGCCTGTTGCGCAGCAGAGAACTTGTCTGTGCTCTGTTGCAAAAGCCAACAGAATATTTGCCCAGGCTGGGAAATTGAAGCTTTCTCAGTAACACCATACAGCTTTCACCATCTTCTATAAACACAGGAAAACCTCAGTAGTTGCCGTTAAGCTAACCAAGATCCTCGTACAAAAAAGAAGAGAGCAGATGTCCCCAGTTGTGAGCCAGGCTTTGCAATGTTGAAAAGACGCTCACGGGCAGAGACTCTCTGCTGAGCAAGGGGCACCAAGGCAGGCACAACAGGAGGAAGGAGCAGAGGCTGGGAAGGAAACTACGTGTCAAGCAACGGGGGTTTTCTGGGGAAGATCAAGCAAACTTTGCCTAGGAAAAGCAAGGCCATCTTCACCATTGGCTGTTTAAAATGAGTCAGATCAAGGCAGGGGAAAATACTCTGCTGGAGGGATGCTACTCTAAGCAGGGCCCAGGCAATGCCTAATAGGTCTATTCTATTTACCTTGTGGAAAAGTGGAGCAATTTGAGCAGCGGCAAATGAGAGAGGCTCGTAGCAGTTAAGTAAGGCTTCTTTTGTAGAAGAGGTATGTCCAAATCTCCAGTCCAAATCAAGCAGGTGAGGGATGTGAACCAAGGTTTCCTGTGTTCCTCGCGTCAGTCCATCAGTAGAAGAGCAGGGTGGGAACTCCCATGTTTTTTTCATTAAAATTCTACAAATCCTTCTCTTTTTTTTCCAGTTCTGAAGTAGAAAACCCCAAAGTTTTAAACTTTTCCAATGTTATTGACTTGTAAAGCCATTTTAATTGAAATGTTTAGTTTTAGTGAATTTGAGCTTCGGTTTGCTTTGACCTTTAAGGCTATGTGAAATATATATGTATCTGTTATAAACCGTGAGTTTGGTTTTGAATGAAAATAGATGAAAAATGGAAATCATTCAAAGCCAGCATATGAATACAGGATAATTTGAGCCTCTTTTTCCTAGACAATATTGTGCTGAAATTTATGTTTTGAAAAAGATATTCATTTAAATTAAAATAGCTTTTTTTTTCATCCAAAACTGTAAAGCTTTTCTGGCCAACTCTATTAGGGGTACAGCTGATTACCATCTCCTTTCTCCTGGTACGACTCCACTGAATACAGTGGAGCCCACGTCTGCAGCTGGGATGTGAGAGGCTGAGACAGGGAGCTGTGCCATGCAGCATTACTGGTGCCGCAAAGGGGGACCGTGGGGTTGAGGAGGGGGGAGAGTGTTGTAGTGCTGGCAGTATGGCCTTGTAATCTCCCTTTGTGTCCCCTGTGTCTCAGTTTTTGACCTGTTACTAAGAGAGAGAAGACAAAAGAGGACATGGGGAGAACAACACATTGAGTGTTACTATTGTGACCTTCTGGATCTGCAAAGCTTTGCAAAGCTCTGCAAGATCTCCCCAGGAAAGATGCTGCTTAACAAAGCGCTTCGCAGGGCCTTTTTATTTCACTAGCAGATTTGTGGCTTGGCTCCAGAATAGTGCTGTCTCAAAAGAGAAAAAAGGTCTGAAAATTGTTATCTGCTTAGAAAACAGAGAGAGGAAGAAAAGTGAGGCGTGGGGGAAGATCTGCCTTTCTGATACCCACTTTGCGTGGAACAAAGTGCTCTGCAGTTCAGCCCCAAGACTGCCCAACATCCTGCATGGGCAGATGGCATTAGGCGATGAACTCCTCTCCTTCCAACATAATTATCATTTCTGCACTGAAACACACAACCTTTGGGCATGAAAGCTCATTTACTGGAAACTGGGAGCATGTCAAACATGCTTATCCTTTTGGGGGAAAGAGAGAGAAGACATGTCCTGGGAGGTAAAGAGACCAAAGCTAGTGAGATGGGAGCCTTGGTGTCAAGCAGTGTCTAAAATATCTTCTTTGCATCATACTGGCTCTTAATTGTCACCAACCACGGAGGAACTGATTGAGCCCAGCAAGGGTCCGGCAAAATAGATAATTTCTCTCAGGCATCTAAAATTCATGAACGCGGCAGTGGTCCCGTCACACCATTGCTATGTTGTTCCACGGCCCAGAGTCTCCCTTGAAGGGCGAAAATATCAAGGATAATTTTTTTTTCCTGAGAGCAGAATACATTTGGGTTGTTAACGCATGGCTCGCACTTCAGGCGGATCCTTACTGAAGGGCCGAGAGCTTGTCTCAAACCGCGTGTAGTAAATTAACTCTTAATGTGATGAATGCATTAAAGGTCTGTTAGGCCTGAAGGATGTGCTTGGAAACCCGAAGTTCTGATTAAGGGCTTGGTTCATAAAAGCTTTACGCACCATTTACGCAGGTTTCTTTATTGGAAATGTTACTTGGAAAGAGCTCTTGAGTGGCTTCTTCCCAGAGAAATGGGGTTAGGAGTCTGGACACGCAGGCTCACACGTGTGCTTGCAAACATATGTACTCACAGAGGCAAGCAAATGGGGTGGACATGTGCAAAGACTCACACGCACTCATTACACACTGTTATCACGCGTGTCTGGTATGCACTGAGCCCTGCGAGCAGGCAATGATCCTCCTGCAGACTCAGACCCGTGCATTGCTCAGCCTGTAAACCTCGGTCCTGCTCAGGGCTTTGTCCGCGCATGGCTACTGCAGTCTGCAAATGGGCCAGGGACTCCCCAGCCATAGAGCTGCCTTCTCTGCTGGGACTTTGGGGCACAGCAGCCCCCCCCCCGCTGATGCTCAGGAGTTGGGGGAGCATCTCCAGCTCAGAGAGGGAAACCTGAGTGGGACCAGTGAGATGGTACTGAGCCAGGGCAAGGGCTGGGGGACAAAACCCAAAGAAATGATGGAAAACACTTCCAAGAGAAAAAGCTCTGGGAAATGACCCATGCTGGGTGGGGCAGGGATGTGTGGGTGGGATGAGCAAATGAATCCCTTTTCTTAGGCCTCATCTGTGCAATTATGGGGGCTTCACCTTTACAAAAAGATTCAGGGATGTCATGATGCAGGAACAGCACTGGAGCATCCCCGGCTGGCTTTTATCTCAGGGAAAGAGAGGTGGAAGCCAGCTGCACTGAACTGGAGGGGTGCTGCCTGGGCTGCTGGACACAAACAGCGTGTGTCCCCAAGGGGCTTTGACCAGGGCTGTGTCTTTGCAACCACAAGCGATGAAGCAGCCTGCCAGCTCTGCTACCTGGGCTTCTGCTCGGGGGAAAATATGTCCCTTGAGGAAGCAAGTTGTTTAATTTCCACATTGGCTGCGTGAAAGGAGATATATGCCATTTTCTATATCTCATAGATCTATAGAGAGGAGCAGGCAGAAAATTGCTGGGGGATAAAAAATAATTCATATTAAACAAGTCATTCCAGGGAGATCCGGATGAATCAGGTTTTAAGTGACACCCCACGCTGATCATGACAAACATCCCACTTGCAAAGCAGCCCCAGGAATTTTACAGCCTTTACTCCAATAGCTTACACTGAGAAACAGGGGGAGTTTGCTGAGCGCTGAGCAGCGGGGTAGTGCTGTGCTCTGTGCTGTTTCTGCCCTGTGCCACAGGTTGAAGGACAGCCACAATAGCACTGCCTCTTGCATGAACAGCCACACTGACCCTGCTGACACTATCAGCCTCCACACTCTCCAGGCAATATGTTTCAGAAATGTGCCACCTCTGTGCAAAAACCTGCCACTTTGTACCTGGTTTAAATTGGTGTCCTGCTAGTTTCAGTGAGTGTGCTGTGGGATGTGGTGAACAAGTCTGCAGTCACCTTACCTAAAATCTTCATGATTTCATCCCTCGCAAACCTTCTCCTCTCCCTGCTAGGAGTCCCAGCTTTTTTATTCTGTCTTCGTAAGGCAGCTCTCCCATCCCCTGCATCACTACAGTCTTCCTTGTAGCTCCTGTAACCCCCAGTGCAGAGACCAGGGCTGCCCTCGGTGCTCAAGTGCTTCCCCAAACCCACAGCAGGGCTTGGGACTCTGGGTCCCACCACCCACCTCCTGTGCCAGCTTCTTTGAACCAGGGGCATGGCAGGCATTATCATCAGTTAAGGCAATAGCAACAGATCTAGTCTCTGAAACTACCTTGCATTTTATATTCCCAATTCCCCCCAACACAGCACAACTACAATGTGCTCCCATGTGCCAAAACGGAGGATGCTGCAGAATCTGTCCTCTCTGTTTCACCGGACATGCCTGATGTGCACAAAGCCAGAAGCTTTTCTCATCAAAGTTTAGCGATGACATTTATCCTGGTTTTAATTACAACGTGCTTCTGTGAGTCTGCTGTTAGTGGGATAGAATAATGGCCCATTCAATCCAAGCAGTCTGCCTGATCCCAGAGATGTTTAATCAGGCATCAGCAACTGTACCTGAAATCATCACATTAGCTATATGGCAACATCCCTCCTCTCATGATGCTGCAATAATGAGCCCCTGTTCAACAGAAATGGGCTTTATTTGAGGGACATAAGGAAAATGACTTGATTCTTCTGGGTTTAATCTCAGTGTTTATTGTTATCAGCATCTGGTTCGACCTCGCAGCCAGTGCCTGCTCCAGTCTCAGCGCGGGGATGGGGCAGTTGCAGGTGGCTCCTGTGTCGCATCCTTTGCGGTCCTGTCTGGTCCTGAGCACCTGTAAGTGAAAAGGGAGAAAAGAGGAGAAAAAAGTCAGAGGATAGCAAAGCAAACAAAAAAATCTGATTGCTCATTTGTGGCATGCACGGGTGTCTCATTTCCAAATGTTGTAGCAGAAGAGTTGCTCAGCAGGGAAATTCAGGGAAACGACGCGCTGAGAGTCGATCACTGGCTGCGCTCAGGCAGTGACTCCGTGTGTCAGGAGCGATACCGCATGGACCCTGCTGTACCTTAGCACCCTATTAGGTCTGGCCAAGGCAGCTCCCATTTGGGGCGCAGAGTCTCTGAGCAACCAAGAGAGAAGGAATGAGCAAGCCAAGAGCTTTGCTTTGCCTCGGTAATGAGTGATCCCCAGGGCTTTGCCCTGTGCAGCCAGGGCGCCAGGTACCCTGTCCCTCCTCTCCTCTGCGAGTGCAGCTCACAGTCAAGCTGGAAAAACAAGAACTTGAACAGTGGCAAAATCAAACCAACAAATTAGTTTCTCAGCTGTGTTTGAAACAAAAAAAACCCTGTTCAGTCTGGCACTTTTTAAGTGAACCTCAGAATTTGGAAGAAGGAGGCTGGTGTTCGCTGTCTGAATGCACGAGGTGAGCAGGGCAAGCTGGAGGGCTTCTCCTGAGAGCTTGTTTACAAAGCTGCTTTTTTTCCTTCTTCTTTTTTTTCTGGCAGCATAAAGATGCAGTTTAATCACTGTTTGCTGAGGAACAGCCACAGGAAGCTCTGCTCCCAAGAGTAACAACCAGAGACATTCAATTTTGAAGCTGCCAGTCAACAAAAGGGCATGAAGTTATTAGCTCTGAAGACTCCATTACCTGCCAGTTTGGACCCCAGATACCATCTTTCATAGATTTTTCTGGGTATTCCCATTTTGAGTAAGGTCAGAGGCCAGATTGCTGCTAGGTGGTTTCCAAAACATCTCCAGAGGTACAGCAAATACAACTTAATGTTCAGATTTAGTGTATTTTGTTAAAACCCAACATATTAATAAAATAACTATGCCCAAGGACGTTTCCATCCAGCTATGCAAGTGCTCTTAATGCAAGCAGATGAAAAGCACAATGATGGGAAATTCCATGGACAGATGAGGCCATTTTACTTCCCCTTGCCCCTGTGGTCCCCAGCCATCCCGCAGGGCATCCCCCCACTCTGCTGGGGGATCGTCTCTCAAGCCCCAGGGCAGGTTGGTGCCAGAAGTGCCCCCCTGCAGAGCCTGCGCCTGCAAGGGCAGGACCAGCAATGCCTCATTGGAATGGCAGGAATGGTCTGTTTTGAGCATGAAGAAGAAAATAAATAAGGGTCTGCTGCTTAATCCCTGCTCCAGCCAGGACTATTTCAGATTTGGCAGTTTAAGCTGCAGGAGAATTTATGTATCAAAGAACCACTTTGAACACCTTGAAGAAATCCAGGCAGAGGCTGCTAAATGATAGTGCCAGGCAGAGGGAACTCAGCAGATATTCTGGTGGTGAGTGAGAGAGGGATCAGTCCTTGTCCATCTGTCTGCCTACAAAAGTAAGTGGATTAAATGAGGAAAGTGAGCAAAATCCCCTAGAGTGGCAAATAAGGTTTAAACTGAGTAGCTTCAGTACACACCCCAATCTTGGTGGTTAATAGACTGGGGAGCCTTTTCAGTACATTCCTCTTGGAGCATTTCCCATCATTTTTATCTTGAGTAATCAGAGGCTCCCTGGTCCCCAGCCCTCCCCTTCATAGCACAGCGTTAATAGGAGTTCCTGAGCTGCAGCAGCTGCTCAAAGCACAGCCTCCCAACCGAAGTACAGGGCTATAATTTTACAATTTGCCTGTGGGTAATGGAGTAAATAGAATGGAGTTCATATAGTCAGGATTTTAAAGGAAAAAAATCTGTATTTATGGGCAGAAAGGAACACGCTCACAGATATCCTCTACTGTGAAGCTCTTTGTATCGAAGCCGGATGATGCTAAGCAGCTGGATGCAAAGATGCAAGATCTGCTGTATTTAACAAGCGGTGGTGGCATCTGGACAGGATCAGAGAGGAGAGTAAGGATCACAGGGAATTGCAGAAGCGCCAAGGCGGGTTCACCCACGCTGGAGGGCTCGCTGCCTCTCAGGACTTCAAAGGGGATAAATTCACAGGGGGTCCTCCCTCGGCTTTGCATGCAGCCAGGGAGGAGGAACGATGTCTTCAGTGAGTAAGTTGGAGATGGCACCAAGCCTGAAGTCCTCCTTGTGCTCTGATGGACCCGCTTTCTCTTTCCAGTGCCCGTGGAGAAGGTTGGGGTCCAAGGCACCCAGCATAGCCGGACAAGGACAGGGCAGCACCTGGGTGCAAAGCAGCCTCAAACCACCACCATGAAGCTCAGCACGGGGCACTGCCTGCTCCCCTCTCGCCCCCGTGCTCTGGGCAAAGACTCACAGAACCTCTTTCAGGACCTGCAAGAAACCTCTGACAGCATTATCAAGCATTACATAGCATCAGAGAGCCATAGTCTAGCCTTGCTGACACATTAGGCCAAGTTGCTATCCAATTTATCTCTGCTAATCCATTCCTTTATAGGTCTGTTAAGATAGACATCTCGAAAATGAAGAGAGAGCTGCCAGAAAGCTTTTGAATTGACAGTGGGTTGCTCAACTGTTTTAGCACGCTATCATCCTAAATTGCCTGCTGCTCAGCGCTCGTGCCGACTGCCCTAATGGCACTTCTGTACCACGCAGAACTGGAGGCTGCATCTTCCTGCATTTATGAGAAACTAGGACATTATGTGAAGGGGGAATAAAACATCTCTGAGATCAGTTGTTAGTGCCAGGGCTGTTTTATCAGCTGGTCCATGGGAGAAAGTTTGGAAGAGCAGCAGGGATGGCCCCAGGGGGCTGAGCAGCCATACAGACGGTCATCGCCGAAGGCCAAGATCGAGCCCTTGATTGTGAATTCACAGAGCGGATAAAATGCCACCGGCAGCAGAAGGAGGCTCCGTTAACGGGTTTTGGCCATGGTTTGGAAGGCTCTGCCCCAGCACAGCTTTTCACTGCCATTCAGAGGCTGAGTTTTGAGGATAATCTACTTTTATGTTTCCCAGTGCAGGGAAGCAGACGTTCCGCATCCCTGCACAGAGTCTGTCCAATAGCCCTATGATGGTCACAGCTCCCTAAAACCAACCCAAGCACTGCCTTTAGCAGAGAGCAAATGAACATCGCTGACACCTAGAGATGCAGTCACCTTCAGGAACCTCCTTCAAACCAGTCTTTTTTGAGATGTTATTAGAAAGAGACAAGTTGGGGCACCGCTTCTGAAAGCCTGTTTGCAGCCGGCAATGTAAAAAAAGCAATTGAGTCAGAGAATCACTGCCTTGGGGAAGGGGTTTCCTCTGTAACGGGTAGAAATGAACTGGGAAAACTTGTTTTGAAATACATGATTGCTGAAGGAGGCAGCGAGGAAGGGAAAACCACGCAGGCCCTTCACGCACTGTATTAGGGAGCAACAGGGCTTCAGTCAGGCTGGGGAGAGGGAGTGTGGGTCTCTCTGGAGCACAGATGGAGTGACCCTGCACCCTTCTGCCGAGGACCTGCTTTTCATTCTTCCATACATGTCTGTCCCAAACAGTCCCAGGCACAGTTTGGGGGGAAGCGAGCAATTTCCAGCATGTTGCTTCTGCAGTATGGGCATAGCAACACAGAGGGTGCAAGGGAGCTGCCCGACACTGCAGGTGTTGGAGACAAACCGCCACAGAGAGCACAAGAAGGGAGGAAACCACCCTGGACCCAAGGTGCTTGGTGGACAGCTCAGGACAGGTGTCTTCTGAAAGCAAATCACTGTGGCAGGATAAGCATCTTCTGCTCTGCAGTCGTGCCTCCTCCCAGGTCTCATTCAGTCTGCATGGTTGTGACCCACTTCCCCGCTGAGCTTGGCCAGACCATGCAGAAGGTTAAAACTGGGGCTCTGGATGGCAGACAGGTACCCCCACCTCGCTGCACAAAAGGTATGTCACAGCTGCAGGGGGGAAGAAGTGATTTTCCAAGTCAACATGATTTGGAAGACAGCTCAAGTCTTGGTCTGTCTTGCACCCCATTGTCTGATCTGCTAGGCTACAAAAGCATCCCACATCCTGGTTGTGGGTTGCCATCTGTTTGTGTTTCCTACAGTCCTCAGCCTTCGTCAAATTACTATCTTAGTTGAGCCAGAGCATATCTTACCAATGAAGACATATGGGAAGGCTGCAGTAGATACAAGGAGTGAGCCAACACCTTCATATACCTCCTGCAAGATCACTCCTGCTGGAGGCAACAAGCTTGTTGACAGCTCCCCGACTTACCCAGATCAATAATTCTCAAGCCTCTGGTGCCTGTTCAAAACATGGGGCCTGGGGACAGCAGCAGAGACAACTCCAACTCGCAAAATGTTTCATCAAACTGATATCGCAGAAGGATCATGTCTCATGCTGCCAGAATCGCTCGGCATCTGCTCGTGGGAGCAGCACAGCTCCCAGCCCCGTGTGCCACTGCGCAGAACTGACACGTTATGTTATTTCGGAGGTTGTTGTAGTGAAGAGGAAACCAGAGTGTCACATTAGCAGCAAAGGCGGGTCATCAGTGCAATAATTGAGTGCAAGATCTATCCAGAGGGGGGGTAATAGAATAACAAGCAATCAGCCGCAATACAGGAAGAATAAATTAAGCGGCGTGTGTCTGCTTTCATCCAGGCACAATTAATGTCATTAGTCCTGAGAGATGATCTGGCTTTCGGGGGATAACTCGCGAGACAGGTAACTCTGCCTGTGCCCGGAAAGCGGCTCCAGCCCCCACCCAGCCACTGGCATTTGCGGATTGCCGCACAGGCATTGCTGCACCCCCCGGGACGGGCAGCACCTCCGCGCTTTCCCTCTGAAGATCCCCACCCCCGGCCTGACCAGAACACTCTAGCAGAGTTTTGGTTGAGTCACTCGTTGCGGCAGCTCTCAGCGGTTTATGTGACCTTCAGGCCATGCACAGCTGGAGTGGCCATCAGCTGGTAAAAGACCACTGGCGAGACTGGCAAAGCTACAGCCAAAAGGCTCTGGGTCTGATACGAAAACCCAAGGTATCCGGAGCTCTGAATTCCACCCCCAACTTGAAAGCGAATATATTGCTCACAAGGTGAAACAACCTGTTTACAGTCTCTTTGCTCTCAGCCAAACAGTCGAATTGCCTCTTGCCTGCAAGTGGTATTTGTCACCTTATAAATTAATCACTTTCAGACTGTTCCTCAGCTAAAGCTGTTAAGATCCAGAGAGTCTGGGACAGTTTAATCTAGAGTAAACAACTCTGCAGGAGCTCTTCTTATTTTTACCTTGGTTTTCTTTTTTTCCTCTATCACAAAAAAAAAAAAAAATGGTTGTATTAATACTTTCCTGATGTTTCGTCTCAGGAGCAAAACTTCAAAGTGATTTCACGGTCTAGCTCACTCCTGAAAAGAAATAAATCATGAAGTCAAAGAGGCTGGTGGCAGAGCCATGGTGGGGATTGTTAAAAAAGCTGTTTTCAGCCTTTTCCATTTTCCAGGGAGCTCTCCCAAAGACTGCCCAAGGGAGTTATTTATTCTGTATTACTTCAGGGAAGACACAGCTGAATAGTCCAGGCTTGTTCCTACCTCACTGATTAATACAACGAAGTGGGGGAAAAAGGCTACGACCCAGTGCACACAGCACAGGGCACCTCGTGGGCACAGGGGACAGTGGGGCTGGGACACTGCTGGCCACAGACGAAGGTAGAGCTTGTGACAGTGGCACAAACATCATCCTAGCATCATCCCTCCACCCCACAAAATGAAGAAAGAGGATCTGATTTTTTAAATTACTTCTCTCTCTCACAAAGGAAGATGCTCTGAGCAGGGTGGCTGAGTAAATAGTTGCACCACACAATCTGGCAAAAGGAGACTGGCTCCATCAGGCTGCGATTTGGAAAGCGGGGTGTAGGAAGCAGCCGGTGGATGTGGGAGCAGTATGGGGCTCCCCAGCCCCTCGTTGGTCACAGGCGATCCCGTAAGTAGGATGCTCCAGAGAAGACCAAATACTGCTTTTCATTATGAGCCAGAACCACGAAAGGGGTGGGCTAAGGGAAAGCTTTACGATAACAGCTCAACTAATGTGTGAGCAATAGCAGGGCTGAGGCAGAAGCTGTACTGATTAGCGTATTGTCAGTGCTGAGGCCTCCCACACAGACAGCTCTGTCTGCCTTCCCTTCCTTCGCATACTCAAGGATGCTACATTCATTAGCATGTTTCTGTGCTCGGTGCCCTCCATGCCTCACCCAGTGTCCTCCGCCTGTTTATTCAAGCTTAATGCCAAGGCAAATAATTCATCTATGAGGCACTTTTTCACAATCCTCTGTGCTCTGGGTTAAAAGCAACAGCCCCCATCACTGCTTCATCCTCAGGAGGGCTGGGGATGGCAGAGTCAGAGCTGGCTGCTGCGTGCGTCCTGCTCCCAGAGCTGAGTGACATCAAATGCTTCAAAGAAACCTCACCGCCACCTCCAGGCAATGCTGGGATGCCTGCAGGGTAACTTTCCTCCTGTCTTTTAGCTGACTGGCTGTGAAAAGGGTGAGTCTGGGCCTCTGTCCTGCTAGAGTTTGGACTAAACAAGGGGTTTGAGTTGAAAGCACGTGGTTTTGGCCCCTTGCTGAATGGAGAAATATTAATGCTTTTGTAAAGGGATCATGCAACAGGCTTCCTCTCTCTGCCCTGCACAGCCTGGGGAGTCTTATGTGCTGCACAAATGCAGTGGTGGCTCTTTGAAAGAGCCCCTGTCCCAGCAGACAAGAAGGAAATGGGACACGTCCACCTGGCCATGGGTTGAAGAGAAACCTGGGCTGGAAGCAGCGAGAGGGTCCCTGTACTCCTCACCCTGGGACAGACCCAAAGAGAGAGAGAGGGGATGCCCTCCCATCCATGCTACCCTGCTAAGAAACTGAGGAAGACCAAGTCCCAGAGCCTCTGAGGCCTTTTCTGGCTAAATCTGTGGGAATTTATCATTCCTCAAGCCATGGTGTCTTTCCTCGGGTCCCACAGAAAGCCAAAGGCAGAGGAGAGCACTGAAGCCCAGCCCCGGGCATCGCCAGGGCCACCTGCTGCTCCAGAGTGCAGGTGTGCAAACCAGTGTGTGGTGACGTCCCGTGGCTCTGCCCTGTCCCGGGCTGTCACCACCGTCCCCTACACCTTTGGTTTGTGTCTCCTCTGGGGTATCTGTGCGCTGGAGGCAGAGCTTCTCCTCTTGAAACCCACTGCCTGGGACGTGCAGCAGCGTATATTTGCACTTATCCTTCTGAAGGGTGGCAATTTGCAGAGAGCCAGCGCTGGGGAAGTTTTCCAGTGCAAACATACGTTGCCATGGGGAATGATTGCTGCTTCCCAAGCCAAACTTCTCCAAAAGAACTTTCCTAAGGGCTGCCACCGCAGACCGGGACAGGCTGGTGGTGTGTCAGCTAACGAGGAGACTGTGATCGCAGACCAGCCTGGCTGGCCCCAGGAAAGGGAAGGACAGGATGGAAGTAGCCTCTGAAGAGAGACAGAGCTGGGCTTCATACTCTTAAGGACAGTGATGGCATGTGAAATAAGGCTTAATCAGTGCTGCTCCAAATGCGGCTGCAGGGGGTACAGTGAGGGGCATTAATGGTGCCCAGCAGAGCTCAGTGAGTCTGTAAAGCTCCCTGTCCTCCAACACCTCCTTTTATTCACCTCCGCCCTCCTTTTACTCAAGGACAATCTGGAAAGCACAGAATTATCTGTCTCCCTGCAGTCACTGCCCCCCGCAGCCATCTCCCGCCCGGGACCAGAGAGAATGAAGCTGCTGACGTGTCATTTCATGGAAAATCCTGAAAAACAACCGCCCCTGGAGTTCTGAGATGGATTTGGGTCAGTCCCAGGGAGATTTTTACTAAGGGAGCTTCAGAGTACCCTGCACCAGTCCTCATTAACGGAGGCTCGACCAAGCCCCCAACACAGTGGCAGGCTCCAGGGGTGGGGGGGGTGGGCGGCATGGCGAGCTGCTGCCTCCCTCGAGCAAATCCCAGGTTTTCAGTACAGGCAGAGCAGCATTATGAAGCCAAGATGGTGTGGGAGCTTTGGGGCAGCAGGGAAGGAGAGCTACAGTGGAGAGAAGGCTGCGCAGAGAGAGAAAGCGTGCTTGGGGCTGGTTCAGCCAAGCTCCTGGAGAGAGCTGCAGGGAGGGACCAGGAGCCAGGGTGTGATGGATTCATGAAGCAACACACGCAGAGGATGCCCCAGCTTTGTTTCAGCATCCCAGGCTCCTAGAGAAAAGCTGTGAGAGCATCCCAACAGTTAAACAGCAGCCAGGCTCATTTCCTCACTCTGATGTGGCTTTACGTAAGAGAGAGCCTGGGATGCTCAGCATGTGCTGGGGATCTGGAGGTGGGAGCCCCTCGGAAATGAACTGTGCTCCCCTCTGATTGCCACCTTCAGCAAGAAAATTGTCCTTCCAGTTCTAATTAAAAAAAAAAAAAAGAAGAATAAAAAGGAAAAGATCCATATGCGTATGTGCATAGATATAGAAAGCAATTGCAGCCCCCGCAGAGTGAAAGGCATAAATAAAGGAGTGGGAGAATGATTCAGTAGCAAAGGCTGGTTATGTGCGTCCCCATTAGCAAAACTTAGAGAGGAACGGGACTAATGACATTGGAATAATAAAGTCGTTAGAGTGAACAGCCAGAGCCAGTGCTTACACCTGTAAGTGCTGCTGAGTCTTTGAGTATATTAAGTTCATCTTAGTGACCATGGCTGTCTCTTCTAAAGTAATTATTGACAGATCTGTGAGCTGTTTGCTTTGCATTTAGTGATCAATTAGAATGCAAACACTCTCGCCTTCCTAGCCAGGCCTGTGGGATGTTTCTGTAGTTAATTATTTAAATGCTTAGGTGACAGGATAATGGATTTCAGGAATTTTGTTGTATTTAAAGCCTGGCTGTGCCCTGTGATGTGGAAACAATCTGACTCTCATTTTAAAATTTCCATCCCAGCAAGAATTTGCTCAGCTAGAGAGGGGAAGTATCTGCAGATGCGTCATTAAGAGCATGTAATAAAATGGAGCATTAATGCAGTGCTCTGAGCTGGGAACGAGTTGGATGGGGAAGGCTGGTTTGTGGGGGGAGGGAGAAAGGGGAAGCCAGGAAAGCCAGGAACTTTTTGACTCAATGCAGCTGCTAGTAGGGGTGTTGGGAAAGCACCCACAGGAAAAGACCTGGATGTGGTGGTTATAAGAAAAGGACCCTGAGCAGGGTCAAACACAAGCATTAAGCTTAAATGCACAAAATCTTAACTCTGTCATTTCTTCCTTGCTGCCCCAGCATGATGGTCACCAGGGCTTTAAGCATGGCCAGCATCTGTCCCTGAGAGCGTGGCAGGCACTGAGAGACAGCAGGAGCTGTGACGTTCTGCTGCTACCCCAGCATCAAAGACTGTGGGCATGACAGCAGCCAGGACCATCTTTTTACGACAGGGATAAAGCTGCCCTGAGCAGCTTGCCCACGTCCTACAGCCAGACCCAGAACTGCCCCTCTCAGAGCTGCTGTTTTGTCTGGCAGAATCTCTGCTTTAAAACAAAAACTCAGCCCCTTTATTTGCAGTTGCAAAGGAAGTCACCAATACAGCCCAGCAGCAGTCAGAGTAAAGGTGAGGGTGCACTGGAAGCCTTGAACAGCAACTTGCAGGTGGCTTGGCCAAGCCCCAGCCCCTGAGAGGTAACTCACACTGGTGTGACTGCCTGCAGACATCTGTTTGTTCCTTGGGAAAGAAGCTGCTGCCATCCTGGGGAATGATGTATCATGACACCATGTTAGGTGGAGCTGCTACTGTCAAAGGAGGAACCCAACCTAAAATGCCTATCACGGAGAGACCTCAGAGAGGACCCGGAATGAGCCAGATGATGCTGAGCCAGTGCCTGCAGCCCCACATGCTGGGCCATTTCCCAGTCTCCCTGCCCAGGAGAAGCTGGTACCCTTGCAGAGACACCTGCGGGTTTGTCCTCCCCATCCCTCTTGGACAGGATGCCCAGAAAAGTCCTGTTCAGTGCTGGCATGTTGGCTCTGGCCCTCGCTAATGAGCTCTGCAGCCCCCATCCTCCTCCTCTGTGCAGAGGGGTGGGTTTCTCACCCACGTGCTAGCAGAGTGCTGCCATCCCCTGACCCTGTGCGCCCTTGCAAACACCCTCATCCAGATGGTGCTGTGGTTGGCGGGGGTTCCCCTCTGCCAAATGATGTGGCATTATGGGACCACTTTGGCCCATGGGCTACCAACCTGGTGTCACCTAGAACCAGTCCCTTCACCCCTCTGAGCTGCAGGTCAGCCGGCTCCTGCTGCAAGCCATGCTGTGCTCGTCACCCAGATGAAGGGACCTGACAGGGAAAGGACCCACTGTGACCAATATCCATGCCAAAGCAAGCTGGGACCATCCAGCCCCACACCACAGCCCTCATGAGCCACATCCCTGCGTGAGTCTCCCAGGCAGCTGCAAAGCTCCTCCCCCCCACAGTCAGGGTGGATTAACATGGCAAACCACAACCAAGCAAAAAACTCTGTATCCCATTATCCACCTCCTAAACCATCCTGTCCTCCAGTACAGCATTCTTCGCAGAGCAAAGCAGCATTGATTTCAGTGCCAGTTTTCCAGTCCTGTTATTTATTTAGCATGAAAAGGCTAGTTTGCACGCTGCTTCCCTCTCTGCTTATCAGTCAAGGGATGTTTACACTGTGAAAGGCATCTGTTAAGACAACAGCATCTTTCTCCATAGTAATTTATTGTCCTCAAAAAAAGAGTGGGGCAGTTTAATATCTTGTTAACGAGTCTGTCAAACAGACTGTGATGGCCAGGGAAAAAAATACAAAATAAAAAATGGAGCTTATATCAAAATCAATGGGAGTTTAACTACTTTATAAAATGGCATTTTTCCCATTGGGTGTTGATTAAGCTGTCAGCCTTAATAGGCCTGTCCCAGAAAAAAAAATCTTCAATAAATAAATGGCCTAGATAAATACATTAATAACTGGTAGGTACTGAAGGTTCCTCTGCTGATATTTATTATCTTTTTTTTCTCCTCTCTCAAGTTTACATAACTGTCTGAGAGCTAAAAAGCATTTAATTCTTTCCTAGCATATGGCTATTAAGTAGGATTTACTGTAGAAAGTGCTTTCTGACATGTGGCTAATAAAGTCTGTGTATGTCTCGGCTCTTTAATAGGCTCTTGAACTGCAGCCGTCTTTCCATGCTGCTGAGGACTCAGCAACAGAGTCTACTCTCTCCTGCCTCTGCTATCTACCAGCTCCACACCAATTTGGCATATTTGAGGAACTCGTAATTACTTTTTCCTCCCTGATCACAACTGCCCACCTCTGTCTTCAGAGGGGACGTAGGACCAGCATTCCCAGCCCAGCAAGAAGCTCATGTGCTGGCTGCCAGAAGTCTCATGGAGCACCTTAGGCACCTTTCACACCTCCTGGGTCTGGGCAGCGCTTCCCAGCTCTTGCAACCATGCTTTTCTGCCAGACCAGAGCTCTGCCCGTGCTCCAAACTCCCACAGTCATAGCAAGGCCAGGACCTAGGGAAGAAAGTCATTAGGATGCTTAAAATAAATGGTTCAAAGGCTCTGTCCTGATTTTTTATCCCATGACTCAGCCTTCTCTCATTTTCCTGCCCAAAGATTTGATGGGAAGGGGATCTCTGGGCACAGAGATGTAACACCAAACTGAGGGCTTCACCTCCTCTGGGTTTAAGCAGCAACAGATATCCTTGAAATGGCTGGGAATCACCTTAGGGAGACAACTGAAGGTGAGCCCTGAGTCTTGCAGGCTCCGTGTCCATGCCAGTACAGAGCTGCCGCTGCATCAGTCTCAGGGCACAGCCTGCTCACCCTTCGGGGTTCATCAGGTCCCTACCCCCCGACTCTAGGTGTCTGGGACAGGACTGCCCCCAAGGCATGTGGACCTGTGATGCTCATTACCAAGAGGTCCTCCCAGAAAGAATGTTATTCCAGCTGCTGTGTAATCCAAACAAGCCACTAACGGAGCAATTGCCCGGTAGAGTTACGTGCTGCCAAAAGCACTGTATCTGCTCAGCCCTCTCTCCCAGGACCCCAGATTTTTGGGCACAGATCTGCACAGACTCTTCCTACAAAGGCAGGTAGCTTCATGGTCTGCTCTTTGCTCCTTTTGCAGCAGTTCTCTTCAGCAAGTAATCTTCTCTCCTTCTGGATGAAGCGAATGTTTTTGTTAATTCTCCTGTCCAAGTCACACACAAGGTCCCACTGAGGCCCATCAGCCGCCTCTGGGGCTGACAAGGCTGGCTGGGGCTCGTGCATCCTGCTGTCAAGCGCAGTGAGCCAAGACATCCGATCTGGGGATGCTCATTAACACCCGGCCATTCCCATTAGAGCAGCGATGACTGTAAGTCAGGGCAAAAATAGAAACTCCCATGGAGCAGGGAGCATCTCTCTGCGGCAGCGCTGATTAGTTCCCTGGGATGAATCGCTTGCTGTGGGGTATACGGGGGTCCCATGCCACAGGGCTCGGAGAGGTGGCAGCCCCCCCGCCGGGGCTGAGCTGCCGTTGATACAACCAAGCAGAATTACTTAAATATTCACAGTCTCCTTCCCCCATGGTATTTACTAGAAATTTACATTTCCACAAATACTTTGATTTCACCACATTTCCTTTCATTCTTCCCCCAGGGAAGGCCCACCAGGGGACGTTTCTTCTCCTTTGCTTTCCAGCAAAGCTTCAAGCCCTCCTGTTTCAATTTAGAGTGTGTCCTTTTTCCCTTTCCTCTCTCCACTTTCCTTCAGAGAAAGCAAAGAGATGACAGAGGAGAGATGAAGGAGAGCCTCTAAAAATTCCGAAGTCCTCCCCCACCTCCAAAAATGCCACATAAAAGCCTTCCAGCATTCCCAAGCATTCCAGGCTGATGGAAGGGCAGGTCTCTGCCACACTTCCAGTGCTAAATCCGTTGCTCAAAAACACTCATGAAAACCCTTTCCTATTTTCCACCCAGCTTTACCCACCCCCGCAGCGTGGCAGCTCTCCTCCAAACGTGTTGCTCCCTTCCCCGCGCTCTCTAGTCTCCCACCTTTGCTGGCAGGCAGCAGGCAGTGTTCGCAGGCAGCCGAGCCACTGCTTGCCGCCGGGCTCGCTGGCACCGCGAGCTCACTGCCGAGCCAGCTGGCCATGGCGCGGGTAAGCTCGTGCTGCTCGGGCAGCTGCCAGTTTTTTGGCTACCAACCTGGCCAGACAGCAGGAGCTGCCTCTCTGCGGCTGGCAGCCCTGGTTCTGCAGGCAGCCTGTCAGCCAGATGCTGCGTAGATCTGCGCTACAGTAATAACCATAATTAATAACAATAACATGCCTGCAAACCATGATGACTGCAGGCACTAATCTTTCATAATACTTTTAAGACAGGAAGAGGAGAATCCTGCCGTACAAGTCCTGCTCTATATCAGGTTGGAGCCAATACTTAGAGGAGGCAGAAGACCTCTTAAATGCCATGCAAATTCGTTTTTCATTGAGCCAGGTTCTATCAAAACCTTCTGTCCTTACATTGTCACTGAATTTACTTTGTCCCTGTCTGTGTCTACAGCGTTAGGCAGCAGACCTGGTCCTTGCAGGCAGAAAAAATGCAGGAAAATGGTAATGCTGTATGGTTACAGCTGCTCCACCAAGGTGGAAACCAGTGAGGACTTACTGCCACGCTGAGCAGGTGGCCTTTGAGTGCTGCTGTTTCTCCTCAAGTTAGGTGTTTGATTTGGTTCACTGGAAACCAGCTGGGAGGGGGCTGGCAATGGTGCTACCTGCATCTGTGGTGGTGAAGCAGTGTACAGGTCACCAGTTCGCAGGAGCACAGCATCTCTCCGGAAACTGGGGCTCGGTTTCCCCAGCACTGCCATGTGTCAGCACCTGCCCCCTCCTCACTTCACAGCATTGGTCTCACACCTCCTCCCCATGCTGCTGTCTCATTTCTTTCAAGCTCATATGCAAACTATCATTCAGGATAACATCTGTGTTTGGTGTGTTTAATTCCCTGCCCACGAGAGAGAAGGGCATAGCACAGGCTGCTTCGCTAACCTCCCACCTCACCCCCTGCCTCCTCCGGCTCTTCGCTCCAGCTTCAGCCCCATTTAAACTAATTTTGCTCCCAGTGTGAGCAAGAAGCCTCTTGCCTCACTCAGTAGCTGACGGGGCGGAGAGTCCTGTAGCAGGTGGCCAGCCATACCCAGACTGTCCCAGGAGGAAAGGACACCTTAGGAAATCCAGACCATGAAACTGCTGCTCCCTGCCTCTGACTCTCTGGAAACAGCTTTGGAGGGGCTCTTTTTGAGGGAGGACTCCTCACATCTGCTTTTGTTAACCCCACACCCCTCCAGGGGCAGAGAGGAGACCACACTATTCATGCTCTGATTCACAGCCCTCTGCCTCAGTTTCCCCATCTGTGACATGGGGGCTGGATAATTACCTGCTGGTCCCTGAAGATAAATTGGGAGGTTTTCAAAGCTGTAGACAACCAGTGGGTACCTAAACACTGTGGCAAGCATTTATGAAGTGAGTGGAGCCCCAGGGGCAGAAGTGTTTCAACACAGGCATCACAGAAACAACAGATGCTATTAAAAAAGTGCTGTTACATTGTTTGCTGAACCCTACAAGGAGCGATTACGGAAGGTCCCTGCGAGATGTCAGAGCTGATGGGCCCCTTCGCCCTGCTGTGTCTCACGTTACGGGTATCCCAAAGCAGCCATGGTGGTTCAGTGGCCGAGCGGGCTCTGCCACGGTGGAAACATCTTCCAATTACGCTAATGAGGTGTGCAAGTTCCCCAGAGGGGTCTGGAGATGAGACACATCACTTGAAGAGGATTTTAATTGGCCTGGGAGGCTGAGGGCTGCTGGAGGTCCACACCGGCCAGTGGAGGCTCTCCAGGG
Source organism: Sagittarius serpentarius (assembly GCA_034782735.1). Classification (NCBI taxonomy): domain Eukaryota; kingdom Metazoa; phylum Chordata; class Aves; order Accipitriformes; family Sagittariidae; genus Sagittarius; species Sagittarius serpentarius. Next base: position 30,772,541 of record JAVKLA010000084.1, read on the forward strand.
TCCCGCTCCTGTCTCGGTACTGAGGACAGGCAGGAGGCTTTGCAGCTCGACCGCTGTCACGCCTGGGACGGACGTGGGTGACCTCGACGAGGACATGGAGCAGTTTGCAGCCAGCATGTCCAACCACACTGCCAGGAGTCTCAGATGAGCCTGGCCATGATTTGGGCTTTCCGTTGCCCTGAGGACTGTGGCTCTCCATTCTCCTGTGCAGCTAAGCACCAAAGCACACATGGAAAATGGCGGCTTGCTCTTCAAAGGGTCCTCTTGGCATACTTGCTCCCAGGGAAGCTGCCAGGAGAGCCTGGGCATCTTGAGCTGCCGCCACTCATAGAAGGGAAAATCCAGTGTTTTATCCCTCAGAGCCCTCCCAGCTTGCGTCTCTGGTGAGATCTGCGTGTTGCTGCACATTAGCAGGGGCAGGACTGAGGGCCCAGACGCAGATGATGTAGCCAAGCCTTGATCATGCAAGGTTGGGGCTGCCCTGGGAGCTCTCCAAGCCCTCGAGGAGAAGGAGAGCTTTGCAGGGGTGATACTATGGTAGTGACACAGGGGAGAGCTCTCGCTCATGGGCAACTGCAAAAGCCTCCCCTGACACTTTCTGCAGGGGGGGGATGCTTACTCAGCACCTTTCCTCCTGGGCCAGTGCCTCTGAAAGGGTGTAGGTTCCCATCCCTCCTTCTTGGCTGCGAGCCATGAATCAGCTGTCCCAGCATCTTTCTCCTTTCTCACATACTGTCGCCTTCCCCCATCCCCTGCCTCCCAGCCTACATCTTCCTCCCACTCAAGAGACAGTGGGAATGGGGATAGTATCATTCCCCATCCAGGGAAGGGAGCAGCGAGGTGCCTGTCTGCCTCCTGCCAAGCTGTCCTGGGAGACAAGAGCAGTGGCAAGATGAGGTGGGAGCAGGATATGTGAGATGTGCAGGAGTAGAGGGTAAATGCAGGGCAGCAGCTCCCGGCTCTGCCATGCTCTGCCTGCCTGCCCGCTGCCCCTGCGCTCCCAAACACTCGGCTGGGAGCCGGCTCGTAACCGCACGCCTCAAAGTGAGAATCCCAGGATGCTTCTTTCATTCACAGCGTGATAGCTCCTGCCATGTTGGGACGTGGTAGCCTGTTCAGAGGCTGTTAGATAAAATCCAAGGTAACCCTCTTGTGTTTGCTTTATCAGAAAGGCAACCTTGGGAGGAGCAGTGTAAAATTTGCTGAAGAAAAGACGTTTTTTCTTGACAAGCACCATAAGGTCCCACTCTGGGATCTCCCGCTGCACCACCAACCCCAGCACACCTACAGTCTGGGTTTTGGAGCCTGAGCGACTCTCATTCCCCTGCAAGAATGGCCCCGGCATGACACGGATTCCCCAGAGGGGCCGTGTCCGTATGTCACTGCAGGGTTGGACAAGCCCAGCTTCCTGCCCAGGTTCTCCTAGAAAGGACCTTGTGGAAGTACCAAGACCTACACACCTTTCCTTAGGTCCCTTTGGCCACCACTGAGCCTGAGCTGCAGAGCCTGAGGACCGAGTTGCAGAACCAGAGTACTGCAAGGAGAAGTGATAACAAAAACTAGGGAAAAAATAGACTTTAAAAGGCTTCTGGTTAGTGTGCATTTAACAAGAGCTTCATTGCAGTCTGAGCTGTGTACCAGCTCGGGGGGGGGGATAGCACAAATCTCTACTGCCTGGGCCAAAGGACCAGCTCCAATCACTGCACAGCAGTTGCTCACTCAGCACCTGATGACATGATTCAGGCCTAGGATGGGAAAAAGCTGTGCTTCTTTTGTAGGGGTTATGGTAGTGGGCATGGCTGTGTGCTGGTGCTTGTGTACACCAAACCCACCCAATGCAACCCTAGAAGGGTAGAGATAAATATGAGGGTGGATGAGTAGGTTGGTGTGTTTGTGCAAACATAGTGTTTGTACATCAGTGCATAGATAACTGCGGGGTTCGATGCAGAAGGACGGATGCGTGGACGGATGGATTCACTAAATAGCAAAATAAGCCAAATCCTCAGAAACAAGATATTTGAAAATTCTTGGTAATGTCTGCTCTGAACTCAAAGTGACTGTCTGCTTTGTTGGTCTCAGACTCAGAGAAATGGGAAAAGCTTTTACAAATCTACTTCATCATGCCAAAGGGGTAAACAAATGGGATCGCCTGTTCCTCTAACTTGGGGTGAACTTGTCCATCAGGTGATTGGAAATCTGAAAGTAATGAGAGCTTTAGAAAGAAATGTCGTTATCTATCAGCTTTGCATTTGTATTCTGTGTTAATCCTTTTTGTTTCAACTCAGAGAAAAGCAGTCCTTCACTTTGCGGAGGGGGTTGGATTTTTTATGTGTGACTGGTATTTTATAACACTGCAGAAAGTGACCGATCTGAAAGGGAGGATGAATATTATTCTTTCTGCTGGGAAAATTATTAATAGAATAGGGGAATTGTTCCCCTTATCTTTATTTCAGATGCAGAACTACAGCATCGTGCATCAAGCTTAGTGGTGTAATCCCCTTCCACATCTGCAAGACGAACATAAGCTTTCTCCAAAAGGGCTCTAGGCAAGATCAGGAAAGCTTAATTTCATTATATATGTATAGATATATATATAAATGATTAAGTGTATAAAATTGTCCATACTATAAGTGTAGGTAGAATTTACCCATTTCCTCCAAGTAGAAGCACTGAAAGAAATGCAGAGCCTGACAAGCTCATCATCATAATAAAAATTTTCTACAACAGTTTAAAGGAAATAAATTCAGTTTGGTTTCTTTGGGGTTTTGTTCTTACTTTCAAAAGTAACTACCTGCTGTCTTAAGAAAAGCCTGCAGATGAGGCTGAGACAGAAACTGCTTATTCAGAATGCTCCTTGTTATGGAAATTTTTGACTGCCCTTTTGGGATTATTTCAGAGGAATTAGGCACACAAGACTGGAAAGGAAGAAAAGGGTCTTCAAGCCACATTCCCAGCAATTGCAGCCCCAGGGCCAGGGCAGCCACGTGATGCAGAAGAGTCCCCAGAGCATCTTGTCCACACCCCATGCATATGACACCCCAGCATCCCCTGGGATGCTGGAGCTGTGTCAGAAAACCAAACCACAACTATCAGATGGCACGGGGAGAGGGGAGAAGAGGTAGCAAATATGTCCCCATATGTCCGAAACCACAGTGGATTTGCTTGGGAAAATTCAGAGATGACTGGCTCAGGAGATGGGATGCTGGAGTTCTGCACCCCCGGGTATCACAGCCCATAGGATTTCGCTCGGCTGCTCTGTGCTGAGCCCACTTACATTTGACAGGGCTTGTGCTGTAGCAGGACCTGCAGCCTGGGTCAGAAAGTGCCGGGAGATGGAGAAGGCACCCTACTCCTCGGCTGCCTGTTCCAGGTAGAAGCCACTTTGTTAAAAACATATGACTCATGGAATGATCTGCCTTCAGCCCCCAGCTGTTTGATCCTCGGTCGCTTTTCTCCACCTGCCCACGAAGCCTTCCAGCACTTTAGTGCTTCTCCCCTTTGCCCTGCCATCAGCTCACCCCCCAGGCTGCCAGGCAATGAGATGTGCAGAGGTCTTGCCGAAAGACGGCTTTTGCCATCTGTGTCATCCACGCAACAGATGGACACTCTAAATAGAGGTCCTGAGAAAAGGCCCATTTGAGCCCTGGATTTTGACGAGCTGTCTATCAAACCCATTAACAGGGCCAGCAATACGCACAAGCAAATTAAGTCGTTGCTAAGCCAACACAGTGATGAGAATGGCATAAGAGCTGTGGACCCACTGCTTCCTTTGGCAAGGGCAACACTTATCGAGTCAGACTGAATGCCCATGGTGGCTCCATCCATAGGGAAGAAGTGGCTTCACTCAGCAGCTGCAGGGAGAAAAAGCCGTGGTCTCCTGGCTCTCTGTCCTTGCTCTTTCCTTCATGTGTCCCTTCCCACTCCCACAGCAAGAGCTACCAAGTCCAGGTTCTCATCAAGAGCCATGGTTTGGTCTTAGCCTACAAAAGCAAGGTCTGAAAGTTCAGAAGGAACTCAATTAACAGAGATCACAGTTTCAGTGACGAAGGCCCGTGGCATCAATGACAGGGGTTGGTTGAATGTCAATTGACCCAAGTATGGCCTCAGCTCCGGGACTGTGTCACAGACCTATAAATACGACTGTGTGACCCAAACTCCTGACTGCAGAAAGAGTCAGCAAAGGCTGCAGGAGCCTGCTGTAAACCCCCAGCCCACAAAGCAGGGAGCTTTCAAGCAAGGCGACATGGCCTTTCCACTCACCCTTTGTGCAACGAGACTGACTCATGCGTGATTTCATCCACCACGCCTTCCGTCAGCCTCACCTCATCTGCTGTCCCTGCAGCCTGGAACATCCCTCTTGAGTTGTTACCCCTACACAGTCCCCTGCATTTCTCTCCTACAGCCATGCCCCAGCTGGAAACATGCGTTTCTCTACCCTTGACTCAACAGAGCCTGTAGAAGGGCAGAGGGGCAAATGAGCTTCCGTTCTGCCTTGCACATTAGCAACAAAACGTGACTGACTGCATCCTGATTGCAAACGCTTTATTCTTGGTGACAGCATGGCAGAGGCACAAAGGATACAGCTGGATTTGCAGAGCCCAAGATGAGCTCTGCAGAACTGATAATTAGAAGAAATCATCTTTTTGACTTGTGAGCTGAGCACATTTGAACTGAGATCAGTGAGGGGGAATAAATATGAAAACCAATTATGTCATTTGAACCAAGTCACTTCCCTGATTATAATCACCTCCCCGTATGGGCATAAAAAAGGTGAAAAAATGCCCATGTCAAATTATTAAGCGAATTAGTGTGACCAGACTGCACTTAATGACTCCATTGCTGGTAGAATTTAAGTGAAGTTGTCTGATGGGATTCTGAAGTCAGATGTGCACCGAGAGGGAAAACTGGAGCACTGAGATGAGGATTTATGGCACTGTTGCAGTAGAGAACTCTGCGTAGGTTGTACGGCACTGCACCACTACAGAAGGAAATCTTACTGCTGGTGGGGTGTGGAGTAAAAGCAGTGAAGCCTCGGTGCTTTCTGCATGGCAGTGTCCTGCCAGAAGGTTTCACTATGGTGAAATCCAGTTACGCAGCCTGATGGTCCAGCACCATGACTCCCTGACTGCAGCAAATGGAAGAAGTGAGGACTTCACTCAGAAAGACAGTGAGAAGTCAGGTAAACGCTGCATGAAACAAGCAGTTGCAGTCTTCTCGTGAATGTGGCTGAGATCCAGCTGGGTCAAAGACCCACAGACACAATCTCTAAAAGCAGAGATGATCCCAAAGGATCCATCCCAAACCCACTTATCACCAGTCTAAGGCTGGATCTGCAAGATGCTGAACATCCACAAAGAGGTATCTCGTTTCCTCCGTAGAAACACATCTGTCTGGTCTAAATTCACCAAGATTAGGTCAAGAACGTGCCTATACTCTCCCTGTGCTCCAGGCAAAAGACAAACCCTGCCAGCAGCCTGCAGTCCTTGCACCAAGCTCCAGCACCCATCCCATCATTTTAAGCCTCTGGAAAGCCTTGAGATGAGACAAAAAGCTTAAGAGCTGTTTGCTGGCTTTTGCTGTGCATGCATGAACCAAGCCTGTGCTTAGGAGCTTGTTGAGCAGTGTTTACACACTTACATCCACTAAGCTTCAGCAGCTTTGCTACCTCTCAGTGGAGACATTTTAAAGAACATATTTTTGATCCTTTGTTAGCTATGCACTGGAGGTCTCATGGAATCTAAATTAAATACCATTAGGAGACCTTTAATCTGCAGTGTTTCCAGTAAAACCAGATGGTCTCTCTTGAGCACACAGGCTCATTCACTGAAGACTCTCCCGGCACGCTTATCCTCAACACTTGAACTCAGAAAGCGAGCCAGGCGCTCAGCAGGCTTGAGTTGGCTGGGTTCCCCCGCCGTCAGAGGGGAAAAGCCAGTCTGTGCCAGCCAAGCGTCTGAACCAGTATTTGCTCACAGGAAGGAAATCAAGGAATTTGGATGGGTCTTCCGAGCGGAGTGCCAGGAGCATCTAAGAACCTACACGGCTGTCCTCTGCCCACAAAACAATTCAGGAAGGCGCAAATACTTCTGTCTGTCAAACTGTTTAATCTCCCTGGCTTAAGCTGCCTGTCTAAATTTGAAGCCTAACTAGATTTTCTCCAGACTGCTTGTAACTTTGTCTTATCCTTTTATTAAGACGAGGAGGATTATTTGAAGCTTTTGTTCTTTACAAATCCCCTTGTGCAAAGGCAAGGTGCTGCTTTAGATGAAATCTTCATCCTGGGCTTCTCAGATGAGAGATGTAGTCCTTTCTCACAAAGGATTTAATGACATTGGATGTTGAAAACTGGTGCCAGATTGTTTGGGGGACCTATGATGCTCTAGTCTCCATGATTGCTGCTTTTCTTCCTTGGAGCCTAAAAAGCTGTGGCTCTTCAGCCCGGCAGAAGGAGGCAGAAATCCTCATTTTTCATGCTAGAAGCACAAAAATATGCAAACTTTCACCTGAAATGGAGGACAGGAAAAGAGTTCCCTCTAACTGTTTACAAACCTTGGTTCCTCTGAAAGCCTTTGTTTAGCTGCATCACTTGCTCTTATTTTAACTTGCTTTAATGACTGGCAATTGGCACCACTTAGCTAAAACATGTGTACGTCTTAGTGTTGAACCTTGCAAGCTAGACACCCCTGGGCAAAGCGTGACCAGGTGTCCCCTAAGATGAATATCTGAGCAGGGGGGTCTAAAGGATATTGGCTAGCTGGTGCACAGATGTACAGACCTGCTGAAAACGGGCAGCAGGGACATTGGCTGGACAATTTTACCCTCAGCTAGCTGGGGCGTCCCTCCCAGACCAAGGGGTTTAGAAAGCACCAGGCTCCACTCATGTGCTCTGTCTCAGGAGCAGGGCACAGCGATGATACGCATCCATACCTCGTGTATCCTCAAACCCTGTAAGACCCAGGGACTGAGTGTTCTGGATGGAGGGATAGATAAGAATTTGTACCAGCAAAAATGTCAACTATCAGCAATTGCAGGTGCGGTTTGGGGAAGCAAAACCTCTCCAGAAGAACACTCGGACCCAGGAGCAAGGCGCAAAGCCCAGTTCCCGGAGAGCAGGTACTGTGGTGAGTCACTTCCTTGCTCAGTTTTTCCCAAGCATTGCTCAGAAGAGGAAAAAAAATGCCCTTTTGTTGGTGGGATATCTGACCGGGAGCTGTGCCAATTTTGCTGTGGCCTTGGGGGAATTTCTATGCATTGGTGGGTGCTTGAGGTATTTAAGTACCTTTCTGAAGTTGGGTCTTCATTTCCCTGGGTTCCAGTCTTTTATATAGTCTTTTCAGGCTGTAAATGTTTTAGAGCAAGAAGTCTCTTTAATTATGTACAGCACCTAGCACCACAGAGTCTACTTGACAATGTTATTGAAAGCCCTGCTACATACCATCAAGGGCAAAGGTGGATGCTGAATCAAGGGACTTCTCATTAGCAAGCCAGGCAGGGATGCCGGAGGAACTGCCACACTTCATGACATGCTGCACATGCACCCAAGAAGTCACGAGCTCCTTTCAAAGCCGCCTGATGTTCTGCTGTGATCTCCTTGCAGGGTGCTAACAGGGCCAGCAGGGAAGCAATGTCTGACAGGTACAGCCTTTGATTGCTATTGTAACGTAGAGAATCTTAGCAGAACTGGGCAATGGATCCATCCCTCGGTGCCCATCTGTGCCTGTATTACTCAGTAATTTCATGTTGTGGTGGCAGAGCCTCCCCTCCTAGGTAATCTTGTTGGTAAGTTGTGGTGACTTTGGCTTAGTCTTTGGGAAGTTGTTCTGGGGAGTGGAAAGTGGAGCATCCCGTAAGCAATTAGCAGGAGGAACACGTGCATTGCAGATGGTTAATCTGCCTGCTTTCATGTGAACAAAAGAGAAGTCCCTTGAATGAAAGGAAACGGGTAACTTTAATGCAAGCTACAGTAAATGCAAATTAACTCCACAAATAAAGAAGCTTTTCTTTTTGGAGCCAAGAAAACATTTCTCAAAGTCTGTATTTTAGATATACAATAATCTCTTTTATACCTCAGAAAGCTGTCCCTGCCGTGAGCAGTCTGATATCTTCCTTGCAGACTGTAATCAGCCCATCACCAGCACTCAAGGATGAATATTAATGTTTGATTGTTCTCTTCGTATTCTGGCACATCCAGTTGCAGGGCTGGAACCAGACTGACTTCCCCTGCAGCCTGCAACCTGCCCAGCCTCAGGTTTAGGCTGGAGTCCAAGAAGGTGCCTCACACTGAGCACTGGGGTATCCAAAGATCTTGGTATGGACCTACTGCCCTCCTCAGCACTAGGGTGTATCAGATTTTTAATCCACTGATCCGCGATGCTGCAAAGACCCGGTATCAATTCAGCTTGCCCCAGGGAGCTCACCCCTTGCTAGAGATGCTAGAGCTGAACAGGGCTGTGCACCGCTTCGAGGACACTCGTCCTTCCCCAGCTGCTCCAGGACAGCCTGAAGGCCAGGCAGAGGCAACAGCTTTAATCTGATTGCGGCGAGGGGGTCGGGCAGGTAGAACTGAGACAAACAGAAAATTTGGGGCACTTCAGGCAAGGGAGCTCATGCTAGTTAGGAGAACCACTGCTGCCCTCTCCCATCACAGCAGTGTTCAAGGCAGAAAGGTGCCTTAGTTGAACACTCTTGGGCTGCAATTAAAATTTCATGAGCAGGGTGAAAGGTGAGAAGGACAGCAGCCTGCGCTTGCTGGGTGAGACAGGTCTGTGCTCATGGAGCAGCTGGAGTCACTGCTAATGGCCTGGCTACTGCAGATGCCGGGGAAGAGAGTGGAGCCAGATGGAGACGACAAGCTGGGCCAGGAGGCCAAAGAGTCTGGGGAAGCATTGCCTGAAGATAAATATGACCGAGCATCCAGGGTGATGCCCCAACCTCGAAACTCCCCAGCAGAAACTCCCAAAGGAGTAACCCCAGCCCCCCCTCGGCACCCATCAAGGCAGGTCTCACCAGCATCTCCAACCTCAGCACTGCTGGTCCCAGCTCCAGTCCCGTGCAAAACAGGCAATGGCCACTTCAGATAATGCAGGAGAGGATATGCAACACCAGCCTCCAGCAAAGGCTCAGGTGGTCCCAGTGCTGGCTCTTTCCACCTGAAGTTCATGAAAGGGACATGAAATCCAAAGCAGTGGCAGGCTTCTCAGCCCATTCCAGCATGACAGATTTGTAAGTCAGTGAAGCTGATGGCATTTGGGAGGATTTGGTTGCAGATGGATCAAAGAAAATCCATCCCAGGAGAGAGCGTTTGCAATGAGAAGTGGAGTCTGTGTGTGAGACAGAGAGGAGGGAGCACAGCGGGGATAGAGGAAAGGACACAAAGCAGAAGGTGATTTTCATTTCCTTCTCCTTCAGGCTCTTTATTAACACCCTGCCAGATCCCTCTCCCTGGCTGTTGCAGCGGCGGTAGGGGCCAGGCTAAACGTGCTGGCAGGCGGGTGCAAGTCGGGGGCAAGAGAGACCACGGCATCCACGCGTCCCACATCTCTCACGGCGGCCCCGAGAGCAGAGGGGGGCTAGAGGGGATTTAACAGGAATGGGGAGGAAATAAAGAACCGGTGACAGCTCCTGCTTCTTGTGACTGATCCAGGTGACCTGCTGCAAACACAACCCTGAGAGGTGCTAATAGGAGAAGCTGCGATATCCTGGTCAACCCACACCTGCTTGGGTCTGTACATCACCTACTGCCAACACGGCTGTGGCAGTCAAGCAGCCGCTTGCCTTCAAGGCTTGCTTGCAAGGCGGCACTCGCGGCCTGATCCCCAGTGGGACATGCAGGCAGGGAGGGAGGAGAAAGCCTAGAGCAGCTGTGGCTGGTACGGGGGTTTAAGTCCATCCTGGAGCTGTAGAAAAGGGGATCTCTTGGTACAGAAAAGAGCAACTAGTTTCAGCCCTCAGGTGTGGAACTGCTGCCACGATGCTGCCAGAGCTGCTGCTTCTGCCTTGGCTTCCTAAGGAGACGAGGCTCACAGGGACCTGCTGAACGTGGGAGTACCATGCTGCCCAACGGGTTGCCAGCCCCCACCCCTGAAGCTTTTAAACCTTCAGGTCAATTCCAGAGCATGTTTTTCAGCAAGAGAGAGATCCTAGAGAGAAGAAGTCCCCACAAATGTGGTGAGCTGGATGAGTAGCCAGAGGAGGGGGACTGTGTTATTTTCTCCACAGTGGCACATCAGCTGGAGCTCAACCCCTTGGCAGACAACAGAGAAGACACAGCTACACACACAGAGGGTGCACACAGACACAGAGACAAGCTGGGATGCACTTTGGGCAGATTTCACACCTTTCTGGGTGCCAAAGAGTGCAATCATGAGAGACAGAGGCACAGGAAAAGACGGCTCTGTGGCTTGGTACAGGCTCAAAGACAGCTCTAAGTCATTTCCAGAATAAGGGGACACATAACCAAGTGAAATAAAGTCAGGACTGAGAGAGGTGATAAGGAGACAGGGCAATTCCTGACTCCTTGAGGTGCCTCGGCAGGTGGGCGACCAAGCAAGTGCCTGGAAGCCTCGGCTCCGTCAGGGGCACGGGAAGTTGCAGCAACACCAGCGAGACAGGCCCTGGAGTATTAGCGCTAATAGCCATCTCAACCAAATTAATTCAAATTGCGTTCAGTCGACCATTAAAGCGTTGTTGGTGGCAGCGCTTCCCCATCCGCTCACATTTTCGTGAAGTAATTAAAGCCATTAGAATGTAAACCAGCTTTTTTGGCTTGGGAAGGAAAGAAAGCAGGAAGGAAAAAGGGAAGCTGAATAACAGCTTAGCTAATTCAGCTAATATTCCCATTATTTCCATATATACTAATTAGTTCCCATTCTCCAGCCATTTCCATACCTATGCACAGGCTTGGATCCTCTGCAGAGGTGCCTATACCTCCGTGCAGCGGCACCCCTGACCCCAGCTCGGCATCCATCTCAGGGAGGGCGCAGGCAGACAGGTTTTCATCCCGCCAACCCTCACCCCTCAGGGATTCGCATCCCTGGATGCAAGTCTGTTCTCTCCCCCATCGCGAATGTGTGGGAGGAGGGGAAAGAGCAAACAGATTTTGCGCTCGAAGGAAAGAAACGCCCTCACGAACCCCTAAACAAATTGAGAAAAGCAGGAGATTTGAGGTAACCGCGCTGTCCTGAAAAGTTATTTTATGACTGAGGAACCCTCCCCACAATGTTCAGCTGCAACTTGAGTCGCCTCGAGTAATGGAGCTACTGGTGCAGGGTTTTTATTTATTGGGCAACCAAAAGAAAACAGCATTGCTGAAGGCAGATGGCCAAAGCTGGTACGTGGAGCCTAATTCTCTGCCTGGCGCTGGCCTGCGTGCCCGAGAGCAGGCACGGCTCAGGGTCAGCAGGACGTGCGGTGAGGATGGCTTTGTGACAAGTCCAGTGGTTAGAGAGAAACGGGCTGGAAAGCAGAGAGGTAAGAGAAAGGGATGCTCAGCAAGGTGCAGAGGGTTGCTGGGGCGGGGATATAAAAATGGCTTGGCAATGCCAGGAAGGAGAAAATCCTGCTGGACCCCAAGGCCAGACGACACCTGTGTCTAAGCCAGTATCCACTGGTGTCCCTTTGTCCGGCCAGCTCCAGGGACTCTGCAATCCTCCCAGTGCAGTGGCTGGGAACTGCTGCCTGCATGTGCATCCAAGGCAGATGCTGCCTGCAGGGCTGGCCCTGCCTAGGGACATTTCCCAGGCTGTCTTGGTTAGACAGGGATGGGAAAGCTCTCCCGACTGGTTGCAGCAGGAACTGGCCTGCTGCTTATACAACTTCTTCCCCTCTTCCCACCCACCTCATTCTCACCGTACCTGCTGAACCAGCCCTCTGGGATGGCAGGTTTCTCGGGTCGCACCCGAGGACGTGGGCAGCACAAGTCACACCTCTGCCCACACCGAGCCTTCACGTTGCAGTGAAGCCTGAAGAGAAGAGCTGGCCCATGTGCACTTTGCACAGGCTTGAGCCGTGCTGCAAGCGCTGTAATGGATGAAGAGGGCATGATACAGTCGTGCAAATACCTGGGGAGAATTTCATTGTGAAGGTGCTCTCTCTGGCTCTGGCTCTCTGCAGTCTGTCCCTCATAAGCCTACCTCTGTTCTGTACAGGCAATGTGGGAGAGTGGGTTATCTGACATTTATTCTCAAGGCAGAGCACAGCAGAGGAGTTCAAGGGCATCTGAGGGGCATATTGTGTCTGCAAATAACAGCAATAACTCCCTCCTTGCGAGGACCTTGAAGGAGACCAAAGGGCAAGTAATTCTGGACGTGGCAGCTATCTGGGGCCTCTCCTGAGCTCACCCCGTGCTTTATTGGACCATCTCTCACCTTGGATGACTTATCTCTACACTTCAGAGCTAAAACCCTGGCAGCATCATGCAGCCTACAGGACCCAGAATGGCATAACCAGTTGGGCTTGTGATCTCTCACATCAGCAGGCTGGAGTATCAGGCTGAGAGCTCAACTTTCCCAAGGGATCAGTTCATCTGAAGGATGATGTGCCCACATCCAGGCTGGGCTAGGGGACTTGTGAGCACTCCTGGCTTAAGCTCAGCCAGCTGACTTTGCATGAGAGCAGCCCAGGAGCGCTCACATGGCCTGTCCCATATGCCCAGTGCTGAGACATGGCAAGGAGTAGCCATGGGCAGCTACTGGGACTGACTGGATGCTGGTCAGTGACGGGATCTAGACTAAAAAATGTACCCTTTTTTCAGAGGGCTTTTAGCTTGATCCAGATAATTTCCTGTGGCTGGTTTAGTGGAAATGCCCCCAAACACCAGTACCAGTGTGATGGAGGAGCAGCAATAGCAGGCAGGAGATGCCAGCTACCCCTGGAGTGGGTTTGCAGCCAGATACATGACAAGGTGGAACAGCAACCCGTATCACTGCTTTCACAACTTTCCCAGCAAGGTCCAGCCCAGGCCCCAAGGAAGACAGGATAGATGTCAAGTCTAGAGCATCCTTTACATGGCTCTAGGATGCCATTTTATCAGCACGCTTCAACAGCAAAGAAAAAAACTATTCGGGAAGCTAAGGAGCAAATTTACCTCTAGGATTACTGAGGTAGTAGGTACTAGTGCAAATTAGAGGGCTTTCCCCAAGAAGCACATTGCTATTGATTCCAGGGGGAGCGACGGGTGCTCACAGGACCGTCTTCAAACTGGGCTCTTGCACACACACCGCAGAGATCTTGGATTAAGAAGCACTGGGAAGCAGCGAGAGGAGGAAGGAGCTGCCTTTAACTGGCAGATCTTTGTAGCAGGACTCCGCTCCGGGCTGTCCAAATCCCCCAGCGCAATCTCACTGCTGCTCTCACAAAGCGCTCCTCTGAGAGCGAGGAGGATGGCACAATGCATCAATCACCCCAGGCATTCATCCCACCTGGGCCTCTCAGCGCGATGTGGGGAGCGGTGCTTTCAATCAGGCAACATTAAAAATAAGTGAGATTCACTTTTCCATTGGCATCAGCAAAAAAGAAAGAAGAAGACGCCGCCAATTGAGCCCAAGGGGCTAAATAACGTCTTTCACTCGATTTTCTATGGGCTCCCAAAACTATGGGAGAAAATTGAAATCTGCCTCTTTCTGTCTCCTTTTCTTTCTTTTTTTTTAATAATTCCTGGTATGCAAGGCCTTGTGCCGGGGCTGGTATTGTGGGTGATGAATCCTGAGTCAGGCGGCGGGGAGGTTTGTGTCCTATCAGCGTGTGCTTGCTGTGGTTTGGGATAATGTGCCTGCCGGCTTGTCAGGTGCTGATGGGGAGCAGGAGGGGTGGGGGGGCTGAATGCATTTTTGATTGCTATAATTGCCACAGATTGGATGCTTGAGAGGAGCTAATTAACAAGGAGGCTATGGGCGGATTATACTTGCAGAACAGAATCCCATGCAGATCCTTTCCCTTTGTGCCACATGTATGAGATCATTGGTAGGTGATTATGGCTGTGAATACGGTGCTAATTTACTTTGCACGTCTGACGAAAATCCTGTACATAATAAACCGTGGAGGCAACTCAAAGTGGCCCAGTTCAGAGGGGAAGGACAGCCCTGCTGCTAAAGCACTAAACCCAGAGCTACGGTCCTGAGGCCTCCTGCTTTCTCTGAGTAACCTTGACTGAGTGACAGCTCTTCCCCCTGCCTCAGTTTCCCTCCCTACCGAAGGGAGAAGGCAAGCTCGTAGCTACGGACGTTTGCAAGGTACTGTGCAGCCTGTCAGGGAAGATGCTGTGAAGGAAAGAACAGGAATATCATCATGCCACGGGAGTAGATCAGACAGCGCAACAAAAATAGCAGCCAGAAAGCTGTGCACTTGGAAAAAATACACGCCTTTGTGAGCACTCTTGCTCTCAGAAGAAAGGAGTGTAAGCAGCAGCCCCAGCTGTTCCTGCAGCCTCAGGATTAGGGAGAACTGACAGGCAAGGTTAGCTCTGCCATCCTGGTCCTGCTCCTCAGACACTGTCTCACCAACGTATCTCTTACGCTCTCCCAGGCTTACCTCTGGTCCCTGGGGCCCTGAGCAGGAGAGGAGCAAAGGTTTCTCCTTAAATGTGGCCCTTACCCTGCTGGAGGTGCTTGGGCTGGGCTTTAACCCAGGCTCTGGTTTCAGGGCAAGGCTACATTTGTTTTTCTCTCTGGCTGCCGGGCATTCCTGGTGATCAAAAAAGCGGAGCTGCCCTATAGCTGCTGTGCCAACACACACCTGGAACATCAGCGGCCAGGCAGGGAAAAGAATTACTGGTCACAGAGACCGAGTATCCATTCATCCATCCACATCCTTCCCTCTCTCCATCCCTGAGGGTTTTAGGAATAGTTTAGACTATGTCACACCCCCGTCTTGATTTGGAGAGCTGGGGAAAGGTTTGCCCAGGGTCCTTTCACTGCTGTCTGTGCTGGTGGGAGTTAGGCTGCGCAACCCTGGGGGGCTTTGGCTTTTCCAAGCACAGCAGAAGTTTCCCAGCAAGAAGGCTTTGCTGGGAGTCAGGCAGCTTGCTTAAGTACCGGTAGACTCTTTTAGAAAGCTGCAGTATTCCTCACAAATAAATCACATCTTTCCATTCAAAAATGGAAGTGACATTTACAGGTTTGGTCAGACCTTTTATAGTATTGGATAATTTTCACTCAAAATGTTTTCTGCACTTTTCATTGGAATTTTTCTTGGGCGGGGGGGGCATTCATTAAAGTCAGCATTTTCAGAGGAAAAGAAACAAAACCATTGTCCAAAGTTTTTTTCTTTAACTAAAGTCAGCATTTTGGACTCCAAATTATATACAGGGAGTTGATCTGTGGATGGAAAAGGTCCATTTTACCACAGTCAGTTTTTTATTAAATTTACTGTTTCAATAATAATGGCACTCCATTGATACCAAAACAAAAATATCACTGGAGAATCTCCTAATAAGAATACGCTGTTTCGTAATAGTTCCTCAGTTTTATTTCGTTTTGTGCTTATTTATTATGCTGTGTATGATGGTTCCTAGAAAACAAAACTCCACAGCGAGCCTTGTCCTGCAATCAAGAACTACTCACCTCAACTTTAAGTTTAAATTAATCAAGCCCAAAGAGAGAGAGAGGTCTGTCTGCCGGTTTAAAAAACAGGACTCATTTCAACAACATGAAAGGGTTTTCTTCTAGAAAAAGCAAGAGGTGTAAAAATGGATTTCCACTTCTATCATGACTGAATTTAAGGAGAACAATCCATGAATGAGAAAGGATTGTTCTGCTGAGGGAAGAGATTGCTGCCAGTTCGCAGTCTGGGCTGCTGGAGTCCAGGGAGATAAACTGGAGAGGAAATATTTCATTTATTGAGAGGCAGGATTGACTGTCTGCGAATGCTTTTAGACAAGATAGCGATTGAACCTGGCCTCTGCGCAGCTCTCCTCTCTTCCTGCAGGGGCAAGGGCAGAGCATCCGAGGACTGTCTCTCACTGCAAAAAGGAAGAGTAGCCTAAGACATGAAATAATACAGAGAAAGGAAAGGGCAGTCAGGCTAAAATCCTGTTCTTGGAAAGAACCCTGGCTCATTGCCACAGAAACCATTCATGACACTTTGGTCCAGGTCCCAGTTTTGATGGTGGCCATTTTCTGACGATGTCCCGACCACGGGTTTTGCTTTGGATCATTTTAAACAATATCCCCATCATGCTGAAGTTTCTGTTTTTGAACAAACCCTCCATTCTTTTTTTCCTCTCCTTAGCAAAACATTTTCCATCCCTCCAGGTCAAAGTCTGGAAATTTCCCTTTGGAAAGTTGGAGGGTAGACAGGGTGGAAGGCAGGGATCACACCCAAAAACGTGGAGTCGCCTCCAAAGACAATGTGATGGTAAGCTCAGCGGGATGGGGGTGGTGGGAAGAGAGACACGTAAGGGGATGTCATAAGGGGGTTGGCCTTTTTCAGTCATTCACATTGAAACATTGGCATGATTTGACCTAATTTCTAAGCAAAATATGTATCTCTGGTGCTGAGGAGAGACAGGTTGTCACAGACGTGGAACAAGCAGGGTAGAGATACTGGCAGTGCACATTGCTAAAGGAGCCGCATTAGCATACTGGCATTTGGGCTGGCGCCTTATCTCGGGCTGACTTCTGAATTAGAAGTAATTCCAGGTACTCTCCTTCTCCTGGAGCAGTTTGTTACTGTATTATTAGGATTGGGTTTTGTCCTGTGGAGCTCTGCCTTCCCCTACCGAGCGGCCGGAGAGGCCCAGTCCTGCCCTGGGGAGAGGAGGGGGTGGCCACGAAGGCACAGCCTTGTCTCCCGAAAGCACCCGCGGGGAGGGAGGCGCGGGGCCAGCTGATAAGGGACAGGAGGGGAGCAGAAGAAAAGCCCAAAGACAAACCTGGCCCAGACAATGAAGCGCTATCCGGGCATGCAGGCTGGCAGCCGTTGGAGTGCACCGCCCAGATAACGAAGCGCCGCGGGCGTGCAAAGCCTACGACCACCTCCCGTGCAATGTCAGGATACCGCTGTCCCCTTCATCGCTTCCCAGCATCCCCATTCCCAGCCATGGCTTCTGGGTGATGCCAAAACGCTTGCTCCAGCTCCGCCATGATGTGCAGGCAGCGTTCCTCCCTGCTGACAGCCCTCCCCATGCCAGCTCTCGATCCTGCTTCTGCAAAGGGCTCTCGTCCCTCTCATCTTTAAAAAAAAGAAGAGTCCCATTAAATACAATAAAGCATTTATTGGCCAGTGGGTAAAATGAATGGGTTTCTTTATGACTGCAATGATCATTAATGAAACTTTAGGGTCCCTGTTGGGACTGTGAAGCAGAATAAATGACCTCTTGCTAGTCATTGTCTCCCTCGTTTCTAGGACTCTGCACCAGAAATGATCAAACTTCATTTAAGGAAAATCAGATTAAAAACAGATTAAAGTAAAAGCACCTCATGCCCCTGTACTGATTTAACTGTGATGAAAAACAGACCATGAAGTAACTTTATAAAGGGAGGAAACTCATTTAAATATTCCCCTCCCAACAGAAAGAGATTTAAGAATTAAATGAATGAGGAGATTTTCCTTTTAATGAGATTAGCCTTTTATAATTGCTTGTTAGGGACCACTCAAGAGATTTGGAAGAAAAAAAGTTATACAACATACCTGGAAAACACTGCATTAGAAACCAGCAAACCCTGCCCCTTCACCATCAGTTCCAAGAAGTGAAATTCAAACTAGTTTCTACTTACAAATCACTCATCTAAAGCGGCTGCAACTCCTCCAGATCCTCTCTGCAATTACATGGCTTTGTGAAGAAAGCGAAACAGAGGCTTGAGATTTGCAAACCTTAATACATTTGCTAAAAATTCTCCCCTTTCCCCATGGAAACACAGATTTTATTTTTGAGTGTCAGCTGTCTGGCAAGGCCATGTGATTTGATTTCATCTTTCCAAATTTCAGTCCTGCCAAAAATAAAGACGGGACAGAGCTGTCCCTTCTGGGTTTGAAATGCCGGCTTGATTCGGAAGCATTACGGTGGGGTTAGACTAGAAGTTTCATGTCTGAACTGGAAGCATTTGGCTCCAAAATCCCACCTTTAGGCCATATAATAATACCACAGTAAGGACACATACACACCTATTGTTTCATCCCTCTCTGACTGTGATTTATATTTAGCGTCAGGCTCTTTTGGATGAGCTGAAACTAACATTCAGGGCAGGCTTTTCTTACAACGTGAGATTGAGCAGTTGCTTTCCCCATTCCAGCTGATGGGAGCAGGCAGTAAATGAAATCAATAGCCCTCTTTGTTAGCAAGCGTTTCTGCGTGTGCTGTGTATTCACAACGATCCTCTTGCTCCTTTTCTTCATCTCTTCACCTGCACTGGTTGCTATGAGCCGGCATTTGGCAGCCGGCAGTACCGGTACGCAGGCATCTCTCCGCCCTGCGCCGCAGGATGGACCTTGCACCTTTCACACTGGGATCCCTGCATCCCTTTCCCAGCCATTCTCTTGGGATACACAAAAGCTACTAAATACAAGGAGAGACTCCGCTCCCTAAAATTTGGCTGCCTCGGAACTGAGCATGTTGTCTATGTGAGCTGTCCTGCCCTGCCTGCAGTCAGAGGGGAGAGAGGCATTTCCAGAGGATGCTTTGCTCCACTGCGGGAAGGGGTTTTAAGGCAGGTGGGACGACGAGCGTGCCAGGAGGCCACTTTCGCCCGTCATCTCCTGCAGGACCAGCTCAGATCAGACTCCTCGCTGTCACGGGCTGAAGTCAAGAGAGCTGGATCCCAACCGGGATCCGCTGGGTTTTGATAAGGCACTGCCCAGTGCAACCATGCTGAACACTGGAAAGTCCCGCCGGCTGCGACACCGCGGGGTCGGCCCGGGTGGCCACAGCCATGTCCCCAGGCAGCTGGTGCTCACAGGGAATGGCCAAAGCAGCTCACCAGGGCCATCGGCCGTTCAGCGCAAGGCAGTGGTCAGCACGTCAGTGGCTGCTTACCTGGCTGCTAGAGCATGCTCAGCCTTTTTCTGTCAAACCGTTTGGCTTTGAAGAGAATTTTTTCTTCCAGTTTCATTTTGTTATCAGAAGTCAAGTCCATTTCTACAGCTGTTAGGATTGGTTTACTTTGATTTATACTTGTTTCCGTGTTTGCAAAGGCAAACCGGCACCGTTTTCCAAGCATCTCTGCACTGACTACGTTCCCTTGTAAATCTGCGCTGGTACCACAAGCACAGTGCAAAGTGAAAAGTGCCATTAATAAATCCAACATTTCATCCCTATCCACCCACCTTCTGAATGCCGTGTGCTCCTCCCTGAGCTCACCAGGGTTTGGGAGATGCTTTTAATTGTGTATCAGATAAGAGGAACTCAGCTTAACTGTTCTTGGCCTTGAATGCATACAAATAGGCTTTATGTTAATATTTGCAAATAGCTTCTCAGAGGGGAAAGATCTCCCAAGCTTCTCATCTTCTGGGGTTCTCCAGGCGATGGAGGGGGGACAGATGCAGCCATTAGCACAGCCCAGGAATGGGGGCAGAGGCAGAATCACAATATTCAGCTTAATTCACCCAGCTGATGGGGAAGCCAGCAGCCCTGTGAGGTCCTGGCACCCCAGAGCACCCAGAGAGCACCCTGTGGGCATCTCCTGAGTGGAGCTGGGAACATTTTTTCCATGAATCAAGAGGGGTGTTTTTTGCTGAAAATCAGACTTTCAGGAGGGCTGGAGCTATCTGAGAATTCAGGTCAAATGCAGCAAGGAGTCTTGGTGGAGACGAAAGGAGGGCATTTTGAGCGAGAATGTCAAAACATTTTCTCTTTCTTTTTTTCCCCCTGTTACAAAGTAATTTTTTTTTTCTTCAAAAATTGCCCTCATTTTCTGGAGACAGTAAAACAAAACACAGACAAACAAAGCCATCTGCAGAGGATTGAGTGGAAGATGGGGACTGACTGGAAACCACATTTTCCTATCTTTGTTTTCACTTCGGGAGCACAGGAGACTCAGGGAGAGGGGGCTGCACTCATAAAGACGGAAAAAAAACTCCTTTTTGGCTCACCCAAATCATTCTCCACAGCCAGACACTGACCTTACCACTCTGTTAGTGAGCCAGCTCCTCTCCTGGAGTAGGTAGGATGGAGTAGCAGGGACAATGTCCTATCAAAGACCCCTATTGCTCCAGGCTGTCTGTACAAGCAAAGTTTGGAGGCTTTGGTTCATCAGTTTTTCAGGTAAAAAGGAGGGATTGCCACTTTCGTCGCTGGGGTGGCGGTGCCCTACTCCCCGCCGTCCCCGCTGAGCCGGCTGCCTGGGGAGCTGTCTCCACTGTCCCCGTCCCCACGGCACGGCAAGGGAGAGACTTTCATTCCTCCTTTGCTGTCACCTCCGCACCATCTACCCCTGCTAGAGGCTTGGAAATTAAAATAATAAACAAAGCAAGCAACACTGCATGCAGAGGCTAATGTACCATAATGCTCTGAAACACAGGCAGCCGCTGCCTCACGCTGAGCAGAGAGCACGTTTGAAAAATGTATCTTCCTCCGACAGCAGTTATTTCAACATTTTCTTTCTTTCTTTACTTCAAAATAAGGCATTTACTTTCCCCCAGCTCATAATCTCCTTACAGAGAAGAGCAGAGGGCAGTGGGGAAAAGCAGAACAATTACACTTTTTAACACAGTCAAGGTTGGTGGGATTTAAATCATGGGAAAACAAACAGAATTTAACTGCCTGGCTGAAGTCACACTCATGTCGTGGGTATTTATGGCAAAGATCACTAACAACAGGAGGAGATTAGACGTTGCCGAGAGCCTGAGTGCCAGCTGGGGAGCAGGGGCTGACTCTGCCTGTGTGATCTTAAAAGCAAGGACTGAGGGGTGTGCACTTGCACACGCGCCGCTGCGCGCGCCCAGGTGTGCGGCGTGTGGTTGTGCTGGTCCACGTATTTGGTGGCTGTCTCCGCAAGACCTTTGCTGGGCTGCCAGGGAGCTCCCTGCCCCTTTGGCAGCCGCCCCAGGAGCCGGGCGAGCACACAGCATCCCTCGACGCGTCTCTGCCTGCATGCTCAGTCTGGCACGGGTCAAGACCCAGCTTACCCTTTCCCTGCAATGTAGATTTGCTAAGGGACACCTAAGTGAACCCGTTTCTGGAAGGAGGCAGCCTGGACACCTTTCCGTGCGGTTTGGATGGAGTGGGTATGGCTGGGTCCAGGGACACAGCAGCCTCTAAGTACCGACTGCTGGTATTTTACTTCCCTGAGCACCTCCCCTCAGCCCGCTGAGCAAAGTCCTAACGGGTCAGTTCCCAGCAAAGCCATCTCGTCTCCTCTCCGGGAAAAAAACCTCATACAGCCAGAACCACTGAACTGTTTCAAAGTATAAAAAATCCTCTTGGAAATCCCTCTTTTCCAATTCCCAAACAAACATGCCCATGTTAATAAAGCGAAGTGCTCTCACCCAGAACAGCTCTGGCAGGGGAAAGGGTTTTAATGCACCGAGCGGGAGGGAAAATCAATTTGCAAGAAGAGCTCTGGCTAGGACCCCTGGGCCTGGGCAAGAGGCACAGTTTAGAGACCTGTTTTAGTCAAATTGCTCTTAAAAAGCAGAAAGGGAAAAGCTCTCTGAGAAGTCTGACCCTTGGGCACCTCAAAGATGAGGGCACAAACTGTATGAAATACTGACTCGGGGGAAAGAAAAGGGGGTGGAAACAGACCATGTCGCATTTTGGAGGTTGAAAGTAAAGGAGGGAAGAGGACAGACAGATCATCTGCTGGCTGGTAAGGCTGGATTCAAACCCATCTCAGGGCATGATGGCACCAAATAGGACCAAGTCATCCCCAGTGGGAGCAGCTTTTAGCTGGACCTCAGCATCCCCTTAGCCACCTCCCTGCTGTGATCATACTCCATGCTTGACTTTGTGTTGGAGGCTCTGCAAGGGAGGATGAACGTGAAAACTCACTGCACCTGAGGAACCAGACAAAATAATTAGCAACAACATCAGTGAAAATAAATGAAACATGCACCAAAAGAATGGGAAATCTCCATTCCCCACCTCTGCCCTCTGGACAACACTCTGCAGTGGAGAAGTTGGAGACAGAGGCTGATGCAAAACTATCTGTCACAATATGAATATTGAAATTCCAGAGGCACCAAGCACATCTGCACAGATGGGAAAATTATAGTTACCGCACTTGGGTGGTAGAACAAGTAATTTTTTTTCACCCGAAAAACAACTCAATTGTGGGAGGAATGTGTCAGTTGCAATTTTGTAACTTAATGAAATAAATCAACCAGATGGAAATAAGAGAGGAAGATGAGCCCACACAGTCTCGTGGGAACACAAAGGCCACATGAAACCAGCTGCCGGGAAGACGAGATCTTGTCTGGAAGACTTTGGAGCCACCCTTGGGGTGATAACAACAGATTCCCCAAGTGAGGAAGCATCTTTGAACTTTCTCCAGCCTCTGGGCCTGAGGTTTCAAGAACACACGGCGACTGAGCCATGGCAACTTCTTGCTCAACTCAGCAGCAATCTCGGAGGACTCTGGATGGAGTCCTGCTCCTCCTGACCTGCTGGGATGCTGCTGTGTCTCCTAAGGGGAGCAAAACTTGAAAACCTAGGATGCTGATATCTGTAGGATGAGCAGAAAGCAGCAGTGGGAAGTCAGAGCCATGCAGAAAGGCTGGGAGAAATGGCATGGCTTAACCCTGCAAAGATGAGGAGACACTGCCGGCACTTGCCTAAGTCCAAGGAGACTGAGTAAACCTAGAGCAGAAGAGTCGGAGCAAGGCTTGGCAAACCTGACACTGCTCCTTTGTCACGTAAAGGAGGGAGAAATTGTATGGCAGCTAAACTAGGAGCATCTTTCCACAGCAGAAGCCCAAGACAGCACATCCTGTGGCCGAGGATACGTAACGCTGCCTGCCTAAAATACCCCTCAAAGGCCCACAGCACCCAGATCTCCAGAAAGAAGATTTTACTGCAGGAAATTGATTTCCAGAGGCTCCCTCATTAATTTTCATGGCACCCACAGTGTGGGTTTAAAACAAGCAGAATTATTAATGTTCAAAGTTACCCAAGCACTGCCGGGAACACAAGGCCCTCTGAGAGTCAAAGTGAGGCTGACAAATTGGGGAAGAAAAAGGCAGAATTGAGCTGGTGCATCTTTCAGGGCTCATCTGGGACTGTCCTTGGAGGCAGGCAGACAGAGAAAAAGCAGAAGCCTTGGAGAAAACGTCCCATGCCCCCTCAATGGCTCTGCTGTTCGGAAGGGGAAAAAAAAAAAAAAATCACAGACATTTAACTTTTTAAAAGGGGAGAAAATTGTCTAATTGCACTAGCTCAAGGCTGCCCTGCCTCTGAGCCACCCCAGGCTTCCAGGAGTGGGACAGCAGGCAGTTAGGAAGGGTTAAATATTCACAAGGGGTAGAGCTCGCCACTGGCTGGCAACACTGCTCTTGCCCTTGAAATCACATCTGAGCTTTGGTGGCATCTCAGCTAATTAGTGAGAAAAACAGCCCAAGTCTCCCAGATTGAAGTATTAGCTCTGGTCAGACATAAACCAGTATCCCAAAACTGTCCTGAATTATCTCCTGGCTAACACAGGACCCCAACAGCTGCAAAGGCATCTCTGTCCAGCTCTGTCTTTGCACAAACAGCCTCATTCCTGAGCACCTCAGCGCTTTTGGGCTGCCCCGCGCCCGCAGCCTGCTCCTGCCTGCCCCTGCCTGCCCCTAGCTACCCTGAACGCCAGCCACTTCCTTGCATCTCCAAACACAAGATCCAGCCACGGTGAGCGGGAGGATTTTGCTGTGCCAGGGGATACTCACGGGCTGGCACCGCATCGCCTGTGATCAAGCCCCATTGGAGCAAGAGAAAATAAGTACCATTTGTTAACATGCCAATCGTTCTTTACACTGGCTGATTAAAAAATAATTACCTGCAGCCATTATTGAGCACTCTTGCAAATGAGCTGTGGGAAGCTGCGACCGTGCGCTTAGCACACAGTGTGTCTTGCTTGTTTCAATATTATTTTAATTAAGTATCTGGGTAAAAGGCCTTTCTAATGTAACTTTCTTTTCACAAGCAGAGAGAAGGGCTCTGTGCTCGGCGGAGCAGTGCCGGACCGGTATAACCCAGCATTGCTCCGGGCTGCTTCCAGCGTGGTAGCACAGTGGGACCCCACTGCTTATTTGAATGCAAGAGGACTAATCTTAGGCAGACCCATGAGGGGAAGAGAGCTCATCTGCACCTGAGGGACACGGCCGCAGCAGATAGCTAGAAGGCATCAAGGCCCTCAGAGCGATCATCTGGTGCCACCTGGTTTGGGTTGGGATGTGGACAGGGTGGAGGCGGTGGCCAAGGACATCCCTTGCGGCTGGGGGACTTTGGGCCAGTTGTCCCGCAGGCACAGGGGACCAGCACTGCCGAGGCGGGCTGGCCTTCCCGGCCAGGTGAGAGGAGAGGACCTCAGTCAGAATTGCTCTGGGAGAGCTTCATCCCACTGCAGGACCACAGACCCCCAGCACAGCTTCACTTGCCATGGACTTCTTTTTGTTCCTTTCCACAAAACATTTTACAATTAAAAAAAAAAAAAAAAAAAGAAGAGGTAGAGGAAAACCCATGTGTGCTGGTTGCCTGTCCGCCTCCCGCAGCTGCCTTTGCGCATGACTCAAAGCAGCCACATCAGGCAATTCCACCTCTTTCTTATTTATGCGTTTTCCCTTTTCTGCATCTCAGCCAGGGCTGTATTTACCAGAGCACATGGTCACCATCCTTTATTTTGGGGAGGTGTTTGCCCTTTCCCATGCGCTTACATTCTCTCATGTAGCATTTAAGCTGCAGCATTGGTTTCAATTACCTCTTGTCTGCAAGTGAGTTAACTCAGCAAACACATTTCAGATCCTCAGCCAGTGTAAAACTAACATTGCACTGCAGAAATCGAATTACCACACAGATTCAAGCAGCATAAAACAACTCCAGAGGTTCCTCTTGATCTCTCAACTCTCTCTTATCAGTCAGAATTCCCTCTCCAATTATTTCCATCAGGATAAAAAGAAGCCCCTGAGCAGATGGACTCTGAAGTTCCTTCCAGACCTGGCAACAGGGAACTGCGGCCAGGCTGGGGCCGTTTTGGGGGATGCAAAACCTGTGGAGGAATAAGTTTATTGGATACAAGAGGAAAATTTTTCACAATGAGAACAATCAGCCATTGGAATAATCTCCCCAGGGAAGTGGTGGATTCCCCAAC
>JAVKLA010000084.1:30797851-30822411 GCA_034782735.1 Sagittarius serpentarius
GTGTTCAGTTTTGGTCCCAGCTATGCAAAAAAGCGTGGACAGGCTGGAGAGGGTCAAGAGAAAGGCCACAGAGATGATCAAAGGACCGGGAAGCCTGCCACATAAGGAAAGGCTGAGAGAATTGGGTTTGTTCAGCTTTGAGAAAAGAAGGCTTAGGGGAGACCTTATCACCACGTTCCAGTATTTAAAGGGTGACTTCAAAGAAGATGGACACTGCCTTTTTACAAGGAGTCACATGGAAAAAACGAGGGGTAATGGGTACAAGTTACTCCTGGGGAGATTCCAAATGAACACAAGAGGAAAATTTTTCACCATGAGAACAATCAGCCATTGGAATAATCTCCCCAGGGAAGTGGTGGATTCCCCAACACTGGACACTTTTAAGATTCAGCTGGACAGGGTGCTGGGCCATCTTGTCTAGACCATGCTTTTGCCAAGAAAGATTGGACCAGATGATCCTTGAGGTCTCTTCCAACCTGGTATGCTATGATTCTATGAAGATGTCGAGAAAGGTGCAGCCGTAAGGGGCCATCATCGCACAAAGAGCTTGCAGCAGGGTGGGTGAATGATCTCAGACACTTTCTTTGGCAGTCAGGCTGGTCATGCTGTACTCCCAGAGGAATGCAGAAATGACAGTTTTTTGATCAAATGAACACTTACGTTTCCCCAGACAATTCCTCTTTGTGAGTCGGGAAATGCACTAATTCCAACAGACGCTCCAGAAACCTGAAACCCTGAGCTTCAGGCTTCAAACAGACAAAAATAAATAAAAATCAGAGGGGTTTTCCCTTGCTTCAACAAACACATATGCTCTCACCAGACTTTTTTTGATGGAAAAAAAAAAAAAAATCCCAAACAGCTCTAGGTACTGCAGATGACTCTGTTTCCTATGTCAAACACTGCCGTGGCAGGAACATAGAAAGCAGAATTGATTAGGCCAGATTAGGTTAGATAAGGAGCCTGGTGATAAAAAGCTGCTGCCGCTCCCTCTGTGCCCATTCGGGGCCATTAGCAACCTCCTTCCCTCTCACCCGGGCAGGGTGCCCGTTGATGAATTCTGCTCTAGGTAGCTGCACCACCTCTCTCGATTTCTTCCTGCAGCCTCGGTTTTCAAGCACGTCTTGCCCCTGTGTGTGCTTGCCCCACCGGAGGTGGAGCTCCAGAAAACCAGGAAGGAATTGCTGTTCGCATAGTTTGGCAACACGCTTTGGGATCCCTTGGGGTAAAGCTTGCTGGATCACTGCGCTTTACTATTATGAGGATGCTGATAACTATCCTGTTCGCCCCTGAAAGCCAGGCTAGCAATTTCCAAAGCCTTTTTTTTTTTTTTAATGCAATAACACTTCCTTGTAGCTTCCCCCAGGTAATTTCTGTTTCCAGTGTAGCTTCACACTAGGTCACCCCGATAACCTGGAAAGAGCCATTTGCCAGGCCCTCCTGTCTTCAACATAAAAATACTATATCTTATTTGCCACTGCATTAAGCTGGCTGACAGGGGAGAAGAGTTGTGGAGTCAGTGCAGTTTGCTGTAACAGACTTTCCCCCCCCCCCCCTCTTTCCTTGGATAATTCCATGGTCCATTAGTTCCCTGTAGCTGCTCCCCGCAAACACGCACACATTGCCATGGTGTATAAGCTTCTCCCTTGCTAGCACAGGCACCGGGCAGACTACATGTGTAGCGGTCACGCTTGCTCCGGGGGCACAGGAAAAGCAGCTCACCCATATCCAGGGCAGCACAGAGCAGGATTCCGGGGGATGCCGATGCCCGCCGCAGCTGGTACGTGCTAAATGCAGGCGTGTGAGTACTAAGCTGAACCAGAGGGAGAAGACTGGCCCAGATTGCCAATGCACAGTGCAGTTTGCATGAGACCCAGCTGGCAGAGGCACTGCATAGAAAACAGAGCGGGGAGAGCGCAGCAGAGGGGGTTTCCCCACCAGCCAGCCCCACGGGTACAGAGGGAGCTAGAGCATCCCGTTACACTCACCAGCCAGAGCAGTCTCTGGGCTGCCCCAGCTCACCCCAAGCAGCCAACGAGTCACGGTGCCCACAGTATCCTGCCTTTGCAAAAAGAGCAGTTGAAGCCTCATACAAGACCCCTGCACTGGAATGGCAGACGCAATCTGTCCCTTATTTTTAAATCACCTGGGGGGAAAAAATAAAAAAATCTGTGCATGAGGATTTTGCAGCTGCATTACGCTGGTCAGTTCTGAAACTTGCAGAATTGGGGAGCCACTTCCCAACAGCAAAGTCTGCACCCAGAAGCTGCAACTCTGAATTTGCAGGGTGAGACTGGGGGCAGTGGGACCGGCAGCCCCTCTGGACAGGCACGGTGTGGGTGGAGGGGACTGATAAGACTGCTGTCTCTCCAAAATGACAGCTTTTGCTTAGAGTTCGCTTTCTCTCTCTGACAATTGAACTTTGAAAAAAAAGAGCCAGAGCAGAATGTGAATCCTGCCTGGAAAGGAAAAAAAAACACACAACAATCCCCAACAAAAAAAAACAGCAAAACAAAGAGGGGGGGGAGATTTGGTGGATCTAAAACACAAAGAAATGTTATTCATGGGCATTATTGATTAAGTTTTCCTCACCAACACATACATAAATGCTTATCTCTCAAATGAATAAGAGGCTCTGTAATGCCAGAGGGAAGGAGGGAAAAGATTATTGACAACGTGAGGGTCAGAGAAGCATCCGGATGCAACGCATGCATTGAGAAGATAAACGAAGACATCTTTGTCAACACATCGGTCTGCCAAAGACCAAGTGTGATAGAAGGCGGCGATTTTCAGGCACTAGAAGCAGTGCTTGGGCTTTGATAACAATGAAATAGAGATTATGGAGCAGATCCTCACCTGGGCTAATTCAGTGCCCTGATCACTGAGAAGCTACACTGATTTACATCACCCAAGGATCCTGCCTGCTCTGGACAAAGCAGTCCAGTAGCAGAAGGGCAGAAGCAGAGATTTATGACCACCTCTGTCACACAGGGAGAAAAGGCAAGAACAGCAATGAGTGGGATCAAAGGAGAAACAGAGAACAAATGGGGGCTCTGCCCCCATGAACACCAACAAACCTGCCTGACCCCTGGGTACTACCCCATCCCTAGCACTACCTTGCCTCCTGCCACACAGGGTCCTTGCCTGCAAGGAGAGAGACTAGATCTGGCCCAAGAGCCAAACCCAGTGTCTCATGTAGCACCATGCAAAACAGATTTGGCAAACAAAGCTTGCACACTCCCCGATAAGAAGGGAGCAGAGAGGAAGGTTTGGTGCTGAGCACTTGGTGATATCAGCCCAGAAGCACTTGAGCCATATGAAGGCTGTGAGGGACCATCAGTATAATCTGTTCTGGCATCCAGCATCCCCATGGGATCAGCTCATGCATCCTGCCTGTAATTCATGGCTCCATCACCATGACTTTCTCTACAGGGCAGCAGGACTGTCTCAGAGATGTATTCGACCTGCTCAGCACAGCTCAGGTCTTACCTTTCTGCATCTACATCTGCCACCATGTGGGGAACAAACACTGGGCACCATACAGGCAGGATTTCCATCGAACAGGACATTGCAGCTGGTGTGCTGACAGTGGATGCCCAGCAAGGAGTTAAGAAGAGGCCAAGCTCCCCCCAGCACGGGGGGGGGGGGGGCTCAGCAAACGCCAGCATGGGCACTG
This sequence comes from Sagittarius serpentarius, assembly GCA_034782735.1. NCBI lineage: Eukaryota > Metazoa > Chordata > Aves > Accipitriformes > Sagittariidae > Sagittarius > Sagittarius serpentarius. The sequence goes on from JAVKLA010000084.1 coordinate 30,801,525, forward strand.
GGCTTGCAGAGGTGTGTGAGTGCAGGGTCAAGGGTGCACGTGCACCAACAGACACGACAGTTCCCCCAAAGAAGCTCCGCTGCTTCAAGCCAGTTACCAGCCATCCGGTCTGCCCGGTTGTAGCCAGAATCAGGTCTCTCCAAGCTCTCCCAGCAGCTGTGTGGATTTTCCAGCTATTCCCCACAGAGAGAGGGTTTGCTCCTGTCCCCTCATGTGGCAGCAGCCAGAGCCGGGTGCTGGGCTCTGCCTGTGTTAACGTCCCCCCCGCCCTGAGCTGCAGAGCTGGCTCGCCATCCGCCAGGCCACCCACTTCCACGCAGCTCTTGGTGCCTCAGTTTCTCTGTCTATGAGCAGGGACACAAGCTGCATCCCTGAGGGCCCAGGTTTGCTGCAACACCTGCTCAATCCACTCGCAGAAGAAGGGGGGGCGGGGGGGAAGACTCCAGGGCTTTTCCTACCACCTTCTCTTAGTGCCTGAAAGACAGGCAGCAAAGCCGCTGTTAGCCCCGACGAGCGAAGGCTCAGGAGCTGGAGCAGGGCAGCCTCTAGTGGCTGCAAGCCAGGAAATACCAGTCCCCAAACCTGTGTTTAGGGGATGTTCACTCTCCAAAGCAACAGCCTGTGCTGCTACATTGCCCCATAGCCCATAAATATTAGTCCTTGGACTCTCCCTCTCTGGTTTACATCTTTGCCTCCTTGCTGCCGCAGCCACCTCTCACACACTGCTTCCATTCGCTCCTCCAAAAGCCTCTGACCCCATGGGCTTCTATTCTGCCCATGCAGCCACAGGTACCAAGAGACACGTGTCCCAGACCTCACAGATGTGCCACACGACATGTCCACAGGGCTTGTTAGCATCACTGGAAAGAGCTCCAGCTCCAGCACAGATTCAGCCACGCAGCTGATTGTGGTTAGCCATCGGATCTGCAGCACAGTCCCTAACTGCTAGAGCTGACTATTGACAGTTGATCTATCCAAATTCATTAATGCCCCATCTGGAGAAGCACAGCCCTCTCTGCTGCAGGGTGCTCTCACCCGAGGGGCTGCACAGTGGCCCTCCTTTGCATGGGGAAGAAGGCTCCCCAGGCCTGCCCTGGGAAGGGATGGTCAGGAACTGGAAGACCAGCCTTACTCCCAACATTGCACCTATGGCCAGAACCACGAATGCCTCCTTTGCTGTCTCGACCCCACTCTGCCACCAAAACTTTGTTCAAGGTCGAAGGCTGATGCTCTGCAGCCATCCTGCAGCTCCATCACAGGCCTTCAGCTTCCCCTCCCACAGGACATACAAATGAATAGTGAGACAAATGTCCTCCTGGCTGCCTCCAAGAGCCATTTGGCTTCACCTCAGCACATCCCCGCCTCCCTGCCTCATCTCAGTATTACTGGTGAGTCAGAGGTCTCCAGCTAACGCTTGAGCCTTGGGATGGGGATGAGATAAGAAAGGTAACCAGGAACCAGGCTGTTTATGGGACATATCAGAGGACAGACACCTAGACAGACAGACATATAAATAAATTGGGTAGAGGATAAAGCAGAAGAGGAGTTCTTTACACACTAGTGTGGGATGGTCACTTGCCATGAGTTGGACAGAAGGTTTTCCTGCCCTTTGTTTCAGGACGATGACCAGTAACACAGCACAGCATCAGCACAACAGGCTGGCTAACCGCTAGCTGCCAATTCATCAATTATGCAAGCAATTTAAACACAGTTTATGCCAATAATTCAGGCAGTGGCTTTACTTTTAGAACGTCCTAAAATGAAAAAGGGGTGGGGAGAGAAATCGAGCAAAGAGGTCTCTCCAAAGCAAGGAGCCCTATACTTCATCTTAAGTTGCGTGCATCCAGGGACCCAGCACCCATCCTTCTGCTGTGCTTGCTCCATGTCTGCCATCAACCTGCCCCACTACAGTTTTGCTGGAGAGCTCCGGCTGTGCCATAAGATTCAGGGACAGAGCAAGGGTACATTCAAAGTAGAAACAAGGAAGTGCCTTGAGGACTGGAAATACAGTAGATAAATCCCGTTCCTGAACACAAGAAAGCTTCCTTCCCACCTTTAGGTTTGACCATTTCACTAGGAGATGCAGTCTCCTAGCTAAGTAGCACTGGCCCACAGGCAGCCATGCAGAACATCAGAGACTTCCCTGCTGCTCTGGACATCAAATGGAAAGCCCTTAGCTGCAGCAGGGCCAGGCTGCGTAGCTCCCAGACACTCAGTATTTAGGCTATGGGATGAAGAGTTCCCGGTCTACACATTTTTATGCATATTGTCATTCCCTTACAGAGGAGGCCCTAATCTTGCAGGGGGAGAAAGCACAGGGTCTCCTAATTAGGAACAGAAGTTAGTTGAGTTCAGGTCTGAAACACTGAGAAGAGGGTGAAGGTGATTATCAGTTGGGACTGGATTGTTACAGGGCTGAGAGCATCCTCTGTTAGAGGCTTAGAGTCCAGACAGCCTGGGATGCATCTGTGTAACATGAATTACTTGGCCAAACCAGTCAGGGAGCACAGACGTATCAGAGAAACCTTTTCTTCTCCCTGCTGAATATCACCTTGTTCCTTTTGATTGTTTCTCCCTTTTCTCTAGACAATATAGAAGCTGGAATTGTCCCAAAAGCTTTGCGGGATTATTTCTTAAAACCCCAGATCCTTCTCTTTGCTACTCTGTAACTATTCTTTTCTGAAACCATTAACGGTTTCAAAGGTGTGATGCTTCAGAGTGACAGATTACAGCCACCCTCCTCAGAAAATGTATCATAGGCAAGATAAGGCAGGACAACGGCCAAACAAGCCGCTGAACAAGCCGACAGGGTTACAGGGGAGGAGATAAGAGGAGGACAGGGACAAGATACAACCTTTTCTCCTCTGCATTCACCGAGACATTTGTCCCTTCTTCACTGAAGCAGACCTTCTCCGACCAGCAGCACCTGCACCAGACGACCTGAACCCACCTCTGCCTGGACGGTGTTGACGAAAAAGGCAGCTAAGCAGGGGGGGGAGGCCGTTTTCAGCCTGACCCCTGCGTTCTGCTGCCAGGAACACCCAACACTGCCTGTGCTGGCTCTTCGACACCAAGGCAACGGCAAAATTAATGGCTGTGCTTCCGAAAGGGATTTAAACATTAATAATGAAGAGGGGACACAGCTCCGCAAGGCACATTAGCAGCCTTGCGGGGCTTCATTCGCCTCAGATGATTATGAAATGGCATGTGTAACACAAGGGTCCTCTTGTGATGGGGATCCACCTATTGGGAGCAGGATGGAGATGTGAGAGAGTCTGGGCTCATCTTACCTTAACTGTACCAGACGGATCCTGTCTCCCCTTCACTCCCTTTCCCCAACGCCATAGCGGGTCCAGGTATTTGGTTTCTCAGGAGCGTGGAAAGATTTTGTGTTGGACCCACATCTTCCCTGATGCTGCACAGCTTTCCAAGTCACACACCAATTACCTGATCTGTCCCCAAAATTGATTATCCTTCCAAGGCTGTGTGTTCAGCTGTTTGAAAGTGCAGAAAAATTTGTCTTGATAGAACAGGAAAGAAGCCAACGCCGTTTTGTTTCCGTCGGAGAGGCTGTCAAAGCTGTTCAGAGGAGGAGCAGGACCTGCATCCAACTCGCCCCATTCATCTGACAATATCAGTGGGGCAGGATAAAATCAGAAAGCCAGTGGTCATAGGGTCTATCAGCTCCCACAACATCTTCCCAGTCCATCAGGGCTAACTCCTTCCCCCACTCAGTGGCACAGATCACCCACGCACCCCGTTCCCCACTTCCCAGTAAGCTCAACCTGCCGAGATGCTGCAAACAAACAAGCTTCTAGGTGGCTGGTTCTGTCACAATCAGCTCACACGTCCAACACCTAGATGTTTTCAAACATCGAGACACAGCGTGTCTGGCTCGGTGTTCATTACCTGTACTGCACTGTGGGCAGAGGCATTCAAAGACAAGACCTCCTCGACCAAGTCAGATGAAGCGTGCCCTCTGAGTTCTCCTCACTCTCTTTCTAGTTGCTGAACTTCCGAAGTCAATCTCAGGCCATGATTTTCAAGCTGTTTTCTATTCTTATGAAGCATGAAACATCCTTTTCTCTACTAAAAGCTTAGAGTCGCAAAAATCCATCTGAATCCAAAATTCGAAGCTTTAGAACAAATGCCCATTCTTGCAAACATCACAATAAAATTATGTGAGCCAGCGATACTTGAAATAACACCCAATTTATCTTCCTATTTCCCCTGTATGATTATGTCTTTCATTTCGCTGGGGTAGAGAACCTTGAAAACAAATGAGTCAGTTTGATTTTTGTTTCGTGGAGAAGTTCATTTTCTAGCTCCTTTGCTCACTCGCAACTTTTGGCTGATGGTCTGCATGTTTTCTGAAAAACTGAAAGACTTTTGAAACTTTGGTGCTTTGTGGGCTGGGAGGACAAGTTCCCAGCACCCTCCTGCCACCCTCCAATTTTGCAGTGGCATCCCGGTGCCTGTGGTTCCCAGAGCACAGGAGTTTTTTCGCTAGGCTCCCAGCTTTCCTTCTCACAACCTTCCCATTGCTGAACTCAACACAGCAGATGACTGGCAGCCTTAAAGTTTGGCAAGGTTTACCCGATACATTTAAGATGTAAATAGCAAGTAAACCACCCTCAGCATCACACCAGCCTGTGCTATGGTGGTGGGAGCAGAGGCTTGCAAGCCCTCCTCCTGCCGTGTAACCCTGACCGCTGCTAGGACACAACAGGGCATCATTTACCCTCTGGAAATGAAGGGGGACAGGCCCTGTCACCCCATCGTGAGGGACAGACTTGCACCCTTGCTGTCAAGCCCCTTGACTTGCTTTTCAGGGTGACTCCACCAGGTGATGGAGGAGTCCAAGGACTGTTGAACCTTTCTCTTCTCCAGACATTTGGGTATTTTCCTCCATTCCCTAGGTCTGTCCTACATATAGGAGCCCATCACCCTTGCCAGGAGGTTAATTGTGTCTCAGAGGGCATCCCCAAAACTTGTACTCGGCACCACTCTCCATAGCTGTGGGAGCAGACCTGCATTGCTCCAGCCAAGGAGGCACTTGAAAATCTCAGTCTCCTCTCCTCCCTCTCCTAAACCCTCAACACTTCATCTCACCCGTGCAGCAGCTACCACACTTTCACAGTCTTCTCCAGTCTCGCGAGGAGATGCGGCCAATTTAGCAGTATAATGAATGTATGTACATAAAAGTTCTAATTCAAACACTTTCATTCGATTTAGTCACTAGCTTCCAATACAAAATGATGGTGACACAAATTCCTCCTCAGCCCAAGTGACTAATTGTGACACAGAGGCAATTAGGCTTGGTTAAATGATCCATGTCCCTTCAAAATAATGGTCTGTCAAACTGCATTCGCCCAAAATAATCCAGGATTGCCTTGACAATCAAAATATCTGTTTCTTCAAAATTAATAAAAACCCAGAGCTCCTTGTTTCTCCACGGTGCAGCTGCAAAATGAAAGGGCTGCCTCACTGCACAAGGGGGAGGATGGGCCACCCTGAGGGAGGTGGGAACAGGCATCAGAAGGTGGGAACAGGCATCAGAAGGTGGGAATAGGCATCAGAAGGCTAGATGCTGTTAGAGGCAACAGCTATCAGGAACTACTTGCTACCGGCTGAATACAGCTGGATAGACCGCTCTGGCCTTTTGCAAACCTCCTTCCAGAGTCTCTAGCACAGGCAATAGCTGGAACGTGGGAAGATGGGACAGGCAGAGGTCTCTGGTCATCTGCACCAAACCGTTACTGCAGGTTAGTCTCCTCATCAGAGGCCCCAAGCCACCAACGTGGGCTTTGCTGCTTGCACCCTGAGGGCAATGCTCCGTCTCTGGGAGCTTCCTTCTAAAGAAGCCCTGCAAACAGGCATCTGTGGCCCATGAGGTGATCCTGCAAAACCCACAGCCCCGTGGGTCCTGGGAAGCGATGGGCCACCTCCTGGAAACACCTTGCAAAGACCACAGGGACTGCATGACACTGTCTGCCTTGGGGACAGGGACACTCAGGAGATGGGAACTGAGGTTCTCCAGGGTTCAGACAGCAGATCCTAGAGCACCCTGCACTTCCCCATCCAATATCCTAACCCAGAATTAATAAGGACCAACCCTCGAGTCTGTTACCTAGTTATCTGCCTCCACAGAGGAGGCACAGGGAGCTCCTGCTAATTAAGCACAGTGGGTTAATTGGAAGAACCCACAGAGACCTCCCTAGGGAGCAAACCCCAAGAATGAGTTCCCCCTGCCCATCCCTGCTACCCCATCCCACCCCATCCTCTGCAGCCCCCGGAGAGTTTGTTAGCTCTTGCTGCACACCCACTAGAGTGGAGGGCCCCCACCTCCGTGGGACCCCAGCGAAGGATGCCCTGGCAGCTTAGCTAATTTCTACATCATCCCCAAATTGTGCTGATGCAATTTCCATCCACTCTGCACAGCTCACTGCACCCAGCTCTGAAAAGGGAACTACAAAGAAGTTACCCACGTTCATGGAAGCAGATACTCCGTCCTGCCTGCCTTGCTGCTGTCTCTCCACCCGAGGGCTGGTGGCAGGAAGGTGCCACAGAGCCATCTAAGCACAGCTCGTGACCTGCCTGCGTCTACATCCCCCTTGTTCACATCCATTCTTCCACAGGCAGCAGAGCCCACAAGGTGGTTTTTCAGGGACTTTCCTGAGCAGATTCTCACATGTCTGATGCTGGTGAGTTCACCCCTTGGAGACACCAGTTTGGGTCTTTCTCCTTCCCCTTTCATTGAACTGAAGCGGGGCTTAAGAACTTTGAGACTCTGCCTCACAGCAGTCTTGGCTGAAACAGGGCAATTAGCTCAAGCTGCCTGGGGTGGGAGATGGGGAGCTAAGTTCCTCCCTTCCTTCCTGGGACATGAAGATGAAAAATGAGAGATTTCACATTCAGAGCAAACTACCACCTGGCAAACAAGAAGTGGCACTGCCTCCTCCCGAAACACTGGTCCCACCCACACAATTTCCTCCTCCATGCAACTGCTTAAATCAGTGCGGACTGAGGGCAAAGGTCCAGGGGGAGGCTGAGCCTCATGTTTACATGCTAGACGAGCCCTTGCCAGCAGCAGAAGATGGAGGAGGGATCCCTGAAGTCTATGGGATGTCATGTATGTGACAGAAGAGAGTCAGAGCTGATGATACCACAGGTCTCTAACCCCTGTGGTCCACAGTGAACTCAGCAGTACAATCAGTAACAGACAGAAATAGCAACTTACTACTGGGAGAGATTTTTCACCAAACTGTCATTTCATCTGTGACTGTCTGGGCTGATCTGCAAAAGATGACTGCAAAATACCTCCAAAGAGATGTGGGAGTAGAAACAGTCCTCCAACGGAAAACTAGAAATCACTGACCTTTTAAGGGATTCATGCTAGTGGTCATAGCACGTTATAGTCTCTGTCCCCCCAGCATCCCCTCCATTGTTGCAAGGAAACTAATTACTTGTATCCCTCATTTTCCAATGGAGAAAACTGGCCTATTGGTTCTGCTCTAGCTAAGCCTCTCTGCTCCACAGGTACCAGTGGCTTTAGCTCTTAGGCTAAATGAATCAACATGCCCACTTAAGCTCAAGATGGTTGCTTTCAATTTATTCCTAACTTCAAGGCTTCCTTCTGACACACAGCGACCCAGCCAAGCCTCCTAGCCCTGGGTCTCCAGCCCCTGACACCCTGGGGCTCCCTACATGTTCCCAGACCCCGGCAAGGAGAACAACTGCAGCTCTAGGCATGGCTGGAGGTGGGCAGGAAGGAGTTAAGCCTGAAGCTGCACAAGCTCTCCCCCTCCTGCAGTGGGGACTTCATCCTTTATTTATGGGCCAGCCTCCTCTGGATAGGAGACATTTAAATTTTTCAGCAAGGTCTATGTCCCATCACCCAGGGCAGTTTAAATTTTCACTCATTTCATCATGCAGACATCAGCAGGAGGATAGTAATTACAGCAGGAAAAGGATGGAAAAAAAGAGTCAGTTCTGCAATGATTATCCCCTATGTAAAATAGAATTATGTATATTGTACAGGACGAAAACGATCAGCCTGTTGCACTATTCAGCCCTATGCACACGCAACAGAACAGAGACATTAAAAGAGCTTCTCCTTAAGGTGTTGTCTCAGCCAAAGGACACTGCTGCTGAAAACAACCGCTAAATGTGAGAAAGCCCCATGTAGCACTCAGCTGGTTTTGAGCATGATGTGACCAATAATGCCTGATTGCTCATCAAAAGGCAGCTCAAGAACAGAAAGTTGTTTGGCACAGGAATCTCCAGACAAACAGGGTTGAAACATGGGATGTTTCCATGTAGAGTGCTGACATCTAACTCTTAAGGGCTCTGATTTCCAAAGACTTGTGAAAACCCAGCTCTGAGACAGCAGGAGAGTTGTTGCGGTCCACGGGAAAGCCCCAGGCTTGCTGCCTCCTGTCACCAGCCACATCAAGAGCAGAAGCCAACACTGCCCAGCTGCCCAAAGAGATGCTGATAGGGGAGAGCTCATCTCCTCACTGGACCAGGCTGGATCATCAGGCGTGCTCAGACAGATTGGTTTTATATGTCAGAGAAGGTTCGGGCTCCCAGCAGAAGCTCCTGGGCAATTTGCACAGCTCAGTATAACAATTTGCTCATGGATAATGTTAGAGGGGGGAGAAGCAATGCTGTTTGAGTGCTAAAAAGGTGAGCTGGTCATTACCTTGCCATCAAGGCATCACTCCGTGATCATTTAACAAGATTCAATTTAAACAACTAATTATGGCTGCAGGAGAACAGAGACACTCTGAGCTGCACAAGGGCAGGAAGACTGCACCCAGTCAAAAAGCAGGGCAGGCAGCGCAAGTGGTCTAACTCCTCCTCCTTGCTGGGAAAGCTGAAGCATGGGGAGACAGTGACTTGTTTATGGTCACACACGGAGGCTGCTGCAAGGGTAAAAATGGAAATCCCATTTCACAGCCGCCCACCTGGGAAACCCAAGTGCTTCTCCTTCCTTTCCAAGCCAGCTACCCCTATACACTGGAGCTGCACATTTGCAGCCTGCCCATCCCTCCAGGCCACTGCCCCACCTTGGAGGGCTGCAAATGGTCACCGAGTTTTGTGGATTTGGACTCCCTAACAGCACAGCAGGGAGGTGGCACAGCCCAGAGGAGTCCTGCGCAGAAGTTCCCACTCCCAGGCTACCACAGCAGAAGGAAAGGGGATGCCCCTGGGAAGCCCGCTTGGCATTTCTGGAAGGGGAGGCAAAAAGTTTGTTTGTTTTTCTTTCATGTGCTGGAAGCTCTCTAATTGCACTAGACTGTTTCCCAGAGAAGGGTGTAATTAAAAGTGAATGGCTCCAAGTCCTTTATCATCATGAATATTAAGGAAAGATAAACACTACATCAATATTCATTTAAGCAGAAACAGAAAATGAAAGGCAGGACTTGATCCCAGCTGACACTTCAGCATTTTATAAATGAAATTACACAGCTAGGGGAAAGAAAAAAACCAACCAAACAAAAAAAAAACACAAAACAATAGTGACCTTAACACAAAGCAGCTGGGACAGGCTGGAACTGTCAGACACCCCATGCCATGTCCCCAAAGTTAGTTGCTTCAGAGGAAAGTACAGGACATTCCCAGGTTGACAGTTCCAGCACTAAATGGCCCAGGAGCTGGGATTCATCTCACCTTTGCTCACAGCACTGATGCACAAGGGTTTGTCAGAGTCACTCCATAGATGTACAGTTCAAACTGCATGTTCTTGTTGACTACACCAACAGTCCGTTTGTGCTTCAGTGCTGCTGTGGGGTGACCCAAAACCTGCTGAGGCAGCCAACCCTTTCCCTTTGCAGTCCTGTAATACGTTCAAAATTTTCTCACTTGGAAATGGATCCAAGTCACATTTGTTGTCCACCTTCTCCCTCTCCATCCCTGTTTTCACCTTTTGATTCTCCTTTCCAGTGCTCCCCCAGCTCTGATAAGACACGAAGCACAGCTCACTGCTAGCAGCTGCTGCAAGCAATGGGGCTGGGTGGTCCTTCAGTCTCTTGTTAAGGCTGCTGGGGTCTCATCAATGACCTGTTTCTGTGGGTTTAGTATCTTTATCGCTCTTTATAGCATGGTAGCACACAGCGCCTTCACCCACCTACACTGGCTATGGGCACAGCTCATCCCCTGCACGTGGCACCCTCCGGCTTCCAGTCATCACAGACCAGCTTTCCCCAGGGAGTCCAGACTGGGAGCTGAGCAAAGGTTTGTGTGTCCCAGCTCAGCCCCCACAAGCACTATAAAGATACCATTAAGGAGAAAATGGACATAGCTGGCTTGCAAGAAAACCCTCCTTGGCAAGACAAGCCCACATCCTTCTCCTGCAGGAGGTCACAGGTGCCCCCACCCACACTGCCAGGCTTTCCTAAGGACCAGGGACACCACACCACACCTCACCAGACTGCATCCCTCAGCTTTCCGAGCAACTACTCACCCTCCTGCCTGCCCTGAGCCTGGCACCGATGGGAACAGCAGAGAAGAGGGAAAGAACAGAGGGATCGGAGAGGGAGAGGGGAGCACTCCCAGGGCTCAGTACAAGAACACAACCCCCAGCTGCTCTGTAGCTATTTATGCAATTTCCAGGCTCCCTCTAACTGGTCGCCAGGCAAATCCAGTGCACCTGAGTCAGACCAGTAAGCAGCATTAACCCCGGGGTTCTAGCCACCCCCAGCACCCTGCTCTGCTACAGGAGTGCAGTCCTGAGCTGTGACCTGAGGCTGCAGAGCTTTGTCTGAGGTGTAAAACCAGTGTTTAAATTTCTTCTGTCTGTAAGCAAGGGCACAGGTGTGCCTGGGTCACTGCTTGATGGCGTCTCAGGCAGACACTGGCTTCAGACTTCTCCCTTCACCATCATGCCCCCACTTTGTTTTTGCACAGGTAATGTGCTCTTGGTACCTGTACTCTGCCCCAGAAGTGACCGCATCCTGACAGAGTGAAATCACCTGAGTGCAAACCATTTTGCGATGCTAGAAATATTTGGTATCAATTTTTGTGCTCAAATACACCCCCAAAGTGCTCACTCATGAATGAATAATACAGAAATTGCTCTCCACAAATACAGCCCAGGGCACCATCCCTCTCTGCCTGCTGCTGCCCTCAGGACTAGCAATCTTCTGCTTCTCCCAAACCTACCGCTCATCATCAGCTGAGTTTTTGTGTCTTGAAGGGGTTGGTTGGGGCATGAGTAAGAACTGAAATGTGACTTGAATGACATTGTAAATGCGGTTGTGCGTAAAAGCACAAGCCACAGCAGATTTTGAAGATAACTAATGGCCCATTGCTGGGTCTCATAAATGCAGGTGGGTTGTTACAATCCACCCAGCACTCCTGTCTCCAGCTATGTGATCTACAAGCTGTGCTCCCCCTCCAGCCTGCAGAACATGTTATGCATTGCCTGCCATTCATGGGGTCTCTGCACGCCTCCTAACGACAGGCAGCAGATGATTAACAGGTTGTTAATGAGAGCAGAGCTGGTGTTTGTTGATAATACTCCATAGCAAGACCCACACAGCCCACATGAAGAATGACTGTTCCTGGGCTGGTCTGGAGTAATGCACAGAGGCAGGCAAACAGCTTACAGTCCTCTCCCTTCCACCCTCCTCCGCTGAGTCCTCTCCTACCCTGTGCATTGCCACGAGTTTTCACTCCTCGTATTGCTGCTCCAAAGGATGGTCAGTGGAAGGGTTAAATGTCCAGACCTTCCTTGGATGGGAATGCTTGCAGGGCTGGGGCAGCTGGCCCTTCAGCTGGCCACATTAAAGGCAGCAGCTCTGGGAAGCATATTTATCAGTTAGCGGAAAAATGACTTCAACATTTTTATTGCCATTATGACTAATGACTCTGCCCTTCCAACACCAGAGCGTCTCACATGCCTTGACAGTCATCCTCACCCTGAGAAAGTGACAGTGAGGGAAACTGAGGTAGGGGACATTGGGCCCCTGCCAGGGGTGCCATGCTGTCTGTGAGGTGCGGCTTCTCAGGCGAGGCACACATCCAGCTGGGCTGTGGGGACCTGGGGGTCTCTTCAGCAGTAACATGGTGTGCACTGGCATCAGTGGTCGAAGGACTTGTCTGAGAGACCTTCTTCTTGCAACCTCCCACACACATCTTTATTATCTTCCAGCCTTAGCAGCTCTACAGCAACTCAGCTGCCGTGTCCCACTCTAGGGGTGGCCACATGTCAGAAGCAAGAGGGACAATTCCTGGAGCAACTGAAAGGCCCTGAAAACATGTGGGTTTCCATGCTGGTGGCAGCAGGGGACGTTTCCACTCCTGGCCAAGAGCAAATGAGTCACTTGGCACTGGCATCTGTATAGGAAGAGCTGCCTCATTGCTGAACCAGTCCAGCACCAGGGGTTTGCCTCACCAAGTCCAGAAGCGCTGGATGTCACAGTGGCGTTTCTCCATACACCAGACCTTCCTTGAGTCCTTTTCTTTCCAGGCAGTGTTTCTTGAGGTAGCCAAAATCATGAGGGCAACACCACCAGCCTTGAAAATGCTTCCTACCAAGGATACAGACAGGGGCCTGAAGCATAAATATGCGTTGGCCATGGCACACATAGGCAGTGTCCCCAGCGCCAGTGACACACAGCAAATTGCCTACTCACCCCAGCTCCACCGAGGACCAAATGGCACCACCAGGAGCCACCACTCATGGTGAATTGCTCCCTGGTCGCCATCCTACCTGGTGCCACCATAACGCAGACCCCAGCGAGCAGACAGACCCAACACATCACCTGCAGGGACAGGATCATTCATCGCTGCAGCTAGCAAAGACCTGCAGGCTTCTACATCCATCACAGCCTCACCACCACCGCATCTAGAAATGATTGCAGCAACCCTGTAGAGAGGGATTCCCCTTAGGGGAGCTTTGAAGGGTCTACTGGTCCCAAGAGAAAATGGACATTTGTCTTCTCCGATAGCAGGAAGCTTTGGGTTCCCCAGGCCATTGGTTTTCAGGCTTCCCAAGAGGAGAAAGAGGCTGCATTTAGGGCAAAGAGCCCCAGAACAGGGGCCGGAGACCCAAATGCTGGGAGCTAGGAGCTATGGGGAATTGCAGTGAACCCTGGGCATGCAAACAGGAGCTGGTGCTATCAGGGCCAGCAATGACTCACATCATGGTCCAACACCCACCAGCTTCAGCCAGGCCAAGCTTTTGAAAATGAAAAAAGAGAAGGAAACAATGCTCTGAGATTTTTCTGGGTCTTTTTTTTTTCTTTTTTTTTTCCCAGGGAAGCAAGGTCCTGCAAACAAACTGTTGATTGAGCTCAGCCAGCTCACGTTATCTGTGCTCAGGAGCACAGCACAGCATGCAGTCCCCTCCAACACCACGGATTTGCTATCAGCCCCTGCCACCCGCGTAATCACTTCAGTCACGCCACGCTCTGCCCCCGCTGCAATTTCATGGCTGCTCAGTCAGGGTGAAATCACAGAGATTAGGGCTTGTCTGAAAGCATTACAACTGCACGCTGCCTTTTAGAAGGACACTAGTTTGCATGGAGAGGGATTGGCCACAGTGGGACCCTCATAGGGTCCAGAGCTCCCCAGTGACCTGCTTTCCACCGAGAAAAGGTCTTGGACAAGCAAAGGGTGCTGGATCTGGGCACTTGGGCATGGAAAACAGACCCCTTCCCATGCCAAGAGCTTCCCTGGACTGGGGAGGGCATGGGGCATCAGGCTGTGAGGCAGGACCGTAGGCTTCAAAGCCTGTCCCTGCCCCAGCTTTCCTCTGGACTGCTCCAAAAAAGTTTCAGAGGTCTTTTTCTTTTGAAGCTGTGCAAGGGATACTCTGCTGCCTGCCTCTGTGGGTACTAAGTGCCTAAATCCTTCACAAGTCCTGTGCCTGTCCTTCAACAGTGGCATAGGCACAGCCAAGCCTGTATCCCATCATGTGAGGATGATGCTTCAGCACCACAAATCTCACACTCTCAAAAGCCTTTAGGGTCTTCCCTTCCAGAGACATACAAAGGGGAGCAATGCCAAAACATCCACCAAAGTCAGGGCCAGCACACATGGGTAAATACGAACACAAAGTCACAGCTCTGGGAGCTGTCAGGAGCCAGTGCTGCAGCGGCTGGAACCCAGCAGTAGGAGAAGATGTATTTGACTGAGCCAACATATGACAAAACATGCTGATTTCTCTGGTTTTGTTTCAGTGTTATATGCATTTTTTCCTCTGTGCACCCATCTTAGCAGAGGAGGGAATGCCAGGTTAATGAAACAATCCCAATCATCTCCTATCAGTCATGAACATGATCTGATAGTCAGGGTGCGTCCCGTGACCTGTGTCTCATAGCGTGCATATAGAGGCAGAGGATGGGGCTGAAAATGGGAAAAAGAGGGATCAATACTTCCATCCACAGCATTATGGATCTGATTTTCTCTTGCAGCCAAACGAAGCATCGATCTATTGCAAATAGCCACTGGGCTGTGCTGATAGTGCACTAGATTTTTTTTTTTAGATACCTTCTAGTCGATGCTATGTGCTCCCTCAGCAAGTTACCTCCGCAAAGGGCTGTGGCATGAGCCTTACTGAGGGGCAGACGCCAGAGGAGGGCCCGCACGGCCCAGGGGCAGGGAGAGAAAGCTGGGTGCAACCCGTCTGTCCCAAAAAGCCATCCCACCTCTAAAATTTCTCCTTATCCAGCCCACAGGGCAGAATTATCCGTAGGAACTGCCTGCAAGGAGCACTTTTGAAAGCCCCCTCCCCTCCCACCCAGCGCTCCCCGAGCTGCCCCCCGGCGCCCCCGGGGACCCCCGTGTCGCCCCGCGCCCGGGCCGCTGTCCCCGCCAGCCTCCCCAAGCAGAGACTCAAGTGCCATCTAGCGGCATGCGGGGCCCCGCCGGACACACGGACGCCCCCACCTCCCGGGCAGCAAGCCGCCTTCCCCGGCTCTCAGCCTCTGTGCACGCTGCCTCCAAGCTGCAGTCCCCTCTTCTCCGCAGAGCCTCCCTTTGCCTCCTTTTCCCACCTCTGCGTATCCTCCCTTCCCCATCTCCATGCGCCTTCTTTTCGCCTTTGTCATATATCCCCTCTTTTTCCATGCCCGTACGTCTTTCCTCTCCATCCCTCCAGGTCTGGGCCACCTCCGCCTGGGACCGTCACGGCACAGCGTGCAGCAGACTCCGAGGGCAGGGGCCAGCAAAGCCTCCGAGGGACTTGTCTCATCCTAAGCTCACAAAGCAGGGAGATGGCTTTGCAGTGGGACTGTCAGCCCTGTTCAGACCCCTGAGAGTCTCTTTTGCCACCTCCGGGCCCTGTCCCCCGGTGACATCCCCAAGGTGGGTCTTGCTGCCTCCCTAGCACTGGGGCTGCAAAGAGAACCTGCAGCAGGGTGCTGTGGGTCCCACCAGCAGCTCCCCAAGGATGGCGTTGGTGGGACCTCACCAGTGGTAAGAGCCACGAGGGGGCTCCAGGAACCCATCTGAGCCGGAGGAGAGACACCAGGAGCAGAACTTGCATCTCCTGGAGGATGGAGAGATGCTGGGGGCAGAGTTCACATCTCCTGGAGGATGGAGGAGAGATGCTGGGGGCAGAGTTCACATCTCCTGGAGGATGGGGTCTCCTCCAACATGCAGAGTGGAGAAGAGCAGGGGAGATGTCACAGAGCTGTCAAGGAGCAGGATCTGCCAGAACTTTTGTCCCTGTCATGTTCATGCCAAGGAGCAGTGCACGTGTTGCAATGTGCCCAGTACAGGGCCTGAGAGAGACTGTGGCATGGGCTGTGCTGGCCTGACCCGGGGGGCAGCAGGGCCACAAACTCTTGCAGGACACTGGTGTTCAGTGTATGACCATTTACACCAGCTGTAGATTCATCCCACAGTCTTATTCTTGCAGGTCCGCATTTATCCATCACAGCTGTTTTATCCCTGTCTAACCTCACTGAGTGTAGGGGTATTATTTCCAGGAGGTGAATTTGACCCCAGCATTAAAGAAATGCTTTGGATAACACTGCTGAGCTCATGCCTTGGTGAGCATCATGGACATGCAGAAATAACTCCAGGGATGGCCTCTTCAAGTATGGGACACATTGGTGAAAAAGCAGGTCCAAGCCTGTCTGCTGGTTTGTCACGTTCTAACTCCACTGTCCCACCAGCGCTTGGGGAAGAAAACAGTTCTTGTTGAAGACTTTGCATGCCCAATCCTGTTACTGCATGCTGAGGCCTAAGATAACATTTTTGAAAGTCCCCCGGTAAGGTGGGGACAAGACTCGACACCCTGGCATCACTGAGATAGCTATGTGTTAGCTGGATGTTTTAGGTAAAGAGCAGGTAACAGCATACATGAGACAAGGTGACCCTTGCCCAGCACTCTGCCTGGCCAGCACCAGATCCTCCCCTCAGTGACCTTTTTTTGCCTTTACTCTTGGGGGACACTTCATATTGCCATGTGGGTGGCCAGGCCTGACCACAGCAGACCCTCCTCCCAGACAGGTGGGAATAACACTGGAGAAAGCACTGCAGCCAGAGCAGATTCTCTACCACCTTCCCTTTGCAGGCCCTTGCCCGTCTCTCCACCAGCAGACTCTGCGGCACAGTTGCCCAGAGAGGCTGTGGATGCCCCATCCCTGGAGGTGTTCAAGGCCAGGTTGGATGAGGCCCTGGGCAGCCTGATCTAGTGGGTGGCCCACGGCAGGGGGGTTGGACTAGATGACCTTGAAGGTCCCTTCCAACCCAAGCCATTCTATGATTCTATGATTTATATTGCTACAGAGGCTGGGGACAACGCGGAGTGCCAAGCCTGCACGGCTGCCAGGTGGCACTGTGGCTTAGTGGGAAGAGCCCTGCCCAGCAGCCCCAGACCCACAGCAGCCGTGGGGCTGATCTGCGGTAACCAAGGGAGGCAGTGCAATTACCCAGGCCGGCTAATTAGGGCTCCACTAGAACTGGTTTGGAGAACTGAGCCACTTCGTAAAGGACTGGGACACTGCAGGCATTGGGGCTGGGGTTTGGAGCAGGAGGGCATGGGGATGCATGAGGCTGCAGATAGATTTAGACACTTGGTGACAGCAGAAATAAGTTTGTGGCCATTCAGCCACTGTCTGTAAATCTTTTTTAGGAGCCCACACTGTCTCAGATCAGGTCTGGCCAGAAAAAACCCTGATCCCTGAGCTGGTCAGCATGAGCCTGCAGGGAGCTGTGATTCTGCACACCATGGGATTTGGGAGGCTGGTGCATGGGGACAAGCACTGGGACGAAGAAACTCCCCAGGATATGGCAGGGAAATCAGCTCAGAGGGCTGCTGATGGCGTCTACAGTGACATGCCTCTTGGGCATCCTCTCCTGCCCTCCAGAACCTACAGGGTCAGCGTGAATTGCTTTAAGCCCATGCTACACCCAGCAACATGGTCCAAAAACATGTTGAGCTTGTGCTGCCACTTCACGTGCCCCAGTCCAGCCTCCGCGTGTAAACATAGACTTTGACACTCGGGGATCTGGCTTGAAAGAGGTATCGGCAGGCAAAGAAAATGTCATTTCAGAATTAAAGTTGCCCCTGAACTAGAGGAGCTGTTCCAAAAAGCTATAGAAGGCTGTCGTGATGGAAAAATGAGTTTATGAGGGACCCACCCTGCAGAACAGGCAGGGAAAAAATAGATCACAATGTATTCAGGGCTCAGACAAGACCACACTTGCCTGCAAAAATAAAGCCTTGCATTTGACACATTGCTTACATATTAATTAGTTTGATCAGCTTGCCTGGGTGTGTTAACACGAGCGAGAGCTCGTGTCTGTACAGAGATGAGCTGTTAAAACTTCCCAAAGAGAGCTACAAATAATGGCAGACTGAGATCTTCCCGTTGCCCAGAGCCTTTCTGCTGCTTTTCTGGTACTTTCCCACTCATATTTTTCTATTTTACTTGACTGAGCCTCCTAGGTACCATTTCTTCCGCAGCGCAGAACCCGAGACCCACAGGAGCGAGCGAAGCCGCTTCTGCACGGGAAGCCAAGGAACCATCACCCCCCACCCCCCCCAGAGCACAAAGACAAGAAACGGACAAAGAGGAAAACTCGATGTTCTCCACTCTACCCCCTTTCCCTCCCAGCTTCTCCGGGATGGCTGGAGGGGCAGCGGCCGCCGCAGAGGCTGGAGTTAACGTCGCCCCTGTAACGGCCGCGCCGCCGCCTGACATCAGCGAGCTGGGGAGCCCGGGGGGGGCCGGGAGCCGCTGCTCCGGGGCCGGGCCAACACATCCCTCTCCCCCTGCCTCTTCCCCGCTCTTGTTTGTGCGCGCCTTTTAACGCGCCGCATATGTACCCGTGCCTGCCAGTGGATGTCTGCAGGGTTTACGTTAACCAGCTCAAGCTGAAGTTGGTAAACAGCTATTAAAAGTTTTGCTCTTCATGTCTGCAAGGGTGTCCGTTCTGGACAAGGGAGTCACTTGCATCCCTAGGCTTCCCACGGGCTGTTCCCTTGTTTGCAGCCCAGACCGACCTTCCTCCCGCTTAGCTATGCAGACAAGAGGGGTTTGGGTTGGTTTCTGCCTGGCACAGGGAGGGGAAATGAACCTCCTGTGGCTTAGTGGGGAGTGTTCATGTTTTTACCTGTTTCCTCGACAGGAGGGAGTCAGGCTCAAAACCTGTAGCTTTAGTGTTTAAAGTTCTCGCTCCGGAGCAGAGTCCGCATGTAAGGCTGCTCTTTTGCCCTGGGACAAAATGCTGAACCCAGCAATTCCTCAGTTCTGCAGGAGGCTGCAAACTAGGTTTTGATTTTATTCAGGCTGTCACAACTCAAAAGTTTCTTGGAAACCAGATTCCCGTCCCAAACGGTGCACGGCATTAAACAGTGAAGCCGAAAGCAAGTCCCGAGCACCGATCCCAGCTGCAGCACCACCACTAAAGCTATTTATCCCCGCACAGGTTTTTTTTTTTTGGTTTGTTTTTTTTTTTCACACGTTCTTGCCTTCTGTTTTTGCTGGAGCCTCCGACCCTATTGAGAGGCAAATTTTAGCCATCTGGCAAAGCAGGCTGGGGGTGGGGGGGAGAGAAAACACAATGTGCACGGGCACACACACACACACACAAAACTCTGGAGATTAGGGAAGACAAAAACTTCGCTGAATGCCGCGGCTTTCGCTGGAGCGCACGGGCAGCCCCGCGGCGGGAGAGGAGGGAGCGGCGGCGGCGGCGGCGGCGGCGGCGGCGGCGGGGAGGACGGTTCCAATGCAGGCAGGTCTGCCTGCGTGCCTGTGGGGATGTGGGGAACGGTTGCAGGCAGGGGAAGGCGTGACCTGCATGGAAAATGCCAGACAACTCCAGACGCACACACACATAGGCGCACACACGCTCACAAATCTCCGGACAGAGATAAGGCGGACAGCGGGGCGTTTGGAAGGAGGCGAAGCCGTCCCTTGCAAACCAACCGGCCAGCCTCTGCGCCAAACCCGCCGGCAAACCCTCCCGGCGGCAAAATGAGGTGAGTACCCCCGCGACGGGCTGACCCCGGGGTCCCGCTCGCCGTGCTCTTGGGGCAGGGCCGGGCGGGGGGGGGGGGGGGCCATCCCGCTGGGGAAGGTTTCCCTCCGGTGACCGTGGCTTCGGTTTCCCCATCGGCGAGCGAGCCAGGCGTTGCTCGTGCCTCGGCTTCGTGCTGCAGCCCGGCTTGCGCGCTGGCATCCCGGCAGAGCCGAAGGGAGCCTCGGGTGACGGGCACGCCGCTCGGGCGTACCGCTCTGCCGCGGTCCACGGGCGAGAGGTGCGAGCGAGGCTGGACGCGCTGCACGGGCTTCGGGTTTCTGTGCACGCCACGGTCGTTTATCACTTTTACGTGAGGTTAAGACTTTTCTGGCATGGGAACGAAGTTTGATGTTGTTTTGCCTCCGCTGTTTAAAGGGAAAGCAGAGAGTTGCGCCAGCAAACGGCCTGTTCGAGTCGAGGAGGTGATGCCCGTTTACACCCGCTGAGCATCCAGCCCCGTGCATGTACTCTGACCAGAGGAGAAACAGATTTTCCCTTCACACATTTTTGTGGTTTCAGACAAGCTGTCAGAAAAAGGCATGTTCAACCTCACTCTGCTTGAAAGAAAAATTGATCCAAATTTCTCAGCTCCCATTAACTTTGCTTTGTAAAGAAGAGCTGGGAAAAGTGATGGCACTACTCAAATGACCCCCAGAATCTACTGCCTTGGTTTTGAAAGAACACAGACAGGTTAAAAATAATACACTTATATAGCTTCAATTTCCTCATGAGCATACCTAAATCAAGCCCTGATTTTGCAACCGGTTGTACGTGTACATATGAGTAGTTCCAGCGCCTGCAATACTCACCTATAAGCCTTTGCCAGGCCTTAGTACCTGTTTTAGAAAGCGGAAAATTTTGTCTCTAATGGCTGTAATTTCCTGCATGTTTCTTTTCCTTTGTGTGCTCCACTGGGTGTAAAGGGCCTGAGGTCTGCTCCTCTTTCTGGGTCCCATGCAATGGCACAGGCTTTTGCGTTTGCATCCCCAGCACAGGCGGTGTTCTTCCCTTGCACAGAGAAATACTCAGTTTGTGCTCACTTTCACGCTGAAATGGAGCTAGAGGCTGGTGCGAGGTCAGCTGAACTGCCACTGATTTACCTGTCCTCTCTGCCCTCCTCTGGGACAAACAAGTTGGTAACAAGTTGGGACAAACTCTTAGGCTGAGATTTTTTAAAAGCTGAGTTTGATGACAAAAAATCTTTAAGGATCTCAGCCTCTGTGTGCTTGTCCATCTGGGGTGAGTGGTACCCTAAGAACCAAAGAGAAAAAGAAGAAAGGAAAAGCAAGGAAACGGAAAAGCAAAGCAAAGCAGAGAAAAGGGAAGAGAAGAGAAGAGAAGAGAGAAGAGAAGAGAAGAGAAGAGAAGAGAAGAGAAGAGAAGAGAAGAGAAGAGAAGA
>JAVKLA010000084.1:30822511-30877319 GCA_034782735.1 Sagittarius serpentarius
AGAAGAGAAGAGAAGAGAAGAGAAGAGAAGAGAAGAGAAGAGAAGAGAAGAGAAGAGAAGAGAAGAGAAGAGAAGAAGAGACCAGAAAATAGTGGAGAGTAACATGCTGGGCTGCAGTGCTGGGGCCCCAGTACATCCTTGCCCAGCTGCAAAGACGTGTGCTGTTTATTGAGAGACAACAATCTCAATTTGGCAGGATGAGGCTAAGCAGTAATAATAATAATGATACTTAGCAGTTATTGCCATGATTCTTTCATTAAACTGATTTAGAAAGCTTCATTATTTTATTAAGCATCCTTATGTTTATTCTTCCATTAAATGAAGATTTGCCCATCAGAGCCCTATTAGTTAAAGGACGTGTTGCCAGTGGCTGCTGCTCCCAGAAGTGTGAGAAACACTGAGCTCCTGACGGCTCCCGGAGCCGGCTGGGAGCTGTGGAGGTGCCTTTGCATTGCACATAGCGCCTGCATCACCCACCTTTCAAAGGGGCTTTCCCCTTCTGGGAGCCACGGGCAGCTCTCACCCTCACCTCCACCTCCCCGCAGCTTGACGGGGGGGGGTTGCTTATGGTGACATGGTGCTGCACCTCCTCTCCCAGCCATTTCGAGTGTGTGACCTTACACGACCCACTTGCAAAAAGAGACTGAGTCCTCAACGGGTTTTGACAGCGCCAGAGTTTCATTTCATCTCCTCACATGTGTTTTCTAGGTACCCCCTGGCCTGGTCCTTTTGTGCCTTGCTGCTCTGCGCAGCGGATGCCATCGAGCTGACGGACATGTTTGGAGAGATCCAGTCTCCCAACTTCCCTGACTCCTATCCCAGCGACTCAGAAGTGACGTGGAACATCTCTGTGCCCGACGGATTTAAAATCAAGCTGTACTTCATGCATTTTGATTTGGAGTCATCCTACCTCTGTGAATACGACTATGTAAAGGTGAGCTGTGATATCACGGGGCAGATGGCAGGGTAGACAGCAGACCTGTTTGGCCAGGTGAGAGAGGGTGCTGCTGGAAAAGCTGGGAACACGCTGGTTTTCCCCATTTATCGGGCGCAGGAGTTGTCAGTCCAGTGGACAACGGGGAGAGCACAGGTAAGCTGACAGCATCCATTGGACTAACAGTGAGTGGGACACCCGATTCAGAGCTCACCCACAGAGGAGCAGATTTCTGGAAGTATTTGGGCACCTAATTCTCACTGGACCTAATGGGATTTACACACCTATAGGCTGATGAAACCCCTGTGGCTAAACCCCCCACCTGTGCCACTCTGATGCCAGCCACGTGCAAGGAGGACCCCTGAGCTGGGCACCCTTTGCCAGGGCATGGCCGTGGGTGCACCTTGCAGCCAGCCTGGATCCCTGGCCATGGCTTGCAGGCTCTTGGGACACCCTGTCCAGCCCCCAGGGAAGCAACAGGGAAAGGTTAGACCCGAACTTGAGGCTGCAAGTTGGGGTCTGCAAGCAGAGCCTTTCACAAGCCGCAGGGCACAGACCCAAAGGCTCCCTTGGGTTTGATGCAAACGCGTTTCACAGCTGAGATACAAATTTTGGGGCCGCTGCTGGCAAATACCTGCAGCACAAACAAGCTGTGGAGGTTCCCAGGGAGCTATCACAGCTAAAACCACAAAAGATTTCAGTCTGCTTCATTGCTGGGCAGTGACCCATCAGAAACTGCGATGGGCCACACGCTGCAGTACCACAGAGCATCCTTGCCTCTCACGCCACAGGTCTCTCCAAGCAGGGCTCTCCTTCGCATCCAGGACAAGCTGGGTTCTCCGTATCTTTGAACTTGGTCGGGTTTGGTACTTTCTAGCAGACCAGCAGTAGCAAGCAGGTGCTTTCTAGGTTTGCCTAGCTGAACACGCCTTACCCCATCGCCCAGCACAAGCCTCATCCTGCCCCTCTGCACAGAGGCAGGCAGAGGTTGCACCCAGGTTGGGAACCACAGAACTCAGCCCTGGTGCTAGTTGCCAGCTAATTGAAATTATTATTTTATTCTTGCCCTAAGAAAACAAAGCAAACATTTGTGTTTTTTTTCCTCTAGGATCTGTTGTTCGGTGCTTTAATTTCCCCTTAGTGCTGGCACTCATTCTGCTACTAACAGCTCTCATTGAGCTTTGATTAGTTCTTTCTGCTTCTCCTGGATCTTCTCCAAGCACAAGGGCCAGGGACATATGTAGAGATATATTGCTTTAAAAACCCAATAAGCTCAAGGAGCAGATTTGTTGGAAACTTTCCCCATTCCAGGCTTTACCCCTCCTCCTGCCCTTCACCCCCTGCTCATTTTTCCTTTTTCATAAGGCTCCCTGTTACTTGGCCATGGTGCCAACTTGGCACCATAGCTCTCCCTGCTGCTGGATTTCCATAAGAAGACGGTATTTTTCACAGAGATTTAGATCTCAGCTGTATAAATTTGCTCGAGGCTGTAACTCAGCTTGCAGAGCCTCCACCACAGAATTACATTTGAAAAGTGCTGAAAATGGATGGATTACGGGAGATCCGTAGGCTACTTTGCTGGGCAGGAGCGCAATCTTGATGCTGCTAAACCACCAGGTTAGAATACATTAAGGAGAGCAGCAAATAACTCCATGGCTATTTTCCTCTTTGGGTCTGTTTGTCCAGCCTCTGTCTGCATCAGCACAAGACTTAAAAACAGTGTCAGCCCACCCTTTGACAGGGGCCAAAAGTGCATGGCTATAGAATATAATTATGAACCCAACACATAGGTGCTTCTCTGTAATACTCTGCCAGTCCCAGTGAAGATGCTCAGAAAGCCAGAGGTGGTATCTCTGCGTTTGATGGCACTTAATGGATTCCCCTTCCATGAATTTGTACCGTTGCCTTCTGAACTCATGGGTGACTTTATTTCTGCAGCATCCTGTGGCAGAGAGTTGCACAGGTTAAATATAGGATTATACACCTCGGTGTCTGTGCGAAGAAACACCTTCTTGTTTGTTCTGACCATGGGTCTGACCAGGCTGTCCATCAAGGTCTTCATCATCTTGACTGCCATACAAAGGAGGTCAAAATGGGGGCTGAACAGCCCCGATGCAAGGTGGGGACCCAGCTCAGGACAGGCAGAAAGCCGTCTTTGCTTTCCTTACCTCCTTTGCTGCCCATGTGCCCGAGCTCTCGAGCAGCATAGAAAGTCACCCTTCGTGGCAAGCTCAGGGAGAGCCGAGCTGTAAAGCCATGCAGATCCCTGCCTCCGGGGTGGTCTTCAGAAGGGAACAGTTTCCAGAGCTCTGAAACAATGGCTAATTAAAACAATAGCTGTTTATTTTTATATATATATACACATACATGTGTGCGTGTGTGTGTATATATGTAAAAAGAACATGGCTCCTAAAGAAATGCTCGCAGGCCAGGAGGCTTGTTTGTGCAAACGGGGATAGCAGAGAGGGGGAGTGGTACTTTAGTAAAGAAGTGAGCCAGGAGGAACAGCCACCCCCAAAATACCCACCCGAAGAAGCCCCATGCAGGTAGGAAACACCAGCCACACGCTGCCTCGGGAAGCTGAGCTCCAGACCCCCGTCCATCGGAGACAGCCTCCTCCCGGGTTTTGGATGGCCTCCCGCAGCCGCCTGCCAGGCACAGGGGGACGGGGAAGGAGCAGCCATCCGCACTGGGCTTTCGGCTCCTGCCCTCCGCCTTGCTCCTCGGCAGGCTCTGCCCGGCTCATCGCTGTCCCCAAGGAGCTGATTTGGGGGCCGTCTCATTTGCGGGAGGTCTCACCATGGTTTGCCCAGATCCTTTCTGGGGTCACCCAGCACTCAGCACTTTTGCACACAAGTCCCCAGCACTGGCCAGGGGCACCCTGAAAGCCACGGCCGTGACCGGGAAATCAGGTTAAGTGACTTGACTGGTGTCACTGAGGAGCACTGTGGCAGAGGCAGGGAGATGGGAGATGAAATCCCAGTGAAGGGCCAGAGATGGGAGATGAAAGCCTGACTTCTGAGGGGCCATCACGAGTAAATTGCCAAGCTTATTGGGGACATCTGAGCCTGGGGTCCTGTCCATGAGGTTTTACACATCGTTCGGTCAAGCCCTGGAATGAAATCAGCCCCTGAGGGCTTGGCAGCCAGCTTGGGACCAGCTCCTTGATTGAAGTGAAGATGAGGCCTGCGGTGAGAGGACTTCTCCGTAGTCAGCCCATGGCAGGTCCTTGCTGGCTCACAGTCCTTGCGGGGTTACGTCTCTTCACTCCAGCCCCTACCACAGAGTCCTGATTCAGGATGGTACGTGCTTGAGACCTGGCATGTTTCAGCACATGCCACAGGGCTTTCCCTTCACTCCTTCAAGCCCAGGGGCTGTCTGTGATGGCTCTCTACAACTGTGCATGGGGGCAGGAGGGCAGAGGGGTCCATGACACTTTGCAGGTCTGGTGGGTCCCTTCTTCTCTGACACAACCCAAGTCTCCCTTGGATGCACCTCTTCGTGTTGTGTTCAGACTTCTGTCCATGTGTGGCACTTGGGACACTTTTCTGCAGCTGCTATTCACACCCGTGTGCCCAGGGAGAATCTGTGCCATCAGGTGCTCACCCAGGCAGGACTCCTACTAACCCCATGTGTGGGTGCCCAGGGCTCTCAGGCAAAACCAGTGGCTGCAAATAAATTTGCTCAGGGGTGGCCAGAGGCTCAACTGAGCGCAGGAGGCAGTTTTTGCCAGCCCCAGTGAGGGGCTGGTGAGGGGAAAACAGGGGTATGGGCCAAGCTGGGGAGGCAGAGCTGCAGGCAGAGCATCGGCTAGTGCCACTGCCCCAGGAAGCAGCACTCGGGGAGGGGGATTATGAAAGATATGCGATGTCACAGAGCCGTGTCCCCCCGAGGTTTGGCACGGTGTTTAGGGTGCATAGAAGATGGGCTTTGCACGTGGCATCCTGGGCTCGCAGTGTGCCATCCCCTGCCACGGGCGATTCCCGTGGGGCAGGGCTGTGTGCTGCGCCGTGCCGCGCGCTCGGCGGCACTGTCCCCAGGGACACCCTTGGTGCTTGACGTGGTGCTGGCAGGGGCCATGCAGGGCCAGGGAAGGAGCTCGATGTTGCTTTCAAGGCAGCGCATGCCCAGCCTGGGGCTGCAAGAAGGGTGCACGGCACCCATTTACACCTTCCCCTGCTCAAAGGAGTGGGAAAAAGCACAAATCAGGGCTTGGCATGAACTGGGGGGTCAGGAGAAGAGCATCCTCTTTTGGTGCTGTCAGCTGGCCTCAGCCAGGGGGTAATCCGTGCCCCAGGGCTGTGGGGTCCCCAAGAAGAGCATTTCAAATCCCGGGAGGCAGCTGGGAGGAGGGAAGGGTTTCAGGGCTTTGCTGCTCGCCTTTCCCATCCTGTTGGCTCTGCACAGAGGAGTCTGGCGGCACCGGCCACTCCCTGCGCTGCTGGGGACAACAGTCACCCCCCTGTGCAGGGGTAGGAGGAAGATCAGGCATGGGAGCGAGCCAGCAGCTCCATGAGCACCCCAGCACCCCGCCGGGGCTCTCCTTGCACCCCAAGCCCCTGCCAGGGAACCGGCCTGGCTCAGAAACAGGGCATGTGGGCGCAGCAACCCACGGCAGGGGACGGTCTCCAGACGCTGAGCCAAGTCCACAGCAGGGGAAACCAGCCATCCTCCCCTTTCCCCCACGGCATGGCTGCCATGTATGTTCCCATGGAAATTCAGGTGCGTGTTTGCAAACGAAAGGACCCTTAACATATCTCGGCGAGAGGACGCATGCATGTTGGGGAGAGGATCACCAAGAGACCTAGATGGAGGCTCCTGCTGGGGCTGCCCCATCCCTGCTTCATTTCCAACAGGCAGCAGCAGCAGCATCAGTCATTTTGCACAAAACCCCTGTTCCTCTGGGTGTTGCCTTCTTGTGTCTATCTAACTGCAAGGCAGCTCTGCAGGGGCTGTTTAATGCCCTTCCCTGTCTCTGAGTGTCTCCTCCCCATGTCATGTTCCCAGTGTCTTCAGCCCAGCGCTGTGATTTCTCTGCCTAATGAGCCATTTATATATATTACAAGTGGTATGTTTGGCCTTCATCAGTCCAATTAGTGCATTCCTGGAGGGCTGGAGAGGAGGGGGTGGCGGCTGCATTTCCGTATTGCCGGCTGCCTGCTCCTCTCCGGCGGCAGACACTGAACTGCCGGGCCAAATTCCCCTTGGTGTTCGTGGCGTTTCATTAACCCGCCTGCTGCAGGAGGCATCCCTGAGCATCGCTGCTCCGGCATCTCCAGCAGCCCATGCCCTGGGGCAGCATTTCTTTGCTGCCGAGCCAGGTCACCCCAGCTCCTGCCTCCTGCCCCGAAGGAGGAAATCAATATGGGACAGAGAGGGGCCACATAACTTGGGTCACCACTTCTCTTAGCCACAGCCCAAGCCAAAATGCAGGGGGACAGAGCTACAGCTGAGGAGGGACCCCCATCTGCCTCCATCCAGAGGGGAAGAAATCTTAACGAGGGAACGAAGAGGCAAGCGGAAACAGGGAAGATGACAGGAGGCAGTGGCAAGGCTAAATTTAAGGCACGAGAGTGTCGTTATATTATATTTTTCAAAGGAGGATTCTTTCAGCGTATTTTTATAGGGAATTTCTCTGCAGCAATTGATATTTCCCTCAGGGACACATCTTCTCTAGTGAAAACGTCGACATCATGACCCGAGAAGGAGAAACTCCAAACAAACAACCAGGATTTAATTACCAGCCTGCTCGCTGGATGTAAATGATCTACGAAAAAGTATACAGTCCTTAGCAGAAGCAGCAAATATTAACCAGAGATGATGACCTCTCTGTTTAGTTTACTGCTGGAGGGCTGTCTCTGCTCCCTGTGGCTCAGGGCATGGGACCCGTCACAGATAAGGGGCCGTGGATACCTTCGGTGAGGCGAGCACGGCTCTCCCGGGCCTCATCCTGCCACTCCGGGGCTGTATCCAGGGATGCTGGGGGCAGTGTTGGGGCTGGCCCCATGGCGGGAGCATCCTCGGGCCAAGACATGGGGCCCCAGGGAGGTTTTCCTGCGCTTCGGTGATGCTGTGCTGCGGCTCCTGCGCCGGCCGGGGCTGGAGGAGAGGGATGGGAGCTCACACGGTGGCTCATGTGTCCCTGCAGAGGTGACAGCCACTGGCCTCACACGGAGGAGCTGGCTGGAAACCCCTCCTTCCCACAGCTTTCCTTAAGAAAAAGCATTTTCTGCAGAAAAGGCTGCGTGCTACACGCTCACACTGCCACAGCCGAGACATCACTTCGGGGCCAAAACGCTGTTTTCATTTGCTTTTGGTGATGGTGCTCCCATTTTTCAGTCTGAAATGCTATTTCATTTCATGGATTTAAAAGAGATTCTAAAGCACCACAGTATATTTCAAAGGGATTGAAACCAGATGGATCCCAAATTACTTCTTTTCCTTTTTTTTTCAGAATGCTGTTTCACAAAAAAAATAAAATTCAATTGGGTTTTTGTCCCAATGCAGGGCGCGTGTTTTTTCTCCAAATTCTCAAAATTTATCATCGGAAAGTCTCTCTCTTTTCTGGCCAGCTCCAGCTTGTATGAGAGGATGGAAAATATCTGGAGGCAATGTCAAGGCATGCTGAGTTACCATTTCCACGTTGGCTTTCCCTGGTATGAGCGAGTTTCCGCCTGCTTGTTCAGCCCTGGGAAATTTCCCTTTCAGCCCCAGACCCACCCCGGCCAGTGCATCCCGAGGGTCTCCGGGAGACGGGGATGGAGCTGGAGGAGGGTCTGGCCTCCCCAAGGCCACGCAAGCCGGGGATGGCATTGCAACGCCACCCATGGGTCCCTGAGCAGGCGGCTGTTTTCCTGGGCATGGGCTGGGGGGCTGCATGCTTCATCACAGCCTCAATAGCACTGGCTTGGCATGAGCTGCGGGAGCTGGTGGTGTGGTGTTGGTTGCATTCCTCAGCCGAGGGGTTATTCATATTCAAATCTCCTGGGGGAAAGCAGGCTGGGTGCTGGGAACTAGCTGGGAGAGGTTGTGGTTGCGACAGGAGCTGGGGGTGAGATTTGCAGGAGAAGGAGATGGGGTTGATGCTGAAATGGTCCTGGGGAAAATGGCAAGGAAAAAGGAAGGGAGGGAATTTCCAGGGAAAACTGGAGAGTTTTCCACAGGTATTACTGTGCTTTAAGGCGCAGGCAAGGCTGTGCTTTAAAGGGACGCACATACAGACTGGTGAGCACGCTGACCTGACAACAGGGCATGCTGGCTCACTGGTCCCCTCCTGTAAACCTCTGGGTGCGTGGCTCTGGGTCCTAACAGTGCCTGGCACTGCAGGTCTGGAGCCAGTCAGGGGCCCTGGGTGGCAGGGACAGGACCGAGCTTGTCCAAGCCAGCCCAGGGGACAAAAACACCACCCAAATTACAGCCGCTGCTTTGAGCTGATGCGAAACGGATGGGCAGGGGCTCCTCTGGGGTCCCAGTGCCCTCCCAGCACCTCACACAGGTGCTGGCACCTGGATCAGCATTTGGGCTGAGGGAGGAGGCAAGGGGGAGCATCTCAGGTACAGACAGCTCTGAGAGGGAACCACATGGCCCGGGGCTGATTTTCACACTCCTTCTTCTGCCCCACCTGGCCACGTCCTCCCAAACAGGCTCCTTCCCTGCATCCTCCCCTTGCACCCCCCAGCTCCTTCCTACATCCCAGATGCTACCTGCTCTCTCAGCATCTGCTTCAGAGGGTAACCACAGGCAGGAGAGGGCACACCTGGATCCCTGTGTTCATTTTGCAGAAACCATTTAATTGCTTCACTGCAGTAATGGCATCTCAGAGAGCTGGAGCAGTGGGAGTCAAACCTGCCACGCTCTGAGCCTCCCCAGGGTCATGCTTGGCTGCAGAAGGTGAGGTGAATGCAGCGGGAATGGCTGGAAACTGCTTTTTAGGGCCAAGGCAGCTCCAGCAGGACGGGGCAGCCAGGGTTGCAGAGCTGCATCCTTAGGCTGTGGCCATCAAAGGCTGCCAGACGGGCAGCCTGCCCCACGGAGACGCTGCTGAGCCCTGGCAGGGGACAGGCTGGGCAAGCGCAGGCAGGGACCGGAGCTCTCAGCTGCTGAGCGTGACTCCAAGTCCAGCCCGACCTCCGCCAGGAAAGCACCACGGGCTCTGCGGGCTTGCAGACGCCCGCGCCCTGCCGAGCACGCACCCGTTCTTTCTGCTAACAGATTGAAGCTGAGGACCAAGAGCTGGCAACCTTCTGCGGCAGGGAGACGACAGACACAGAGCAGGCTCCTGGCCAGCAAGTGATCCTGTCCCCGGGGCCCTACATGGGGCTCACGTTCCGGTCCGACTTCTCCAACGAGGAACGCTTCACTGGCTTCGATGCTCATTACACCGCCGTGGGTAAGCAGCGGTTACGCCTGCAGGACTGGCTTGCTAGGGTAGCGTAATAAGTTCCCTCGGATCACATCCCAGGCCAGCCTTGGGGACCCGAGCAAGAGAATTCCTTGTGTGCAGCCCTTGGGCCATGAGGGACTTTCTGGGCACTCGTGACCCACCACGTGGGACAACTGATTTCTCAGTGCTGTGGCAAACGTCCCCACGAGGAGTGATGCAGGGTGACCTCTCTTCCTTGTTATCTCCATCCTAGATGTGGACGAGTGCCTGGAGAAAAGCGACGAGGAGCTGGCGTGTGACCACTACTGCCACAACTACATCGGCGGGTACTACTGCTCCTGCAGGTTCGGCTACATCCTCCACTCCGACAACAGGACCTGCAAAGGTACCGCCCAGGCACAGCTCGGACGTGGGGACGGTCACACAGAGGGGTCCTTGAGCAGGCAACAGACCTACCAAACACAGGCAAAACTGCTCTCTTTCGCTGCCAGGAGGGATGAGGTGCCTCTTCCCCCACAAACCAGGAGCCTGGGACTGGAGAGTGCCCAAGGCCTGCAGTCCTCTTGCATGGGAAGGAGATGTGGTTTCTCCCATGGGCTGTGCTCCTCGGCTAAGCTCTATAGACCTACTCAAGTCAGAGAAATTAAAAGGTTTAGTCTCTGCTCTGAAGCTGCATCATGTAGATTAGCTGGGATTAGCTCTCAGCCCAGGAGCTCTATGCCACAGGCATATTTGGAGGTTGGCTGCGTGAAGTTCTTCTTGCATGGACCCATATTTGGGGTCCGTGGACCCACCCAGCAGACCCCACTCCACTGGGAGGGCTTCTGAGCATGGTCAGGCTGGGATGCGGCTGACAGGGCCCTGAGAGAGCCATGGCTGTGTTTCAGTGGAGTGCAGCGACAACCTCTACACCCAGAGGAGCGGGGTGGTCACCAGTGCCGACTTCCCCAGCCCCTACCCCAAAAGCTCGGACTGCCTGTACCGCATCGAGCTGGAGGAGGGTTTCTTCATCACCCTGAGCTTCGAGGACAGCTTCGATGTGGAAGACCACCCCGAGGTGACCTGTCCTTATGACTACATCAAGGTGAGCTGGGCTCTGCGCACTCCTCCTGTCCCACTCTCCTGTTGTTTCCCCATGCCCTGGGACCAAAATTGCCCCAATCTAAACAGGGGCGATGAAGCCAGCAGGAGCCCTGTGCTCAATTGACCCCACGTCTCTTACCACATCTGATTTTGACCCTCTCAGTCAGTAGTGACCCTCTTTCTGTTCACATCCCCCCAACACCCCAACATATGGTGCTTAAGCCCCACTGACCCCACTGCAGCCCCATTTGCCTCACGGTGAAGCGATCCGCAGGGCTCAAAGATCCCCCTCAAACCGCTCTCTCTTCTTTGCCTTGGTAGATCAAAGCTGGCCATAGGGAGTTTGGCCCTTTCTGTGGAGAGAAGTCCCCAGGCCGCATTGAAACCCAAACCAACAGCGTGCAGATCCTCTTCCACAGTGACAACTCGGGAGAGAACAGGGGCTGGAAGCTGTCGTACACAGCAATTGGTAACTCCTGCTGCTTTTTTCCATTTGCTGGGCTTGGGCAATGAGAAGGGCTTTATAAACCGCGCAGGTGGAGACCATGAGTTTGTTGGTCCATGATCCTGTCTCCAGAAAGGGTCTGTTCCAGAAATCACAAGAAGACAGGAATAAAATAACACGGAGCCCTCCCTTCAAAGGGTGCTTTTTTTCCCTATGCCAGGTGGGCCCTGAAACAAGACCACATTGCAAAGCAGAGTAGTTTTGGGCAGGATAATTGCACAAGCTGCTGTTACTAGCTCCCAGTAATGCCCAAAGCCAGGGTATTACACACTGGAGAAAAGACCTGGAGCGTCCACTTCTTCTAGGAGAAAAGCCTGACTGAGCCATGCCAGTGTAGGCTAATAGCAAAAGCAGGGCAGGGATGCTCAGACTCTGCTATGTGGACTGGGTGGCAGAGCTGGGACTCTATCTTTCCTCCATTTTTCCAGCTGAGTTTTGCTTCGTTTGCTTTTCATTCAAAGGAAACCCATGCCCACTCGTGCAACCACCAATCAATGGGAAAATTGAGCCTTCCCAAGCCAAGTACACCTTCAAAGACCAGGTTGTCGTCAGCTGCAACACCGGATACAAAGTACTGAAGGTATGGGGTGATGGTATGGAGCTGGGCACCTGGGTAGGAAAGGGGGGATCCTTCCTCCCAAAGCCACTGCATCTCTAGGAGAGTGAGCACAACCCACACACCATCCTTACCCCCCTCTCAGGGGCAAGGAAAAAGCCTCCTCTGAAAGCCACCAACTTCCCTTTCTCAAGATGCACAGGAAGAGAGGAGATGGCACTTTCCCAAGCTACCCTCTCAGCATCCCTCCAGAGCTGGCCAGCTCATGGATGCCAGGCTTGGCACCTCTGCCAGACGAAAAGCCAGCAAAAAACCCCGGGGGAGCTGCCAGGGCTCTGCCTGCTCCCCACCTCAGCGGGTCCTGGCTCAGCTTCCCGGGCAGCCGTGCAAAGGCCAGCCTCCACAAACCGGGAGGTCTTCCAGGACTTTGGGACAGCTTTGGCAAGTCAAGGGGGCCGGGATTTTGGCAGGCCCTCTCCGGAAAACAGCTGAGAACCATGGGGAGCGTGGGTGACTCACGGGGTGGCTGACTGCCCTCCAAACCAGTAGCCCGCTTTGACTTCCGACATGGAGCTGGGTATTTCTCTGATCTCCTCCCAGCCTCATCGTTCATGCAAAGCTGCCTCCTTACCCATCCCAGCACCTAGAACAGGAATAAATGACTCCAATTCTTTTGCATTCAGCATGCCACTGAGTTGCTGGCAACAAGAAAACTCTTTAAAGTTTTTCACTATGATTTAATTGCAATTTTTAGCTAAAAAAGTCCTCTTCCAGGGGTGTCTGGATGTATCTTGACTAAATCACCAAGAAATTGACTTTTTATGGAGAGATTAGTGTCCTTGCCTTGTACATTGATGGTGGATTTTTTGCTGGCATCTTCTGCACAGGATAACCTGGAAAGCGACTCCTTCCAGATTGAGTGTCTAAAGGATGGGACATGGAGTAACAAGATCCCTATCTGCAAAAGTAAGGACACCCTTCCCCACCCTGCCAATGTCCTTTTCCTGCTGAAATCATTTCATGCTAAAGGAAGCTGCCCTGCCAGAGTGGAGTTCCTTACTCAGAGACACAAACCCAGCCAGAGAGGCTACGTAACTCTGCAAACCTCTTTTGGCTCATTCTTGGATAACATAACGGGGCTCACTCCAAATGCCGCAAGCAGGAGGTTGGTGCTTTTATTTAGATTACTCATATAACTTGATTTGCGAGCCGCTTTGCTGTCTCCCTGTCAAAGAGCAAGCCAGGCTCTTGAGAGCTGGCTCTGTTGGATAAATCTGGGACAATTTGGGATAATATAGTTCCTGGCCCAAATTTCCTTCCCAATGGAGGATACTAAGACCCAGGGCACTAGAGAGGTCCCAGGTACTAGCCTAAATTGGGCACTGCTCAGCTAAGTGAAAGGGGGGAGAAAAGTTGCCCAAATATTTACAGACCTTAAAATGGGAGAAAAGGTGAGAAGAAAGGAGATGACATTTGAAAGGATGGGTGACGATTTGTATCATCTCTTCTTTCGTCTAACCCGGCTCCTCTCTCCACTCAGGCTTGGGAGGTGTACCTGATAACACCTTTTCCCTTTCCCCCAAACACCCTCAGCCCTCAGGGAGGCTCTCACTGCTGCTCAGTCTGCTGCAAGGCTGGCCCAGAGAGGAGGGAAGCAGCAAACATGCTCGGAGAAGGTCCCAAGACCTTCCAGGAGAGGCAGGACGAGATGCTCTCAAGGGATGTTGGGATCCAGGCTCTTCTCATGCGGGCAGATTCTTTTTCTTTTAATGATATTGTGAATCTTACCTTAGAAGAGAGTTTTAATTCATGTTTTGTCACTCAGAATGGAAACCGGGAGGCTCTCAGACCTGCTAAATAGATTAGTATCTGAAAGTGCTCCTTAGAAAGTGTGGGGTCTCTTAGAAAGTGATGCTTCTGCCCTACCAAGGAACACCCCACTCCTGCACCTCTCTCTACCACAGTGTCTCATTGATTTTATCCAGCTTGAACAGTGATCAGATAACAATTGGCATTGTCTAGAAAAAAAGAACAAAAATCTAGGTAAATATTTTTAACCGCACAAAGTATTATTTTTTTGAGAAAATTTAAATGATTACCTGTATTATTCCAGGAACTGATCCCGTCTTGTGTGATATGACTCACTACACTAAATTTCTAAGACTTTTTGGGGAAAGCCAAGAAGCCCCTAAATGGGCAATTCAGGCCTCCAAACTGCAATGCCCCCCCACCTCCCTGGGATGTCTGGGAGAGCCAGGACACAAGCAAAAATGGTTTTAGAAAGCAATGCAGAAAATAGAAAACTTCTCAGCCAAGGTGGATAAAATCCAGCTACGTGGCCTGGCGAGGCTAAACACAAACCCGTGATGGCTTCTGCCAGCCGCTGTCCCCGAGGCTGCCCCGGCCGAGCAGAGCAGGCGGGTGCCCGGCACAGCCGGCATCCGCGGCACCCTGGCACGGCTCGCCGGGCACTCATTAATGATTTCTGGTGTTTTGGGGGCTGGGTTTCCTGCATGCCTCTCTCTGCTCATCTACTAATTGGGCTTTCTCTCTCTCTGCTCTCCTCCTTCCCCTCTGCTTTCGGTGCAGCTGCAGATAGAGCCGACAACCAGACAGAGGGAAGAGCCGGCTCGGAGCAAGTGGCCGCGTGAGGCTGGCACTGGCCGCGCCGCCCCGACGGGCAGCCTGTCTTGATGCCCCTTTCTGATCTGTCAAGTACCCAGGGCAGGTCCTTTGCCCTTGGCCCAGCTCCCAAATCCATCTCCATGGCTTGTCTAACCGGCATGGCACTCTTAACCCCCCACCCCGCGCCTGGTCCTTTCTTAACTCCGTCTCGAGAAGGGGGAAGGAAATTTGGAGTCAAGCCCCTTCTTTCCCGCTGCCATGCTGCCCCACAGGAAGGGTGCCTGTCCGGCCCCGGCACCGCTGCCCGGGGACTGCACGCTGCCGCCAGCTCCTGGCACGTCCTCTGCATCCCTCCCTCTCCGCTCGGATGCCTCGGCCTGGCTCGGCTCCCCCTCTAAGGCGGCGGTTGCGCAAGGAGTGCGGCATGGCTGCCTGGCTGTTTGTTTGTTTGTTTGTTTGTTTGTTTGGATTCAGCCTCCTGCTGCCCTTCCTCCCCGGCCCAGCATCGCAAATAAGAAACACTCCTTCCTCTCCTCTCTCTGAGAGTCCTGGTGCCTTTCAGACCCTCCAGGCAAGGAGGCTTGGAGGGTGGGTTGGCATCACTAGCCTTTTCCTGCAGGCACAGAGCCCTGGCACCAGCACAGGGGGATGGATGCTCCTCCGCCTCCCCTTTGCTCCCCACCGCTGGCCCGGCGGAGGTGAGAATGGGCTGGTCTCAGGCTGGTTGCAGCTGAAGGATGTCAGAGGCTGGTGCCTGGCCCCATTCATGTCCCCAGTTGCCCAGGGCATGCACCCTGGACTCCCCGAGGCATCGGAGGCTTCGCTGGGAGGATGCTGAGATGTGGACCAGAGGCTGGCAGAGGAGGAGAAGGTGCGTGTTGGGGAGCTCCGTCCACCTCTGGTCCTACAAAGATGGAGATGCTAAATGGCCCCTCTCCCAAGGAAAAAGCCTGGAAAGCCTCACAGCACAAACTCTCTCCCCTCACCCTTTCGGCAGAACACAGGACACCGGTGGGGCAACACCTCTGTGCAAGAGCCCATTCTCCAGGCATCAGGCCTGCCGCAGGCCTGGGGTACACACAGGGAGGGGACGGGCTGTGCAGGCCAGTGGATGCTGCCCTGCAGCCATAACCAACCCCAGAGCAGACGTGCCAGCCAGGCTGGTCCATCAACATCCATTCCCTGCTTCCTGCAAGCTCCGGCATCCCCCAGCGCCTTAGAAAGGTCCCATGGTTGCTGGCACCATAGCACGGGAGCACGGTGCACCCAAGCACCATGGGAAGAGAGCAGGAAATCTCAGGCCAGCTGGGGACCCCCGGGGCTGGTGAAAGGGGTCTGTGTCCCCTCCTCTGCCCCTCTGCAAGGCACAGGTACCCAGAGCTGCCACCCAACCGGCTGCACCCACACACCCATCCCATCACCTGCTGTCCCTACAGGGAGGGTGGAGGAGACCCTAGTGAACAGCGAGCTGCAGTGTTTTGCCATAAACCGGGCTTTTTTCCCGCCAAGCGGGTGGTTAACCCTGAGCATCAGTACATGTCCCTGGTGCCAGCTACTGCTTCCAGTGAATTCTCTCTTCATTAGCCTGGATCACTCCATGAGGAGTTAGGGCTCCTGTCCTTGCCCCCTTCCCATCCTGGAGCACATGAAGACCCGTGGAGCTCATGTCATCTCTGATCCACAGGACTCGCTGTCTGCAAAGTCACCCATCCCCTTCTCAACCCCTCATCTTAAATGCGGCAGAACCCAGCTCTGCAGCACGGCATTTCCCGGCAGGATCAGGCTGCGGTTCCTGCCCTCCCCTGTGGCAGGTCCCCCAGGACAGGGCAGGGGAAGGCTGCACGGCATCATCCAAGTGTGCTGTGAACTGCCCACGTGGCCGGGAGCTGCAGGTCACACAGGGTGTCTCCTGGTTTTGTCAGATGAACGACCTTGCAGCCTGGCGTCCTTCCTGGGGTGGGTGGCACAAGCCCAATCTAGGGGACAAGCTGGGGAGGAGAGGCTGGGCAGGGCACTGTGGGGGATGTGGGTGAGGAAGGGGACCGTGGACAGGCCACAGGAAAGGGCAATAGCACCCCGGAAATCCTTCTTCCTCCACCAGACCATGAGCCCACACCAGGGACGGGTGAAGCAGAGCCAAACCTGCCCATGTCCCAGGGGATGGAGCAGGTGGGATCTCACCTACGTCTGCTGGCCTTCGCCCTGCCTGCAGGCCAGCCAAGCCACGCTCTCAATGTCCCTCACCTCCTGCCGTCACAGGACAGCGAGTACCTAGGGTTGCGCAGCCTCATCTGTAAATGCTTATCAGCACTGTTTGGTGAGCAAGACCCAGAGCAGGAGGGATGGGGCCGTGCTCTCAGCAAAGCTTTGTGCGTAGAGGAGCACCCCTGAC
The DNA here is from genome assembly GCA_034782735.1 of Sagittarius serpentarius. Taxonomy (NCBI): domain Eukaryota; kingdom Metazoa; phylum Chordata; class Aves; order Accipitriformes; family Sagittariidae; genus Sagittarius; species Sagittarius serpentarius. The sequence continues at coordinate 30,838,990 of JAVKLA010000084.1, forward strand.
GCATGGCGTACGTTAGTGAATCACTGCCTGCTTTTCCCTGCCCACTCCTAGGGGATGCAAAGACATACTCTGGGACCACCTCTCAATGGATCTCACCTGCCCCTGGATCTTCCCCTCTCAAAGGTGCAGCAGAGAGATCTCGCACTAAATGAAGTTCGCAGAAGGGGCTCCCAGGACCAGGGTCCCCACCAGCATGAGTGGTGTTGGCCTTACAGCCTGTGGGTGAGCTGTGCTGCTGGTGTGCAGCGGTGCCGCCTGCATGCCCTGCCTTTGCAGGGTGGCCGTGGTGGGGTTTCATGGGGCAGGCTGCCCTGCCTGGGGACAACCTCCTTCTGCCATCTGAGGCCATGTCAGGCTGTGCCCTCTGCAGTGCCCTAGAGAAAGGGGATACAGGACTACACAGGCCCTCACTGTGCCCCATAGGGCCACCAACACATGCCTGCCCGCTGGCTGGCTGGACACCCCAAGAAACAGCCCAGGGCTCAACCCCGCTTCTGTGTTGGCTTTCAGTTGCTGACTGCAAAGCGCCGCTGGAGCTGGAGCATGGCTTTATCACCTTCTCCTCCAGGAACAACCTGACCACCTATCGAGCAGCCATCCAGTACCACTGCCAGCACCCCTACTACCACATGGCCCCCAACAGCACCGGTGAGCAGTGGGGCCGGGCCGCGTCCCCACGGCACGGTGCGGGTGGGCGCGTGGCCATGCGTGCGTGCATTTGCAAGTGGGGGGATCTTGGGATGGCCACTCCAGGATGCTCTGCAGGCAGCAGGCTGTGGATGTAGCCTACGCACCTCATACCCTATGTCTGCACTGCCTGCATTGTCAGACTGGCCGCATCCTGCTCCGCAATGAGGTAGGGTGGAGTTAGCACTGCCTCGTGCTTTGCCTGTGTGTTTCACAGCCTCGGCAGAGCAGTGTGGTTGTTCTTCCACACTCTGCCTTCTCACCCTGCCATCTGCTCTCTGCAGCATATGAAATTTTCTGTGTCTCTGGGAAAGGAGCTGCTGCTGGAGAGAGCACCGCATCCAGCAGCCTCAGAAAGGGCTCCACAAGGCTCCCCATCCCAGCACCCGAATGTCCAGCATAGCCAAAGCTGAACAGATAGCAGTGGGATCATGGCAGACTGAGTTTCCCCCTTAGCCCCCTGGTGCACAATCACAGACACTCCACAGGGTGCTTTGCCAGCCACCACAGGTCTTTGCACCCTTCAGAGCCAGCTCTGGGCAGCAGCAGGCGTGTGCACAAACCCCAGCCCTTCTTCCTCCGCCTCCTCCCTCAGCAAGCACAGCCGAAGGATTTCCTCACATTCCTGTCTCCCTGCTCATATCCCCCTGCGCACCCGCTGGCCCCATGCATCTGGTCCCAGTATCGCTCATGCATTAGCAAAACAGGCACTGGCAGCGTTAATGGGGCGGCAGCTGCCAGCCGAGGCTGAGGGCGCAGCACAGCCCTCCAGACAAATCAAGGCAATGAAACCGAGGATGGTGGCATGTCCCCTGCATGGGGGCAAGGCTGCCAGGGCCCCCCAGGGAATGGAGCACAAAGAGTGCAAAAGGGAGGTCACCTCCTTCTCTGGGAAAGGGTTCAAAGGGTCCTGACAGCTGGGCAACATCTCCTCGCTGCAAAAGACACCTTGTCATGCCAGGGCCATAGCCCAGCTAATGCTTTGCTCTCTTCTAGCCACCTACACGTGCGATGCATCGGGGGTATGGAGGAGCGAGGAGCTGGGGACCAAGCTACCGTCCTGCCGACCAGGTACTAGTGCTGGGGCAGCCGGATCCGATGGCAAGGGGTGCGGAGCAGGAACGTGCAGGGGGAGGATGCCTCCACGCCTGACCTGACCTGCTGCTCCCCTAGGCAGGGACCCTGTTCCCTGGTGGCAATGCCACATGCCCAGGTGATGTGTATCCAACTGCTGCAACAAATGGCCAGGAGGGTGATGGGGACAGAGGCCTCCCACTATCCCAGCTGGCCCAGACAAGTCAGGGCACGGTGTTGGCACTGGAAAGCAGTGATGAGGGCATGTCTCCCTGGCAGTACAAAGCAGCAGTGGGGTCACAGCCATCCTGGCTCTCAGGGCTTCCCGACCTCCCTGCTCCAGCAGACAAGGAAACCAGCAGCCCAGGGCAGAGCCCACTGGCCACGTGCAGCCCCCGGCATCAGGGGAGACGGCTCCAGCCAAGGGCAGAGCGCTACCTGCCCAGCACTGCTGGCTGTCAGCTCCCGTTAGCAGTGTGTCCACATGCAGGAGCAATTAGCACCTCTCCAAGCCTTGCAGAAATATCCAACCCCTTCGAAGGGAAGGAAAAGTCCCAAGCCTTTGAGCAGTGGCAGAAATGTTTGCAGCCAGCAAGTTTCCAGGCCAGGCGCCCACTCGGGATTAAACAAAAGTCCCTGGGATGTTGGCTGGCCGTAGCCAAGCGTGGGGCCAGGTCTGGCTGCCAGGCAGAGGGGCTGGAGGCAGCCCCGGGTGCGGGTTGTTGTCGGATGGGCAGGGACGGCTGTCTGGAAAGGTGCAGGGATCTGGCTGCTGTGCATCAGCTGCAGCTGCAACCGCCCTGGGGTTCGGGAGCTGGCTCAGCCCCATGGAGGGTGTCTGCTCTCCGGCCATGCTGAGCGACAGCAAGGCCAGAGGAGGGACCCCCTGAGATTCCTGGCATCCCATGCAGCTCCGAGACCAGGGCTGTGGCTGCTTTTGTTGCAGCGGCTTCTCCCTGCATCTCTCCTTGATGTTTCAGCCTGAACTAATTTGAGCTGGGAGCATACGGGGACATCTTTTGGGGCCATAGCTGCTTTCATGGGCCATTTCCAGGCCTCCTGATTAGTGACAGAAGTCAGAGAGACTTCAGGAAGATGGAAAATCCCAGAGAGAGGGTGACGCTCTCCTGAGATCGGGATCTGCAGGCAGCAGCTGGCCAGCTGCTCTTCAGATCTTCCCCCATGTCTCACGCCACCTCCCCATCAATAGAAACTCCTCTTCCAGGCCACTCTGCGCCTGCCTCTGCCATTAGTGGGAGCATTTGCAGCCTGGTCAGCATTTTTGATATGTAATTTAATAGAATAAATATTTGGCTGGATGCGCTTCCTCTAAAACCATCTCCCTGGGACGGCCGTCAGCTTCGTTGCAGCAGACCAGCTGGGCTGGGCTGGGATGTAAAAATTATTTGCCTGAGCACGTTTTCTGTTCCTTGCAGCACGGGGAAAGGCAGGGGAGCGGAGCGCACACACAGAGACACTCACCGTGCTCCCTCCCTGCCAGAGTCGCAGTTTTCCTAGCAGCAGACCCCAGCCACAACAAATCCGCATTAGCAGCTCCTGGTGCTCCTGCCCTGGTTGCAAGGCTGACTCTCAGCCCTGATCCCATCGCCCTGGGGGGTCAGACCCGCTTTCAGCGAGACTTTGCATCCTCCCCTTGCAGCACAGGGGGCATCGGGGCAGAGTCCTGGCACTTTCCATGGAGGATGCGGGTTCCCTTTGCAGGCTCGGAGGGATGAGACCAGCACCAGAGCTGCTGCAATTTGGGACTCTTCCAGCCGTGGAAGGGCAAGCCCAAGTTGGCTCCCACAGTCTCCCAGCGACATCGGCATCCCCCAGCAACCTGGGAGTCCCCCTCCACAGTGCTGCCACAGGCATGAACCAGCCCCACCACCACCAACCGTGTCCTGAGGCTTAAGTTTCCCAGGGGCAGGATTGTCTCTGCCCACCCTGTCTAACCCTCTCAGAGCCACCTTCAGCATGCTGTATCCCTCCTCTTCCTCATGCCATATCACAACACCTGGATAAAGCTCCTGGAGGCAAACCAGGCAGCACGTCAGGGCTCTTCCGACATTAATTCTGGGTCTGTTGAGGAGCTGAGCAGAGGGATGCTGGTTCGGCTGCCAGAATTGTGGTGAGGACTAGAGATGCAGGAGTAAAGCCCATGGTGCTAGGCAACATCCCACGGCCGAGCCTTCTCCAGCCACAGCTCCTCCGGGAGGGCAAATGCCATGGCCATGAGACCACAGACCTCGTGACGGGTCTCAGAGCGAAGGGTGAGGCTGGGCTGATGTCAGGCCCCGGTCCTCCCACTGGTGTTCCCCTGGGTTTCTTGGCACACCGAGCAGGAGCCGAACAAGTGGCTGGATGGTCTGGGAAGGGCTGGGCGAGCTCACAGGGCACGGTGAGGCTGCAGGATTATTCATTTGGCCTTTCTGCTTCTGAAGCGGCGTGGACTCCGCCAAATCGCTCCAGAAACTGAACTGCAATGTGAGAAATCGCGAAGTGCAGGCTGGCCCTCAAGCCATCTCCTTGTCCCACCTACTGAGCATTGACTGCCCATGACCAAACCCAGGATGGACCTCTGCAGAGCCAGGACGGCAGGAGCAGGGAGCTCCCAGCTCTGAAGATGCCTCCTTCCCTGGTCCAGCATGGGGTCTAGTGGCTCAGCTTGGTTTCAGTCCTGTCTCATTGCCAGCAGAAGAATGGCCTGTTCTGGGCAAGCTGCCATAACGGTGGGGGCCCCACAGCCGCACTCAGGGGTGCACGAGTGCTGGGGAGATGCAAGGGGAGTTTGGACCCTCTGCCCCACCGTGAAGGTATTGCAGGGCCCAAAGGTGCAATGATGGATGGTGCTGAGCAATGTGCATTCATCGTTGCAGGCAGATTATGCCAAAAGCCTAGCGACACCTCCTGGGACAGCTGCCCAAGATCCTCCCTTGGGTCCCCCAGGGTGCCATGTGGGAGCAGATGCCAGGACTGAGGTTTCCATGGGCACCTGGGGAAAGGGGCCCCAAATCCTGGAAACCAACAGGTTCTACTGACCCATAGACAAGACACTTCTCTAATCTATGCCTCATTGTCCACATGGGACATCCAGAGGGCTTTTTTTTAACTCTTGGAGAGCTGGACCCAATTGTCCTGGGGCTGTGAGCAAAGAAACATGCTCTGTGCTCCAAAAGTACTGCTCAGACAGCAGAGAGGGGGAAGAGCCCCAAATCATGTAGCAGGCTGTTGACAGAGGCAGCGCTAGCACTGAGGTCTCCTGGTTTCATATTTAACCCTCAGGCTTAGAGAAACATAGGGTGGCTCCCACTTCACAGAAGAAACTGGACAACCCGTGCAGCCTTCGGACTGGCCTCTTTGTCCATGACTAGCTTCACAAGAGCTGAACAAGGTCAGGCCGCCATCCTCCTGGAAGAGCCATAGATTGCCCCTTTTCTAGGAGGTCAAACCGCTGCCACCAGAAATGGTTCCATCAGGCAAGGAAGACACAAAAGGAGCTGGGGCTGCCTTTAGTGAGCAAAACCCTTCAGAAGGACAGATGCGCTCCCTTCCCAGACGTACCTCCAAAGACCTGTTACCATAGGGGATGGGGTGTAATGCCCAGCCTGCTCCAAGCTCTGAAGCACATCCTGCCAGAAGGTAAAGGTGGCAGGGAGGATGGGCTTTTTCCACTGAAAAAAAGGAGAAGAGTTGCCCTCTATGGAAAAAAAAGACACAAGTGAGTTTTTGGTTTGAAGATAAACAGCCATGTGGCGTAATCTACAGGGATGTCCCATTTCATTTGTTCCCTAGATAAGTGCTGGGAGTAACTGGCCTGTCCTTTTTGTCCCCAGTGTGCGGTCGGCCAGCTCGTCCTCTGCCTGGGATCATCAAGCGCATCATTGGCGGGCGAAACGCAGAGCCTGGCTTCTTCCCCTGGCAGGCCCTGATTGTGGTGGAGGATATGTCCCGGGTGCCCAACGACAAATGGTTTGGCAGCGGGGCCCTGCTCTCAGACTCCTGGGTGCTGACGGCTGCCCACGTGCTCCGGTCCCAGCGGCGAGACAAGACTGTCATCCCCGTCTCCAAGGAGCACGTCACTGTCTACCTGGCCCTTCATGATGTGAGGAACAAGATGGAGGCTGTCAACCGGACGGTGGAGAAGATCATCCTCCACGAGGAGTTTGACATCCAGAACTACAACCATGACATCGCTCTGGTCAAGCTGAAGGAGAAGGTGACCATGGGGAACTACGTCATGCCTGTCTGCTTGCCCCAGTTTGAGCACGAGCTGGAGGGGCCTCACCCCAACACGCTGGGGCTGGTGGCTGGCTGGGGTATCTCCAACCCCAACATCACGGTGGACGAGATCATCAGCTCGGGCATGAGGACACTGTCCGACATCCTGCAGTACGTCAAATTGCCAGTGGTGCTGCACGCTGAGTGCAAGACCAGCTATGAGTCACGGTCAGGGAACTACAGCGTGACCGAGAACATGTTCTGCGCCGGCTACTACGAAGGTGGGAAGGACACTTGCTTGGGAGACAGCGGGGGAGCCTTTGTCATCCAGGACCCGGGAACCCGGAGGTGGGTGGCCCAAGGGCTGGTCTCATGGGGTGGCCCGGAGGAGTGTGGCAGCAAGCAGGTGTATGGTGTGTACACCAAGGTCTCTAACTATGTGGACTGGGTGGAGAAGAAAACAGGCTCCTCGGAGAGGTGGACATTTCTGGACCCGGAGCCGGAGAGTTGAGTGACTAAGCAGCCTGCTGCCGCAGCTCCCTTTCTTCTTGTTGTTGTTGTTTAATGTACTCCAGACTCTGGTCTTTCGCAAGCGGTAGCCACGATGCTCAGCGCACGCCAGGCCTTTGCCAGCCCTCCACGTCATTTGTTTCGCTTGGTCCTGCATCCCTTCTCTTGCGCTCTTAGGAAATGCTTGCTAGGGAGCTGGGGGAAGAGAGGGAAGGGCAAGATCGCAGCTGGTGTCCTCAGCTTGTGCTGCCCATCTCCAAACCTCCACGCTCCCAGGGAGCCTCCCTCCAATCCAGGACAAAGGCACAGCGATGGAGGCAGCATTTCCCTGCCACCAAAGATTTGGGCCAGGCACAGAGAGTTGCCCCCACCTCCAGAGCTCTCCAGCCAGATCTTCACATCAGACGACGCAACTACAGGAGCTACAGAGGCTACGAACAGTGCAGGAAGCCCAGCCGGGCAAGCCTGGACCTCACAGGTCCCCCACGCTGTGGAACCCCTTTTCTGTGCAAGGAGTAGTGAGAGAACCCTGAGGATTTGCTATTGTTTTTATTTGCAAACAAACATTCCCACCTGATGGCATCTCAGGTGATGTCCACCTGGCCCTGGGGATGTGAGGATGCACCCACATTAGCCCTAAACTTCAGCCATGGCTGGAAAGCTAATGGCTGCCAAGACGGCACAAACTCAAATGGGCTACCCTTACCCCACCACGTGGGATGGGTGTCCCACAGACAACACAAGGACGGGGAGCAGGGTTTGGACTCGGTGTCACCATCACCTCCACCACCAAAACCTTTCTGAACCTCCATCACCTCAAGCCCTCTCCAGTCCTGCCCCCAGACTAGCTCTTGGAATGGTTTCCAGCCACAGCGGACCTCCTAAGGAAAGTTTTCCAACACACAAGACAGCATCACATCTGCTGTACCAAAGCAATACTTATTTTCAGCAGAATAATTTCAGATAAAATGCCCTTCCTTGGGGTTTCACCTTTTCTTTAGGGGCCTGGGTAGTCCTGCATGGCAGTGCATTAATTCTTGCAAGAACCTCGTCCCTTTTAACTGCTTTTAAGGCCATTGATTTGGCTGATTGACAGGTTACTGATGGTGTTCAGTGTTCATTCATGGCTCTTCTGGCCTACGACAGGTGTCCAAGTCATTCTAGACTGACCCCAATGCACTTAACACACCAGAAGTATTCCTGTCTCCCCAGCCTCCCTCCACGGCCCGTGCAGACAAGTAAGCTCCACCAAGGAACAAGGTCAGGTAAGCTTACCTTCCTTCACCAAGGACATCATCTCCTTCACTTGCCAGCAAAGCCCTCCTATAGCTGTAACCAACATGCAAAAATTGCCTGCTGTCCTCTCTGCATGCCTGTAGCCTCCTTTGGGCCTCTTCTCCTCCTCCTTTGGCTTTGCCATGCAAGGAAAAAGTCAGCAGTGAATGAACCACTCTGCCATTTTGCTATCGTCCAAAAAGCCATTTGTAGAGCATGTAGAGGAGCAGAAGGCCTAAGGAAGGTCGAACTTGCAGACACGCTAAGAACTGTACTCTTGGCTATGTCACGTAACTGCAAGGTATTTTATATATATATATATATATAATTTCTTTTTTGATACTACATTCTGTAAAATATCCAATGTCATGTAAGGATGGTTCTGTGTAATCTTCCTCCTGAGAACAAAATAAAACTTTGATATATACTGACTTTGTGCCCTGAGGCTTTTATTCCAAGAGGAACATGGTCAAGGCTGGCTGCTGGTCTCTGCCACGCAGGCCTGCGCTCCCAGGGGTATTCCCACACTGTCCCTCACCCCGACGGCTGCTCAGCCGTGGCCCATGCAGCTTCATGGGCTGAGACAGACCCCAACCAGCCATGAATACAAATTGCAAAAAATGGCAACTGATGAGATCCTGCCCTTCAATTATTTATAGCCTTAGCACATCACTGAAGATGGGGGCGGCGGCAGGAGGAGAGTGCAGCAACCTGTATGCTGAGAATAGCAATTAAATCTGGGTTCAATTGACATGCAGAAAAAATAACAGGTATGTGACTTTTGCTTTAAAAGTGTTGAAAAATCAGCCCATCCCTGCTAGCTGCTGGACTGAGAGAACGTGTCTTCACAGCAGAGGCTCTGCAGCAAGCACAGATGGGAGCTGAGGCAGGGACACAGCTCTGCCGGGCACCTCTTCTCTGCATCACAGCCTGTGGAAATCCAGCCTTTGGAGAGAGCTTAAAATCATGGGCACTGCTTCCTACCATGTGCCTGGATCCAGGGCTGAGAGCTGGGTTATTGATCCATATTCTCCTATGGCACAGAACTGAAATAACAGCGCCGGGCTCCTCTGGGTTGACAGCAGGGAGGAGGGCAGCAGGTCTGGCTCGCTCACTTACGGTCTGCTAACATGTCCAGAGACATCAGAAGGATGAAGGGGAGGAGAGAGAAAAAGCAAAATCAAGGCAGGGTCCCCTGAGCATTAAACTATCATCTGCAGGATCTAAGCCTAGACAGCTCTGGGGCAAGTTAAAAAATATTGCTGCCCTATAATAGATCAGTCAAAAATACAGACTCTCCTCCACCTCCCATCGCTAGCTCTGCCGGGAAATCCCCGACACAACGCAGCCCTCACCCCCTGCTCACCAAGCTGCCGTGCTGCCAAGTGCCAACCCTTGTATCCCGCGGCCGCTGCGGCTGGCTGCAGGGAGGGCTGGGAATGGGCAGAGGAGAAAAGCGAGAGCAACGACAGGCTTTGCATTCTCTGGCATCTCGCAACCTGCCCGAGTGGTGAGAGCTTCTCTCCAGGGAGACAGGCGCAGAGACAGCAATTTATCAGTCTGGCTGTAGTGAAAGGCCAGTTAAATATTCCTGGGTGACGTCTGCCCGTCCCTGGCTGCATTTTGGTGCCAGGCATAAGCTGAGAGTCGGCTGCAGCAGAGCCCAACCTCAGGCGGACCAGGGGGACAGCCGGGACCTGCTGGGAGAGAGCATCCTTCATCCCTCAGCCACCTTCCCCGGGATGAGTTCGCTGTCCCCATGCCAGCTGGGGGGCTGGCCACTGCTCACCATCCTTAGGGGCTGAGCTGAGCCTTGGAGGCTTGCTTTGGGCTCCAAAAGTGCCAAGAGCCATGAAAAGCAGCACTTTGAGGGCAGTTTGCTAAGAAACAAGTGGGAGATGGGCACAACTGCACGTTGGAGAGGAGTATCCTGGAAGGACCCCAAAAATTAGGCTGTGGCTGAGCGGCCCATGTGTGCACGGGTGTCTCTGAGTAACAGGGAGGGCTGCATGATGGAGGGGACATGCATGCACAGCACAAGGAGACAGGCAGGCAAGGAGGCAGCGGCAGGGAGGGGACCAGGGCAAAAGCAGCATATGCCCACAAAGCTGTGGGTGGGGGAGCGCGGGGTGTGTGCAGAGGGCATTGCAGGGGAGCAAGGGATGGCTCTGCCCTTGTAAAAGAGCAGAGAGGCCCAAGCAGGAAAATAAGGACCCCCGCAGGGATGTGGTCTCCACCAGAGCTGGCTTCCCAGGCGGAGGCAAGGGTGTTCCCCCTCAGCAGCTGGGTGGCTGGGGAGGCTGGAGACAGCCAGACGTGATGATTGGGGCTGGGAAAACCTCAGCATGGAAAGAAGAGGGCTACGGGCAATGGCAGCAAGCAACTTGGCCATGTCTCTGCTTCATGACATAACGCCGGCGGGGAGAGGGCGGGCTGCTCCCAGCGCGGGGAGAGCTGTGCAGGAGGGAAGGGAGTTGGTCCAGGCTGCCGGATCAGCCTCCTCCTCCCCAGCAGAGCCACTCAGCCCCAGCCACCCCAAGCAAGGATGGACCTCCTCCAGAAAGACAGGTCCATGCAGATACGAGAGACCCTTTGGGCTCCAAGCACTCCCTCAGCCACTGTTGCCCTGCCAAAAACGCTTGGGACACCACTGATATTCACGCCAAGGGGGACAGGTCACACTGGCTCTCCTGCGTGGGGAAGTCCCTGCTGGTGGCACCACGCTGGTCCCCAGCCCTGCTGCCGTGGCACCACTGTCCCCCGAGCAGAGCTGGGGACCAGGAGGGATTTGAGGCCCCGCACTTTGCATCATGTACGCATCTCGGTGCCCCGAGACTGGAAAATCACAGCAAGAGACCAGTTCGTCCACACACCAGGACTGTACCCACGTAGGATATGGTTTGGGGGGACCACGTTACAGGGAACCAGCTGGGCACGGGGACGGTGGGGGGGAGAGCATCCCCCATCTGGGGAATGCTGGCCCGTCCCAGTGCCGGCACGTCACTGGTCCCAGTGCTTCCCAGTGCTTCCCAGTGCAGTGCCGGAGATCTCGCAGCTCCATCTGCTGGCTCCACGGCCAGGGCGGCGGAGGCTGAGGAGGAGGGAAGGCGCTGGGGAAGGGGGAGAGTTGGTGGGATGAGCAGGACAGAGCACTTAAGAAACAAAATCCACATGGCCCCTGGATCACACAGGGTTTTCTTGTTATTTTCATTTTTTTAACCAATAGCCTGCACTTTGCAGATATGAAAATAGGGGAGAAAATTGCAGCAGCAATAAAAGCAGACCCACAGAGAGCAGTGTAAAAGGCCCTTCAGCACACAGCAGGGAGGAGAGCACCTGGGAAGCTGCGTAGCCAGGGCTTTTTGATGCTGTACAAGCTGCGCTAATGACACTGGGTTTGGTTATTGCCCTCTCTTCAGCCCATCTTTCTTCCATTAATTCAGTCATGAAAACTTTTCTACCATGTCCATCTTCAGCATCAAATCATTTGGAAAGTCAGGTGGGGACGGATGCAGCTGCCTCGGTGGCTCTGCAGGTCTGGCCCTCGTTGGACTCATTTGACAGACAGCCCGAAAAAAAAATTTCAGTACCTGGCGTAGTTTGGAGCTTGTTCACTTCAGCTCTTGCTACTCGTGGTGAGCAGCACGTCCCCCAGTGTCTGTGTTTCTGCTTCTCAACCTCCCAGGCAATGTATGAACCCCAGACAAAACAGCAGAGAAGAGTGAGCCATGCAGCTCACCTTGGGGGGGGGGGGGTGTTAGAAACCCCCACCTCACCCCAGCAGCCAGCATCCCAGCGCAGTCAGGTGCCTGGGGCCACTAAAGCAGAGTAAGCTGGGAAGTTGATGGAGTTAATAAGTCATTCACCAGCCAGACACCCCTGGCCAGCCTGTCTGTGAGAGGTGTATAATAAAAATGAGCACGACGATGAGGATGGTACAGGCACAACAGGGGGTGATGTCTCCTGAGTTGCTCCTAAACCCATCCAGGGCTTGGCAGTGGTCTGGCAACTGCACGCTCACCACTGGCACCCTGCCTCCTCAAGTGATGGCCACATCTCCAGCCTTCTCCTGTGGCCCCGGGGAGCTGGATTTCCCGCAGTGTCCCTAGTGCACCCCTGGGTGCATCCCCAGGTGACAGGACTCGCAGTGCTCGCTCTCGTGGGGCGCACCGTGCCCCCCGGCTGCAGCCTTCTGCAAGCAAATGATGTCCTTGTCGTAGCACTTCTGCCAGATGCTGGTGACCAAATCCAACAGGATCCAGCCAGCATTCTCCTGGCCGAAAACTGGCTCTGCCCATACCCAGCACTGGTGGCACTGCTGTCTGAAGGTCTTAATCCTTGCCCAGCCCCGTGCCCCAGCATGGTCCAGGTGGACGTGGAAGAAGATGACAGACCAGGCTGAGCTCCACAAATGCTTGCAATGGGAGCACCAGAAGCTGAAAGAGAGGAGAGCCCATGTGGCGGGATGGAGGCTGCCACAGAGAAAGGAGCACAGAACTGTGGGGCCAGCCACACCATCAGCCTGCATCCATGACGCTGCAGCTTGCTGGAGGCACCCAATGCCCCCCGCCTGCCCCATGGACACGTGTGTCCTGGGTGGTGGGATGCTGGAGGGGACGAGGAGTGAGCAGATGCCCGTGGCACAAGCCATTTGGGCGCTCTCCAGCTTCCTCCCTTCTTACAACCATGCAGCCGAATTTGGGTGCAAAGCCCACCACGTTGCATCCCCCTTCCTTTCTGGTGACTCTCCAGTGGGGAATCAGGCCCAGTTCCCCACCTCCTGCAGGACAAAGCCAGAGGATCCCAAAATCCACCTTGCCCTCTGGGTACCAGGGAGGGACTCAGGATGCCATTGCTTAGCCCCGGGCCGTTTCTCACCCAGCACAGAAACCTTGGCTGGCTGCAGATGGAGGAGCTGACCTGCTTCCACTGCCCTCCCAAAATATTCCCCACAGGATCACCCCAGAGGGGCTGAAGCAGTAGCCTTGGTGCCCCAGTGTCCCCGCTGCACCCTTAGCTCTTCCCCTGGCTGACAGCACTGCAGCAGCCAAGTGGCCCAGGGCTCAGGTAGGGTTGCAAGCCCTTTTACAGATGGGGAAACTGAGGCACAGCACAGCTGCACAAACTTGCTTAGCGCCACCTGAGACGTGACCGTCTCCGAGGATGGGCCAGGCATGGGAGATGGGGCAAGGCTCCTGTTACCACACTGGTTTTACAGCTCATGAGAGTGTGCGACCCTGCCAGACCCAAAGTTTTGTCCCTTAAACCCCAGGCAAGCAGGCAGAGAGAGCTGAGCAGAGGCAGACTGCTTCCCTTGGAGACAGCAGGGGTGCACCTTCAAAACAGGCGTCTGGTGCAGTTCATAGATAAAAGAGGTAATTCCCACGGCTCTGCCTGTGCAGGCAGCGTTTCACCCTGCCTTCCGAACCCGTCCTTTGCTGGAGGCTGGGAGGGGCTGCCCCTGTCCCCGCTGCCCTCCCCTGGCCAAGCCATGCTCCTCCACCACAGCAGGGCTTCAGGAGTGAGACCATGGTCCATCTTCAGGTCCCACTCATCCTCTGGCTTCACCTTATTTACAAGGTCATAAACTATCTCCCTCCAGGTGTCCATCTGCAACAGGTCCATCTCTCCTAGGGGCTGAGCTTGCCTGGGGGTGCCCACTTGCCCCTGCTGCCTGCCCCGAGCAGGAGCCCTGGGCTGGGCTGCCCGGGTCAGCACCAGGCAGAGAGCCAAAGCCTGAGCACAAGAAATGAAACCACAAGGAGTTTTGCCCACAGCGCCCAAAAGGTTCTTCTCTGGCTTGTGCATGTCTTTTTCCACCTGCTGTGAGCAGCAAGGGGCAATGGGTCCCTGGCCCTGCCCGTGCGCTGCCCACAGGGCATCACCCACCAGGGATGGAGGTGGGGGGGGCGGGGGGACAGTCTTGCCTAACATAAAAACTCAGGCAACCAAAACACACAAAGAGGAAGAAACAAAGAGTTTCAGTAACAAGGTTACCCTGGGGGACTCCCTGCCACAGGCAATTTGGAATGCATAGTGGGGTCAGGAGAGCAATCAGGCTGTTCACAGGAAAAAGAAATGCAGGAGAGGCTCTGAACTTCGGGTCATGAGGAGATCATACCAGAAAAGTCCCAATTTCTGCTGCCTCACTTCTGATTTTCGCCACCACTTGCCCGCCCCAGGACCCCAGGGCGGATGGATCCCAGTAGGCAGGGTTGTATTTGAGGCTTATGATGTGCAGGGTATTTTAAAAACTTTTGCAACCATTTACAGAGCAATTTCACCTTGGTTTTCTGAACCAAAATCGCGTCCACAGGACATGCTGTCCCCATGGGTATGTCCTGCAGGAGCCCAGCAGCTCCCCTGCAGGGAAGGTAAGAAGCTGAGGGGTGTCAGGTTGCAGGGGGACACCAGGTTTCTTCCCAACTTTATGATGCCTACCAGGTCCCCTGAGCCCTGCAGGGGCAAAGTAGCAGCAGGCAGGAATCAGCATTCTCCCCTTTGCCCAGACTCTGTAGCCCAATAAATGCAATTTCCCTGTGGCTGACCAGACAGGGCAGAGACCTGGGACTTTCTGCCACAGCCTTCCTGCGCTTGCCAACCTTGGGCACCCTTTGCCCCCACCGCAGGGTGCCCAGCCAGCTGGGAGGGGTTTGTGATCGCCAGGGTGTTTTTCAGGGCCATAGTCATAGAATCATAGAAACATAGGATGGTTTGGGTTGGAAGGGACCTTAAAGATCATTCCAACCCCCTCGTCTTCCACTAGACCATGTTGCTCAAAGCCCGTCCAACCTGGCCTTGAACACTTCCAGGGATGGGGCATCCACAACCTCTCTGGGCAACCTGTTCCAGTGCCTCACCACCCTCACAGTAAAGAATTTCCTCCTAACGTCTAAGCTAAATCTCCCCTCTTTTAGTTTAAAACCATTACCCCTTGCCCTATCACTACACCCCCTGATAAAGAGTCCCCTCGTGAAAGCTCAGCACCCACGTGTTTCTGGAGGATGATGCAATCTCCGGGCCCCTGGTGACACAAGGGACATCCGTCAGTGCACAGAGCCAGAGCAAATGCTGCTGTACACAGCTCACAGGAGGCAGTGCCAGTGTCCACTGGCACCAGCTCCCCGTGACTTTGCTGCAAACCTCAAGATCTAGGTGCCCCTCAGCTGCTTTGGGCGCCCAGTTCCACCAAGGCCAAAGGCAGGGGAGAATGGGGATGTGCCTCCCTGGAAGCTGAGCCCAGCCGGTGGATAAAGGCAGCCCCCAGCTTCCCTCCAAGCTGCTCACATGTACCTAGAAAAGGCTCTGGAGAAATTAAAAAGTACAAATGCATCCTTGGGCTAAGGAGAAAGGGCTTGTTTTATTCTTGCAAGTACCCTCATCCTTTCCATGGGGCAGCTGAGGGTCATCCTCATGCAGAATATGTCCCATAAGAACCCATCACACCCACCAGGCTCCCCGAGGCTGTGGGATGAGGTGCCTGGCTGAGGCACCCCGATGTGTCCCCACCCCCCCAGGAGCCACGGAAGCCTCACCGTGCCACGAGTGAGGGCCGACCTTGGGCATGCAATTTTCCAGGCACTCCAGCACTCCCCCCAGCCATCATCCCGGTTCCCCTTTGCGATCCCCGGCTCCCACTACTCCTTGGTGAAATAAAGCAGGATGAAGAGGGACACTGCCAAAACAATGAGCAAAAAGCTGCCAATAAAGCAGCAGCATTTCCAGGGGAAGTTGCTATTGAAGGACGAGGGGTGGTGGGTTGGGGTTTCACAGGGCCTCGTGCCCTGGCATTTCGGGGTGTGATGGGTCCTGGTCTCTTCCACATCCTTCAAGGGCTCCCGGGCACCTGACGCCGGGGCCAGCCGCGACTCACTGCAAACGCCGAGCTGGCAGCCCTCGCAGCAGGCACTGTTGTGTGGCCCCACCACCGGTGCGTCCACCACGACTTCCAGGAGGTCAGAGGGCTGGACAGGCACGTGGTAGAAGTACTTGAGGATCTTTAGCACCAGGTTGTGCAGAAGCCTCTCCATAGTCTCCTGGCTGAATTTGGGCTCCTCCAGCCGGGGGTCGGGGCACAGCCTGCACGCCTGGCGAAAGGCTCGCATCCACACCGTGCCCCGGCCCCAGCGCCGGCGCATGTGGAACAGCATGTGCGCTTTGGC
The DNA here is from genome assembly GCA_034782735.1 of Sagittarius serpentarius. Taxonomy (NCBI): domain Eukaryota; kingdom Metazoa; phylum Chordata; class Aves; order Accipitriformes; family Sagittariidae; genus Sagittarius; species Sagittarius serpentarius. The sequence goes on from JAVKLA010000084.1 coordinate 30,854,919, forward strand.
CGAAGACCACTCATGAAAGCATTGGGAGCACTGAAACCTGCCAGGGCACAGAAGAGATCAGCTCATCCCAGGCAACCTGTGCTGAGCCGGCGGCTTTCCGCACAGTCAGTAGGGACCAGGGCAGCCAGGGCTGATGGATTAACTTCACTCATGCAAGCTTTACACTGAACTGTCCTCCCCCTAACAGCATGATGCCAGTCTGGGAAGTTCAACACAGGTGTGAGCTCAGGGCTGGCCCCAGCACTAAAGATTTTAGGAGCCAGGCTGCCTGCTGGGACCACCCCGGTCCCCTCTCCTAGACCATCCCAGCCCCACTGCCAGAGGCAGGGGTCCTTGGGGCAGGAAGCATCAAGCCCCAGGCCTATTTGGGCCTCCAGCCCCTTACCGTGCCGGCTCATCACAGCTCAGCGGAAAGCCACCATTGAACCCAGGGCCGGGGAAGTAAAAAAAAAGAAAAAAAATAGAAGGAAGGTGTGGGTGGAGGCTGCAGGGCAGGAGAGGAGATGTCTTGAGGAGTCAAAAGGTGTGTAACCCGCAGCTCTTCATCTTGCACAATCTGCATGGGGGCTGGCAGCCAAGGTCTCCATTTGCTGCCACACCGGCAGGCTGCCTGGTCGATGCCCAGGGTCCTGCCTGGGGTGGAAATGGCTGGGATGGGGCTTCTCATCAGTAATGCAGAGCCACAGCCTCTCTCTGCTCTGGGACCCCGCAGCCTGGTGCAGATGCAGGAACTGCTGAGGCATCACCCCATGTCCCAGCAGACAGCAGCTCTCCCTCTCCTCATCCTCTGGGTGCAAACCCAGAAGATTTGGCTCTAGTGTGGTATAACTACCCCTGCTCGCTGGAGGAGCTCTTTGTATCTTGACACCAACATGGAGAACCTCTGGCCAAATACCAGCTGCCCTTTAGGCCTGTGGAGCTGCCTCACTCCCCTCCCCTCCAATTATCATGATTTTTTTTCCAGTTTAGCAATAACCCAACAAGCTTGGAACAAAATGGGAAAACCCCTCCCAACCTCACCCACCTCCAAACTGCTCCTTTCATGGCAAAAGCTGTTTCCTACAAGCAAACTCTGAGAAAGGGAAAGGTCCACACGGCAGCCCGTCGTGCCTGCTGCCACTCCGACAGGGACCGAGCCGGCAGCCCCCTACCTCCCAAGAGGACGGCGCTGCACAAACTCCTTCCAGCCAGGCTTGAGGACGTGCACCTGCAGGGTATCATCCTGCTGAAGCGTCCATGGCTCTGTTAAGTGCATATCTGCAATCTTCACTGCAAAAATGTCCTGCCAGGTCCCCATGATCCCACCTGGAGCTGGGCAAGAATCAGTGACCAAGCTTGCAGGTTAAGCTTGAAGCTTCTAAGTGCTGATACATGTACACAACTGTCTTTTCCCCAGACCTTTCCTCTTTGCACGTCTTTGTGCTTAGAGAGGGGAACCTTTGCTCCTGCATGAGCAGCACCGCCCCATCCCGATCCCTGTGTCAACAGGCTTTGCTGACGCTGCACCAGGTCCTGGCCAGGTAAAATGTCCCCCAAAGCAAGGACAAGGCAGGTTACCCCAAGCCCCACACGTGAACCTCCGACCCTGCTGAAGCCGTGCTCTCGTGACGCTGCTCTGTCCATAGGCAGAGAGGTTGGAAAAGAAAGCCCCTGCTAGGCTGCCCGTGCCCATCACTATCACAGCTGTGGGGGCACAGAGATTGTGCCCAGCATAGAAATAACAGAAGCAAAACCCACTGAAAACACGGGACTCAGCAGCTGATAAAGCCCCAGGTAGCCTTATCTCTCTCGATAGCTGCCACCAAGCATGGGCTGTTTTTAACAACTTTCAGCCAACTCGAGCAGAAAAAGGCCTGACGTGAAACCGCAGGGTGGAAAGTCGGGGAGGATGGTACCGCACGTAAAACCGAAAGAAGTGAGGTGTGCTCTGAGCTAAGAGCACCCAGGGAAGGTATAAACAGTGGGGCCAGGGCTGCCTGCAGCATCTGCTCCCCGCTCACCCCCCTCTGGGTGCAGAGGTCGCCCAAAACATCCCATGGAGAGTGATGCAGGACAGGGAGCAGGTCACATAAGACACCAAATGGTAAAGGGTCTCGAGTTAGAGGAAGATCTGCAGCTTGATAAGACAAGCTCATCTTGCCATGGAAATTGAGAGCAGCCCTGCAGAGAAGGACTTGGGGGTACTGGTGGATGAAAACCCGGGCATGAGCCGGCAGTGTGCGCTCGCAGCCCAGAAGGCCAGCCAGATGCTGGGCTGCATCAAAAGCAGCGTGGCCAGCAGGTCGAGGGAAGTGATTGTGCCCCTCTGCTCCGCTCTGGTGAGACCCCACCTGCAGTCCTGCCTTCAGCTCTGGGGCCCTCAGCACAGATAGGACATGGACCCGTTGGAGCGAGTCCAGAGGAGGGCCACGAAGATGATCAGGGGGCTGGAGCACCTCTCCTATGAAGACAGGCTGAGAGAGCTGGGGTTGTTCAGCCTGGAGAACGCTCCTTATTGTGGCCTTTCAGTACTTAAAGCGGGCTTATAAGAAAGATGGGGACAAACTTTTTAGCAGGGCCTGTAGTGATAGGACAAGCGGTAATGGTTTTAAACTAAAAGGGGGTAGATTTGGACAACATATAAGGAAGAAATGTTTTACAATGAGGGTGGTGACACACTGGCACAGGTTGCCCAGAGAGGTGGTAGGTGCCTCATCCCTGGGAACACTCGAGGTCAGGTTGGATGGGGCTTGAAGCAACATGATCTAGTTGAAGATGTCTCTGCTCATGGCAGGGGGTTGGACTAGATGACCTTTAAAGGTTGCTTCCAACCCAAACTATTCTATAATTCTATAAAACCATCTTGTCTAGCATGAAGCTTTCAGAGGAGACCATCCTGTGCACAGAGAGGGCACAAAACTACTCACAATGCCTGGCCTTGGAGAAAATGTGCCAGGTGGCCGCTGAGGACAGAGCCACCATGGAAAGTTATGGCAGCTCCTCATGTTGAGTGCTCAGAGCAGCACTCAGGCTCCCAGAAGCAGGGAGGATTTAATGCGAAGTCTGTAGGATATTAGAGCCTGCAGTAGGACAGACCTCAGCTTAAAAAAAAGGCAGAAGGATCTAGGAATCAGGCAGAAAATACTCACATTGGCTTCAAATGAAGTATGTCCCTGTGGCAGCTCTTCTGGCTTGACACCCCAAAAGGCCAGATGCCCCAAACAGCAGTGACAGGGGCTGGCCCTGCCCTGGAGATGGCTGGAGGAGTGGCATTGCTGAGGATGGAGGTGACAGCACCTGTGTCCTCGCAAGAGTGGCACAGTGGCTGCCGGCAGCAGGTGACAACGGTTGTGAGGTCTTGAGAGGCACCAGCATATCAGGCTCATCCTCCAGGTCCCAAAAGGGAGGCAGGTGCTGTAGGTAAGTCCCAGTAACCACAGGTCAGCAGAGAGCCTCTGATCTTTGCTGCTGGAAGGAAAAAGCCAGCAAGCCATTTGCACCAAGAGCCCTCCAACACCTTCACAACACGCGCTGCCTCTCCTGCAAGAGTGGAGAGAGGAGATGAGGTCTCGGGGCAGAGCCCATCTTCAGCTTCAAGGTTCTTACCTGGTTTGAGGTTCTTCACTCTTCATCATGCCTCGATGCTATGATCTGGAGCAGGGCTAGAAGGAAGGAAAGGACGTTTCCTGGAAGCAGAGGAGCCAACCCAAGGTCTTCAGGATCCTTATGGAGAGCTAGCAAAGCCCTAACCTGTGGATAGGACCTGAGTCACCCCCTTCCCAAGAGCCCTGCCACGGGGACATGGGGTCCCGCTTGGACTGGGGCAGCGACGTACAAGCAGGACAGTGAAGGAGGGGTCATCCCACCAGCGTTTCTGATGCTTGCAGGTAGGGACTGGGGGACATCTCTGGCTCAGGTCTGGTGTGTGGGGAGGAAGAGAGGGAGCAGCAGATCTCCCTGGAGCCCCTCTCACTCCCTTCCCAGAGCATGGGTCCCCATTTCTGTAGGTTCACTATAGAAGATCCCTTCATGCAGCCCACCACAGAGGGGTCTCCAGGGCTGCAAATCTCCCGGTGTGGAAAGCGGGAGCTAAGCGAGAGCAGGGCTGGCCTCGCAGCTGGCACGGTGCAGTGCCTGGCAGCACTGTGAGCCAGCGTGGCATGGGGAGCCACCAGCAGCAGGGTGACCGGGATGGGGCCACCCACCCTGCAGCATCGCCCGTCCCCTTGGACCCCTCTGTGTTAGGGGCTGAGATTTACCTGGGGAGGGGTTGAATGCAGGAAAAAAACTAAAGGTTTTGACATCTTCCCCTTACTTCTAGGGCAGCCACGCCTGTATTAAATACCTCAAGTTATTCTGAGGAGGAGGAGCCCCCCGCGGGGAGGCAGCCCTCTCTCCTGGCACTCATATTCACCCAAACAAACCGATCGCTTCATCTGGAGGATGTGTGGTTTCAGCCCAGCTCTTCCTTCCCGAGGCTGCTGCTATGGGGTGGAGGGATGCTCCCCACGGGGCAGGCACCGCTCCCCACGCTGCCCACCCCAGGGGGCGAAACGCTGCTCCTTAGGCACACTGCTCAACACGGCTCCGGTGGCACCGCTGGCATGGGGATGGGCCCCTACCTCCAAAACTCGGCTGTGATGGAAACCAGCCCCCCATTACATCATGGCAACACAACTCAAATCACGACTCACGATGCGCCGAGCCCTCGTAGTCATCTCTGAGAAGGAGCCCGGTGCTGGTCCCTCTATTAAAGCCTTTGACTTGCTTTTACTGAAGGGACTTTCCCAGAACCACCCACAGAGCCAAAACTGCTTTGACGTCCTGTTCCACTTCGCACACACCTCCCGGCGCTGCCCAAGCACCTTGCCGCTTACCGGCACCTGCCTGGAAACAAAAGCAGCTCCTGCAGGTCCCCCCGCTGCCCAGCCTCGTCAGGGACCGGCGACGAGCCCTGTCCCGGACCCAGCATGACCCTGCTGGGCTGACCAGCCCCTGCCGGAGACAGCCCATGCCAGTCCTCTCCACCCCGGCACGCTGGTCATGGCTCCTCCACGGGATGCGTGAAGGAGTCAAACATAAGGTGCAGCCTGGGCGGTAATTTCCCTGCCATTTTCACACAGCCTGAAATGATTTTTCACTTCAGCTCCCACCCCCGGGTGAGCCACCCAGGAAAGAAGAGGAAGGTTTCCTGAAGTTCTTTCTCCTCCTCTCCACTTCTCACTGTGTGTCAGCCTCCCCGTCCCCCACTCCTCCAGCCCAGGGACAAAGTGCCCACGCTGCCCTTGAGGATCCTGCTTGGCCCATATGTGCCCCATCTCTGCTGGGACAACCGTCCCTTCCCTTTGGGGTCACCCCATAACCAGGTGGCTCCATCCTGCCAGCAGTCCCCAGAAGGGGCAGAAAGGGACATTCAGCCCCTGTCCCCAGGCAGGACTGCAGAGCAGGACATCCCCTCCGCAGAGGAGTGCTGTGTCTGTGGGCACAGCAAGGCTTGCAAGACAAATGGACTGCCATCGGAGCAACATGGCATAAACCTAAACAGTTCTTTTTCATTGCTTGCTTCATACTAGGGCTTTTTCCCCCTCTGAAGACTTCCCTCATCTTTTCCTGCACTAAACGTGCCCAATTCTTTTCCATCAGTCATTCTTTCAGGGCATTTTTGCTCCTTTCTCCAGGTTGTCAGGGTGAATTTGATTGTTAACCCTCCTCCCAGGCAGCCCCTACACCCTCCCTCAATAGCACACTGCCTTCACTTGAGCCATGCTTCCCCAGAAAACCCACTTGATGTGTCTGCCATCACAAGCTATTGATAACTGCTGGTGGGATATAGCTCCTTGGGTAGCCATCCACCCACAGTGGCAGAATTTCCCATTTCCCTAATTTGCTTATGAGAGTGTCATGAAGATAGCATCGCTCCCACTTTCCCTGCAGTATCCAGGCTGCCACTCTAATGAGGAGAAAATTAGGTTGGTTTGATACAACATGTTCCTGCTAAATCTGTGTTCTCAGCCCCAGTGCTGCCCTCTCGGTGTTTACTGCTTGGTGGCCTTACTAATTTGTTCCAGAGGCTTTCTGGGTACCGAGGCAGGCTGACTCATCTAGAGTTTCCTGGATCCTCTTTTTTCCCCTTCCTTGAAGCAGATGGTGAATTGGGCATCCATATCCTCGTGGGACACGGCTCCACACCAGCTCTCTGCACCCCTGTCCCCCTCTGACCTTGCTGTTGTTGACAGTGAATGGTTGTCACCCCGTCACGGTGAAACCCACCGCCTGTAGGGACAAGCAATGGCTGTAGGTTCCCTTCCAGGCTGGACTGTCTTCATAGTCGAGCCCTTGGAGTGGACAGGCCCACCTGCCCCAGGGTGGATATGAGGCAAGGGGGATCAGGTCCTCTGGAAACAGGGATATGCCCAAGCTGGAATGTAGAGGGGACACTGCCCCATCGCCCTGGTCCTCTGGGATGGAGAGGGATGCTGAGCAACGGGGAGAGATTTAAGGGAGGAGGTGGATGTGAAGATGTAGGCAGGTACGACCCCACATGGGTTTGGGCTCCCTGTTCATCTGGTGGGCCTCGTGAACGTCCCTCCAGGCATAAGGAGAGAGCTTGACCCCCTCTGACAAGGCTCTGTCCCAGTGCCGTGGACAGTGGGTTTGGTCTTGGGGACGGTGGAGCAGGCAGGCCCACGGCTCCTGCCTGGCCCTCCAAGCCCCAACATGGCAGGATCTGGTCTGTCAGCACCCTCCTCGAGCAGCGCATCCCACCAAACGGAGGAAGAGAGAGAAGGAGAAACCCTGGAGCCAACTCAAAGCAAAACTAGAGAAAGCAAAACGAGGGCGGCGGGAGGAAACGCAGATGTTCCGCAAGCCTACAGCAGGCTTGGCGGCAGGCAGGGCAAGGCTTTTGGTGGGACGGGACGGAGGAGATGCTGTGAGCCTGGACCTCTCAGGACACACCAAGGCTGCGCAAGCTGGCCACGGTTAAGGGCCCAGGCAACCTGCCTAGCAGCCCATCCCTCCCACCACCGACCACAGCACCCACACCAGCTCACCCCAGCCCGTCTCTTCCAGGACGGATAGCTGCATTCCCAGCGAGTCGAGGCCATGGCAATGCTCCCAAACCATACTGCCTGAGAGACCAGCCCCACCCACAGATCACCCCATTAAGCCAGGGGCCAAATAACCCTCACACTCCACTGCAGCACCTGCAGCCCAACCTCTCCCACACCAAAATGCAGCTCTGAGACCTCCCAGTGACTAGGACAGTGCTCACTTTAAGTGACCTTACTGCCACACGACCTGACCATCTCTTCTCCCCCCAGCATCTGCAATGTCCCTTTTTGCAGGAATGGTACTTTGTTGCTCCATGACATAGCTCTCCTCAAAGACTGATGCAAGCAGCAGGAGAATTCTTCCTCTCCATCTTCATCTGCCTGCCCAGTTTTCACAAAACCCAGTTCGTGGGCTCAGGTTTCTTTAAGTGATGCTTGCTCACATGTTCCCAATCACCTTTAATCAAGGCTGGGGTACATAAGGAGTCAGGCTGGCTCCCAAGCATCTGTACAGGGATTTTTGCTTGCTTAGGTATAACCCAGACATGCTGAAGTCAGACATCCAGCTTCCTGCAGGTGCTGAGAGGGATCAGTCCTAGCTCTGTGAGGTCTGGGCATTCCCCATCAGCAAGCCCCAGAATGGGACCAGGATGATCTCTGCTCTCTAGAGGTCCCAGCTAGCGTGTGGTCCCAGGGAGCTGACAAAGCATTTTGGCACCAATGGTGGTGGCAGCTGATCCTTGGGTGATTGCCAGGTGTCCATGGTGGGAAGTGGTTTCTCTAACTGCCAGACCAGGGTGTGCAGGAAACGCAGCAGCTTCGGTGCCGGCAGCCACCCCCCACATCTGCACCCAGGTCCTGGCACGGGCGGAGTTGTGGCACACGGATGGGGTGGCTGGGGTTGAGGGGCTGTGTCTGCCAGGGTGTGCATCTATTTGGCACACAGCAGCTGTGCAAATCTGAGAGTGTGCACACAAATTTGCACGGGGAGTTGTGAGCACATTTATGTGTTTATGAGGATTTGTGTGTGTTTTGCACATGAGTGTGCATGGCCAGGCTGGGGATGCTTGCTCTGGGGTGATAGAGGGGAAGAAGTATTGGGGACACACCCCCAGTTTGGCTGCTGTGCACTTGTGAGCACAAAGCATGGAGGAAGGGTCTATCAGGAGCATCCTCTATCACTCTCATCACAATGCCGGTAGGACTGAGATGGGCAGACCCAAACCTATGCTTTGTCCCCTCTGGTCTCTCAGGTGTCATTCCCAGTGATGGCACATCCTCAGAGCACGGAAGAGTCAGGTCCAGGAGCTATTTAATTTTACAGGGCCTTGTTCTTCTCTTGTAAGCCTCAATTTTCCTAAAATGGGATGTTGAGGACCCGGCTGGGGCCCTGCTCTTATTCTGTTGGTGCCCAGTGGCTCTGGGCCACAGGGGTTAGCCCTGGCAGCTGCAATCCTGCAAGAAGCGAGGTCAAAATCCAGAGCCAGGTGGTGGGGTCTGCCTAACCGCTCTGCAGCAGCTCTCCTCTCTGCAGCCTAAACTACAGACCACTGAAACCCTGCCACCCAGGCCCCTCCAGAGCCAGCAAAGCAGCTGTGGCAGAAAGGATGCACCCTAAAACCATACCAGGCCCATCGCAGCCCAGCCTCTTCTTGGCGCAGGCAGGGAAAGCCAAAGGACTTGAGGGTGTCAGCTCAGCCCGCCCCCACACCCCCCCAGAAAACCTGACGCAAACCTTAGCAACATAGGTTGAAAGGAGTTTGCTTGGGTCCCTGCTTAATTTGGAGTGGAGAAAAGGGGCGTAAACTTGCCAGCTGGCGCAAATAGCGAGCAGCCAGCTGGTATGGGTGCAGTGGTGGGCAAAAGCAGGAGGGCTGTGACGTGGAGTGAGGGGCAGGGGAAGGAGAGGTGTGGGACGGTGGAGCTGGGAAAGCCAGAACTGGGGACTTCTCGGGATGGGAAGTAAAACAGCTTCCTCCAGATCCCATACAGTGACTCCAGGAAGACTGAACTACTATCACCGTGCTGGAGGGAGAGTCAAAACTGTGAGTGGCTGCTCTCCTAGCTTGCACGGAAAGACAAGAGCAGCTCCTGCACAGGAACGTGCTTGGCTCCCCATCCCCAAGCAGGATGCTGGGTCGCAGGGGTGACACCCATCTTGGGGCACGGCTTTGTTCAGGGATGCTCATTTGGGGGCCTGAAACCTGCATCCCGCCCGGAGCTCATCCCAGCCCTGTTCCTGCTCTGGCAGCACAGCCAGTGCCATGCCCAGCGCAGAGGTGCGTAGCTCAGGTCTCTGCCAGTGCTGGGCACCCTATCCTCCAAACAGGGGTGGGAGATGGTGCCTGGCAGCCTGGAGCATCCCCACTGCTCACCCCACACACCCCCAGGCTCCAGCCTTGCTGCCCGCAAGGGGCAGGGTTGCAGCCAGGCTGCTGGTGTGCCAGAGGGGCACAGGCACTGCTGCAGGCTGGGTGCTCTCCCATCCCAAATGGCAGCGGGAGATGCTTTTGCTACACCTCTGATCCCACTGGATGGCTTGGGAGCCTCCAACCGGCTGCAAACAACCATCCACTGAGAGGGGAACGGACCCAGCCCCAGTCGCTCCGGGAAGAGAGCGGTGGGGTGCAGGAAGGGCTGAAGACCTGGCACCTCCACTGCCCGAGAGGCAGGACGGAAAATATGAAGCAGGGCCCACCCTCTCGCCAGTGTCGCATCTGACAGGAAAGCTAAAAGCAAAACTGCTGACTGAGTTCCTGCTTCTCGCCCGCTGCGGCTGCCTCCTGCCTTGGCTTTCCGGGCGAGCCGACACCAGCTGGCCACAGCAGGCCTCTGCCGCGGTCGCCGGGGCAAGAAGCGGGGCTGCTGCTAACAAAAAGCCCTGATGGGCTGAGCCGTGCATTGGCGTGAATGGATGCTGTGGGAGTTACGGCACTGCCCATGGTAGGTACTGGGAGCCTTCAGCGGTACCAGGGACCGAGGGGGGCCACCGCATCCACTGTCCTGCCCTGAGGAAGGGTGAAAGCCATCCCAGATGGATGTTCATCCCATCTAGTCCCCTCTGGAGGTTTCTCAAGGACTTTCCAGCCCCTGCAGGGGACAAACTGCGGTGCGTGGCACGCCTCACTCCTTCCCCCAGCACCTGGGCTGGCTCCCGCAAGGCTGCACTGGTTTTACTGGGGGTAAGGGAAAAAGAAACCTGCTGATGGTGCCACCAAAGTGTGAGATGCAAGTGACTCTTATCTGTTTCCGCTGGGTTTCATGTTCTCCTGGCAGGTCTCTGCTGCCTCCAAAGCCACTCCTTACTGGGGTTTCTCCCCTCTCGAGCAGTTGTCACTTTCCATTCTGGTTTCTGGCGGGCAGCACGGCCCTGGCACTGCTTTCAAGAGGGAAAATGGAAGTTTGGAGCCAAAAGGCTCCGCTGAGCACCACGCTGTGAGCTTTGCCCTGGCTGACGGCAGGGATGCTCGTCCCAAATGGGCTCGGCAAGTGCCCCGAGACACGCCTGGTAAGGGGGGGGCTTGATTTGTACCTGGGTTGGTCACCTGGGTGACCAACTCAGGGGCGAGAGGAAAAAGAGCGGTGGCTTCTCTAAATTATTAAGAGCAGCTTTGTGGAAGAGTGGCTTGTGTATTGCAGAGAGAGGCCCAGGAACCACAACAGACACCGCTGCCTCCCGGCTCTCGCCTGCGCGCTGCCAAGAGCCGTTATTTGCCTGCCCACGCGCTTGCCATTCACGAGTCAACAACCTCCCCGGACGTGAAACCCTTTATTCAGCCCCCAGGGCCAGATCCGTCTCCCACCTGTGGAGGGAGGGACACGAGGGTAGATTTCCCCTCTTGTGGAGGAAGAAAGTGCCTAGAGACAGGAGGAAAAACAGCCACCTGCTTCCCAGGGGGCTCTTTAAATAGCAGTACACAAGGCAGTCTCTGCCCCGGGTGAGGAGAATCCCTCAGCCCCAGGCTCCCGTGAGCAGCATCTCCCAGGATCTGCTCCAGCTCTGGCCTCTGGCATTTCCTTCCACAGTCTTGCTTTGTTAGTTGGGTCAGACCTGGGCGAGGGAAGCAGCGTGGCCACTCCAGAGAGCCCCAGGTGGAGGCAGAAAACTGAGGCACAATGCAAATCGCCTTTGGGACAGTCTGTTGGCATCGCTGCTCTGTGCCAGCCCTCCTCCCTGCCCTGAGTGAAGAGGTGGCACGTGGAGCCACCCTTCTTGTCCTGTGGTACCCATCCCACAGCCACAATCCCACCATGGCCAGGACTGCCTGATATCAATTCCAGCAGCGGCACCTCTGTCTCTCTGGTCCTGGCACACTCTGTTTTTCCCAACTGCAAACTGCAGTGGGAGCGAGGGGCCGGGGCAGCCTGCCCTTGCCCGCACCCCCCGGCGAGGAGGGACCCTGGCCCTCAGCAGGGCTGAGATTGCAGCTGCCGAGTCCTCTCGTCCTGGTGTTTCTTGCCCCGCTCTGGTGTGACAGGTTTCTCCTCTGCAAAGATGATGGTGGCATATTCGGTTTGGTCGACTGGCCGGGTCTCGGGGGGTACCTGGGTGCGCTGGTCCCACTGAAACTCCAGCACGCCGTAGTCCACGGTGGACATGGACACCACGGGGGGCTTCTCTTCCTTCTGCAGGGAAACCCCACCAGAGTAATTCATCATCCGGAGGTACCTGCCATCCCCAGCACAAGCCCCCTTTTTACAGCAAGTGCCGAAACCAGTTCTGAAGCATTCCAGGAGGGCGAGAATGATACAAAGCAGAAAGATGCACAGACCTGGGATAGCATTTGCCCAGAGAAACCAGACCATGAGCCTTGGGGTCACCGCCAAAGCCATGTGGGTCTCGGCTCTCTGCCTCTGCAGGCCAGTTGGGCTCCCTGCCTGCTCAGCCGTGGAAGGCAGGGTTGTGTTAGGAGCCCTTTTCCCACCTCTCATTTGGGCTTCAAGCTGGCACAGGGTGCACGAGGAGACCCCGGGGCTGAGTTTGCTCAGCCTGGAGAGGAGAGAGCAAAGGGGGACCTTGCCTTCAGCTACTTAATAGGGTTGGAGAGAAGATGGAGCCATATTCCTCCCGGTGGTGCCCAGCAAAAGGAAGAGAGGAAACAGGAGCTAACTGCAGCAAAAGAAACTTCAGCTTAATATATTGGGGGAGGAATGTTTCCTCCCATTTTCTACAGCAACACAATCCACTGCCAAATATAACTCTGTTTTGAGCAAGGGTTGGACTAGAGAGGTCCCATCCTCTCTCAGGCAGTCTTTTTGATTTTGTGATGGGGCTGCACTGCAGGTGCAGAAACGCAGTTGTAGCTGTGCAGAAAAGATCAAGCAGCATCAGAGAAGACAGAAGTGAGAAGCCTGTGAAGGGCTGATAAAGGGAGGCCCTGCACCCCAGCGATGCCACAATGCTCCCCTGCAGCACGGAAGGGTATCAGAGATGGAAAACTCACCGCTGGCATGTTTTTATTTGGTGGTTTCTGCACATCTGCAAAGTAACACTTTTGGTTAGAAGATGCTTGTCTGACCCAGCCCCCACGTCCTAGCAGTGCTGGACACCGCAGCCATTGCATCACGCTTCCTCCTTCTCCACTCAGCGTCTAACACCCTCAGCATTACAAGGACAAGTGAGATACCAGCCCTGGTCTAGGGTTTAATTGCGATTGGTGGGGTGCATTTCCTCAGGGGTCCCTTCTGGGAGAGCCCCCCTGGGTGCCTGTGGCGTGGCAGCGACTGGTGCTGCAGGAGGGAGATGATGAGGTGCACTGAAGGGGCCTGGGTGAGGTGCATGGGAGGGACTCACGTGCCACATTAAGGCAGTGCACTAGCAAGTGGTGCAAAGCCACAGCATGTGGTCTGGGGCCTCTAAGAAGGGTGAGCAGGGCTCTAAGTACCATTCTCCTCTAGGCATGGAGATACCTGTCCCATGGGGACATGCCACAGTGCAGTTTAGCACATTGAACCAGCCCATGTACCCCAGGGAGCTGCAGGCATCTGGCTGGCCCCAGGTCCCAGCTGGGTTTGCTGGATGAGCATCACCCAGCGGGTCCCCTGGCAGACCCCAGCCCCTCGGTGCAGCATGATCCCTGCGGGGGATCATACCTCCTCTCCGGTACATGACGGTGAGGTAGCCGAAGATCAGCAGCACAACTGTCCCACCCAGCAGCAGGATGCCCAGGAGCACGGCCTTGATGTGGTCCAGGGGGTTGCCTTCCTCCATCTCAGGCTCATCAGTGGCATTCGTCTTCTCAGGGGCTGCTGCGGTAGCCATCCAAAAAAGGGAGAACAAAACAGCAGGTCAGGAGTGTAAAATGGCCTCTATAGTCCTTGTGAAAGGCAACAGGGGAACATGGGGGCTGTCCCCAGAAAAGGCTCAGTCCCAGGCAGGCTGCCGCAGCCCCAGCAAGGGCCCTAAATTTGGGCTGACGTTTTGGTCATGTCCCGTTCCTTCCCATTGCAGGTGGTGAGGATGATCCCACACTGCTGAGAGCTGAGGTGCATGGGGCCAGGGCACCACTCTGCACCCACAGACAGCCCTTCAGCATGACCCCATGCCCAGCAGAGCCCCATGGAGGACACGGCCTCCCCAAGCCTACTCGCTGCTTCCTTGTCCTGGGGCCAGCACAGCATCAGCTCACATTGGGAAGAGATGTTGTGAAAGACAGTGACTTTTGCAGTGTTTTTCCTTTTAATAAAAGGCCACCTTCAGCCCCACAAAGCCTCCATGCTGCCAAGCAAGGGCATGGCAGATCTTGCTGTGAGATCTGTTTCCCACGCCGTGGGACTATGAGACCCTCCCAGGGCATGGTTTTGCAACAACAGTTTCCACACCAACACTGGCTGTTCGAGGGGTCCGACCCCCGGTCATCAGCCCCAAACACAATCTCTGTCCCCAAAGGAGCTGTTCAGGGGTGAAGGCAGCTCCCTATGCTGGTCTCCTACCTCCATCCGTGGGTGAAAGCAGCTCCCTACGCTGGTCTCCTGCTTCCACCCATGGGTAAGGACTTGCTCCTCCCCACAGCATCACTGGGGACACAGCCCCAGCAGGTTGGTTACCTGCCTCAGGACCAGATCCAGCCACAGTGTGGGTGGGGGAGGACAGCCTGTGTCCCCGGGCCTCAACCTTGCATGCAAAGGAGAGGGGAAAGGGCAGAGCTGTGCTCTCCTGACCCACACCGGGTCCTCCCCCAGCGGGGTATTGCCTGCCTTATGCCCTGGGGCTGCAGCATGCTTGGGAGCCGTAACACCATGGGACGACACCAATGACCTGTCCCCATCAGCTCAGCCCCCAGGCTGACCTGTGACCACTAGCTGGGACCTGTTGCTCTCCATCACTTTATCAGGTTCAAAGAAGGTGATCAGTCCACAGTAGTAGGAGCCTGAGTCATTCTGGTGGAGGTTCAGGATCTCGATCTTGAAGGCAGGAGTGTGGTTGGTGAGCAGGTACTTCTCCGTCTTTGTCTGGGGGTTGTTCCGACTGATCTCAGCGATTTTTTGGGCTTGGCTGTGGTTAGTCTCCTTGTACCAATTGAGGCTGTACTCCGAGCCAGAGTCATTCTCCATGGAGATATTGCAAAAGAAGGTGGCTGAGCCGCCTGCAGGGAGAGTTAACACTGCTGGGAAGAAGGTCACTGTTTGGGAGAGAGGAAACAAGGAACAGACACAGTTACAGCGGGCACAGGTCTCAGAAACAGCCGTACCCCCTGTGCAGGAACCAAGGATGCAAGGCCAGTCCGCAGCATCACCCTGGATCATGGGGAGGTACATCAGGCCATGTCTCCCCCTCCTGAGTGTGTGCCTGCCGGCCGGAGGCAATGCTCAAAGGTAGTAACTGTACCATGAAGTTGTTTCAGCAGAGCAGATTGTGGTCTGTGCTACCTAAAATTAACCCAGAACACCTGCACGAGGGAAAACAGGCTTTGGGGTTGTATTCTTTTTAAATCTATGCTGTATTTTAGCGTCTGAGTCACCCTTCCTCCAGCTGATGTTGCCTCTGAAGGCAAGCAGAGGGACCAGGTCCCGGGCTGGGGCACTGCCCCGCAGTGCAGCCCACCGCGTGCCTGGCTGCGTGCCGGGGTGCTCCAGCACTGCCCGCTGCTCCATGCTGGGAGCACAGAGCGGGCAGGGGCTGCCTGGGGCACTGTATTGGCCATCCCCAGCCTGAGACCATCTGACAGGGCAGAGTGACCTGGAGCTGGCGATGCCATCCCTTTCCAGCTGCCCGTCCCCTCCTGGCGTGTACGTGGGCAGCCAGGCACCCACCCCACGGGGTCCTGGCCAGGCTTGCCAAGCTGCTCCCAGCACAGGGGGGCAGCCAGCCACCGCCACAGCCCCCCCCAGCCCTTAGCATCATCCCTGCTGCTTCGCCGCATTTCCCTGCCCATGATCCTAGGCGGTTCATCCCCCCCCTCCCCGGGCAGCAGGGATGATGTGAACATGGGCCAGGCTCACAACACCCCAGCTCAACCAGCCCCATCCAGCAGGACCAGGCAGTTGCTGCATTAACTTTTGTTCAGAGCAATAAAAAGCAGGAAGAAGCATTTTTCACGCGGGTTATCTGACCATGCGATTCAAACCGCCAATGCCTTGAAAAATCCCTGCCATTAAGAAATTTATCTTCCCTTTTCAGAAATCACCACTGATAGCAGCCCCAGGGTTTGCAGGCAGAGTTAGAAAGTGCCTCCTGTCCCTCCAGCACTGGCTGGAGGCCATAGGACCATGACCTCAGCATGACGAACCAGAAAAGGAATCGGGACGATTCCTTGAATAGATACGGGATTAGATGGAAAACTGGGCTGAGAAATGAGGGATGAGACCGAACAGGAGGAGGGAGGGAGGGAGGGAGGGAAGTGCCCTGGCTCCCATGGGCAGCGCTGGCTGTGGCAGTGCCCACACCGAGGTGTAATTTTTGCAGTGTTCTGGGTTTCTTATGTTTAACAGGAAATATTCAGCAGACTTGGGGCTTTGCTTCCTACCCAGTGCCACTGCCAGCAATGAATGAAGTGCTCCAAGGACTTCTGAAAGCAGAGGTTGGGTTTACGTGTTTCCCTGCATCTTCCCAGCACCAAGGTAACATCTGCTCCAAGGGACCCCCAGCCCTGTACCCACCCTCGGGGCAGAAAACACTTGAAGCCACCAAAGAAAGCCGGGCTGGGAGGAAAGGAGGACACAGCTTCATCAGGGCTCTCACTCACTCTGCCTGGACTCAACCCTTCCCCTCCATCTCCCTTTCTCCCCCAAATTTCACAGTGAGCAAAACTGCACACAGGACCCTGGCTCTCTCAGGGTCAGGTCCAAACCAGGAGGCGCAGCCCAAAGCCGTGAGAGCCAGAGCAGAAAACCCCAGACCCCGCATGGCACTGGCAAACCCAGAGGCTCAGCGCCAAACCCCAACCGCGGCCAGTGTGCTCACAATGCAGCTCCAGTGCTGGCACCACGGGCAGGGGACCTGTCCCCTTCTCTATCCTTTAACCCCATTTCTGCCCCAAGCATCCCCATTTCCCTTGCTTCAGCTGCACATACCCAAAAGCTTTGAGTTTTCTGCCTTCTTGATGCCAGAGCTATTTTTAGCTACAAAGTTCACAGTCCTTAGATACTTTCCACCAGCTGCAAACAATGCGGGCCCATGTCGGCGAGTGCACCGCACTCCGGTACCTACCCTGGCGGCAGCCAGCCAGCATGGGGCCACAGCAGAGCAGGACGGCACAGAGGACGGTCAGGGCCACCTCCACGCTGCCCCACGTTGCCTTCGAGGCACCGGGAGCCATGGCGAGCTGGTCGGTCCCCTGCCCAGGCAGGTGTGGTGTGCCGTGCCGTGCCGCCCCCGTCTCTCTCCGTGCTTCCTTCCCCGCAGCGGCGGCTTGTTCTCTGGCGTGCGCGGCAGGGGCTGGGGTGGAAATGAAACGTGCCCATCTCTGCCCCAGAGGGAAACCCGGGCTGCCTCCCACCCCCAGCTTCCTCCCCGCCAAGGCAGGGATCAGCTGAGCCGAGCCTGGCCCCTTCCCCTCCCCGCGCGCTCCCGGCACGCTCCCACGCAGGCACCCAGCTGCCGAGCAGTGGGGAGGGGCACCTCTAAGCCTGCACCCTTTTCGAGGAAAGCTCCCAGGGATGGAGCAGGCAGGGACCACAGGGAATACGTCCTCAGCTCCAAGCCTGGCACATAAGTAAAAGGGCTGTCTTGGGTTCCCAGGCACCCATGGGTGCTCCCACCAGGTGCCCATGGCAGTGGGGGACACGTGGCACTGGGCAGCCAGGCAGGGTCTGAGCAGCCATGGGGCACCATTGGCAGGCTGTTTCCACCGGGAAGGGGTGGGAGAAGGGAGAGGGAGAAGGAAGGAGAAGGAGGACATGGAGAAGGGGAAAGGGAAGGAGAAGGAGAAGGAGAAGGAGAAGGAGAAGAAGTTTTGCCTACCTAGGTGTGTTTCTCCTCAGACATTTGCAAAGAGCATTTGCAGGTACCCAGGCCCAGGGTGCTGTTATTGGGGTGACCTTTGCAGCAGACTTCTTTAATTTCTCCACCGGTGATGTTCTCTGCTTGCCTTGCTGACTAATACTTGCATAGGAAATAACCAAAGGTGAAAGCACGCTGTGGCTGGCTCCTCCGCTTCTCTCGAACACAGCCTCAGTGCCCCACAATTCTGGAAAGCGTCAGGGGAAAGTTAATAATCGGGGTGAAGGATGTGATTCTCATGATGATTTCATTATTTTCCGGGCTTTCAGAAAGAAGCTGCAGGACTGGGGCTTGCTCACCTCTCGCTTTCAAACATGGCCTGGGCAGGGAAGCGGGCTGGGGAAGCCACCTTTAATTTGGGATGGCCAAAGAGGGGATTCTGAGCCAGGGCAGGGAGGGTTCAACCTGGATTGGTGGCTCAAGCAGCCTGTCCTGGGTCCTCTTTTCCAGTCTCCTCTTGGCATTGCAGCATCACTCCTTTCTCATGAGCTTTTGGCCCTGCTTGGGCTGCACAGCAAGCCTGGGGGGCTGTCCCCTCCTTGTCACCTTTCCATGCCACCTGGCCGGAGGCCACCACGTGGCAGGGTGGCAAGGGGAGCACTCTCCACCATGTGCAATGGTGCTGGGGGCTCCAAGGTGGACATTGCCTCTTCCTTTGCAATTTCCTGCACTTTCATCAAAAAAAAACCCTAACTAAACTAAACTGAATTCCAGAAAATTCCTCCCTGGAAGTGTTCAAGACCAGGTTGGATGAGGCTTTGAGCAACCTGGTCTAGTGGAAGGCGCCCCTGCTCACGGCAGGGGGGTTGGAACTAGATGATCTTTAAGGTCCCTTCCAACCCAAACCATTCTATAATTCTATGATTCTATGAAAATATGGAAGCTGACAGCAAGGCTTTTCCACCTCAAGGCTTTGTGTCCCCAGATGGTGACACCAGGCATCCGGGCTGTGTGTGGGGAAGCTTGTTTGGCACTTGCAACATGTTTTGATTTCTAGAGGCAGAAGATGTGACAGGTATCACTGCCGAGATCGCGACTCACCAAACCAGGGATCAGCAGGAAAAACTGGCTCATCCTCCCCACCCCACACGGCTGCGGAGGGCTCTGATTAAAATCGTAGCACGAATTGCTCAAACTTTCCAATGCACGCTCGAAACGGGGCATAAGTTGGTATCCGGGGCGGGGAGGCTGCCACATCCACTAGAAACCAGTGGTGCCTAGATGCAGACTGTATGGCAATGGTTTCAGACGCGCAGGTTCCTTCAGAAACCCGCGCCCCAGCACTCCCCCCTGCTCCCCAGCAGGCTGGGGACCAGCACCGGAGCCTTTCCAGGTTGCTTGCGGTGCAGGATGAGGCTGTGTGCAGCCAGGAAGAGCCAGGGAGCTCGCAGAGCACGCAGCGGAAACCGCAGGGAGGGCGAGCCAGGAGCTCTCCAGCAGCATGCTGATGGAAAGCTTGCTCCGCCGCAAAAGAGAGAACAGGGGTTTTTTTCCCCTTTTTGATTAAAAAAAAATTAAAAGGATGAAAAGAATAAAAGAAAAGATCTATCTCACTGCTAGGAAGCCACTGAGGGGGAAAGTGAGGCAAGCGGCAGTGCCATGCCCCAGCCCAGCATGTGCCCTGGGTGCTGGCATCACGGAGCAGCCCGGCCCCAGCCCCAGCCCCACAGAAGTCCCAGGCTTTGGGCAGGCTTTGCACCCTGTCTGCACCCTGCCAGACCAACACAGTTCCTGCTGGCTCTTGCACCAACTTCTCCAGCAGCAAGGAAAATAGCCTGGCTCCAGCTCTGCTGTGGCTCCCCGTTCATGCTGGTAAATCCCCTCCAGCCCAATAGGGTAGATGGCATATCTTGGGGTTAGCTGAGGGGGGCCTGAAAAAGGTCCTTTGGTACTTAAAAAAATAAATTCTCTTTCTCTGAGCTGGAATATGGTGAATTGCGTGGGGCAGTCCTCTTCTATCGGGCCACCGACGAGCAAAAGAAGGGCTAAAAAGGAAGGCAGAAGAGGAGTAAATGAGAAAACGGTTTGTTCTTCAAAACGAAGAGACAGGAACTTAGCAAGCACATGTCACACCACTTCATTGAAGAACAAATGTCCTTTTCTTCCTCAACAAGAAACTGGCCCAGTGTGCCAGCGAGGGTCCCACCTATATGGGACCAGCCATATAAGTGGGACTCGGATGAGGCCCCGGTCTCCTGCAGCCTTCACTGTCAGGGCATGCAGCTATCACCCTGAGCAGTCACCTCAAAGGATCGAAGGTCTGTCCCAAAATGGCTGGGGTTATTTAAGGAGCACTGAAAATTTGGAAAATGAAGAAAGCAATGACTAAACACCTCAGATGGAGCTGACTGAAGCCCAGAGCTGAATGACCTGAAAGTCCAGGGAAAGCAAAACTTCCCAAATGAGATGGGGAACACAAATTACCACAAAAATATGCTGAGGAAGAGAAACCCACAGGTTCCCAAAGATCCCTCCCCCACTGGTTTAACTGTATTCACATCTGTGGGTCCGACCCAGGCAGGAGGCGACGTGGCTGAGGCAAGAAGAGGAAACAGTTAATAATGTTTGCAAATAAACACAAAGAGCATCGAGGTCTTTCAGATACTTCTCAGAAATTAGGAATGCCCCTGCAAATGATTTGCATGAGCAATGCCTGACCCTGCGGTGAAAGGCAGCGGCCCCAGAGACGGGGGGGCGGGGTCGGGTGTGAGTAAGCAGTAAGTAAGTGGAGGGGTGGAACGGAGGCACGAAACTGTTCCTTTAGCAAGTGGAAATCTGCAGGGCCTGGGCAGGGCAACGGTAACTGCGATCTGCAGGTGCCACACAAGTATGGCATGGGGCCACCGCCACCTCCAGCATGGCAGCAGGGTGCTGCTCCTGCCAGCGGGCAGAGCCGATGCCCAGCCCAGCGGTACCGAGGGCTCTGATGGATCCTCTCTAGTGAGCGGTGCTGCTAAAGCCCATGGAAATCAGGAACTGCTGCTGCTGCTGCTCAGGGTCTCAGCAACCCGCCCGCACTCTGGAGTGGGTTGGGGCAGGACCTGGTGCCAGTTGGGAAGAGTCCGTGCATCCCGAGCAAAACCCCGGCAGAAGTGCCTCCTGGTGCAACCTCACACCCTCCTGCACCCAAGGGGCACCTCCAGGCAGCTCCCTGCCCACAGAGCCCCAATCCCAGGTGCCCCTCAGCCCTGCTGCACGTGATGGCCCCCTCCAGCCCCTCGTCCCCAGCAGCAGCTCGCTCCGCACCGGCTGTGTCTTCACGCTGTTTCCATTCGAAGTTGGGTGAAGCGCCCGGGAACCTTTCTCACCAGTGTCATCCGCTGCACGTAAGAAGCGCGATTGCGGAGATTGCTGCATCAAGATAAACAGCGGAGGAAGCAGGATGTCATCTTCTCAGGAGGGGGCTGTGTCATATGCAAGCTGTCATCTGCCAGCCTTCCTTGGGACAGAGAGCAGCTGCGGACAGTGAAAAGAGCACAAGGGTGTGACAGTGGGGAGGATATCGGGGAGTGACAATTTTAGGCCTTTCTGGAAGATTTCAGATGTTTCTGGAGGAAGAGTTGGGGTTGTTCAGCCTGGAGAAGAGAAGGCTCCCGGGAGACCTTATTGCCGCCTTCCAATACTTAAAGGGGGCTTATAAGAAAGATGGGGAAAAGCTTTTTAGCAGGGCCTGTAGTGACAGGACTAGGGGCAATGGCTTTAAACTAAAAGAGGGCAGATTTAGATCGGATCTAAGGAAGAAATTTTTTACAGTGAGGGCGGTGAAACCCTGGCATAGGTTGCCCAGAGAGGTGGCAGAAGCCCCATCCCTGGAAACATTCCAGGCCAGGCCGGACAGGGCTCTGAGCAACCTGATCTAGTCGAAGGTGTCCCTGCTCACCGCAGGGGGGTTGGACTAGGCGACTTTTGATGGTCCCTTCCAACCCACACCGTTCTATGATTCTGTGATTCTAAAGGAGCAAGGCCGTTCTATGATTCTGTGATTCTAAAGGAGCAAGGCTGGGATCTCCGTGCTGATGGCTGGGATGCGTGGCCCAGAGGCAGGAAGGGAGCACAGGGCCTGGCAGCAACACGGGCAGGAATTGGGGGAAGAGGCTTCGTAACGGCAACGGGTTCAGGCTGCGCTCTCCTCCGCCTGCGCCCACTGCCGCTGCTAAAGGCCGCTCCCAGCAAGGCTCCTGGGGCCGGAGCCCCCCGCTCCAGCTGAGGCCTTGGGCTTGCAAAGGCACCTCTGGGCACGGGGACCCCTCTGCCCTGCCCTGCCCATCCGCGGCCGCTGCAGCCCACCGAGGAGCGGGCAGGGGCTGGGGCCAGTGCTGCCAGCCCGTGTTGGGTGGGAGGAGGGCACCGGGGAAGCACCCAGCCATGCCAGGCTGCCTTGCCCCCCACCAGCCCCCCCGCCACACTCACCTCCCCAGGCAGCAGGCTCATCAAACCCTTTATTTACAGCTGCGATTACTATTGCGGTTATTTACCGTTTATTTACCAATTATTTTATTGTGTACATTTTTTAATTGTGAAAAGATGCCAAGATAAGAGATTTTTAACAGACGCCAAAAATACAACCCCCCTCCCGGGCCCGCACCGGCGCTGGGGGTCCGGACCCCGGACCCGCAACCCCCGCCCCCGCCCCGGACCCGCACCCACGGCTCGGCGGCACCGCCCACACGGCCACGCGCAAGCCCCACCCCCGCCGCCGCCGCGCGAGACAGGTGGCGAGGCGCGGCGCGGCGCCGTGACGCAGGGTGGCGCCCCGTGACGCGCCGGAGGCGGAAGCGGCGCGGGTTGCCGGGGTAACCAACGCCGCGGCGGCCTATCGGGGGGCTGCGGCCATGGGCGAGCTGGGCCCGGACGGTGGGGCCGGGAACACGTACAGCCTGCGGCCCGGCCTCCAGCGTCGGTGAGCCCGGGGGTGGCGGGGAGAGGGGT
>JAVKLA010000084.1:30895541-30910822 GCA_034782735.1 Sagittarius serpentarius
GCTGTCCTGGCTGTGTCCCCTCCCAACTTTCCTGTGCCCCTCCAGCCTTCTTGCTGGCTGGGCAGGAGAAGCTGAAGAGTCCTTGAGTTAATCTAAACATGACTTAGCAACAACTGAAAACAGCAGGGTGATATCAACATTCTTCTGGTACTAAACCCAAAACACAGCACTATACCAGCTAGTAGGAAGACAATTAACTCTATCCCAGCTGAAACCAGGACACTGGCATGCAGAAAGCTTTTGCAGTCTCAGATCTCCAGATCCTTGGCTCTCCAGAGCCTCCTGGCATCTTCAGACTGAAGGGGATATGCTGAAAAGTGATTGTAAGAGACTGTCCTCAAACTGACCCCTCTGCTTAGCTTGAATTTAACAAGCCTACCTGTGCATCAACTCAGTCTTCTTGCTGCCTCCCAGGCTGTGTCTCTATGTACCTTCAGGTCCCTGCCCAGACCCAGGGGGTTTCATCTCTCCTGATAGATCTTCTGTCTGCCCTTTCCTCACTGCAGCTTTGGTGTGCCTCTCCTCACACCATTCCCGAGTCTGTCTGCCTGAATTGGGCCAGAGAGCAGCAGGCCATTCCCAGGTGTGTCAGATACCAAGAATGTGTGGCTTTCTGTTACCAGCAGCAAGAGGACTGCAGTCCTGTGTGGTTCCAGGAGACAAGATAGGGAGCCTCCTACTATTATGTGGCAGTGTTAAGACTATCTCACTTTACCTCTACTGACCTCAAACAGCTGAGCTGCAATTTCCCCTGGCAGAGGTGGCCTGAGGAAAGTTTTGTTCCTCCTTATTTATCTGTGGATTTAGCTGATGGTGGCAGCAGTTCAGCAGGATTGTATCTGCTTTTCTTTGAGTAGTCCAGCTGGGTTTTTGGATAGAGCCATACTATTCATGGGTCTGGGGGAGCCAATGATGCTGGTGGGGAATCAGAACAGTCTGGTCCCTCAGCCAGACTGGTAGCTGTGGCAGTGGGCTGCAGAGGAGGATGCTGAAAAGGTCTTGAGATGCCATCCTGGCTGGCAGGGGGAAATCAGGCACCTATGAAACATTTGGGCCAGTTCCTCTCTGGTAGCTCACCGCTGTGCAAAAGGTTAATTCTGCATTTGGATTTCCATAGGAGGGAGATGTTCAGAGTTTGCTTTCCCCTTGGTCTCCCCTCCCTTGTTTCAGTGGATATGTGGTAGGCTTTAAGTCTGTCTTTGAACACGGTTGTATTTCAGCTCTGTGCTCAGCTGCATTTGTTCCATGTGGGAAGGCAGAGCGCCAGCCATTTGTCTTCACAAATCTTTCCTGGCTACGGCTCTGCATTCTGCCAGTTTTCTGCAACGCTCTCATGAGTTTCAGAAGGTCCTCAAATGTGGGCATGAGCAGCAGCCTGCTTCTCCAAGAAGGCATCTTCACAAATGTCTCTCTGTCCCTTTGGCACAGTGGATCGCCCCGTCAGAGTTTATGCCGACGGAATATTTGATTTGTTTCACTCTGGACATGCCCGGGCCTTGATGCAAGCGAAGAACCTCTTCCCAAACACATACCTCATTGTCGGAGGTAAGGAGTGACCTTGTTGACTTTGGCTGTCTTAGGAGTACAGTCTACCTCCGCCTGTGGTTGTGCATACAGACGGCATAGCAGGATTTTTGTCTTTATGACCTCAGTGGATCTCACTACAGCCAGTTGTCCCAAATGTTGTTGGAGTCTTATTGCAATATGTTGAGAGTTGGATATGTCTGCAGAAAGATACGCTGTACCAAATCAGTGCTTAAGAAAAAGAATTCTGATCACACTGTTCTAATTTGATGCCTCTATTTTGTGAGAGATACTGGTAAGTTGCACATCTGAGTATAAAAATACATAGGGGCAATTGAGCATCTCCCTCTTGAATGGAACAGTTAAAGGATGAGTAACAGTCCCTGTATGGCTGGTTGAGATTTGTGTCACCTGTATCGCCCTGCAAGTCATTCCCCACTCCAGCTGTCTGCTGGGGATTGCTTATGGCTAATCCCAAACAGGTCACGCTAGGAGCGTGGAGACCCCAGTGGTTCCTGGCCACATGGAAGTCAGTGAGGCCCCATTTCTCCAAATAAAAGTTCCCCATTTTGTCTGTTAGGTTCGCAAGTCTTTAGATAATGCCAGAAATATCCTGCTGACTGCCTGAGGGCATCTAGCAGAGGTGTTTCAGCCAGGCCTCCTTCAAGAATATAACAAGGGGAAAAAAAAAAAACTTTCTTCTGGCTGCTGTAATAGGCTGCCCTCTGTCCAGCCGGTCCCTTTGTGCCCATACCTTCACCCACCTTAAGGACACGTCAAGCTGTGCATGTTGGCTATTAGGAGGTGACCTCGGGTCAGGTTGTGTAATGCTGTTAAAAGTGTCAGAGCTGAGACTACCTTTAACTAGTTTTCTCAACTACCATTAGCTTCCTGAAGCAAAATGAAACTCTGACCCTGTGACAGAGCGATCATAACGTCTTTGCATGGTTTGTTTCCTTAACAGTTTCACTGAGGGCATTTTTATAGTGGTACTTCTGCATTTTTTGCATGTGCTACAGCAGTGTCTGGAAGGGGAAGAGAGGGAAGAGAGCTGAAATAGTTGCTCAAACCTACAAATGCTCTGAACTTAGAAATCTTGCAGGCAAAAAGACGTCCCCATGTACATAAATGTTGTACACCAAACAGGAAAATAACTTCAGGTCAGACTATTAACGTGTTAATGTAGGAAGGTGTGTAACCACGCGCTCTGCCTCTGGGAGACTGGTGAAGATGTGGGGGCGATGAGCTGCTCCCCTTGCACCAGGAACTGAGACAAGAGGCCGCAGCCCAAGTGAATATTAGCTCCAAGCTGGGATCAATCTCACCCACTCTTTATCATCTGTTTGTCTAGAACATAAATACGTCCAATACCAGTGAGACTGGTAATGCCTTGTTTACTTTTGAGTCTGATAACCAAATAATACTCCCCCCTTCGCGATGTCTTACATTGCAGATTATGAAGAGTTGTTCGTTTGCTTTCTCGTAGAACATAATAATTAAGCTAACTTGATTTGCTGTGAACTCACCCTTTGTTTTAATACAACTTTCCAAGAACTAGACTGTGGTATGGCATTTTATGAAATTGGAAGCTTACGCAGCGTGGTTTTTTTCATGGGCTTCAGTCTCCAAGCCTGAAACATCCATAGGTTTAAAAGCACATTTCTGCCCAATAGGCCCCCAGCTGCCATTTCATACAGGAGAGTTTTCTTCTGTATTGGCTGGGTTTCTTGATAAGCATTGCAGGCTCTACAGACCTTGAGGGCTTGGGGTGTAGGTCGCGAGCTTGGGCAGAAGTTGCCCAGACAGGCTGCCTAGAATTGCTCAGCAGTTTAGTGCCCTGCACCACTCCCTGTTCCTGGTGCTTTGTGGCTGGAAGAGCTGGGGTTGAAAGTGTGAGCACCAGCCTCCATCAGCAGCTGGCATTGCCTGGTTTAGCAGCAGTGCGTGCAAGGTCCTTTTACTGTAAAGCGCTGGGATAAGTACCTCAGGCTCACTCTTCTCTGCCTGTTTCTTCAGTCTGCAGCGATGAGCTGACCCATAACTTCAAGGGCTTCACAGTAATGAATGAAAACGAGCGGTATGACGCTGTGCAGCACTGTCGCTATGTGGACGAAGTGGTGAGAAATGCGCCGTGGACGCTCACCCCCGAGTTCCTGGCAGAGCACAGGGTAATTTGTGACATCTGATCTGTGCTGAATTTTGATTAGCTTCTGTCTTTTCTTGCTGTTTACAGCAAGAATTCATCCATGGGGGTGACCTCTGCCTAAGCAACCCATTTCTGTTGAAACTCCTTAAATATAGAATGAACTGTGTTACAGAAATCGAGTGGGTTCCTTGGGAGACTAGAAGCATTTGCTGAGCTGGCAGGTAATGTTAAAATAAGGTAGAGATTGTGACATGGTGAAAAAGCCTGGGAGGGTTCTTGCTGATCCAGGAGTTGATGCTGGTTACAGATTGGTGCGAAATGCAGTGGGGAGAGGATAACGTGGGTTGGAAGGGATTTCTGGAGGGCATCTGGTTGAACTCCCTGCTCATAGCAGGAGCTGCTTAGATCTACATCAGCTTCCCTGCGGCAGGAGATGAGGCAAGCTGTCTTGAGAGTCTTTTGTCAGTTGGTAAGGTAAAGTGAAGGGAGTCTCTAACATCTGTTGAATTGTTTTGGGAGGTGGAGGAGTCTCCAGGGGAGTTTGCTTAGTTTACCCTTGTTGCCATTAACAAGCCATTTCTCTGTGGAGCTTAAAACAGCTGTGTCTTTAGTCCCAGCCTTTCCTCCCTGGTGTGTGCTTAGAATTGATAGGCAATTGTCCGTGCGAATTTGGGACTGCTCTGTGTTGCTTTTTAAGGGGAAAGCGTCTTGCTGTTCTCTGTCACACCGCTGCGTGGAGGTGTTGAACAAAAAGTTACTATCCTGTGACAGAAAGCGGGAGACCTGCACGTTCAAGAGAAAATGTTAACTCGCATTGCGTTCTTAATTTTCAGATTGACTTTGTTGCACACGATGACATCCCCTATTCTTCTGCTGGCAGCGATGATGTTTATAAGCATATAAAAGAAGCAGGTGGGTCTAGGGCAGATTCTCCTGTCAAAGATCTGCTGTAGTTTCTCCTGTATGGCAGGATCATGCCTGGGGAAGTTGCTGTGCCCCTCTAGGAGCAAGGTCTGCCCAGGACCTGCCATTAATTCCTACTTCCAATCTAGTTATTGTGGTTGAATTAACAGCCACCTTTTTCAAAAGTGCTACAGTTTGGCTTACAGATTCTCACAAATGGAGAATCTCATGAACTTAGCAAAGTGGCTGCTCTAGCTGTTTGCTGTAGAACTCAGCAGCGGTGCAGCTATTTAAATCTATCCAAATTCAGCTGTCAGAGCTTGTTATATTTCCACCCACTATATTTCCACCCACTAAATTGTAGGACCCCTTATCCTGTCCTTGTCACCACACTATTCTATATGCAGTGGATTATAGTCAATAGTCTTTAAACCAGCTAAAATGAAGAGCTTTTCATTAGAAGACGTGGTATTTTGACATGGTTTTGACATGCTTTGGTCTTACTTAGGTCTTCCTCGTAGTCCCAGAAAGGAGGACCGTGGTATTGTGTATTCAAGGACAAGGATGTGGTGGTGCAAGGACAGTTAGGAAATGAGCTTCTGACAGGAGAGATTGTTTCCTAATAGAGGTGGCAGCAGCTCTCTGCCATGTGTCTTGCTACAGCTGTCCTGGGTCCTGTTCCCCAACTCTAGGCATGTTTGCGCCAACTCAGAGGACTGAGGGCATCTCAACATCAGATATAATCACCCGGATTGTGCGGGACTATGATGTTTACGCCAGACGGAACCTGCAGCGGGGCTACACAGCTAAAGAGCTCAACGTCAGCTTTATAAACGTGAGTTGAAGTGTGTCTCTCCACAAGCTGTGTGAAGCAGAATCTTACAGAGTATGGAGATGTAGTCTTGTCTAGTGGTAGCACAGTGTCCTTGGAGTAGAAATTAGACTTTTTCCGCCCCTGAAACTGCCTCTGGGACCCACCCAGAGGAACTGGGGTTTTGCTAATACCGCTCCGTTGTCGGACGTGTCTTGGGGACGTTTTATCTGTTGAAAGAGCTGGAGACAGAGTGTGTGGTGCAGTATGTGTTTTCTTGAATTGAATGAAGCATGGGTTGTGCTTGGCAGCAGCTGCTGTGTCTCATCTCTCTCTTCCCTCAGCCACCTTCTTAAGGTAGAGTCATTTGTTGGGATAAAATCTGATCCTGTTCTGACTGTACTATTCCCTTCCCGGAGCTGCAGGAGCAGCAGTGCTTGGGTAGGAGAGAAGGACATGCTTTGATCCTGTGCTGAGCAGCTCTAGCCCACAAGCAGAATACATGGCAGAAGGCACTTCTGATGTTGAAAGTAAAGTAGTAAACTTTTTTTTATCACTCAGATACTATGCCTATTTTTTGAAAGACGATCAAATACAAAAACGAAACAGGAGAGGTAATGGCTGCTTGGCCTCTCTGTGGCATGTAACTGCCTCTGTTTAAAAACACCCAGCAAAAAGACTTGTGCTATCATGATACACAGAGACCTACAGCAGGTCAGTCAAATCTTATCTGTATATTGTATAAATATTTCCCTCTTCCATGCACTCCTATTAGATAGTGCTTATCTCTGGGTTTAGTCTCTCTCTGTGCACTGTGCCAGTGCCTGCCACAAAGCACCTCACAGCCCCACTATGTCTGCCATTAGTCTAGGGAAGAAGTGTCACTGAAGTGAAGGAGAAGTGTCACAAGACTAATGGAGATGCTGAGCCTTAAGCAGCAGTTCAGTGTAATAACACAGAGCAGAGATGGTCGCCACTCAGCTCTGGTGAGCTGTATTCTGATCCACCGTTTACTGTACAGGAGAAGAAATATCACCTCCAGGAGCGTGTGGATAAGGTGAAAAAGAGGGTTAAGGATGTAGAAGAGAAGTCAAAGGAATTTGTCCAGAAAGTGGAGGAGAAGAGTATTGATCTTATTCAGAAGTGGGAAGAGAAGTCCCGGGAGTTCATCGGCAATTTCCTGGAGATGTTTGGCCCAGAAGGTGCATTGGTAAGGAGCCGCTCTGGGAAAAGAGGAAACAGGATTTTGGAGAGCTTGACAGTCATTGTAGGGCTTCTGGAGCCCATGGTCTTCAGAGCAAAGGTTTATGGTTTGTTGCAGTGATCGATGAGCTGCCAGTCTCCAGTCAGGTTGTCCCAGGCTTGGGCAGCCTGTTTACAGGGAGCCCTCACCCTTGCCAACTGGATAATGCCAGTTACGGTTGTAGTGTGACAAGTTCCTGTGTCCCACAAGCTGGCCTGTAAACTCCAGCTTGTGTCCTGCAGGCCACTGAGCATCCAAGAGATTGGCAGTCACTTTGTCACTGGCCTGGGATGAGTGGGAAGCTACTTGTTTTTGCCAGGCTCTCCTGTGCTGCTAGGTAAATATCACAGGCACTTCATGTTAGAAGTGCTTGAAAATGGGTAATGGTTACACTGTATGCAGTTTCCGAAGCCTAGAGCGATGCTTGGGCTTTTTCTGCTCTTACATTGCACGAAACATTGAAGGGACACAACAACTCAAAATGCTGCACAAGGTGTAAGTAGTGTCCATTTCCATTGCTGTTAGAGCCATGCTAACTGTCTTCCTTCTTCCATTGCTAGAAACACATGCTGAAGGAGGGCAAGGGCCGGATGCTGCAGGCCATCAGCCCAAAGCAGAGTCCCAGCAGTAGCCCCACGCACGACCGCTCCCCGTCTCCCTCCTTCCGCTGGCCTTTTTCAACCAAGACTCCTCCTTCCTCACCGGCAAACCGCTCCAGGAATGAGTCTGCAGTCACTTATGACATCAGTGAGGATGAAGAGGATTAAGCTACCGGCCAGGATTTGCTGCGAACCGCTAATCGCCGAATCCTAAGTCCGGACCCACTGGGGAACTCTAAATGAGCGAGAGAGCCATAGGAACAGGGCTGACGGTGAGCACAGGGCCTTGGAGGCACCCGTTGCTCTTAGCAAGGGCTGCTGCCTGGAAGCACATTCAATCCTTCTCTCCCTTCTCCTCCCCAAATCCCCTTTTTATTGTTTACGTTCTAGTGGTTTCCAGGGGAAAGATGATTTTTATATTTTAAGAAAATACTCTTTTAAAGCGCAAAGAATAGCACTCAAGCGTGGCTTTTGTTTTGGTTTCTTTTCCCTTGTTAAACCTCCAGGCAAGAGGGAGAGTGGGAAGACCCATCTGTCTCTTCTTTCCTTCAGCTCCTCTGTCTTATTCCCCCCACCCCCAGGCAGTATCCGTGCCACTGCCAAACGAAAGACCCCTTGGTTCCTCAACCAGCGTGACCTCGAGAGCACGCAGGAAGTGTTGGTGTAAAGAGGCTTCTAGGAAATAGAGACATCTCTGCTGCGCTGGAGCCGATAGGAATCTATCCAGCAGACCCTGTAGTGTTCGCATGCCTCTTAGCTGAGCTTCCCAGCGTGTCGCAGTGAGGACGTGCTGGCTAGGGGTCTGCCAGCTTAGCACGCAGGAGTTACACCCTGGAAGAACTCACAGCACCATAGAGTCGCACACACTGTAAGCGCACATCATTTGCGGCTCCAAACTGTATGGGGGCTGCAGGGGAAAGGCCTTTCCAGCTAATCTTAACAGGACTGCTAAATCTTGAGCTAAAATTCAGCCCTCAGTTGCTGTTGGAGAGAAGAGAATGAACCTTTGCTTTGGGGCACTTGTTGTCTGTGCATTTCCTTGGGTGTGTGAGAGCCCAGGTAGGAAATGAATGTGAGTACTCCTTTGAGAAGTTCCTTGTCCCAGTCTCTGATGTGTAATAAGTTTTATTGTCTGTCCAAATAGCCCCTCAACACTGTGCTCTGTGCGTGTTTGTCTGTGTTTCAGTTGCTGTGCTCTAAGGGCTGGAGCAGTCCTTTACACTGGTGCCATGAAGTCGCTGCTATAAGGACAAAACGTGAATTCGTACAGCCAGTTTGCTGTCCGTGTTGGTGTGTGCAGCTGGACAGATGAAGGGCACGTTTTACCCCAGTGAAGGGTCCTGATCCCGTGTGACAGTTACCTGGCTTGCACAATAGATGCACAAATCAGTGCCCGCTTACTCTGCTCCTTGAGGCAGGCCAGAAAGAGCATCAGAGCGCGCTGCAGCTTTTTAAGATTTTAAACATGCAATCTGCTCATTTGAAACCATGGTCCAAGTCATGCCTGCTGTCATGTCTGTAAAACACTGAGCTTTGTGGCCTGTGGCTCCCTGCAGGCAGTCGCCCTCCCCATGCTGCATGCCTGTGCAGGTCGGTGCGCTCTGTCCCGGCAGCCAGCGCTGGAGGGACTGGACTTGCTGTGGCGTAGCTGTGGAGTTCCCACTTGCTTTTCTGTTCGGGTTTGCCTGTGATACCTGTTGTCTCTGGGAGCTGCTGGGCTGAGTTGCCTGTATCCTCCTGTGATGCTGGGAGCAGAGGAGAGCTTGGAGCCCGGTCAGCAATACTGCAGGGAGGTCTTCAGAACAGGGTGCGGGGCTTGGGGAGCAGCGGGTGCAAGGAAGCAAATTGTGGAGTGCTGCCACAGGCTCTGCCCAGCACAATGCTTCCAGGGGATGCAAGGCTCCTGTGGTAGGAGCAGGCTGCCACTTCTTTCCAGCTTTTATCTTGCTGATCCTTTGTCACGCTGCCCAAAGGGCTTGACAGAGACTCTGTGCTTCTGTTGAGGCCAGAGCCGGTATGGGAAAGGGTATTTTGGGGATTCCTCATCTGCCATTTGGACCTCTCTTAGCAGGGACGTGCACGGCTCTGGGAGCATGGCTGGCTGCTATGGATTTTAAGCTGTAAGGAGCAAATAATGGTCACTTGGTACAAGCCGGTTGTTAATCCCCTGTTTTTTGAGTGGTAGAGCACTTACTTTATATCACCCGCATTCTCTCTTCCCTCATCTTCCCCACCTTCCCTTCCTCACCCTTCCCTCAATATGGGTGTTGCATTGCTTTCCCAGGCTGGATCATGAAGGCCAGGCTGCTTTAGAGCCTTACTAGTGTTTTAAACACAAGTTATGCAACAGTGTTCTGTAAATTTGGATAACGATGGTGTTTTCGATGGTGGTTTGTTCTGCAGAGACCGTAACATATTTCTTGGTCTCTCTGCAAAACCTGGGGTGCTTGGTAAGAAGCCAGCCATGGTTTTACATGTAGCTTGGAATAACAGAGCTGTTTCTTGTAACCAATAATCCCTGCTTCCTCCTTGCACTTAAATTAAATTGGACACTCGAATCCCAGACTAGTCTTTTTTTTTTTTTTCCCTTTGTTTTTTTTGTTTCCTCCTGGATTGCTGGACCAGCCTCATCTCCAGCACTGCCCTGTCCTATCAGGAATAGGACAGAGCTTGATCTTTGGGCAAAACATGTGAGCCAAGTTCTCCAGGAGCATGTTGTTACCCACAGATATACCCAGTGCTGCTGCTTCAGGGCTGTCCTGCACACCCCTAACCCATCCCACACTCTTCAAAAGAAGCATCTGGAAGAGATGTGCTTGAATTAAGCGTGAAGTAAGAGGTTAAAAATAAAACTTCACTAACATGCATTGAAGAACGTGTGGGGTTTGATGCTGCTAAGTTCAGATGCGTTGACTCCTGCGAGACAGCCCTACCTCGGTTCCTTTATAGATCTGGGGTGTGAGGCTGCTGGCATCAGCAGCCAGCCCCTGGGAAAGGATTTTCTTATGGCAAAGAACAGCAGCAGCAGGGCAAGCTGAAAGGTGCCAAGGTTGCTGGTAGAAGCAAGATATGAAGAGCGTGGCACTTGAACAGCATATTGCTTTGAACTGTAGGAGAAGGTCTTTAATCTCTTGAGAAAATTGTGGTACACACCTGCACTGACATGATTTTGTGCCTTTTATAGAGGACTGGGACTTGATTGTGCAGTCCAGTTCTTGTAACCAGAGGCAGGTGTTGGAGCAGCAAATATGCTTGGCAGTAGCGGTGACTTTGGTGGGACTGACCCTGTGTCTTGTCCCCTGCCCTCAGGGTGGGCTTCTCACTGCCAAGGGTTCCCTGCTGTGAAGGTGTGGGTTCCTTGCCTGCCGCATGTAAGGAGCTGGGTCTGGTTGTCTGATGGAGGCATTACAAGTCCCATATTTTGCTGCTTGCCTGGGTGTTGCTTCTTGGCAAAACCATGAGGTTGCTGGGTCCCAGCACTCTGCTGGTGCCTAGAAAGCTGTGTTGGTAATGGCCGTGTACTGTTTCCAGGAGTCTTGTCAAATTTGGCAATCTCATAACAAATCACCAGTACTTCTTCCGGCTGAGCAGTTTCACTTTGAACACAGCCGCCTGCAAAAAGCTCTGAGTCATTTTCCGCCCCCTCCTCAGGGGACAGAAAACTTGCTTTTTCCCCCCAAATGAGTCAGTTAAATAAAAGTTTGGAGCTTTGGCTTTCTGACTCTTCGCTTCCCCAACGTGTTGCAGTGGCCAGAAGTATTACAGTGGGGGGGCACCAGGGTGCAGGTCAGGGGAAGCATCAGCCGTGCCCAGCAGCAGCCTCTGGTCTTAACGCTGATGATCTGGCATCTGCTGCCCATCTCTGGCCACGCTGCATCACCCAGTCCTGCCGTCATCTCCGGCCCTGCAGCAGCAGCTGCTTCGAGCCAGCTCTTCCTGGTCAGTGTTTGATGTGCTGGTTTCTCTGTATGGGCCTGTGTGCACACCATGTGTCTTACTGGCTTGTTCTGGAGTCGGGGTTTTGGCTTTTATGTTTAGCCAAATAAATGCAAAGTCATTTTACTCAGTGTATGCCAGATCCCTTCTGCCAGCCAGCTCCCGTCATCTCCTCACCTGCCATCTTAGCAGTGGTTTGAGTGAGAAGATGCTTCAGTGGGAGTCAAAAGATTACCCAGTGGTTTCTGCAGGTCATCATTGCTGCTGATATCCGTCCCCACCTCTGTTGTAGGTGTAGAGCAGATGCTGCTACTGGAGCAGATCCCAGGCAAGGCTAGTTAAAGCAGCGTTAACTAGTTGCCTGCATTATGGAGGTGCTTCAAGGCTCCTTCCTTTGTCTGGACCCAGGCTGGCAGGTGTGGATGTTCCTGCTGTGCTCTCAGAAGCAGCCACTGCTGTGAAGGACGTGCTCCGGGGATGGGCGAGACCCATCCAGAGGTCTTGGGAGAAAATGCCACTGCCCTGGCATTGCCTTGGCCGTCGGACCCCAGCCAGCAGCACCCAGAGGTCAGTGTCATGGCTGGGTGTTGAGTACCCCATGATAGCCCCGTGCTGTGGCTGTGCTGGTCTGGGCTCTGTCTTCCTCCCCCTGTATGGAGTTGGAGTCATCTCCCACCCAGCCTGGGCCAGAGGTGATCTCAGCCCAGTCACCAATGCAAGACTAGGGTACAAATTTATCTTTATTCTGTGCCAACAAGAGCCTCCCCATGCTGGAGGCAGCTTTACGGATCCCTTTGGCTTGTGGCTTCCAGGTTTCAGACCCTTTCACCCCACACCGAGAGGCCCTTTCCCCCTCTGCTTCCTCTGCTGCCAGCAGCTCCCCAGGGCTGGAGGAGGAGGACATGGTTGTACGGGGCAGACCAGCCCCTCGCCTCACTCTGCCCCTTAGCACCCCAGTTGCTCCCTCCTGCTCATGCCTTGACGCTGGTGCCTGTGGGTGCGAAGCTGATGGGCTGGTAGCCTGGCTTGTCGTCCTGCTTGCGGTAGTACATCCGCGTCAGCACTGCCAGGATGAACGTTTGAGGGATCAACAGCTGTATGTTCATCTCTGGAAGAGGAGAAGGGTCATTTGAAGCCGCCTTCATCCACCATGCCCATTCCCCACACCCCGCTATGCGATGTAGGGGCTCGGCCGGGAACACGCAATGCCGCTCCCCCGTCTCCCAACTTACGCTGCGACCTAGCCTTGGAGGAGAAGGGCGGCGAGCAGGCGATGTTGCCGTTGTTGGCCAGGATGCTGAAAATGGCGGGCTGCAGTGCTGTCAGGAGGAGGAGGACCTGCAACCACCAACACCCACGGTGGTGGGGGCTGCGCTGCTGCCAGGCTCCTGCCCTTCACCTTCCTCACTCTCCCACAGCCGGACCTGGCGCTTGCTCGCCAGTGACTCCTGCCCCGCCATCTCCCCCCATGCCGCCTCATCCCGTTCGTGCCGGAGGAGCCCCTCACCTAGGGGGGAACCGGGCAGGATGGGGGCTCACCTGGAAGCAGGAGAACTTGGCTTTGATGTTCTGCTCGGTCAGGTGCAGCCGGGCCTGACGGAAAAGGATGCCTAGGGCCCACAGCCCAAAGAGGGTGGAGGCACCGACCACTGTGTTGATCCAGAGGGCCACGCTCTCTGCTGAGATCTGGAGGGGGACACAGAAGACGTGCCTGGGCTGACAAAGCTGCTGGGCAAGGCGAGGGCTGGTGGAGGCTCCCTGTCCAGGACGTCACCCTGCCCATCCCCGTGCCCTGGCACTCACGTCAGCAGGGTTGTAGTTCCCATCGGCAGCCAGGACCAGCCCCAGGAAGACGGCGACCACCTTGCAGAAGGCGTACTGGAAAGTCCCCAGCATCAGCAGTTGAAGCTTTTTCCTGGCACAGCGAGAGAGACCAGTAGTACCCTGAGGTCCCTGAGCCCCTGCCCAGGGACTTTTCCTCCAGCCCAGCAGAAGCAGGGGGTGAAGGTCCTCCCCAGGGCCAGGGGGGTAACCTCAGCTCTCCCTCACCTGCTCATGGTGATTCGGGGCAGGCAGGGGCAGCAGCAGCAGCAGGGCCCGGTGCTGACCACCATGGGCACATCCTTCAGGGTGGTGAGCACCGCCTCCTTCCCCCCAAAGCCCTCCACCATGACCAGCATCAGGAGGCAGAAGCAGATGGCAAAGTACCTGGGGAGGAGGAGGAGGAGGAGGAAGGTAGGTAGGTCAGGCCCTGTGGGCTCCCAGGTGCCCCTGCCCCAGGGTAGGCGATACTCACAGCGTGGTAGCCATCTCCACCACCATCATGGAGCGTGGGATCCACAGCCCGAAGCAGCTGACCACAGACACAACCTGGGGCAGATGCAAGCTTGGCACGCTGCCGCTGGCTGCTCCCACGGCCTGGCACCCCTTGGGTGGCCCTGGCCCCGTGGGGTGATGCCCCCCCACTGCCCCACACCCCAGCTCACTGTAGGGGCCGAGCTGCTCCAACGGAGTGTCTTCATCTTGATGGGGCAGCGGATCTTGCGGGTGAGGTAGAAAGCCTCTTCCACGAAGATTGCGACTGACAGCAGCGTCATGATGGTGGCGAGGCCCATAATGGAGAGTTGGGCCATGTCCAGCTCTGCCGGGGAGGGTTGAAAAGCTGGTTCTATCCTGTCCTGGGCCCTCCTGGGGCCACCATGGCAGGGAACCACCACCCAACCCACCACACCGCAGGTTTGGGAAACCCCTTGCTGCATCCTCAGCATGTCTGGCCATGGCAGAGCCGGTGCTTCTGCCCCGCCACTCCTGTCCCCCATGTCACCTGCCCCGGAGCTGGCCCTCCCTGGGCCGCCCCCATCCCAGCTGGCAGGGCTATGGGGCGGGAGGCTGAGACCCTGGCAGCACCCCGCTGCCCCCCGCCTTCCTCGGGGCTGCTCCCTGCCTGCACCTGCCGCAGCCACCCTACCTCCATCCCTGTCCTGCTCCCGCCAGTGGCAAGAGGAGGGTCCCCCCCTACCCAGTCCCCCCACCTACGCTGCAGCAGCTGCCGGGAGGTGGGCGGCAGGGAGAAGCAGGCTGCCGGCACGCTGAAGTTCCTGATCAGCATCTCCACCAACGGGCGGGGGAACCTGTGGAGAAGAAGGGGAGTGCTGCACGGGGCCGCCAGGGACATGGGGTCCCCTGGCTGGCTCACCTCACCCCCAGCCACGTCCCTTCCTTTACAGAGGGGATAACCCAAAATCCTGCTCCAAAAAGTTGTATTTGCCCAGCTGCAAACTGGCACAGAGGTCCCCGCCACCCACCTGGGGTCCTCTGCCAGCTCCATGGTGGGGTCCATCCTGCTCTGCTCCTCCTTGGCTCTGTCGCAGCGGCCGCAGGGCTGCTCAGCACTGCCTGCCTCGGCTTCCCTCGCCAGCCCGCGGGGTCAGAGTCCCCAGGGCAGGGACTGTGGGGAGGCCGCCGCGCCTTGTTCCAGTTTAACCAGCAGCCACCAGCACTCCCCTCCCTCTCCCGCCCATTGGTGTGCCCCCACGCTGTCCCGGCTCCGCCGAGCGCCTTGACCGTCCGGTTATTGACCCAAGGGGCCGGGGAAGGCAGTTATCACCCGTGCCGGCGCGCCTGCGCGTCCCCAAAGCTTGAGGAGCAGGGCATCTGTGTGGGGGCTACGCACCCCGGAGATGGGCTTGTGGTGCCAGGGGTCCCCACGGCGCCATGCAGGGTCCAGGGCTCATCTTCGTGTCCCCTCAGCAGCAGCGGTGGCCGGGTGGGAGGTGATGCTGTGGGTCTGTGGGAAGCCTGCCCGACTTCTGTGGGCTGCGTGAGGAGTTCGCATCCTAGTGTCCTCCCAGCACACCAAGGAAAATGAGCACTTGTTCATACTGGCTCCCCAGGGACCTTTGAGCTGCCACCTTTTGCCCCTCTGGCAGTGGGCTCCTGCTGAAGCCAGAGTGGCACCGGCACCCCAAATGGGTGCCCTGCACCCTGCTGTGGGAGCAGGATGCTGCAGTTGTCATGGGGATGGGATGGGATGGGATGGGATGGGATGGGAGGGGATGGGATGGGATGGGATGGGATGGGGGGGCACTTCTGCGGTGGGTGTGGGACTGGGAGGGGGGG
>JAVKLA010000084.1:30914989-30926288 GCA_034782735.1 Sagittarius serpentarius
TTTGGTACAAGTGGTTTGGGGGGGGGGGGGGCGGATCCTGCTGGCAGTCACAGGAGGCTGCTGCCACCATCCGCCTTCACACGCCCCACCACAACCCACAACCACCCAGCGCGACAGCCTGGCTGGACCCCTGCAAATCTGGCAGCGTCACGCTCACCGCTGGGCTGGAGAGGGGTCCCGGGCCCCTCGAGCATCCTCTGCAAGTCAGCGTGGGGCCATGGCAATGCCCCCAGCCCTGGCCCCAGCACGGCAGGGATGGGGCTGGCTCCCCTCGGCCCCGGGTCTGGAGCCGCCCCGCTGATAGGGATGGCAGGGAGCCCTGCCCGCAGCTGGCCCGCAGATAAGGCCCGTGTGCTCCCCAGCGATTGCCCCGGGAGGCAGCTGGTGGGGCAGGAGTCACCATCCCTGGGAGACAGGGCGGGAAGGGAGCAGTGAGCGAGGAGGGCAGGGGGGGCTGCTGCAGGGGTGTGACCCTGCGGGTCCCCTTCTCTGGGCAGGAGAAGGCTCCCCGGCTCCCCTGAGAGCACATCTAGGGTGGCACAAGGTGTGGACCCCCTGGCAGAGCAATAGCCCCCCTCAAATCCTCCCCTTCCCAGCGGGGAGCAGTCCCTCTGCCACTGGAAAACACATCCCAGTGCCCCGCAAACCCACAGGGTTGCATCACGGGCTTGCTGTGAAGCAGAGTCAAGGACTCCACCGTGCCTCAGTTTCCCCAACTGTAAAATGGGGTGAGAGCCTTGCGACACGAGGGCGGAGAGGGCTCAGTCTCTCATCGCTCCAAAGCTCAGGCAGAGACCCGTGCCAGGTGTTATTTATATACCAAGTTGGCATTTCAGACGGGGACACGCTGCCCTCGGATCCAGCTGGCTGTCTCCAGCCCCTGCCTCAAGGTCACTGGGAGAAATGTCGGCACGGTAGGAGTCCTGCGGGCCTCAGCTTCCCCTCGCGGGCAGGGAAAATCCCACTTCTCCCAGCACGAGGGGGTATAGGATCCTTCCTGCCAGAGACACCAGCCCTCAGCCCCCTGCCTGGCCACAGGTGATGGGACACACCAGTGGGGTGGCCGTGGGGCAGCGATGGCAGGGCGAGACTGGGGGCGTGCAGCACGCTGAGGATGTCACCCCCAGCAAGGACTGCGTCACCCATCCCTCCCCAGGCGGGAGCGCAAGGGAGAGCTGCGTATTTTCGCTAACCAGAGCAGCCCGCTGCTTCACGGAAAAAACAGCCCCTGGATGTCTTGTCATCCCCTCTCTCCCCCTCTCGAGAGGCAGACGTGGTGCAGAGGGTGCATGAGCAAAATCTCCCCGTGCCCCGCACCCCGCCAGCCCCAGCTCTCAGAACCACTGCCCAGCCGCGGCTGTGGGGCCGGCTCCTGCGCACAGCCCCGGTGTCACCCCCAGGGACCCTCCTGCCCCCTCCCTGAGCAGGTCTGGGTGCCACCGCAGATGCTGCCATCCTGACCGGGCTCCTGTGCCGCAGGGCCAGGCTGGGGAGAGAAGTGGGACGTTGGCACAACCTGGGGGGGGTCACCATGTCTGTCCCAGAGCACCTAGAGGGGTCACCCCCAGGGAACCTGCTTGCAGACCCTTCGCGACCCAACTCTGCAATTCACGTCAGCAAAATGCCTTTTCCCAAAACTACTGAGACTGTTTGACCATATATATATATATATATACACACACATGGAAAAGCCATCCATAATGTATACACACGCATCTATAAGTATGTATATGACTTTATACACTATACAGGATCTTACATAGTGTGTATAAATTGCAGTGAGCTGAGATGTGCCCTCAAAAGTGGAACACCTCATCCTTATGGGCTTGCTTATCGCCCAGGCTGTAGCCTCACTCACGCTTCCAAACCAGC
The DNA here is from genome assembly GCA_034782735.1 of Sagittarius serpentarius. Lineage (NCBI taxonomy): Eukaryota > Metazoa > Chordata > Aves > Accipitriformes > Sagittariidae > Sagittarius > Sagittarius serpentarius. Next base: position 30,916,862 of record JAVKLA010000084.1, read on the forward strand.
GCTCCCGGGGGACTGGCCCTGCTGCTCCTACCCAAGGGTCCCCCCAGCCCCAAAGGTGACCGAAGGGGATGCCCAGGGCAGGGTGCTGCCCTTCGCAAAGGCCAGCATCCCATTACAGTTACTCCAAGGGTCTGTCTCCCAGCCAGAGGAGAGGAGGAGGATGGTGGGGCTCATCCCTGGCGTGGGAGGAAGGGGAGCCCACCGTGAGCGGGAAGAAGCCCGGCAGAAGCTGGGTGAAACTCTTCTCCCGCCTAGACTGAGGCCATAGGAACAGCTTTGATGGCTCCAACCTTCTCCCTTTTGAACAGAGCCTCCAGCAGGGCACTCGATAACACCTCTGTCTTCTTCCTGACCCTCCTGGCCTCTTTTCTGTTTGCTTTTCCCCTCAGCAATCCCATGTCCGACAGCGCTGCGCTCGGCTGCAGCGGAAGCGACCAAGCCATGGGGCTTGGCGTGGCGGGGGCTTTGTCTCCTTCAAAGGGGACGAACAAACGGCCGGCGGTCCCCAACCCAGCTGGGGGGATCCTACAGAAATATTGCAGTCAACACCCTCGGGCGCCGCTTCCTCCCCGCTCCGAGGCTTCAGATGCAAAGAAGCGTTTTGCTGCTGTAAGGCAACATCTGCATTTCCAGTGAAATGCCATCGGTTTCTTAGAGCCACCGCCAACCTCCGAATGAAAAGACACCTTGTTTAAAAAACAGAGGGGCTTTTTTCTGCCATGGCCACCTAAAATATTGCACGTCACTGCAGATGTTTGCTTTTTGAGAAAAAAAGGTAAAAACGAAGTAAAAACACACTCTGCGTGGGCTGTGGGCATTTGCTTTGGTTGGGAGTTTTATTTTCATACTTGTCTGTCTCCTGCAAGAAGATCACAGGTGAAAATGCTGAGGCTTTTAAAAAGCCCTGCCTCGGATAAATATTTTCCCAGAGAGCCAGCAGAGAGGTGGCGTGTTTGTGGAAGGGGGGTGCGGCTCCCCTGATGGCCCAGAGCCCTCCCGGCTCCGCGACACCCACCCACCGGCCTTGGCCACCCCATGGGGACACGTGCAAGAGCCGTGGGTTGGGCACAGGGAGCAGTCCCACTCAGCAGGGGAAAGCCTTCGGCCCTTGGTGGGTCTTCTTCAGCAGGTCAAGGCTGTCCCCAGGTGATGCTGCCCCCCATCGCAGGCGGCTGGTGGAAAGCATCCCGAGTTCAGCTTGGTGGGAACCAAGAAAAACACCTCCCTTCCCCTCCTGTCACCTCCACTGGTGGTGGATCCACGCCAGGGTGCTGGGCAAGCACTCCCACCCCACTGCCCGCTCCCTCTCGCTTTGGCAGGCAGAGGGGCGGGAGGGGGTGGACATGCCCGGAGAGGTGTGGGCGCACACGTGGGTGCTCGTGTCGGGTGCGCGTGTGGATGGGGGCATACGTGTGGACAGACGTGTGCGTATGTGCCCATAGTTGAGACATGGATGTGTGGGAGCACGTGGTTTTGTCCCCCCTGGCTGGCGTCCACGCCTGCGAGCACGGCACCCTACGGCACCCTACGGGCTGCAGGGAGCCGAGGCAGAGGGTGGCGGGGGCCCAGCGTCACCGGCTCTTGTTTGCTGACCGCAAAGCAACGCTCAGCCCTGGCCAAGCCTCTCTCCTGGGTCTCACTTCTTCCCCTTCTGCCCCCAAGTCCCTGCGAAGGGACAAGGCGTTTCGCCCTCAGGATCCAGTGGCGATGAGGAGGAGGGAAGGGAGGGCGAAGGTAGCACCAGTCCCTCCGGAGAGGTGCGCATCGCCACGCGCCCCTTTTGCCTTATGGGGTAATAAATAAAAACCTCCAAATTCACATCTGGAGGAAGCTGTAAAAGCTGCTGGGACGTGCACCGGCAAAGAAAGGCGCTTTCTCCAGAGAGGGGTAATCGCACCCAGCAAAACCCACAACTGCACCCGGCTGAGGAGGGAGCCGGGGCGGGTGCCTGCACCGGCACAGCGGGCTCAGAAGCCCCCGGGGCAGTTCTTGTGGTCCGACTGAGCCAGGCAGAGCGAAAGGAGAGGCTGGTGCTGGAAACGGTCCCTGCTGACGGTTCCTCTCCTGGCCAAGGATGACTAAAAGTCAGGAGGTAAGAACAAATAACCGCCTGCTCTTCGCTGGGGAAGCAGGGAAGGGAGCAGGAGCAGCTGTTTCCATTGGCTTGACCGGAGAGTTTTTAGCTGCAGGAAAGACTTCAACTGTCAGGCCACACTGAGACAAAAATATAAACTGACGTGTTTTTTCTCCCCTAGGGTAAAGTCAGCTTTTCCCGCCGAGCAGGGTCCCGGCCCTGCTGCGTGTGTGCGTCCCAAAGGACGCCTGCCGAAACGGGGCGCGGGGGGCAAGGTTGTGCCTCCGCAGAGCCCACCGTGGACGCTTGCCTTTGGCACCCCGTCCCGTGGAAGGGTCCTAGGGGGACGGTGCCTGCCTGGGGCTGGAGGCTCACGCCGGGCAGACTGGCAGGGATGGGAAGGTCAGCAATTTGGCTGAGGCACGGGGTTGCTTATTTCTTGTTTCCAAGCGCTGGGAGAGTCATAGCCCTTCTCCAGGCGCACACATCCCGGGAGATTTGCCCTTGAGGCGCTGACCTGCTCCACGTTCCCTAGGGAAAACGATACCCCGGGCTCACGTTTAAATCAACCCTGCCTGCCGCCTGCCTGTGCCCGGGGACAGCGGCTGGCCGCAAACTGCAGCCCGTGAGCTTCAGCTCAGCCCCCCAGGACCCCGCAACAGCCCAAGGGAAAGGCATGAGCCCCCCAGGGCCCTGCCCAGGCAGCATCCCGAGCCCTCTGGGCTGCCGGAGCCGGACCGGGGCCCCCTGGTTTGAGCACCACATCTCACCCCTTGCCCTGTAAATAAACCTACAAGGCACACATGGCATCGCCTGGGCCCCCGTGGCACAAAGCGGGCACAAAGCCGGCACACAGGCAGCCGCTGGCAGGTGTCGGAGCCGCTGCCAGCACAGATAAGGGGCAATCAGCAGGTAGGGAGAAACCTCCCAGTCTCCCTGCTCAGCCGAGCTGTGCTAATCCCACCCCAATTAAAGCTCCCTCTTTGCTTTCAGATATTGCTGTGAGAGATTAATCCGCCCTAAAACAAGGCATTTCCAGCAGGCGGGCCAGACAAAGCCAAATACCGGGTTGCAAAAGGCTTCAGAACCTGCCCGGGAGCGTTTAATTACCCTGACAATGGCTTCAAAAGTGGAAAAGCCACCGAGGCCAGGAGAGCCCTGCGATCAAAAACCCACAGGAGAGCCACTGGCTCAGCCTGCTGCTCCCGGGGGCCGTGGGCCAACGCCTGTAGGGTACAGCCGCTTCCCAGGAGCACAGCCGTCACCCAGCCCTCTCGGGGACACTTTTTCCCTGCAGAGCCTGCAATGCTGCACAGGGCGCTGGCTTCTTCCTTACGTTGGTTTTGTTCTTTGTCCTTTGGGCTGCTCTTTTGTCAATAAATGCACTTTATAAAAACACAAAGCAGTGGACAGGTCTAATCTCCTGAGTCAACATGTGCCGTTATCACAGAGGGTCATTCCCACCAAGCAGGCTCGGGCTGTCCTTTATCCAAAGGCAGCAGCATGTGTGTGCACTGCAGAGAAAATCAGAGGCAAAACTTTCCCGGGCTTTCCAGCCCCGTCCCAGGCCCTTTTGGGAGCACAAGAGTGAGCAGAGGGGTACTCTTGCAGGACTGATCCTGCTAGAGAGGTACAGCAGGCACAGCAGGACGCTGTAAGGCAGGCACGTGTCTGACATACAAAGCAGACCCCTCTCACCGTATCTTCATGTCCTTTCATGGCTCCATCCAGGCATCGCTTAGAGCTCAGCTCTCCAAGGCTGTTGGGTAACCGTCACTTTCCTTCTGCTGACACGGGCTTCTCGAGCGAAACACCGCAAATTGTGGATGTCATCCCTGGCTTTCCAGGATTCAGACCACCAAGTCTGGAAGGGAAAAACCCCAACAGCCCCCAGCTGTGGCAATTGCTGATTCAAGGAAAGCGCTTGCAAAATTGCACACAAAGCACTTAGCAAAAATGACCTGAAATGCCTGCCTGGATGCGCACCGAGGGAGGAAAGAGAGGGGCTGTGTGCTGCTCTCCAGATACAGATCAGCGAGGGCCAGAACAAAGCGGGACAGAGGGAACTCCTGAGAAACCCGTGATCTGGAGGCAGAGACCCTCAGGGCTGTGTCCCAGCTCCTGCGTCCGTCATCTCCCCGCTGCCGTCTTTTCCCTTTCCGCTTCCCACCACTCAAACCCTCTGCCCCTTGTGCCGATGCGATGCCGGAGCCAGGTCCACGGGTAGCCATCAAACACACGGGGGTTTTTTTCGGCAGTGCAGAGCGAGACGGACCTTTGATGTGCCCCAGGGCGGCCGCGCTGCATCCTCCTGCTTTTCAAAGGCCCATCCTTGGCTATTGTGCTCACATCCTGAGCTTGTTTGTACACTCGTCCAGGCCCCCAGCCCCGCAGCCCCCCTGCCGCAGCAACAGCCGCCCTGACTGCCAGATAAAAGTGGCCAGGCTCGCCGGGCAGAGCTGCTATCAGAGCCACAAGCGGCACAGTCCCGCGGTGCAGCTGCCGAGATAGCGGGAGCTCTGCCGGGCTGACCCCGTGCCACTAAAGGCTCCATCCAGGTCAATAACAGCTCCCTGCTAGATCCCCACCAGCCCCGGCTGCCCGCCGCAGGGCTGCCTGTACGCTTCGTCGTGGCAGGAGCGGTATCAACCCTGCACACACCAAGGATTTGTTCTCGTACTGCTGCTCTGCCCCTCGGCTGCACCTGGCGGGGGCCAGCATCTTGCCAAAAGACATAACCGATGGGCGGGAAGCAACGCTAAGGCCTTGTTCTTTGCTAATTGCCTCATCTCCCTGTATCCTCGGAGCAGGGATAAAGCAGAGATAACTACCTGCCCTCCTCCCTGTAGGCAGGCTCAGGGCATGCAAGGAGTACAGAGGGGTCCCCAAGACTTTGGGGGTTAAAATCCCAGCAAAACCCAGTCTTTGCAAGCAAGGAAGCCCCATTGAAAGAGCCAGCCTGTTTTAACCCCACTGGGGCAGAGTGTCCAAGCATCAGCCTCTCAGCTGGGCCACCGTGCCAGCCCCTGGCAAGCAGAGCAGTGGTAATGAGCACCACCACATCCACTTCCCTCCTTGTGTGGTCTCTGTGGCGGCAAAGGCAGAGGGAGATGAGCCTCCTCACTGCAAGGAGGCAAAAAAAACCCCAGAGGTCTCCGAGGAGAGGGTCCACGGGATACCCCAGGTCTGCATGTTCATAAGAACAGGGGACCGCGCCGCCCTGGGCCACACGTCTCTCCCCGAGGTGCTTTCTGGCTCCTCTCCGGCTGGCAGGCGGGAGCACTGGTGCAGCTGCGGACAATGCCGAGAGCCAGGCCGGACCCAGGTGCTTCCCCGGGAAGGATGCAAAGACGGTGTTATTTTGAAGGGAAGACGGAGCTGCAGCCAGCTCTCAACATTACCTGCTGCTTTTCCACTCTCTCAAACGCCTTTTCCTGGCTGCACGTGGCCCACTCCTTCCCTCCTCCACAGCCCCTTTGCTACAGGAGAAGAGGCAGCAGATCCTCTCCGGATGCCAGTGCCTGCCGGGATCCCCCTCCTTCCTCAGGCTGCACCGTAGCACGTGCCAGGACGGTGGCCGAATAACCAGAGCTCCTGAGCATGGCCGCGTGTGCCTGGATTGCCAGGAGCGAGCAGGATGGGGTGACCTCTTCCAAGGCAGCACGATGACTTCTCCTGTGAAGGTCAGAACCAACTACCTCGCCCCTCCTTCAGTCAGGACAATCAAGAAATGCAGCAGCAAAGGCCAAAACCACAAGGTCTTCTAGAGAATGGGGATACTCAAGGTGTCGTGAAATTCTTGGATATTGCACTGCTGGCTGGGGGAGACAGGAGCGGGGTTGCAGCATGGTTCCATGGCTGCAAAAACCTGGATTTCCCAGCTCCTTTCTGGGACCTATAATAGCTGATTGCACCCTGGCGCAGCCCACGAGTTGAGCAGGGAGCGCAGCCGATATATTGCTCAAATCTGCTCCCAGAAAGGCAGGAGCTGGCACTGCCACTTCTCCGGGTGGCTGTGATGCAGAGGAAGCGGCTGACACAGGGCAGAAGATCAAAGTCTTTCTTTTGTCCCCAAGGTGGCTGTTGTCTGCCTGGGTGCCTCACAGCCTCTGTCGCGCAGAGCGCACAGCCCATAGGAGCCCTTTGACTACCTCGCGCGCCAGGGGCCATCGCATCTCCCGCAACCCTCGGCCTCAGCCCAGCAGCGTGCTCTTGGCTGCGGCACCTCCGACTTGGCACCATGCTCCAGCACTTGGCTCTTGGCTTTTCCGTCCCTTCCGGATTGAAAAGCCATGTTCATCACAGTATTTCTTGCCATAAAAGCACTCAAGTGACACCCCCCCCCAATATTGTTTTTGATAAGCTGCTCACAAAGCCCAGGGCAACCTTACCAGCCTGTTTATCTCTGTGTCTCTTGTTTTCCTTTTGCTTTTTAACTGCCAAAATAAGGGTAGGACAGCTGGTCATGTGAGGGTCAGCCATGCTGCAAAACTGAAGTGAAACTGTATTTTCCTTCCCACGTTTTGGTCTCATGTTTCAATATTAATCCTGAAGGAGGGACACTGTCACATCATGGGGTATTTCACAAAGGAATGCGGAGTCATTTGAGTCCGAGTCAGGGGACTCACAAGCCCCCCAGGAATTCAGAGGAAACTGGGACAAACATCTAAAATACCAGGGCCAAGCTGCAATGAGGAGGAACACCCTGATGGAAGCTGGGCTAAAGCGAGGTGTCAGGAGAAGCACGGAGGCTCCTGCACTGAACTGCAGGCAGGAGCTGGGACAGGCAGGGAGCAGAGCGGGCAGAAGCAAGGAGCTTGGTACAAGCTGCAGATACCTATGGCGTGGCACGGCAGGGCTCAAACAACGGTCTGCAGCAGCCAGCTTCAGAGTTTAAATGCTCCTGCTTTTTGGGAACCCGACAGAGACCTCCAGGTGGATGGCGATGGCTCTTGATTTTTACGGGCCTGAACTGTGCTAAAATCATGCACCCAGAGATCATGCATCTTGCTGGGACGAGAGATCAGAAGTCAGCAGTCACCAATCCTACATCCCCTTCCCTCTTTGGCCATTTCCCAGCTTTGGCTATCTCTGCTCCTTGCAAAAAATTTTGTCTGAGCTGGGCAGCCTGAGCACCTGGGCTCAGCATCACCTACAGTACAGGGACCGCTTTGCAAGCAAAGCAGGTGCCAGGCCCACGAGAGGTGGCACCAGCGGCTAACGACCAGTAGCCAGCCAACTCCCACTCCCCACCTGCAGCCAGCGCAAGGTAAAGGGGGCTCAACTGCTCTCGAGTACCAGGCTGCACTTGAAGAACTCTCATTTTACGGTATTTCACTGCCAACGCTGGCTGCGGTGCAAAAATATCTGAGTTTCTAGAACGTTGGCTTCCTTGTCTTTCTCCTGGCAGGTGTAGAAATGGGGGACTGCTCACCCCATGGTCAAACATACCATGAGAGGGAACAGAAAATACCTGCAGTGAGTATCTGTCAGGGCAGGTCAGGGCTGGCACGGCAGGGCTGGCACAGCACCTCCTCTGCTAGCTGGAAGGGAGACACAGCGGATGGCGGCCAGGAGGAGAAATAAATCAGACTGCCCCTTTCCTGGCTTGCATTTCCTAGGAACTTCCTGCGCCTGAGCTCTGCTGCAGGCGTCCCTTCTCCTCCGGCAGGACCTCAGTGTGAAAACGCTGCTCTGCTCAGTGGTGCTGGCCAGTGGTGATCATAGCCCTGCACCTGGCACGGTGCACCCAGCCAGCAGGCACCAGTACCGGTGCTGCCGGAAGGTGAAGGCTGGGTGGGAGGGAGCTCAGGAGGAACATAAAAAACAAGGCAGGGCTGGGCTGTTTTCCCTGGGTTATACTTTCCCGAGCCGCAGGCTGCATCCAGACCCTTGCGGACGAACGATCGGAAGATCCAGCCTGCAGGACTGATCTAATCTTTTTCTGAACCCTCTTACAACTTTGGCTTCCACCAAGGCACCTGGCAGCAGTGCGTCCCACAGGGCAGCCACATGCCGAGTGACCGCGGTGTCCCCCCAATAACTGGCATCACCACACCCCGTGACGGATGGAGTTGGAGAAGGGAGACCCTCGGCCCTGGAGCCTGGCTCAAACCTTCTCCAGCAAATGGAGCTGGTGGGTCCACCAGCACGTCTTGCCTGAGAGCTGCTTTATAGGAAGCTTGTCTCCAGACAGTCGCATCGAGTTTCAGATCTGGTTAATCCCCCCTTTATCAGCGCAGGAATGTATTGCTTTTCACAAAACATAATCCTCTTTGCAATCATGTGTTCTGCCAAACTACAAACTTTCTGCTCCCGTCCTTCTTTCCCGGGAGAGGATTTGAGGCAATAACCCAGGCCTACTGATTTATTTCTTTAATGAGCAAGGGACAAATGAGCACAGCATTGCGGACCACGTGCACACCCGAACGCTGAAGCGTTCCCCGGTTCCGGCACGCCTTTGAGGGATGCCCCGAGCTGAAGGACCGAGGCTGGAAGCAGTGATCTCCCTTTGTGCTGGAGCCCAGACAGACAGGCCAGAGGAGGCTGCGGCCACGGGCAGGGCCCACTCGTGACCGCAGGCAATCCTGGAGACAGCAAACGTCAGCGGGTGCTCGAGGAGGGCGAGATGTTCTGCAGGGTCCGTGCAGCTGGGGTCTTTATGAGATTAGCCATCAGCTGAAAGGAAGCAGAGCAGCTATCACAGCCCTGGCAGTCCTTGGGAAGCCGCGGCAGAGCCAGCTCCCTTCGCAGCCCCAGCCGGTGCCTGGCCCAGCTGCGAGCCTCAACCTGGCGCCACACCGACAACTGGACGTAGGCTCGCCAAAGGCACGGGTGGCTTACGGGTTCCCTAAATACCCCCCAGTATATTATTTACCACTTTCACTCTAAACCCGCTGAGCTGCCTCCTTACCCGTTGCCCCACCTATCGAAGCCTACTGAAAGCAGGTGCCTTCTAGAACCGTGTTCCATCAAACGACCGGTCCGTTCTACTCCTTCAAGCTCCTTAGAAACGTAACGGGAAACCTCACCGCTCCGCACGTGCTGGCTTCCAGGCACCGAGCTCTGCGCACCGAGGAGCTCCCACCACGGCGCAGGCGGCGGGACGCCCTCGGTCCACAGGCAGAAACGGTGGCCGCGGGGCCGGCAGGACGCGCCGCGGGCGAGGACCCCGCGGCGCCGTGAGAGCACGTACGCAGCCGCCGCCGCAGGAGAAGACACGCCCCGCCCGCCCGCGCGGCGCCTCAGCCCCGGCCCGCGGAGCATTTTTCCCTCGTCGGCCGAGAACGCCGGACACCGCGGCCAGACCCGCGCACTTCACCCCGGCTGCCAAGCCCCCAGGGGCTTCGCCTC
>JAVKLA010000084.1:30930704-30945334 GCA_034782735.1 Sagittarius serpentarius
TGTTGTTATTAGCGTCATTGTTAGTTTCTTCCTTTCTGTTCTATTAAACTGTTCTTATCTCAACCCACGAGCTTTACCTTTTTTAGCCTGTTCCTCTCCCCCATCCCACTGGGTGGGGGTGAAGTGAGTGAGCGGGTGCGTGGTGCCTAATTGCTGGCTGGGCTTAAACCATGACACTCTTCCATCACATGACTGTCTTTCAACACAGTTTGGTGGCGAGCCGATGTCGTACACGCGCTTCAGCATTGCCCGGCAAACAGATGGAGACAACAGCCATGTGGAGATGAAGCTGGCTGCTGATGAGGAGGAAGGAGGGGAAATTGGGAGACCAGAGCACCTGCATGCCAGCAGGCCTCCTCCATGGAGGACTGGCAAGAACCGCTGCTTCCTAGTCATTGCAGCTGTCCTCCTCCTTTTGATTGGTAAGGAAGGGTGGGAAGCAACTGCATGAAGTGGACTCTGTTATTGAGCATATCTGAGGCTGTTAACATTTGAATCTGTGTTGTTTCAGGAGATAATTAAGGAGCCTGGATCCAGGCTGCAGCCTCTTGTCACTAACTCTAAGTATGTCTGGCTCAGACTTATGGTACAGAATTGGCGCAAAGAAGTGTGAAGTTTGACCGTGGAAATGTGACTTAGCTAAAGGGCAGACTGGTCCATGTGGCAAGGATACTAGTTTTTCCTCGATTAACTGTTAACACTTCCCTTAGAGGTGTGGGTTAACATATCAGTAAAGCCTCCGGTGCTCATCTCTCAAGGGTTTTAACACTGCCACTGACCTAAAGTAGGTATTCTCCCTCCCAGGTGGTGCTGGAGGGACTCTGCCAAGCAGAAGATCAGATTTACAGTGTACCTTAAAATATGCCAGCTCAGGCAAAATGTCAGGCTGCATATTCCTGTCTGTCCTTAAGTACGCCAGCTTGTCAAAAATGGTGTGAGAACAGAGATGCATCTTAACCCTGAAGCTGCTTTGAATGCACTTGTATGTTGTGGGGCTGATTTAGTCATCTTTCTGCAGCACAAAGAAATACCTGTTCTGTTTGTAGGGTTTCTGATCGGCTACTTGAGTTATCGTGGACGAATGCAGAAAGCTAGCAGGTGTCTGGATGGAAGTGGCGAGTGTGAGATGACTCCTACTGCATCTTACTTAGCGGATGATGATGAAACTGAGGAAGAAGAGGTTTCTGGACCACCTGTCTTCTATTGGCCTGAGCTTAGAGCCCTGTTGTCAAACAAGCTGTCAGCCAGACGTCTTGAAGACATCTTGAGGTAACAGTTCCAGAAAGCTTAGCTACGGCTATGGGAGAGGCATAGCCAGTAAGCAGAACTTGAGCTCCTTTGGAGAGCAAGGGCCTTAAAGATGTTGTGGGGTGGCATGTGATGAAACGTGGGCTTAAATGGCCCATTCAGCTTGGGTCTGCAGGCTGGAGCACTGCAGTGCAACCTGGTGCTGTAGCCTAAGCTATACATCTGTTACCTACAGACAAAGAGCAAGTAGGGACTCTTTTGAAGCTGGCCAGAATGAAGATGAGAACACTGCCGGCTACATTCATGACCAGTTCACCAGCTTCTTCTTGGATGAAGTGTGGAACGATGAGCACTACATTAGGCTGCAGGTCAAAGGCAGGTATGTTAATGAAGAGAAGCAGATCTCTTCCTTACAGCGCGGATATCTGTATTCTTAAGCAAACACATGATTTCTGCTGAAAGCTGTGCTAAAATTGTAGGCCAGTTACACCTCTCCAAAGAAGGCCTCAATCTAGCTAGGCCATACCTACCCCTGTCTCTTCTCAGGCTTTCTAAATCCAGAGAGTCTGCTAGCAGCCCTCTGGATTTTTTCCTGGGACAGCTGTTTCCTTAAAGCATTCTTAGGAAGAGGAGAGAAAACAAACTTGAGTAAAAACTTGGCTGAAGGGCAGATTCCCTGTGTCTAAAGCTGCTAGCATGGGCAGCTCTGTCTTGTCACCCAGACAGGCGTTGCAGACCTGGCAGTGGCTCCTGTAGTAGCTCAGGAGGGTATCAACAGACATTTTGTTGGCTGACATGGGCTCATACCCTCATGTCTTACTTGCCCTTTCATGTCGGGGGAAATGAATTTGCTTAGCTCCTCTTAGGAGAGGACTAAGAGACTTGGAAGCAGAGATTTTCTGCTACTTGTCTTAGAAATTAGCCTGTGTTAATGTCTCTGAACAACCCCAGAGATTCTTGCGTGGAAGTACTGGGATGAGTCTGTTTCAGGCTCCGCATTGACTTGACCAGAATTGCTAGGGCACAGACTGAAATACGGGAGCTAGTTAAATATGGAGTTTATGTACAAAAGAACATAATACTTTCTCTTTACATTTAACAGTAGCAAAAATAAAGTGTCCATTCTGGAAAATGCTGAAGAGGAGGAACTGGACAGTCCTGATGCATATGTGGCATACAGCAAGAGTGGCTTAGTTCTTGTAAGTGACCCCAAGAAAATCCTGGAAATGTGCTTGCACACTTAACCAGGTAGCAATGTCCAAAATATGTCCCTTCAAGATACGGAGTGTATAAAGCCCTCCCCAGTTAGAGAGCTGGGGATGGGGGTGGGGAGAGGAGTGGGCCCACATAGTTTTATTTCAGCGAGATGCAGAAGTAACTGTTTAAACTTCTCTGCTGGATTCCAGACAGGAACCTTTACAGAAGTGCTGCTTCAACAAGCATGTTGCATGTGATCAGAGTTTACATTGCTGAGCTTGAACTCCCTACTGCTAATGGGAGTCGCTGTTCCTGTGACTCTGTAAGCTGTTTTGGGTATCTTACTGACACAGGACTGCTGCATTTATAACCACTGTTTCTGTTCCAGGGCAAACCAGTCCATGTGAACTATGGACTGAAAGCTGATTTTCAGAAGATACAGAAGCAGGGTGTTTCACTGAATGGAACTATAATTATCTTCAGAGCTGGAAAAATAACGCTTGCTGAGAAGGTAAACAGTCTGTGCCTGAAAGCGTGGCCAAACTTGGCAGCAGGAAGCTATGCTTCCTTCTCTGAGGTACAGAGGTGTGTCTTCGTTCATGTCTCGAACTTGTGTATGTAGGCTTGTGCCTGCAGGTCCAGTCTTGCTTGTTTGCACTAAGCCTCCGCGTGCAGACTGAATAGAGCTGGTTACCGTTCATGGTGGCATTCTTCTTGGCCTCTGGCAGTCTTGCTGTGACAGCCAAGCATCTGGAGTGATGGAGCTGGGAGGCAGAGGGAGGCAGCCTGGGGGCTGCAGGGTGCAGAGCTGGCTGGTATTGCTAGATGCAGCAATAGGGCTGCTGGAAGCAGAACAGCCTTACCCCCAAAGCACCTCTTGCTGCTGCAGCCAGATACTTTCAGAGCTTGGCTGCAGTGTCTCACTTGGGCCCTTGCTGACTGTTCACTTGGACCAAGTGAAGGTGCTGGCACTGCATGCCCAGTCAGCTCCCTTGTGCGTTGCTGTAAGGTTCACTCTGTAGCAGGTAGAACTGAATAGCCAAGCAGCCTAAAGGATCCAGGTCCTTCTGTACGCAAGCCTGTTCTAGGTCTGACCCAGAGCCGCCCCTCAGGTGGGTGCTCCTGGGGAGGGTGGGACATAGGACTCTTTCCAGTCAGACTCTGTCTGCGTGCATCAGACACAGGCAGAGCTGAAGGATGCTTCTGCAGGACCCCTTGCTCACTGGTTCTCCAGTCCCTTTCCCATTTTTCAAACTGGTGACTGGCCTTGCAAGAATGTTTGTACTGGTGGCATATCGGAGGCAGCTGGGTTGTAGGTGTGTTGAACAGGTACCTGACTAGGCCACTCTACCTTCATTTTCCACGTAAAGATGAGGCTTCAGTGGCTGCTTATCTTGCCTTGAGGCTAACCTAATCTTGGGAAAACAGATGGAGCATAATCAGAATTAAATAACATCTTTCTTCTAAGCTGCTCTGGGGAGCAAGTATGAGCTGAAGAAACCATAGGGTGAGACACTAATCATGGAGTGTCCTAACTGTTCAAAAGAGTGTTAGACACACTGCCTGGAGTAGGACTGAGTTGCTAGTATTCAGCTTCCTTGTGTATCTGTCACTGTCGGGTAGTTGTTAAAATCTGTTGTGGAGTTGGGCATTCAGGAGCACAGCCCTTCACACCATTACTCCATGTACTTGCCTTAAATCCCCGTGTTTGCAATGCAAATGTGTAGTTAATCTTCCTCTTTGCTTCAGGTTGCAAACGCAGAAGAGGCAGGAGCAGTTGGTGCCCTGATGTACCTGGACCCCTACGATTACAAGATGACAGATGCGCTTGTCCCCTTTGGGCATGTGAGTATGCAACTGGCTCCCCTATTTGTTGTTCTTGTGAGCCTTTCTCACTGTGGACTGCAGAGTGCAGCAGTCCTGCAGGCCTCTGGCTGAGCAGTGCTTCATGCCCTTGTGTAGAAGAAAACTGTTGGGTTCCTTTGAGACTTGAGGACTCCTCTTGCTTTTCACAGGCCCACCTCGGAACTGGAGACCCTTTCACCCCAGGCTTCCCTTCTTTCAACCACACCCAGTTCCCACCAGTGAAATCTTCTGGGCTACCTAACATTGTTGTTCAGACCATCTCTAGCAAAGCAGTAGGCAAGTTGTTCAGGTAACTGTTTCTCCTGGCTTGCAGGCTAGGCTGCTGTGTCCTTCTTGCAGGGGTGAGGATGGTGTTGAGGTGTTATGAGCCCAGGGAGCTCTCTGCTGGTCTCTGCTGTGTATCGCAGGGAACGCTTACTGGAACTGGCTGGAGAAATAGTACTTGTGTCCATGTCTCAAGTCTTAAAGACTGCACTTAATCTAGTGTTGGATTCCTCTTGGCCTCTGCATCCCACCTCTCCCTGCATAATTAGTGGTACAGGACTGCAGGCTGTTTCCTAAGCAGGCCCTGAACAAGGGCTGCACCTGCATTTGCAGGCTTGTTTTTTTCACAGCATGGCTAAATGATGTCAGAGCTAGATAAGGAGTTCAAAGGATCTCTCTTTTTCCGTCAGGAAAATGGATGGAGACAAATGCCTTCAGGAGTGGAAAAGTGGGGTCCTGGGATGTACTGTGATGCCAAGCAGCACAAGCAACATGACGGTGAAACTGAGTGTGAACAACGTTATGGTGGACAGGAAGATTCTGAATGTCTTTGGTGCTATCAAGGGATTTGAAGAACCAGGTAATGGCAACTGCCTTGTGGCTCAGTCTTGAGGGGAACCCTTCCTCCTTTGTGATCATCAGAACGTGACAGCTGCTGCTTCCAGAGACAACCACTTCCTCAGCAGAACCAAGACCCTTCCCTAAGGGTCATGGCAAAAGCTGAACTGTGCTGCCAGGGAAAGGCTAAATGAAAGCAAGCAGTGTGCCAGATTCAGGGGTCAGACTCCATAGTGTGTTCCTAGTACAGAAGCTCAAAGCTGCTCTTCTGATAAATGGTGTTTGCAATCTGAAGCTTGCAGCTCAGATCTTGATGTCTCCTTTGTAGATCGGTATGTTGTGATCGGAGCCCAGAGAGACTCCTGGGGCCCAGGAGCGGCCAAGGCTGGCGTTGGAACTGCCATATTGTTGGAACTTGCCCATGTGATCTCAGACATGGTGAAAAATGGTAAATATTTGTGTACAAAAGCATGGGGGTGGGAGGTAATGCAGGTTTAGCTCTGTGTGTGTTAACATTGGAGAGCCCAGTTGCAAAATAATCCTTTGGGAAGATGCAGGGAATCTGAGAAACTTTCTGAGAAGCTATTAGTTGTCCAACATGGACGACAAGTCTGCAGTAAGCACTCGCTTCCAGGGGACTGCCCACTTGTATCTGGTATGTGTATCTGGTGTCTTGTATCTGCTTGTATACTGGTATGGCTTGAATGCAAGTATGTCCTTGGATAACACATGATGCAAGCCTCAAACTTGAGCTGTCTGTTGGGCAGCCAGGCCTGAAGGTGGGAAGACAGTGAAGGGACTGACCGGCTGGAGTGGTGGAGGCTGCATGGTGGCACTTAGTGTGAGTGCTCTTGTCTCTGGGGTTAATTTTGGGCTCAGGCAGCTAAACAAAAAGGGGAAATGCAGACAGCATGGTTTTCCTACACAGTTCTGCAGCATGGGAGGGCAGGGTGTAGTGTCCATGCAGCCACTAGTGTGCACGTTTGTCTGCAGCAGCCAGAATGCTTCAGCTCTGTCTGAGGAGCAGGCCCTCAGTGCTAATCTACATCTCTACAGTGGAAGGGCAGGCATTGCAGTCTCTCTTTCTTTGCAGATGGCTACAAACCAAGGCGCAGCATCATCTTCGCTAGCTGGAGTGCGGGAGAGTATGGAGCCGTGGGTGCTACTGAATGGCTGGAGGTACTGTTTCTTTGATAGTCTTGTGCGATGACTGCACAGTTGTGATTTCCTGTTCCTGTGAATTAAACACCCTGGTGTTGTACTGCTACTGCTTATCTTAAAATGCTTGTTTTGTTCTAGGGGTACTCTGCCACACTGCATGCCAAAGCCTTCACTTACATTAACTTGGATGCTGCAGTCCTAGGTAACCTGCTACTCTTAAGTTTCTTGAAACTGAGTGGGACTAGAATAGCTTGACAGGCATCCCTTAACCTCCAGGAACGGGGGCCGTGCCAGAGGTTGATGCTGGGTGTTTGGCTGGAGACTGACATGACTCCATTTATTCTCCTGTTGTCATTGAAGCTGGGAGGTTGCTGCAGCTTGAGCCAGAAGGAGGCAGCTCTTCTAGGTCCCAGCAGACTGTCCTGTGTCTGTTGAAGAGCCTTTGGCAACAAGCTGTAGATCAGTTATTGCTCAGTCACAGGGCTCAGCAGCTCTACCTACTCTACTACTGCTAAGTAGTGGTTACTTGTGCCAGCATGGCAAACACCCTTTCTTCTTTTGCAGGCTTCAACCACATGAAGATTTCTGCTAGCCCATTGCTGTACACATTGCTGGAGAGAACTTTGAAGGGGGTGAGTTGAAGGGTCTTGGGCTAATCAAGGTGCCTGTGGCTTTAAGGAGGAACTGTGAAAGCGACCAGAGCTGTGCTGGGTCACTTTCCCCAGCTGGCGTCTTCTGAGGAGAAAGCCCCATTAGGAGAAAGGGCTGAGCTACTCTCGAGGGCCCTGTCTGAAGTCAGCTGGGCTCTGGGAATTGCAGTTCACGCATGCAGAATCTAAAATCAGCAAATGCCACAGTTCAGTGGGAGGTGAATGCCTATCCCGCATGAACTGTGCCTGTGTGGAGAAAGGTCAGGGGAGCACACCTGACTCTGTCATCTGCACAGCAATGCAAGCTCTAGGATGGACCTGGAAGCCTAAGCAGAGATCAGAAGTGTATTGACTGTCATCTCTGTGCAGGTGAAGGACCCAACAAAGGATTTGGGAAGCCTCTATGACAGAATTGGCTCTGACTGGGTAAAAACAGTGTAAGTATTTTCATCCTGCTCTTTGGGAAAGCAAATCTCCATAAAGGGACAAACTAAATAGCTTCTGCTCTTTGTGCTGGAGTGTCATACCACTGTCTGGGGTGGTACCTGCTGCAATGGGATCAGGCAGGCGTGAACAGTATAACACTAGCTATTCTTAGTGCTGCCCCACGCTGCCTGTAGGCAGCCCAGACACTTTTTTTGTAGGGCAAGAACAGCCTTGTACGAAGACCGGTGGCTGGAAATGGATGAGCAGCTCTCGGCTCTTGGCTGGGACTTCTTGCCAACACCAGTCTTGTCTGGACAGGGTAGTCCAATTAGCTCAGAACTTCAACTCTAGGGCTTGTAGCTTTTCTCCTGGAATGTCCAAACCAGTTGGTAGCTACTCAATACTTGTCTTTTTGCAGTGTTCCCCTTGGTCTGGATAATGCAGCGTTCCCTTTCCTGACCTACTCGGGAATCCCGGTGGTTTCCTTTGGTTTCTGCAATGTAAGTATTGTCTGCCTGCCTAGTGTACTCTTTCTGTGGAAAGCGCTGTAAGGATATCTGCTCTGCAGGATGGCAGAGCACAAGGTGCTGTCCCAAGCTCATTGTCCATGCGAGAGCCTCTCTGGGGAGGAGATGCAGCCTCTGGCCTGGTAGCTGTGGCAGTACTTGCTGTGAAAGCTGCTCCTGGGGCGTGGCTGGTCTACAGTCTCTGTTCCAGAGTCCTGAACACTTGTGTTTTGTTGGGAGAGGGGGCACTTCCTCATCTGGAGGCTCAGATGTCAACGATTCAGAAGCTAAAAGCACTAAAAAGATGTCAAGCTGTTGCTGCTTCGGTACTGTACTACAGGCTGCTGGTCAGCAAGCAAAGTGCATTGGGGAAGCAGTACCATTGGCCAGAGGAAGCACTGACTTGGACTGTTCAGGTCTATTGCTGCAGCTTGGGGCTGGCGAAAATGGCATCAGCCAAGCATCCTGCTCTGGTGCTGCAGGTGTGCAGCTGGGACCCTTTCCGATAACGGCTTTCTCTGCTTATGAATGCTTGGATTTTGTTAGTGTCAGACTTGTTACACAAAAAAATTTGAGTTATCCTGCCAAGAAGGGTTGGAGAGTGCTGCCAGCACGTACCAAACTGGGTGCTGGAGTTTGCCTGCCTGCACTTCTGCAGTGAACTCTGAGGGGGGAAAAGGTCTATATGTCTTCAGGTCTAACAAACTCGCAGAGCATCCTGCTGATCACTGGAAACTGTGAGGGACGAAGTGCAGGAGCTCCATTCCCTTCCCCTGTGCTCTGAAGTTTTGCCACTCAAGTCTCGCTACTTAGCAGCACAAGGAGATGGGATGTGGTGGAAGTAGCAAGCAAACTGTTGTGGGAGGTGAAAAATCCTAGCTGGAGAAGCACTCTTGCCTAACTTCAATGCCTTCTTTCTTGCAGAAAGATGAGGAATATCCCTTCTTGGGCACTACTGAGGACACTGTGGAGAACCTGAGGAAGATTGACAAGTTGTATGCTCTTATGCGTGCTGCGGCAGAAGTCGCTGGACAAATAGCTCTCAGGCTGACCCATGATCATGAGCTCTTCCTGGACTTTGAGAGATACAGTGAAGAATTGCTAGCATTCCAGGAAAAGTTTTTGCCCTACGATCGGGATGTAAAGGTAAGAAAGGCTCCAAGTGCACTGAATCCCTGTTGACTGTTACGGGGCCACGTGCTAATAAGGCTCTGCTGCCATTGGATACAACAGGGTAGACATCTTCCTCTGTTGGACATGAGAGTGTAGCAAGATGTGACCTGAATTGATGTTCCTTATAGAGCAGTGCAGGCAGAGTAGTTGTGGCAGATGGATTTAGCTAATCTGGCTGTGGTGAGCTCTTGAGGAAATAGGTGTGGATGGTTTCTCCTCTGGTTATCATTCACAGCACGGTGCGGCTTTGCATCTCATTTGCACCTCTGCTGAAAGCCCACAAGAAACTGTGGGTGGCAGGGAGAGACGTCACTGAGATCAGTGACCTCAGAAGAGCCTGCCAGGAACTCGCTCTGCTGCTTGGTTAAACTGGCAAAAAAAGCCCCAACAACTTTCTTCTGGTAAGAGAGCAGGAAAAGAAGAAAATCAGGTTTGCTAACAGCTCCTCCCTCACAGGCGCTGGGGCTGACCTTGAACTGGTTGTTTTTTGCTCGTGGTGACTTCCAGCGAGCTGCAGATGCACTGAGAAGAGACATTGCAAACAGTGACAGGGAAAACAGGATCATCCGCAGAGCCCTGAATGACAGGATCATGAAGGTGGGTATGTGCAACTGGTTTTCCTTGCTTCATGAAGGAAGAGAGTGCTGGCTGGGATAGGCCTCTTCCTTAGGAGCCATGGGCACTGTGCAGACCGGAATCTCTTCCACGTGCTTAGCGTCAACATGACTGACTTCTGCACTTGCTATCAGGAGAGAGTCTGGCCCTTGCAGAGCTGCTGCAGGAAAAGACTGGGTGGGGATCAGAGTTTGGGAGCTTGTGATGGGGCGGATTAGGAAAGAAAAACTTGGGAGGTGAAAGTATAACCCTAAATTTGCACCTTCACTCCAGGTGGAGTATGACTTCCTCTCCCCGTACCTCTCACCGAAAGATGTTCCCTTTCGCCACATCTTCTTCGGCAAAGGCTCCCACACCCTGCAGAGTCTGCTGGAGAACCTGCAGCTGCTGAAAACCAGCAGGGACAGCGTGGATGTGAACATGCTGAAAGAGCAGCTGGCCCTGGCGACCTGGACCATTAAAGGGGCTGCCAATGCCTTAGTGGGTGATATCTGGGATACAGACAACGAATTCTAGACACGGCAAACACCTGGTTAAGGTACAGGATTAGGGAAACCCACTCCCTAACATGGCATTATTTTTTTTGTAGATTTTCTGGCAACAAATCTTTTTTGACCAAAGTTGAGCATAAAATTTGAATCTCACCTTGACAAATTCACAGGAGACAGTTTTAAAGCAGGTACTAAGATTACCATGAAATCTCCTATGACCAGGCTCCTATCTGACCCTAGTCCAGACTGGTCATGTACAGCTGCTTGTGGGCCTTGTTTTCCAGTGTACTTGAAAACTAATAGCTCAGGTGACTCCTGAACCGGTACCTTGAGTGGGGAGGTACCTCGTCTATTTAGGGTTTTAATTGTTGACCCCCTAAACCTAGTGACAAAACAGGGAATGGATTCCTCATCACTTGTAATGAGGATCACTTCTCTGACAGGGAGCTGCAGAGACCAACCTGTAGTTCAAAAATAACCTAGTAATAGCCCGCAAGTGCTGGATTCTCAGCCAGCTCTGAAGTGCCCGGCCTGCTTTTATTGAACAGCAAGGTCCCAACGACATCTTGGAGGCTTGCTTTTGCCAAGGCAGGTCTCAATACCCAGGGAAAATGACCCAAAGATTATCTAATGCCCCCTTTATATCCTTAGCTGGCACCTCAGCAAGTCCTGTGGCATTGAGAAATGGCTCTAGACTGGCACTTCAGACCTTGCTGCTCTGGGGCCTTCTGTGAAATTGAGTCTCTTGCTGGCCAAACCTTGTTTGACTGATGTCATTTTGCAGGATGGCTCTTGTTTGGCACTGGGATAATTTATTTGTTTATTTATTTATCAGTGACAGTGTTCACTATAAATGGTGTGGGTTTTTTATAGAAGATAATTATCGGAAGCAGTGCCTTCCATAATTATGACAGTTATACTGTCGTTTTTGAATAAAGCAGCATCTGCTATTACAATCAAACATGATACTGGAACTTTGCATTTAAAAAAAATCTAAACAGGCCCCTCAAAAAAAATAAAAGTTTTTGAAAACTAGCAATTAAGCTTTCTGTGGCAAAAACACCCCTCTGGAAGAAACTTGAAGGTGTAAACCTGGTAGCGAGTCTCCAGGTTGTGCTCCAAAGCGATCCTTGAAATGCTGAAAACCTGGGTGGAAACTCAGATATTAGAAATTTGGCTTCCCTGTGGTGTCTGTGCCCCTCTGGGCTTCGGACTCCTTCTTCACCCCCCTTTCTGGATGCCTTGTGCTGGCATGGGGAGTGCAGCTTCCTTCTTGGCCCCGGTGGAGTGGCTTGCTGTGTAGCCCTAGCTCTGCCCACAGCAACACACACAAACTTGTACTTCAGATTAGGCACTGGCCCAATTTTTAAATGGCAGCTTTCTGCAAACTTCCAGTACTTTATGTATCATGAAACCTAACTGACATTATCGGGGGCAGTGTCTTCCATAATGTGTAAAGAACAAGGTAGTTTTTGCCTACCACGGTGTTATATCGGAGGCAGTGACCTCCATATGTTGCACTATGGGTGTACGTAATTATCGGGGACAGTGTTTCCCATAATTGTTCTATGCTTATCATGCAATGTCATCTGCGAAGCTTGATGGTTAGTATCTAACATGGATCAATTTCCTGCAGCCCTATTTTTTTCACTCTCCTGTGGTGATGCAAATACAAACTTCGGTCTGTTATGTACTTCCCTAGACTTTACCTTCTCTGTAGGCTGAACTGTTTCAAATAGCTGTGCTGTCTTGAAGTGGCTTCCTGCCTCCAGTCACAGGACTGGTGTTGAATGTTTAAGCGGAAACTAGGCTAGTTAGACTGCGTGCTCTGTGATTTAGTAAACTTTCTTCAAATCAGTTACAAAGACGTCGGGGAATCAAAGGTAAATGTAGGGCTTGGGGCTGACTGCTGTCTGGAGGGCTCTTGGTCACTGCTCTGGATGGGTGTGCGTACTACTTAGGAGGCTGGCCTGCTGTGGCACTGGGGTGATGCTGGTGTGCGTGCAAGGGAAGCTGCTTGCTCCCCAGGTCTCGCTGGAAATTCCAGTCTTGCCTCCTGGGTGTTGTGTGGAGGGTGGGAAATGGGTGGCACCTGTCTCATGGTGCCCCTTTGTTCCAACCTGAAGCCGAACACCGCTCCTGCGTGACACCTGCTAAACTGTGCTGCCTGTTTGCAAAAAGCAGCTGGCTGGCTGTCACCAGCCCTGTGCTCTGCAAACAGTTTGAGCTGGTGTTTAAACCTAAACCAAGCAAGCGACCTGAGCCCCAGCAGTAGTCCTGGAGGGAAAGAACATTGTTCAGCTGGAGCAGAGACCTGGGCCTCTGTAGGGAAGGGGCGTGGACAGGGCCCCAGCCTAGTTACTGAGCTCAGTACTTACCAACTTGGAGGGCTGGATTTTCATCCGTCTCTCCGGAAGCCTGATACCCAGGCTTGTGCAACTCCCTGGTCTTCCTTAACAACCCTGCTGTCTCTAAGGCTTGTGTACAGCCCTGTCTGTGTTACTGTTCCCTAGGGACACTTCTCTGGATGGCATTTAAGAGCTGCTGTCTGAGAGTCCTCACTGTAGTGTTTGCATGCATCTTGATGTCAGACTTAATCATGTGCTTTATAGCCAGCAGAGAAAGACACAGCCTGTCTCCTGCCTAGGCAGCACAACTGTGACTGCTGGGATGTTGGGATGCCTTGCTCTGCGCTGGCATCTGACTGGTGTGGGGTGCTAATTCTGTTTCTGGGTTACCTGCTGTCTGCTTGAATAAAGTTTTAAAGCTTGAACACTCAACGCCTCTGGTGGGTTCTTGCAAAGCTACGAGGCTGTTGTGGCCACAGGTGACCTGGGGTAGCTGGAGGGAGGCTGCTCTCCTGCCCTGTCAGGCTGGTAACTGGCAGCTGCGATACCACCTTGTTGATGTGCAATAGCAAGTCCAAACTTCACCATGCTGCTCGGCTCTGAGCCTTGCCTCACCGCAGGTGACTGGGATGAGGAGGACCCTGGCAATGATGTGGAGGAGCAATGTATGCAAACCTCCAGGCCACCCTTCTCCTTTCATGGCTGTGCCCCCTGCCTGCCGCTCGGTCGGTCACCGCGTTTGACCCTAAAGAGCCTGCCTGGATGTCAGCAGGAGGATGTAATGTCAGACTTCCCACCAGCAGTGGCTTCGAAGGTCTCTGCTGGTGAGAAGGTGGCTGGGCAGGGCAGTGAGTGGCCACGTCTGTGTCACAGGAAGCCAGAGCTGTCTCCTGCCTCATCCTTGCTCCTCATCGGCCCCTTGGAGCTCCCCTAGGTCAAGGCGCAGATGGGTATTTGGTTACTGCTTAGAGCCCCAGAGAGCTCCGGCAGAGCGGGAGCTGCAGCCCTGGCCCAGCAGCAGAGGCCTGCTCTGGTGAGCCTGCACCAGTCTGGGGCTTTGCATTTTAAATACGGTTTTCTCTGCTTTCCTCCCCCCTCCCTGGTGCCAGTCTTGCCTCCTACTTTACAAACACTGTACCCTGTGAAGATGCACCGTTCTGGGGGAGGGAGGCAGCTTCTCCAGGAGCCTTGCTCACCCCTTACAGGCTGTCCCAGCATAGCTCTGGTCCCTCCTCTTCCACCAGGGATGATTTACGTGCTGGAAACACGTTGTTCCTTCCCCGCATCTCCCTGGCGGAACCTGGCAGGGCTCCTCTCCCTGCAGTGGCTGTGCAAAGCACCCCGGGGGACAGGGCCGGGGCTGCGCGGAGCTCTGCTGCAGCCAGGCAGAGCCGGCTCCCGCCGGGGCAGCAGGGAAGGGGGGGTGCAGCCCCTCCTCACGCACCTGGGAGCAAGAATTCGGGCTGCCCCTGGGCAGTGCGGGGCAGGCCCTCCCCTCTGTCCCGTCTCCCCTCCCTGCCCCTGCAGCGAGCGGTCCCGGGGCCTGGCGCTGTTCCGCGGTAAGTGTCCGCCTCCGTCTGCGCGTGCACCTGTCTGTCCGTCTGTCCATCCTCACCCATCCCTCCGTCCGTCCCCCTCTCTCCCCCTTACCCCCCCCCACGCCGTTACGTAAAGCGGCGACGCGGCGCCTTTAAGAGCGGGACCGGGGGCCGGCCGGGCGCGCGCCGCCCCGGGATCTCGCGCCGGCGGCTGCAGGAGGAGGAGCAGGAGGCGGTGGCGGCGGGGTAGGGGGGGGTCGGCGGCGGAGGCGCCGGGGCTCCAGCAGCGCGGCTCGGGGGGGCCCCGGGGAGGGAGCTCCCCCAGCGTGCGGGGCCGGGCCGGGGCGGGGCGGGGGCCGGGACCGCGTGCACCATCCGGGGGCAGGGGGCGAGCGGGGCCCCGGGGGTGCCGGAGGGCGGGGGGCTGAGCCCGGGGGTGCCGGAGGGCGGCGGGGTGGCCCCGGGGGTGCAGGAGGAGGGGGGCTTCACCCGGGGGGTGCAGGAGGCGGGGCTGGGGGCGCTGCCCCGCGGCCAGGAGCTGGTGGCCGGCGGCGGCGGGGAGCCGGGGGGCGGCGGGGGGCCGGGCCGG
>JAVKLA010000084.1:30963991-30993907 GCA_034782735.1 Sagittarius serpentarius
CATGGGGGGGGTCTCTGCCAGCGCTGGGCTGGGGGGATGTGAGAGGGCTGTGTGTCGGGGGGGCAGGACAGGGTTTCAAAGCCTGGAAACCTTCTGCTGGGTAGAGCCAGCTCCTGCACCAGGCTCGGCGCATCCCCTGGGACTGTGATCCCCAGGGCCTTTTGGCATGCCAACCCCGGGACAGCTCTGCCGGTGTCCTCAGTCCCAGCCTGACACCCACCCCCTCCCCGGTGCCCCTTGCCACTGGCTGCGCCAGCAGCCCTTGGAGAGCTGAACCGAGGCACCACGCACACGGACCTGGCTCGTGCCCCGGCAGGCCTCCCCGCGCCCCGCTGCGTGGGCACGGGCGCTGGGTACGTGCCGCCCAGGCCGCCGAGAACGCACCGAGCTCGGCACACGCCCAGGCCTTCAGGCTGTGCCGGCTCCCGCCGGCTACCTGCCTCACCACGCCTGGCTTGCGATGGCTCGCCCGGGCCTCCCGGCACCCTACCGGCGTGCCGTACCAGGGCGCTGTGCCCTGGGCACAGCATCGCGCTGCGGCACCCTGGTGTTGGGAGGGTGTCCTGGGCACCACACCCTGCACAAGTACCCTGGGCATGGCACCGTTTGCAGTCCTCTGGGTACGGCACACGGTGCACATGGAGCTGGAGAGGGGTGGGTGACACCGGGATGGCGCTGGGCTCTGTGCGGTAGCCCTGAAAGCCTCTGGGGTGCGGTGCTCGCTGGCGAAGGGGCTGTGGGGTGTCCTGAGGGACGTGGTGTGGGAGTGAGGGGTCCCACACGGGCCCTGCTGACCCTGCTCTTCTCCTCTCTCCCCGCAGGCTGTACCTGGGAAATCCCATGGACCCTCCTGACATTTTAGGTGTGGACCTGAGCGCTGCCAGACCCACCCAGCTTCCAGGCAGGGCTAAAAGTGAGTGGCTTTTCCCCTTCCCCCTGCCCGTCAGCTGCGCCAAGCCCCTCTTCTGTGCGCCCTGCTGCCAGGTTGATGGGCTGGACCCTCTCTTTTCTGTCTCTCTGCTGACACTTGCTTTTCACAGGCTTGCGGGGGGGAGCTGGGGTGACGGGGCGCGTTGTCACCTGGCCATGTGCCACTGGCAGCAGCGTGGGCGGCGGGTGGCTCTGCCCGGCTGGACTCTGCCCTGTTGCCCTTCGTCCGGGTCCCTTGTCCTGTCCCAGCTTCTCACAGCTGGGCTCCCCGCTACAGGGGATCTCAGCGGAGCCGCCACGGGGAGGGAGCTCAGAGGCCGTGCATGTGCCACAAACCCTGCAATTTCCTTTGGGGGGGCTTCCCACCAGCATCCTCCCCGCACCTCACTGGTGATGGGGGATATGACGAAGCATGCACCCCGCTGATGAGCGCCCCGGCTGCCGCTTGCTCCGCGCGCTTACCCCGCGCCTCCCCTCCTCTCGGGCTCTCTCTTCTCCCGCAGGGCAGCCGCCTCCGCGCCCGCCTCAGCCTACCGTCCTGCTCACCAGTAAGTTGGGACTTTTCGGGTGCTGCTCTCCCTCCTTTGTGTCCCCCTTCTTTTCTCTCTTAGCTCTTTTCACCCCCTCTGCCCCCCAGGTACTACTGTGCACCTATGGGTGATGGCATCTGTGGTGGGGGCACAGATGTGGAGCAGGGTGGCCAGCCTGGGGCCCTTCCCCACCCCGTGGCCCCCCAGCACCCTGCCCTGGTGTGCATCGCTGTACCCAAGGGGGAGCAAAGGTGGCTGAAGCTATGGGGCAGTTTGGGGGCTTGGGGATGCAGTTGCTCTCCCTTGCACCCCAGGGATGGGTGCCAGGACCCCTCACCATCCCTCTCCATCCCCTCCTAGAGCCCTGCTACGACCCGGTCAGTGAGGAGGAGGAGGGTCTGCCGGGTGGCCTCCGGAAGCTCTGCCTGAAGAAGCCGGGCACAGGGAAGGGTCTGCGACCGGTCAAGCCGTCGGCACGGGTACCGGGCACCAAGGTGGGCGAGCGGCAACCTGGCCAGCCGCCAAGCGAGGGACCGACGGGTGGCGAGGTGACCCTCATCGATTTCGGGGAGGAGGTGCCTCAAGGTAGCCCATCGCCAGTGGGGGAGCTCACGGCCCCATCGCTGGCCAAGCTGGCCATGGAGGCCTTCTCGTTGCTGGACAAGACCCCACCGCAGAGCCCCACGCGGGCTCTACCCCGTCCCCTCCACCCCACACCGGTGGTGGACTGGGATGCCCGCCCTTTGCCCCCACCGCCTGCCTACGACGACGTGGCACAGGACGAGGACGACTTCGAGGTGTGCTCCATCACCAGCCCCCCGAGCCGGCGAGGCAAGACCAACTATGGCTTCGTGGATGAGGGCGAGCGGGGACCAGCGCTGGAGGACAACCTCTTCCTGCCCCCCAAGGAGACCAAGCAGCCCAGCCTGACGCAGACCACTGAGCTCTTCGAGGAGTTGCAGCAGGAGTGCATGAAGAGGCTCAACGTCCCCCTGGGACCAGCTGCCCCCACTGACGACAAGCCCCAAATCCCACCCCGTGTCCCCATCCCACCCCGGCCCCTCCGCCGCAACGAGCCCGGGCGCTGGTCGGGGGACCTTTCCCCAGCTTCGGGAGGTGAGGAAGACCGGCCGCCCCAGATTCCCCCCCGGGACCCGCTGTCACAGCCCACCTCCCGGACGCCCAGCCCCATGGCCTTGCAGGTGGGCTCCCCCCAGCAACGCGCTGCCCTCTGCTCCTTCCTCTCCACCTCACCGGGGAAGCCCATGCCCACCACGCAGAGCTTTGCCCTTGACCCCAAGTACGCCACCCCCAAGGTCATCCAGGCGCAGGGCAAGGACTGCTCCAAGGGACCCTGCATCCTGCCCATCGTGAAGGATGGGCAGAAGGTCAGCAGCACCCACTACTACCTGCTGCCCGAGCGCCCTGCCTACCTGGACAAGTACGAGAAGTTTTTCAAGGAGGCCAAAAGCCCCGAGGAGGTTCCAGCGTCCCGCTTGGTCACCACAGCCACTGTCCGTCCCATGGTGCAGCAGCCGCTGCCAGACTGCAAGGCCAACTTCTCCTCCAACAACAGCAACCCTGGGCCCAAGTGCCTGGTGAAAGCCTCCTGCAGCCTCCAGAAGATCATCTACGACGGGCCGGATGGCTGCCGCCCTGCCGACAAGATCCGGCTGGTAAGTGGCATCCCCGGTGTCCACGAGCAAGAGGGGATGTGGTGGCCGTGGGCTTGCCGTCCCGACCCTGTGCCTCAGCTTCCCTAAGTTCAACGCCGGGGGCTTGCCTGCAAGGTGTCCCCAGATGTGCTGTGGGACATAAGTGTCTCTGCAACTCCAAAGTGGGGGTTGTAGGCCCTTTTAACCCAAATTAGCCCTACCCACGGCCCCAGGAAGGGGGCGAGGAAAGTGGCTGTCACTGCGGTCCCCTTTGGCTCTCCAGGCTGGGTCTGCACCCGAGCCCAGGAGAGGCTGAAGATCCCAGGGATGAGGAGGGTCCCAGCTCCAGCCTGATGGCGCTTCCTGGAGACAGAGCCGGGGTGGGGGGCAGCCCCGGTGCCTCCCTGCTCCAGCCGCAGGGGTGGTGGCGGGTGCTGACCTCAAGCTCCCCCCAGGTGCAGGACACGGTGCATGGCGTGACCACCGAGGAGTGCCAGGCGGCCCTGCAGAACCATGGCTGGAGTGTCCAGCGGGCCATCCAGTACCTGAAGGTACCGCGCACCCCCGTCCCTCTGCGCCAGCTCCCGCGAGAGTGGTGGCACCCCTGTCACCCCCCTCGCTGTGCCCTGTCCCCTTGCAGGTGGAGCAGCTCTTCTGCCTGGGGCTGAAGTCCCGTGTCGAGTGCCACCGGGTGCTGGAGATGTTTGACTGGAACCTGGCCCAGGCCAGCTCCCACCTCCTTGATCCCTACAGCACCGCCCGCCAGAAGTAGGGGCATGGGTGGTTTGTTTTTTTTTTTTTTGGAGGGTTGGAGGCTGTTGGCCAGCTGGCACCATCACCCCTCCTGAGCTCATGTCCTCTCCTCTCCTTACAGGCGGTGACAGCGGGGACGGGGCGAGCTGCGTCGGATCCGGAGCAGGCATCTCACTGTTGGGCCACCCGCCCGGTGCCCACCCCCACCCATGCAACCTGCTGCTGGACTCTGGACTGAGCCCCCGCTTGGGGGATGGGGACACCCCAAAAGGGAGCCTGCCCAGCGCCCCAGACTTGCTGGGGTGCCTGCACCCTGGCTTTGGCGATGTGCTCCGTCCCCCGGCCCCTTGTTGAATTGTTTTTGTAAAGAGAAATGTAATTTTAATATATACATTATATATATAAAAAAAAAAAATATATATAGAAAATATTGAATGGAGAGGAGGAGGGTGCTTGTGGCCGTCTCCCAGGCTCGTCCCGGCCCACGCACAGGGACAGGCAATGTCTCCAGGGGAGCCGGTTCCTCCCTGCAGGCAGCCGGGACCCGCAGGACCTGCCGGAGGGATGGAGCCCTAGTGCAAGGTGCCCGGGAGGGGAGGCACATGTGCTGTGGTGCCCAGCAGGTGCCGGGGATCGCCAAGGAGCTGTATGACGTGGGCACCTATAAACCCCCCCCACCCCCCCCCCCGGTGATGGCTGCCAGGCTGTTTTGGGGTGCAAAGGTCTCCCCATCCGGGGCTGCTGGAGTCAGTCATGTGCTGTCCCGCCCCCAGGCCCAAAGCTTGAAGGCTGGGCATGGTTGTGCCCCCCTCCGAGTGGGCAGTCTTGCCCACGGTGATGCCCCCTGTGCAGGGGAGCCCCTGCAGCAGGGTCCCCCCCCTTGCCCCGGCGCCCCATGGCACTCGGCTCCCGGCCGCCGCCTGACTCATGCCCGGGCAGGGAGTGGCGGGAGCTGCGTCGCGCCCCCACCCACGCGAGGGGCGTTGTGCAACCGGATGCCACCGTGCAGCCGGAGCCAGGTGCTGGGGGGAGGTGGGGGGCCGGCCCCCATGGGGTCTCAGGCCAGGTGGCAGTGCTAACCCCCCCCCCAAGTTGGGTGTCAGAGCCCCTTAGCTGGGTTTCCTGAGGTGCCACGTTGCAGCATCATCAGGAAGGGGTCTCCGTGCAGACGGAGGAGGACCTCGGTGCCCAAACCCACCGGATCCATGGGCACTGGTGGTCCCCGGGATGCCCTCTGCTCCAGAGCTGTTGGCTTCAGAGGAGAGACCCCACCATGCACGGTGAGTCACCTGGCAGAAAGGGCTGCCTCAGCATGGCCATGGGACCTTCCCTGTGGCAGGCGGTACCCGGCCACATCACCGATGTGCCACATGCACCCTCGGCTCCGTGCATCTCTGGTCCCCTGGCCTTCCCTGAGCATGGGGACAGGAAGGTTTGCTGGTGCTGCTGTGGGCACAGCCATGCATAGGTGCTTTGGGCTCACTGTGCCTCAGTTTCCCCATCTAAGGTGAGGCTACCATGGCATGGCAGCCAGGTGGGATGGCTGTCAATGAAGCAGGGAAGGCACAACGCCTTCACCGACTTATTCCCCCCCCCTCCTTAAATGATCCCGGAGCTGGGCTAGGCCCTGTGAAGAAGCAAATGTGTCTTTGCTGCAGTGGCCCCACTGGATCTCTTCACACAGCCGGGTGCGCCTGGCCTCTGTCCCCGGTGGAAGGTGACCTGCAACCCAGGGCAAGGCCCGGCCCTGCCGCCCATGCAGGAACAACCCCCCCCAGCCAGGCTTGCGTGGGCGTTTGCGGCGATGGCACAGATAACCCCTGCACGCAGGGCCCTGGGCGGCGGGTGCCAGGAGGGGGGCTGGGGCCAGGTTAACACGCGGGACCCCGAGGCGGCAGTGGGAGGCTGCGCCTTCCTTCTTCCTCCTTGGTGGCGAGCCAACCCCTGCCAGGGGTTACCGGCCGTGCGGCCGAGCGTGGCGGGGACCCGGCAGCAAATGGGGGGCGGGGGGGGATGGGGGGTGCAGGGCCCTGGGCTGACCCATCCCTCCCAGAGGTGCTGGGGACCCCTGTCCTCACCTGCCATCCCAGGGCCTTTGGGCCAGGTAACTTTGCAGCCTGTCAGGTGCTCCCTGGTGGTTGGGGACCCCAACCTTGGGGTGTCAACCGTGGGGGTCACCCTGGGAAGGGCCTTAAAATCTCCCGTGGCAAAACGGGTGTCCCCCAGCATCGGTGGGTCCCCGGGACTGGGACGTGGCCACCTCCGTGGCAGGCTGTGAGGACATGGAGCCGTCAGCGCCCCAGGCAGGGCACGTGGTGTCCCCGTCCCTCCCCACCCGGGGGGAGTGCTCACCGGCGGAGCCACCCCGTTGCGTCGCTCCCCTGGGACAGAGAGAGCTGCAGCCCTGTCCCTGCCCCCGAGGAAGCACCATGGGGTGCTGGGGCCAGTGGCCGCTCTGGAGCTGGGTGCTGTGGGGGCTCTGGGTGCTGCCAGGTAAGTGCCAGGGTCGCCTGCACTGCTGCTGGGCTGACCAGGTGGCCGATAGCATCTGGGTGACGGGCGATGGGTGACGGGCGATGGGTGACGGGCTGCGAGCAACTCTCCGACTGCTCGAACGCTGCAAGTTCGAGCCCGAGTGTCCGGCCGGGGTTTGCCCTGTCTCTGCCTGCTGGTCCCACAGCCTCGGCATGGTCCCTCAACTGTGGCCGCGGAAGGGAGGGGGGTTGTGGGTCAAATGGGGACTCTCGCCCATGGGGAAGGTGCCTGCTTTGCTCTTGGTGTTGGTCCGGCTCTGGGTGCCACGGGTGGGGACCAGCCCCAAGGGCTGGGGGCACCTTCCTCCTGCAGAAGGGGGTGATGGGGACCCCAGGCAGTTTTTTTTTCCTCACCCTGCTCTCACCTTCCTGCTCTGCCGCCAGCGCAAGCAGGGGAGATGGGGGAGCAGCTCCTTGCCCCGACACCGGCCCCAGCAGAGCCAGGCGGCATCTCCTCCGTGGCCGACAGCACCAGTGCCGAGCTGCCTCCGGACCTGGGCATGTGCCAGGCGTTCCCCACCAGCGCGGCCGCCCGACCGGAGCACTCTTCTCCTGCTGGCAAGACCACCACCTCTGCGGGCAGCCACGGCTCAGGTAAGGCTGGCAGGCAGCTGGCTGCAGGCAGGTTCCTGCCTGCTGGGGCTGTGGCGGGGTTGATCCAGCTGGGGCTGCCTTGTCTTGCCCCGCAGGCAGACTGGTGCCGCAGGTGACGGCGAGAGCGCTGGTCCCAGGCAGGACCAGTGGCGAACAGGGGGAGCCTCCCAGCGTGGCAGCTCTCCCCAGGGGTCCAGCAACGCGGGGCAGCCCCCAGGCAGGGGCTGATGTCTCCTCTCCAGGCGCTGCCAGCCACCCAACCGGTGTCCCTCCGGCTCCCACCGCCACTTGGCGCAGGCAGCTTCTGTCCCTTGCTCCAACGGGGCACGTGGTGGCTCCTGCCACGGGTGGTGGTGGTGCTGGGCCAGCCGCAGCCTCGCTGTTGCCAGCTCCAGGTGTTCCCGCTGTGATGGGGACAAGCAAACCACCATCAGACAGCAGCACTGCTCCCAGGCAGCCTGTGGAAGTGTCCAGAGTGGCTCTAGGCAGCATCCCTGGAGAGCCAGTCCTGGGAAAAACTGTCCCCATGCAAGAGGGGACCATGGCCAAGCCACCCATGGGTGCTGCCAGTGCGCTGAGAGGTACCCCCCCAGCACCAGGTGGAGGTCTATCCCCGCGAGGGGCACACGTCCCAGCTGCTCAGCCAGTGCCAGGGACAAACATGTCCTCCTCAGTCACTGGCAAATTGACTGATGCCAATGAGCTTGGTGATGCTGTCACTGCAGAGGGGATGCCAGGGACAGCGTGGACCATGGTGCCATCACTCTCCCAGGATGAGCACAGCACAGGGACATCACCCCTCAGCATCAGCAAGAGCTCTGCCGAGCCACACGCAGCCACCGTGCTCCCATCCCAGGAGGTCACACCAGGGCTGGACAAGGCCACCTCACCTCTGGCCACAGCAGCCAGCATCTCTTGGGACGCGGGCAGCCCTATGAAGCCGGCAGCAGCCTCAGCCAGCCCTGCTACTGGCCTCCGCAGGGGTCCCCTTGACACAGCCACAGAGGGATCCAGGACAGCGGCCCCATCATCTGCTGACCCCCCAAGTGCGTCCTTGGCAAAGGTCACCTTTTCTTCTGCCGCCATTGCCATCGGCGAGACTGCAGAGCCAGGGACACGTGCCTTATCCAACGCTGGCCACAACGCCTCGCAGGACACAGGGGGTGTGCCGCCCACTCAGCTGCCTCCAGCCCTTTCGCCCCAGCACCCGGTGCCGGGTGCAGGAGAGACGCTCCCCCCCAGCCGCAGCGTGGCCCTCGGCACTGCTGGAGATGGGCTGCCTGGGGCCAACGCCGTCACCCACCCCCAGACCACCGCACTAGCTCCGGGCCCACCAGCTACGGCCACGGCTGGCACTGCTGCAGAGCACGTCCCCACTGCATCATTCCCAGCTCTGGGAAGCGCTGGCACCGAGCTGGTGTCCATCAGGAGTGAGCCCCATGCCAGAGCCACAGCAGGCACCGCTTCCCTGGAGACCAAGGCCACCCCGGTGGGGCTCAGCATGAGGCTGTCCCCCCCCCCAGCTCCCACAGGCCCTGGTGGTCCCTCTCTAGGGTCCTTTGCACACGCCAGGGGGTCTCTGCTCCCCGAGTCCCTCTCAGCAGGCCCTGGGGCCACCACAGCAGAGGTGGCTGCAGGTGGATCCCCTCCAGCCAGACCCCGCGTGGCCACATCCTTATCCCTCGCGGGCACTGGTGGAGCAAAACCAGACGGGGCCCCTCAAGCCGCTGCTGCACCGACATCTTCCCTCGGTGCATACGGCATCGGGACAGGGCCAGCTGCCCATCCATCCTCCCTCGTTAGCAACACCCCAGTTAGCAAAGCAGGGATGGGAACAGCGCTGCTGGCCAGTGGCAATGCCACCACAATGCTGTGGGACACCGGAGGAGCCACTTCAGCTGTGCCTGATGCATCTCCCAGCCCCAGCCAGCCTGGTCCCACTGCAGGCTCAGCACCCCCAGGAACTGGTGTCACCCCTGGACCTGCACCAGCTCCACCGCTCCAGGCTGGGCCCCAACGTGGGGCAGCTCTGGGGGCAGAGACATGGTCACCCAGCGCTGCACCAGGCACAGGCACGACTGTGCCAGGCACGTCGGGAGTACCCAGAGCAGCCAGCGTCCCTGTGGCATCATGGGCAGGCGTCCCCCCTCTCCTGGAAGGCAGTGCCACTGCGGGGATGGTGCTGGGGGTGTCCCCATCCAGCATCCCCCAAGAGATGGCAGCAGGCATGTCCCAGCTGTCCCCGGCCACCCCACCATCAGCAATGGGTGCTTCAGGTGACCCCCGCCCCGATCGCAGCACCATGGGCCAAGAGGTGGGGATGGTGTCCCCGAAGACGGGCACGGAGGAGAACCCAGGTGCCAGTGCAGCGGGGCCAGCTCCCAGCCACTCAGTTGTCACTGCCGGGCCATCACCAGAGCCACCTGCCCGAGGGACGGATACTCCTGAAACCAGGCCCCCAGGGGCTCTGTCTCTCCTGGCTCCCAGGGGCGGTCTCTCGACCCTGCCAGCCGTGGCTAACCCCAGCCCAGCGTCGGCCACAGCCAGCCACCTCCCTAACGCCGCCGCTGACACGACACCCCAGCCCATGACACTGCTGCCCCCTGAAAATGCAGCCACGGAGGGAGGCAGGGGCAGGTCCCAGCCGGCAGGAGATGGCAGCACCACGCAGGCAGCTCCGCGCTCGACCCTGGTTGAAAACACAAAGGTGAGTGCCATGACAAGTACCCCCCACAGCAGTGACGCCGCCCTGGGGACAGCCGCTCCACCGTCACCCCCCGCCATAGCCAACGTCGCTGCTTGGCCAAGCACGGCTGCATCAGACCGCAGCTCTCGCACTGCTGAGCCCACCATGGACACGGACGTCGGCGTGGACACGGTGTCTCCCACCATGGGGAACAGGGCTGCGGGGCTGCTCCTGGGCTTGCCCACTCCTGTGGCTGGGGTGGCTGAGCCAGGCACCAGTGATGCCACCCTGTCGGCACGCTCTGCCTCGGCCAGCAAAAGCCCTGTGGCAGTGGCCGTCCTGGGCACGGTGTCACCCACAGCTCCGGAGGCAGTTGTAACACCTTCCCCTGGCCTCGCTCACAGCACTGCTGAGCCAGGTGTCACTGTGTCCCCTCCTGTCCCCAGGAACAGCCATATGATGGTGGTGGCATCCTCCATCACCCCCAGCATCACCGTCACTGGTCCAGCAGCGGGAGCAGGTGATGCCAGCCTTGACAGGGTCACAACACCCACCTCTGTTGTCCCCAGCGGTGCCTCTGCTCCACACACCCCCCATGTCACCCCGAGGCCATCCCCTGAGGCCACTGATAGCACCCACAACCCAGCCTCGAGGGGTCTCAGCCTGGTCACTGAGGACAAACCCACAGCCAGGGGCTCCTCACTGGCTGTTGGCCACACACATGCAGGGGAGACTACAGTCGTGTCCCGGTCAGGTGCTGGGCGGGGTACCACCGCCCAGGCAGACACCACCCCCTCTGAAAGCAGCGCCGAGGGTGCAGCAACCCCAGCCAGCACACACAGCACCCATCTGCCGGTCTCCAACACCACTGGCATGAGCCCGGCCACCATGCCAGCTGCCAGCGTGTTCCCCAGCAAAGCTATCCCACCAGCCACTTCAGCCCGCAGGGAGACCTTCATGGTGACCAGGGCCACCACAGCCATGCCATCTGCCACAGCGAAGGCCACCAGCACCAGCAGCGCCGTGTCCCTTGCTGTAACGCACGACAAGGCAGGCAGAGGGGGGCAACCTGTCCTATCCCCAGCAGCACATACCCCCTCGGTGGAGACAACTGCTGGGTCCTGGGGCATTCTCAGTCCCAGCCTTGCTGTCACAGTGCCCAGTTCACCCCTCCCCAGCCCACACAGCCCAACGGAGGAGCCAGCAACAGCCCCCTCATCCCTGCTTGGTGTTGGTGCAACCGGGGAACCGTCAGCCGGACAGGCCTCCCCTGAGCCAGCGACAGGCGCCACTTCTCCCACGGCCATCAGCAACCGTGCCATGGGACACGCAGCAAGCACGTCACCTCCTGGCTCCTGGACATCTCTAGGGGCACCTGACTGGGGGGAAAAAACAGCCATCACTGCAGGGAGCACCACAGCCATTGCTGCAGGGAGCACGACAGCCGTCGCTGCAGGGAACGCCGCAGCTGTCACTGCAGGGAGCACCTCAGCCTTCGCTGCAGGCAGTACAGCAGCCATCACTGCAGGGAGCACCACAATCGTCACTGCAGGCAGCACCGCAGCCATCGCTGCAGGCAGCACCGTGGCTGTCCCACCCACAGCCCCAGTGAGCCCAGCCAAGGAGGCTGGAGGTCTCCCAGCCCTGGGCACCGCAGCACCGGTGGGACCACCAGCGACCACCAGCCCTGCCACCACCCCAGCTCCTGCCTTTGGGACACAGAGGGGACCGGCCACAGCACCAAGCACATCTGCCCACAGCACTGCTGGCCATAGATATCCTGCCCCTGAGCCCCAGCCCACCCGTGGGCTTTTCAGTAAGTAGCTTTTCTTCTTCCCAAAGCAAAGAGCAGGAAGGGGCTGTCTGCCAGCCAAGCACCGGGATGGCTGAGGGTACGGCCCAGCCCGGGGTGACTCGTCTGCGTCGCATATTGGGCTGCCAGATTCATGGGGAAAGGTGAAATAGGCATATGGGAGCATCCTATTCCAAGTTGAAAACTGAGTTAAAAATTGGGCTACAAGCCATCAGAGTGCTGGTCCAGCTGGGGGGAGCACAGGCACCGCATCCCAGCAGCGAGCAAGCGAGTTTGCCCTGGCTGCAGGAAGGATGGAGCAGACATTAATGGTTTTTCACCTTTTCAATTAATCTCCTGCCCATGTCAGTGCCAGCGGCCTCACTCTACCCCTTCGGCATGGAGGGAGGGGACCAAGAGTGCGTTCAGAGGACGGTCGATTTTAACTCCCCCCTGTTCAAGCCAGAGATTGGATTCCCCTTCGGGAAGTCGCTGCGGGATGCTCTCTACGTGAGTTTCCCCCCTCACCAAGCACGTAAGGGATGTGCAGCCTCTTTGGTAGAAAAAAAAAACCAAACCCCACAGAAATGGAGCAGAAACCAAATTTCATCCAAATGTTAATTTTTTTGCAATTTAAAAAGGCTGGTTTCTGCTCACCCATGGAGGATAAAAGCCTTCCCAGGCACTGCCTGGGATGCCAGCAAATAACAAATTATTTTGGTTAGTTTACAGATAACGGACAGATCATTTTCCCACCCACGGACAACTACGTCCCTTCCAACCCCAACCCACCTCCACGGGGCTTCAGCGGCCAGGAGGGTTTGCCGATGGTGGCCGCCTTTTGGGACGATGCAGATTTCTCCCAGGGTGTTGGCACCACCTGGTACCAGGTCAGGGCCACCAAAGATGTTCTCCTGGGAGAGCCCAGCTCCCAGCTCGTCCATTTAACCCTCTTTTGCCAACTGGCAGGAGTACTCCACTCTCAGCTCTACCCGAGACCCCCTTGTCCATGATGTGGAAGCAAAGATTGAGAAATACCTGAAAACCCCCTACACAGCAAAATGGACCTTGAAGGTGACGTGGGAGAAGGCTCCAGCATACCCGTCCCAGCGGGATGACACTCGGGTGAGCAGTGGGGGACCCAAGTGATGGACAGGACCAGCCCCAGCCATGGCCGGGGCAAGGCTGGGCTGCCGCTCTCCCGCGGCTTGATACGGGCATTTTGGGTCTCACCATTTTGGGTCTCACCGCCTCAGTCTGCACTGTAGAGAGAGCAGGGGAGGCTTTGAGGGTGCTAAGGGGGTGCCTTGGGTTTCTCCAGACGAGCACCTACCAGGTGGTCCTCACCACTGATGGGAACCGTTCCTTCGCCCTGCTGCTCTACCAGGACGGAGGGATGCGGTGGGACTACACCAGGCTGGCTGAGGGCAACGTGCTGATCGGCTTCTCCAGGTGCTGTGCACATGTGCGGCTGCCTTTTGGGACAGCAGGGATTTCTCCCAGCACTATGTTGGGGCCATGGGAGACGTGATCCCCAGGAGAGCCCAGCTCCCACCCCTGGAGCAACCCCGTCCCGTTTAAACCCTGTCTCCTGGCAGCAGTTCCCACCCCACCTGCTCTACGGGAAGCGGGAGAGGGTTGCGTTGGGAGGGTGACTCCAAACCTCCTCTCTCCGCACAGCGGCGATGGCTATGCCGAAAATAACGAGCTGACCCAAAAACCGCCAGCTGTCAAGTACCGACCCGACCAGCACAGCGGCACCGGCACCGGTACGGCACGGGGGAGCCCTCGGGGTGGGTGGGGATGGAGAGAGCCATGTGCTCTGTGCCGGGAGCGTGTCCCCAGCACGCATCCCTGCGAGGCAATGGGCCAGTGAAGCCACCGGGCAAGGGCTGGCCCCTGAGAGCAGAGCAGGGGCGTCCTGTGTCCTGCCGCGGCTTGCCACGGCCACGCCGGCTCTAGAGGGAGCCTGGAGACCTCGCGTGAGGTCACTGGCCAGGGACAGTCGTCCCGCGGGATCCCCCTCAGCACAAGGCTGTGCTGTTCTCCGGTTGCTCCCCCAGATGTGCGTGGGCTGTGGATATACAGGCTGGACGGTCGCTCCCGGGTGAACTACAGGCTGCGGTGCCTGGCGTGGCTGGACGCAGAGCCAGCGCCAGCCACCTGGAATGGCCAGCTGCCGCCATGCCCCTGCTCCCGACCCCAGGCAGAGCTGGACCCCCGCTACCGCCGGAGCAGAGGTGCCAAGCACAGCCCCCCAGGGCGAGCTGTGGGGTGGGGGGATGGCAGGGGGTCCCCTCCTGCTCTGGGGGTGGCCATGATTCCCCCACACCATTTCAGGCCCGGCAGACACCTCCGTGAGGATGCTGCGCACTGCATCCCCCAGCCCCGCCGGAGCCGGGGTGCGGTGTCTGTACCAAGATGGGAGCTTGCTCGAAGGCTGGCAGGAGAGAGCTTGGAGCCTCCCCACCCACCCTGCCACTGGTAAGCGGGCACCGGCGCTCCCCCGCCCTAAAACACCCCGAGCACCGAGTGCTCTGCAGGCGCAGCAGGGACCCCGACACCCCTGCAGCGCCCAGCCGCCTTCCTCCGCAGACGGGGAGCTGGAGGCTTTCGACTGGTGCTGCCGGCGCGTGGGGAAGCCCCTGTTCTGCGCCAGGTTTGCCGAGAAGAGACCGAGGGTCGGCTGCGAGGGATATGTGCCGCCCACCCCCGGTGAGTCCCCAGGGCTCTGCCTCCCCTGTGCCAGGGCACTGAGTGGGTGGCACAGCCATAAGCGGACCCCATGCATTAACCATATTTTGCAGCGTCCCAGTGGGGACTGCTGAGCCCAGCGCACCAGGGGCTGCTCCTCTCCGTGCAATGACATCAGCATTTGCCTTTCTTCCTCCCCACTCCCCCCCCGCCCCAAAATGGCTCTGTCTCCTTTGGACCCTAGCTGGCGCCTTCGGGGACCCCCACATCACCACCCTGGATGGACTCACCTACACCTTCAATGGGCTCGGGGACTTTGTCCTGCTGCTGGCCAGCGATGCCCAGACCAGCTTCGTGCTGCACGGGCGCACGGCCCAGACCGGGACAGCCCAGGCCACCAACTTCATGGCCTTCGCTGCCCAGTACATCTCCGCCACCACCACAACAGTGAGTAGGAGCGACCTGGGTATCAGTTTGAGCTTCTAACAGGAGAGACCCCTCTGGCAGCTTGGGCATCACCTACAAGTGGCCGGGACCTGAGGAGCATCCCCTCTCCTCTTCCTCCTACCTCCCGTGACCCCAACACAGCTCTAATAGCGGTGGGTTGGACTGAGACTAATGAGACACAGCTCTAACGCCTCTTGTAAGCTGGCCAGCAAGGGCCTGGAGCTCTGCAGGAACATGGTCTGCTCCACCCTCTTCATTGCACACCCTTCACACCGACCACTGGTCTCCTCCGGCCGCATTAGCACAAGCATGTACTTTCCCTTGCTTTGCAGAATTGCTCCCCACACCCGTTTCAGTAAGCAGAATCTCCTGGTGTCTCCAGAAGCAGCCCCTGAGCAGCGTGAGGAGGGGGGGTCAGAGCCTGGAGCCCACCAGCACAGCTCTCCACGCTGCCACTGTCAGCCGAGCAGCAGTGGTGGCCTGTGCCTGCCCCATACCAGCAGCCATGGGAGGCAGCTTGCTGGTCTCTCCTGTGCAACCATCGAAGCTGCTTTATCCTGTGTTTGCTGGGGTGAAGAGCATGTCACCATAGCCCCCGGGGCTGA
The DNA here is from genome assembly GCA_034782735.1 of Sagittarius serpentarius. Lineage (NCBI taxonomy): Eukaryota > Metazoa > Chordata > Aves > Accipitriformes > Sagittariidae > Sagittarius > Sagittarius serpentarius. The sequence continues at coordinate 30,979,212 of JAVKLA010000084.1, forward strand.
GCCTCTCTGCAGGGGCTGCATGAGAGTGGGGTTTATCTCGAGTGTCCCCAGCAGACAGGGATGAGCACAGGGATTGACTGGGATATCTGCCATGATTTGCAGGTTGAGTGGACCTTGGGGAACCAGGGTGACATCCAAGTCCTCCTGAATGATGAAACCATTCAGTTTTCCTATTCCCAAGGTGAGCAGGATGTGCTGTTAAATGTTAAATGTGTCTAGGGGGGGAAAAGGGGTGTCCCCATCCCACAGGGACCAACCCTGCCCAGCGTGAGGGCAGCCACCCTGAGCTCCATCAAACGTCTCCCACCTGCACCCTATCTCTGACTCGGTTTGGGGTGGATGGGGAGTGGTCCCCTCCCTAAATTCGGGGGCATCATTTCAGACCCCAGCCTTGCATGGACTCTCCCTCTGTGCTCTCCTCTTGCAGACATGGGTGCGGAGGTGTACTACAGCCCCGGTGTCCTGCTGGTCAATGCCTCCTCCATCACGGCCATCTTCGACGGGGCCATTGCCGTCTCCGTCTCGGCAGCCTCTCGGATCCTCAGCGTGGTCTGCAGCCTACCTGATCGGTACTGCAACGGCACCAAGGGCCTCCTGGGTGAGGACTTCTGGCACCACTGCAGAGCTGGGGTGGGAAGTCCCTTTCCTATCCTAAAGCAGGCTGGAAAACACTGGGGGAATGTGCTTGTGAGGGCAGGGACCCCTGGGTCTAAACTAAACACTGGCCAGCACCAGAAAGGAGGTCAACCCCGACATGGGGGACTCCAGTCCTCTGGTCATGTTCCACCAGGTGTGTGGGACCATGACCCTGCAGATGACTTCCAGATGCCGAACGGTACCAGTATCCCTGTGAACAGCAGCGAGGAGGAGGTCTATGGCTACGGGATGACCTGTAAGTCCAGGCTTGGGATCCACCTTGACGATCCCCCCCATTCCTGTACCTTCTGGCCATGCTTTGGCTGGAGACATTTAGACACTTGCCTGAACAAAAGTGATGCCAGTGGAGCCCAGTGGTCTCCTCACTGCTTTGGGGAAATAAGCCCTAAAATACAGCAAACCTTAAAAACCCAAGGCCGTACCCATGGTATGCTCTCTTGCAGGGGCTGTGGGAGAGCACAGCCTGTTTGCTCAGCCTCTGGACTCACCAGTAATGAACTTCACACCCATCTTCTTGTCTCGACTGCGGCAGGAGAATGAAAGCCAGTACCAGCTAGCAGCCTCGCAGTGCCGTGGCAGCAAGGAGTGCATCTACGATTCGCTGAGCACAGGGGATGTGGCCCTGGGCCTGGCCACCCAGACCCTTGCAGCCGACTTCCAGCAGAAGAAGGCAGTACTCAGTAAGTGGAACAGATCCTCGCCTCCGAGAGGGCACGGCTTGTGTAAGTGGGCAGTGCCCTGCTCCCTCCCTGGGCTCTCTTGCTCCGTGCGAGGCAGGAGTGAAGTCACCAAGGTCTCGGAGTTGCATTGCCCCGCTGGCTGGCCTCCAAGCCTGGGAGATGCCACCATGCTGTGCAACATGAGGGCCTTGTCGGTGGGTGGTCATGGCAACATCTGCCTGGGGTCCCATCCTCACCAGGAGGGACTCAGAGCCAAGGGGTGCCAAGGCCACGTAGCAAAGAACCAGCTGTGTGCTGGGCTGCTCTTTCCTCAGACGCCTTCCCTCCCGTCATCACTGGTGACGCGTCACTCACAGCCTTCAGGACAGAAAGGGTCAGGAGGCAGTACCGTGCCATGGGGGTGGGCGCACGCTTTGTCCCCCACCTCTCGCCTGAGCTCAACATATCAGGTAAGGAAGGAGAGATGGGGCAGCTGGGATGGGATGGGGGATGCGGGCCGCCCAGCCCCTTTCCTCTGCCACCTCCTCTAACTCCCACCTCTTGCCCCGGCAGAGAGCGGCACCCTGACGTGGGAGCCCCGCAGGACGGCCCCCCTCACCGTCAACCTGGAGGCTGTCGGGTCCAACAACCTCTCCACCCTCCTCCAGCTCCGCTTCACCCTTTGCAGCTGCAGCAGGAGCCAGGAGTGCGACTACAGCGACACTGTCACCCTTGGGGGGTCCTCCCTGCAGGTAGCGTACTGGAAAGCTCCTCCGGTGCCGGACTGTGCCTGTCCCCATGCCAGCCATTCCGGCTGTCTTCTCTGTCCACTCATCCTCGTCATGTTCCCTAAGCCAGTGTCACCATCCCCTTCCCAGCTGGCAGCCTGCAGGTGCGAGGGCGGCTACTCGGGTCCCTTCTGCCAGGACCCTCCGGACCCCTGCGCACAGGGATGCTTCCCCGGTGTGGACTGCGACTCGCACACTGGCTGCGGCCCCTGCCCGGCCGGCCTGACCGGTGACGGGCGGCACTGCTCAGGTGACAAGGGCTCACCTTGGCCACCGGGAACCCCGGGTGCCCACTAGACCCCAGCCGAGGTATTTCTCCCGGTGCCACGCTGCATTGCCTTGGCAGATATTGACGAGTGTGCGGAGGGGACGGCATGCCCGGGGAACGCCACTTGCACCAACACGGTGGGCAGCTACGCCTGCTCCTGCCCAGCCAGTGAGGAGGGTGAGTACAGGCACAGTCCTCGTCCCCATCACCCCCTGGGCCTCGGTGGAAGAGGGCTCCCGTGGGACCCAAACTGGCTGGAGAGGAGGGGGACCTGGCTGAGCTCTGTACCCAAGCCCTTGCTGTCCTTAACAGGAGGGGCCAGAGTCCAGCCATCCCTCGTGCTCCCAGGCTGCAGATCTCACTAATCCACCAAGAAGGGACACTTTTCCCGTGCAATTTTTCTCTTTGAGAAAAAAAAATTCTCATCCCATCAAAGTTCAAATGTACATGTGGAGGTTGCGGGGCTAAAATCAAATCTTGTTTTCAGATGGCTGTGGTAGGGCTGGGGTGATGGTTTTTGCCCCTGTTCTAATGCAGCAGGCTGGGATTTCACAAGAGCAAAAGGCTCCAGCTGGAAGAAGGGGGCACTGGGCTTTTCCTTGAGAATCTGAATTTATACTAAAAGTCCTAGTGCATTAAAAAAAACCCAAACCAAACCAAAACAAAACTTGGAAGAAAGGCATTACAGAGCAGCTGAGGATGGATCAGTGTGCTGGGGCTCTGCCCCCGCAGCCAGGCTGGTGCCTCCACCTGACCGGGGCTCCCTGTCCCGCAGGCGAGGGGCCAGGCTGTGGCTCAGCCTGCGGCTCCCGCTCCTGCCCCGAGGGCTACTGCAGCAACGGGGGACACTGCCGCCTGCACCCCATCACCTGCGCCCCTGCCTGCACCTGCCCCCCGGCTTTCACCGACCAGCGCTGCCTGGTGGCAGGGGGGAATTTTCGGCCACTGCCCAGCGCAGGTGGGTGCCTGTGCCCGGTGTGGGTGAACCCCAACCCCGCTCGCCCTAGTCCTGGGATGCCAGAGCAACCACTATGGCTTCCCCCGGCAGATCTGCCCCGGAGAAGCGTCCGGCTGTGGGTCAGGACACTGCGAAATGCCACTGCCGGGGAAGTCAACAGCACCGTACGTCACCAGAGGGGATGGGCTCAGGGAGGGGGACGCACCGGCGCACCGGGCAGCGTGGCGGCTTGGGGTGCCCATGCCTCCATGCGCCCGCCTCCCATGGGACCCCCAGGGCTCCAGCAGATCTGCAGGGCCAGAGGGAGGCAGCGCCAGGCACATGATGCCGGCTGCAGCCATGGCCATGTGCCAGGTCCCCAGTGCATGAACGAAAGGCCAGAGCAGCCCTTGGCGCTTTGCCGCAGTGCCCGCGTCGCCCTTCAGCGTCTCCTCACGCCGGTGCCGTCCTGCCCTCCCCTAACTCCCTCCTGCTTCCCCCGCCACAGGTCTCAGCCATCCTGGGCTCCCTGGAGGTAAAGGCTTTCCAGAGCAACACCAACATCACCCAGACGTGAGTCGGCCTTGGAGCTGCCCCATGCCCACCCCAGGGAGCCGGCAGGGCAGGGCTGGGCATGGGGCCATGGGGTCTGGGACACAAAGGACATTTTCCCCCACCCCAGAGTCTGTTTTTCCAGCCTTGATGCTGACAAACCCTTGGAGACACAAGCCCCAAGGCACCTTCCGTCTCCTACCTCATCCCTTCTTTACCACCTCCCAAGTGGGGAAACTGAGGCACGGTGAGGCTCGGTCACCCTGTGACGCAGCAGAGGCTCTGCCAGCAGCCTTGTCTTTTCCCCGCAGGACAGACGGCGATGGCTTCACCTTCGCAGTGGTGTCCGAGTTCGCCTATGACAGCCATGGCACCGTCATCCGGTTCCTGAACGAGGAGCTGCCGGGGGCCATCACCAGCGCCTTCAACGGGAGGCGGGGGCGGCGGGAGGCGGGCGCGCACCTCCTCTTCCAGCACCTGCACCGGGACAACGTCACCGACCTGGTGAAGCGTGAGTTGCTCCCAGCGCTGAGATGGGGAGCCCAGGAGGAGAACCCCGCTGTCCCCGTTTGTACCCATCACCCCCCTGCATGCCCTGGGGTTTGGGTAACACCCACGGGAGACGTGGGTGGGCAGCAGTCTCCACCCCAGGCATGGATCCATCTCAGGGAGACCTGGGGAAGCATCAAGGGGCGATGCTGCCGCGCGGCCGAACCTGTGCCTTCCCTCCCCAGTGACGGTGGCTGAGCTGAGGCACTATTTCCCCTGCGATCTGTACGGCTACAAAGGCTACCGGCTCCGCTACGTGGGGACCGTCGGCTTCCTCTGCATCTCCCCTTGCAAGATGGGCTACTGCCAGCATGGCGGCTGGTGCCAGCACCTGCCTGAGGGGCCCACGTGCAGGTAGCAGCAACGCTGGGCGGGGGACGAGGCCACTCGGCACGGCTGCCTCTCCCCGCTGCATCACCGCTCCTCCCTCCCCGTCCGCAGCTGCCACCCCTTCTCCATCTTCTCGCCCGCCGGTGCCCGGTGTGAGCAGCTGGCCGTCAGCCTCGCAGCCTTCCTCGGCATCTTGCTGGGAGCCCTGGCTCTGCTCTGCCTCCTGCTCGCCGCTGCCTGCCTGGCCTTACGCCTCTGCCGCCGCCGGCACCGTCGCCGGCACCAGGGGTGAGCCATGGGCTGGACCTGCGCAGGGGTGGGTGCTGTGGGTGCGGCAGGGAAGGAGGTTGGGTGTCAGGAAGAAAAACTGGTGGAAAATCCATCTCTGGAAGGGCCACCACTGATGGGATCTTTCTGGCTGGGGCAGGGGGAGCCTGCCCTGGTGAGGAGGCTGAGCTGGGTGGTCTTTCAGCATCTTCCAGCCCCTTTCCCCGTCATCTGCTGCTCAGGGGTGCAATAATGTCAGTGGCTTGAACATTAGCTTCCCTTTTTCCCGAGTCACGGAATATTTGCATTTCTTCCTCATCCCACCCAGTGCTCGGTTAGAGATGGGCTTTCTATTTAATTTTAATTTGAATACCACCTAAATGATTTCCACTGCAATTCATGTTGGTCTGGAATTGGGCTGGAGCAAGAAAAAGGTGGTTGCAGGATTGGACCTTGCTCTTCTGCAGAGTAGGGAGTTACCAGAACGCTGATGAGGTGCAAGGCTGGCATAAAAGCGCCAGCATTTCCTTCTCTCCTCCGCAGCCCTTGGTCCTGGCGTGGCATCCACGCTCGGGGGGAAGCTCAGCACCCCAAGCCCCCCGTACCAGTTGGAGCTGTGTCCTGCCCCTGCTGCCGGCTCCCAGCTGGCCCTGGAGCTGAGGCTCTCTGGGAAGAGCCTCTGTTCATTTGCACTTGGGCCAAGGCGAGAAATTGTGTGTGCACAGCAACGGGGGCTTTTCCTCCTTTCGTAGCCCCATCTCACCCCCACACTTAGTCGCTACTCCCCTCTGCCATCTGACGTGGGTGCCAGGACCAGGCAGAGGCTCTCCGAGCCCCCCTAACACGTCAACCCTTTTCTGCTCCCCCCTCCCAGGGTCAAGGAGACCTTCTGGAGGTCACGGCCCTTCTCCTGTGAGTACATCCCTGCAACCCCCACCCCCCCACCCCGTCTCTGCTTCACCTGAGTCGTCTTTGATCTCTGCTCATCTTCCCCGCTCCAGCTCTGACGATGGAAGGAGAGCGAGCAGAGCCCACCCACTCCCACTCCCCAGAAAGGTGTTGGGAACTGCAGCTCCAGGCCATTGACCCCTCAGTCCAGGTTTGCCCAGGGATTATTGTCCCCGTGGGGATTCAGGGTGGGGGGCTGTGGGCTGGGGACCGATGTCCTGGCCTTGTGCTTTAAAGATACTTGGGAGCCGCACCTCGTCCCGGAGCACCAGGGATGCTTTGGCTGGCTTTGGGGTCTGCATCGGTGTCTGAGCTCATAGCGAAGAGCAGAGCCCATGCAGCGCCAACAGCACGGCGTGGCCTGTCCCCTCCTTTACAGATAAGGATCCAGAGACCCCACGTCAGGCCTCCGAGCCAGCCCCCCCAGCAGCCCTAGCCTGCCACCGGTCCTGCCTCAGCACCTCCGGGCTCGCGGAGGAGCCAGCCGCTGCTGCCGGCCCCGCCACCCGCTCTCGGGGTCTCCGGCAACGGCGCCTGCGTGGAGGCAGAGGATGGGCAGCTGCCTTTTGGGATCTGGTCTTTGTGGGAGGATTGACCCTGGAGGAGGGGCTTTTTTTGAATGAAAAATGTGATTTTATGTTGGGTGGCCAAAGCGAGAGGATTTCTCCTTCCCCTGAGGAACTGCAGAGGCAACCGGGATAGTCCTTAAGTGTGTCTGCACCGGGGTATGCCCTAGTGCAATGTAACTGGACCCAGCAGAGCCACTGATAGCAGACTCAGGTGGGAAAATGCAGCGATAATAACCCATTAGGAACAAAACAGAATAAACCAAAAATTATGGCATGCTGCTCAGTAAGTTGCCTGCACCCCATGGTGCCCGTGCGCCAGCCCTGCTTCCCTGTCGCCGAGCTCTCAAGTCTCTGCTTTCTGCTCGTCCCACTTACAGCGAGTGCCAAAGAGAAGATGGACGTAGCTTGCTTTGTTGCTCTATCCCCTCATTCCCCCTGCAAAGCCACAAGTCTCCCTCACTGCTCTCCCCGGGCACCGCTCGCAGTGGCTCAGATCACACAGGCCAGGCTGTGGTCCCTGCAAACACACCACAGCCCTTCGCCCCCTGCTTGAGAGAAGACGCTGCACCCAAAAAGGGTGCATCAGACCCCAGCTCCAGCCCCGCTGCCCCAGAACCCGGCTCAGCCGCAGCCCAGGCCCTCACATCCCCAACACCAGCTCAGAGGGCAGGAGCATCCTGCAGGGCCGCTGTGCCCGGCCTGTCCCCGCCACTGCCTCCCACCTCGGTTCAGCAGAGGACATGGTTCCCACAGGATCGGTGATGCTCAGACCCCTCAGAGGCTTTATTGAACAAATAAGATTTGACAAGGATTTTTTTTGTTTTTTAAGAAAGGCACAAAAAAATTATTTTTCTCCCAATGTTTCTGATCATGGGGTTGAATTTTGCCCTCGCACGCCCAGCAGAGGCATCAAGCAGACTCTGGCTTTATCCAGAGAATCGCCCCTTCTCCCGGGCGCAGGGCCTGGGCACCACCCAGGGAGGGATGGCTGGGGGACAGAAGCAGGGGACGAGACAGGACCGGCTCATGGGGTGAGCCTGGCATACCACGGCACTCGGGGGCTCGGCCGCAGTCAGCCCGTGCAAGGTGCAAAAACCCATTCCCCAGGTGCCGGGGGGCCAACCTCACCCCACGGTGTGGGAGGCACAGCGGGGTGCAGGGAGGCCAGGGGGGGTGGAGCCAGTGGGGGTACCTGCCCACCTACCCCACAGCAAGGAGCTGCCCACAGGCGCCCACTCAGCTGCAGCTGGGGAAGGGTGACTAAAGCAACTGACTCCTTGGGACGAGTTTGGGTTAGAAACATGAACTTGTGCCAGCGAAGGCAACTGCAGGCACCGGCCAAGTGAGCTGCCCTGCCTGGTGGGCAGGGGTGACGGGTGTTGGAGGGAGCGGGGGGACATGGGGATGAGCAGGAGCAAAGGACTCGGAGGATCAGCCGTGGCCCAGACCGTGCTGCGGGTGTGTAACGTCCCAGTTACTCGTCCTCTCCATCTGCAAAGAAGAAACAAGAATTGCCTGGCCACCTCCTCCCTGGGGTCCTGGGGCGAGTTGGGAGCTCCGGGGGAGTTTCCACAGGGGGGGACAGGGACAGAAGGAGGTGGCTGGCAGAGAGGAGACCCCCGATCCCGCTCACCTCTCTGCTCCTCTGAATCGCCCTCTTCCTCCTCCGAGGAACCTGCTGGGGGTTGCAAGAAAGTCGCAGATCAGCTTACACCGATTAACTGCATTAGCTGGAGTCCTCCCCTCCCAGTGCCGTCACCGCCAGACTACACTGGTGGTTATGTGCTAAGGGAGGTGCCCCCCGCAACCCCATACAGCCCAGGACACAGCACAGTCTGCACATGGGCACCCCAAAACCCATCCCTCGTCTGCCTGGGTCTCTTGCTGCTTTAACCATGGGGTGGCTGGGACGTTCCCCCCACCCAGCCCTGGGCACCAAGACAGCATCACCCTGGCACACACGGACTGCACACCCACCCATGCCGGGTGACTGGTATCCATCACAGCCAATCTTTGGTCTCTTCTCGCTGTAGCGGGCACACAGGCGGGCGCTGCCCGCCTGGTTACAGCACCAGTTGTACAACTTCAGCTCCTGGTCTGGAGGCAAAAAGGAGAGTAAGGAGCTGAAGAGGAGAGGAGGGGGAGACAGGCTGGCTCCGGGCAGGCAAGGCGCTCGCCTCAGCTTTTGGCACGTCCACGCTCCCTCCAAGGGGAACAGCACATCAGGAAACAGGTTGGCACGGAGAGTAAAATGATTTGCAGGCTGCAGCGATGCCAGCCTCAGCCGGGGGATGCCAGGGCTGGTGGTGCTTACCACGGTAGGGAGATGCCTGCCTGGAGGACCTCCAGTACCTCTCCTGCCGCCCCTCGATGAGCTGGCTCTGGCTGTCGTACAGGCAGCGGACACCGGCACCGTGCTGGTTGGGGGAGGCGGAGTGCAGCATGGAGACGCGGGCAGCCCACCAGCCTGCAACAGGGCAGCAGTGAGCCTCGGCGCAGCTCCCCCCGGGCCAGCACCCCTGCCTCAGGGCAAGGAGCGGGGCCCGGGGCTGGCTCCTTGTTATCCGTCACTCCCACCGCACCACCCACGGTGCTATGGGGGTTTGGAGGGACTGACGGACACCATGCAAGGGGTCCCCCAGGGTGAGACCCCACTGCTGGGGAGGGTCCATCCCCGCTGCCCCCATGCAGCTTAGACCTGCTCTGACTGGACTGACAAGACAGGGGCAGGTCAGCCCTTGTTCCTCCTCATTTTCCCTGTCTCTGCAGAGAAGGGCAGCCCCCCCCCTTTCCTTGGGGTCACCTGCCAGCCCAGCCAGAAGGGACCCCAGCCACCCTTGCAGGGGAGGTGGGGAGGGACAGCTCGGGGACGAAGAGGGTGGGGAAGCAGCGTGTCCACTTGCCTCCGCGGCTGCTCTTGAAGCGCGGGTCCTGCTGCCCTTGCTGCAGGGAGCAGGGGCAGGCGGGCAGGCCCTGGCTCCACACCTGCGGCTCCTGCTGCCGCCCCATCCACGCCAGGCACTTCAGCCGGTAGTTGACGGCCACGCGGCTCTCCAGCTTGTAAATCCACAGCCCGCGGAGGTCTGAGTGGGGAGAGAAACCGCGAGCTGTCACCTCTGCAGCGGCAGTTTCGGCTCGAGGCGAGAGCCAAGTGATGCTGATGCTGGAAGCTAAGCCCGTGTTGACTCCCCCAGCCACGGGACCCCATGCTTAACAGCACCCAATGGCAGGGAAACAGGGGGAGAGGCTCTTGCCAAAGAAGAAAGCCTTGGGACAGAGCCATTGCAACAAAAAGGGTCCATGGACACATCAAGGACATTTCAGCCTCAGGGCATAGCTGGTACCCAGGGGAAGCATTTTATGTGCTTGAGGGGAAAGCTTGGCATCCATTAACTCAGTGAGAGCCTTGCCACAGCAGCAGGAGGCTGGATTTCATCTCCTGGGAACGTCCCCCTCCCCGCGTAGCCCTTCCCTGACCCCCCAAGGGGTTGCATGAACCTGCCCCGGTTGTGAGGCACTACCTGTGTTGTATCCCCTGAACTGGTCAGGGCGATATTTAGCGGCTGGAGGTCTCTCAGTCAGGTCATCATTGCGGTAAAAGCCATCCCCGCTGTGTCGAAAGGGGAAAAATTAGAGATTGTTCTTCCCAGGTGGGGTTATCCCAGCCCCAGCCTAGCCTTCAGCCACCCTGATCCTGAGCCAGCAGGACCCCACAGCACCCAAATCGCAGCTCCAGGGACAGGAGGGCAAAGGCACCAACTCCCCCAGCCCACTGCCTCCTCTCTACAGGGTGCGGTTTGTTTTGGGTGCTGCAAATGCTCCTGCTGCATCATAGGCTGAACCCGCGGACATCTCGAGACCCCCACAAGCAGTTTCTGTGCCTTCCAGCATCTTGCATGGCGATACGAAGCAGAGACCCATGACTGTTCGTGCACAGGCAAGCAGAAACACACACACACACACACACAAGCCTGTGCCGCCCGCACTTTCCGTCCTGGCCACCTTTTCCTTACCCAGCTGCAGCAAGCAGCTAATGAGCAAACCCTAGAGACGGCATGCACGGGGTGAGATGTAATGCGAGGAGGCAGGAAGCAACTGCTCCGGCCAAGCGGCGGAAATCCCTTCCCTCGACTGGTGCAAAGTTCAGCAAACATCCCCTGTTCCCCACTCTTTCCACCCAAACCACCAGGATGCTGCAGGCCTGGAACCCCAGAGGGATGTGTGGATCTTACAGCAAGCACAGCCCAGCAGGTCAGCATGCTGCAGCATGATCCAGCCACTAACGGGGCAAATTTGGTTGTGAGACCCCCATATGTTAGGCTATATGGCCGTGCAGACCCCATCTGGGCTGTCCTCATCCTTGCAGCGCATTTCATGGGACATGGGGGGAAGGATTAAACCAGCTGGAGCTGGGACTGGGATGCAGCCGGGTGCTCGGAGGAGGCAGGGGCCGGGTGCCAAGCCTGCTGTACCTGGTGTAGCCGATGAGCACGTTGGTGGCAGTGAGCCTGCTGTAATCCCATCGCATGCCTCCCTCCTGGTACAGCATCAGGACGTAGGACCTGAAGCCATCAGTGGTCAGGACAGCCTGGTATGTGATCGTCTGGGGAGAAGCGTTGCGGACAGGTAAGCAAGCAAGCAAAGCTGCTGGGTTTAAAATTAAGGGTGTGGGTCAGTGCTCGCTGGGGGAAGGCAGGGCTAAGGTCCTGGTGTGCAAGGCAAACACAGCCTGGGCTGGTTCTCATTTTGCATGGAAAATGTGACGGTTTTACTTTGATGCTTTTCCATGAGAAGCCTCAAATTCACCCGATTTTATACTGCTGAAAAGCAGTGTTTCTGGTGCACAATAAACTCCCACCACACTAAAGAGAAAGATTTTACAGAGCAGGGAGAGTTCAACTAAAGATGACCCCCAGAAAATCAGAAAACCACCAAAACATGGGCACAGCTCAGTTCTTTTTGGCAAATGTCTTCAAGACTGACCTTTTTCACAAAAGTGGTTCTTGTTTCCAGGCACGGACAAGGTGATCGCCCATGGGTCTTGGGTTTTTTTTGACAACTCAACAAGCCCTTGAGCTCCATCAGCCCCTTACCCTCCGGGTGTCGGTCCGTGCCGCGTAGGCAGGTGCCTTCTCCCAGGTGATCTTCAGGGTCCAGGCTGCGGAGTAGGAGGACCTCATGTACCGCCGAACCTTTGCTTCCACGTCGCGCACGAACGGAGGCTTGGCCGTGTTAAGGGTGGGGAACTCCTGCGGGTTGGGTACAGCCACGCCTGCGTTAGCTCCCAGTAGGGCAAAGACAGGTCTAGATTGGGGTCATGCATGGAGCACTGCGACTAAGTGTCTGGATGAGATTTGGACGGCTCAAGAGGTGACACACAGGACTGACAGCTCTTAGATTTGGCCCAGAAAAGGGAAACACCGCTCATGGGCTCCATCAATTACACATCTCAAGGGGCCTCCACAGAACAGGTGAGGAGTTTATCATCAAAAGGTGTTTCATGCAACCATGCACCCAGGTGGCTTCACTCACCTGGTAAAAGGTGGTGCCAGCGCCTCTGGAGAAGTCGGCGTTGTCCCAAAACACGGCGATCATGGGAACCTCCTCGTGGCCGTTGAAGCCACTGGGAGGAGGGTCGGGGTACGTGAAGATGCTGTTGTCTGAGGCTGGGAAAATTATTTGTCCGTTGTCTGTAAACTGAGCAGAGGGATCCCTCCATCAGGTGAGGACAGGACCGATGGGATCCCCCAACACAGGAGTGGCAGCCTTCCCATTTCCAAGCCCACTCTGAGCAACACCCAAGGAAGGCCACCACCAGCCGCCGCCAAAATGGCCACAAAGTCACCTCCTGCTGCCAACAGACCCTGGCAGCATCCCAATTGATTCGCCCCCGCAAGGGTCCCATCCCAGGCACCTGGCACCTCCCCCAGGTTTTTGAGGGATGGCTGCTTGCCCAACAGCAAGTCAAGACAAGGTAGACTCACGTAGAGAGAGTCGCGCAGGGTTTTCCCAAACGGGAATCCAGTCTCAGGCTTGAAAAGTGGAGAATTAAAATCCACCCTCCTTTCCACGTACTCCCGATCATTTTCCCTCACTCCGTACCCATAGAGGGGCACAGCTGCAACTGGAAAAGAAAACAACAACAAAAAAAAACAACCCCAAAACACACTTACAGCAAAGCCTTTGGTCTGTACCAAAAACTCAAAGAATTGAAATGATTTTTGCTTCCAAAGGGACACAACCTGGGCATCAGGAGGATGGGTGGACGCTGCCAATAGCTGTCTGGGACACCCTGCACGTCACCTTCCCTTGCAGGAGCTTGCTCCCACCCCTTTCACTGCCTTACATGTACACAGCTGCCCCAAATCTGCTGTGATGGCCTGACCCCTCCTGCTCCAGCCCCGCTGGGGCACCACACCGAAGGACTGCCGTTAGGAGGAGAAAAACATTGTACAGGACTGTGGTAGGGGGACAGCAGGGAATTAAACACCCACAGCTCTTTCTAGAGATGTTTACAGCCTCCAGCTGCATATTTATGTCTGTTAAATAAAACAAAGCATTTGGAGGGGATGGGTTTTCCAGCTGACGGGACCATACTTGAAAGCAGGCTCAGCCTGCCAAAAATGCAAGGTTGTATGCAGGAGCTCCTCACGGTGTGTCTCCCCCAGGGGTCCTGGCCCCAAGTAGCCCCCTCAGTCTCTGGGCACCGAACGTCCCCCAGGATGGTCCGTCAGGAGGCCGGACGTGTTCCTCCCACCCAGGCTGCCCTGCAAGCATCACGTACCTGCAGGACCGGGCAGTGGGGTTGGGGTGGCCACCGGCCCTCCTGTCGGAGCTGGAAACACGGGGGACGATGCACGGGAGGTGACAGTGGCTGCTCCTGGCCTGGGGAGCACCTCCCTGCCCCCGGAGAGGGGGGCTGGTGGGGCTGGGCTGGTGGTGGCCGGGCTGCAGGACATGGCTGGGCGTGCTGTGGCTGGGGACCCCCCCCGGGCTCCCCCCTGGCCTGGGAGGGCTGCGGGGAGGCTCGACCCACCGGCGGCAGGGGCTCCGTTTGCCAGGCTGGTGGTCAGCTCACCGCCCAAGACTGGCTGCAGGGCAGCAGGTGATGAGCCACCGGCAGATCCTGGGCCTGAGGTCTTTGATCCGGGGCTGCCAGAAGTGATCACGGTGGGAGGAAGGCCAGGGAGCCCTGGGCTCCCCCCCAGCGAGGAGCGAGTGGGGGTCTCCACACCTGGCCTGGCCCCAGTCCCGCTGGGAAGGAGCCGAGCCACGTCCCCTCGCCTTGCCATCGCTCCACAGAGCACAGCACCCGCTTCCCCGGTCACGGGGCTGTCAGCATCCCCGGAGCGGGCTCCGGGGCTTCCCAGCTGGCGGGGAGGCAGGAGCAGGGCAGGCCCCCCCGGCGCAGCAGCCCCCAGCTCTCCCCTTCTCCCTGCAGAGGAACCCACTATCGACTCACTTGCCGCAAGCGGAGCAGAAAGCCCGGGGCTGGCGGACAGCCCCTCTGCAGCGCTTTCTCTCTGTGGAGCAGAAGGCAGCGCCGGGGCAGCGTTGGGGGATGCGAGGGCATGAGGTGATGCTTCTCCTGAAGGTGTGGACATCCCTGAGGCCACCTCATCTTCAAGAGACCACGTCTGAGCACCTCCAGCATCTCCTGCCAGCCCACCCAGTGCCCCTGGCACCAGGGGTCTGCTCCCACTCTGGATGCCGGGGGCAGAGCGGGGGTCCCCGCTGGGTGCCAGCCCCAAGCTCGGCCCATGCCCGGGAAGAAGCAGAGAAGCAGCCGCTGAGGTGGCCACACTGTCCGAGACACCGCTGCTGTTTGGAGCCACCGGGACCAGGGGCTGCATCTCCCGGGGGGAGGTGAGGGGAGACGGGGCCTGTGCTCCCGATGCAATCTGTATGACGGCTCCTCCGCCTTCTCCCAGGCTGGCACCAGGGGAAGCTCCCCTGTTCACCAAGGCTCCTCCAGGCAGCTCCACCGCATTGACTGGGCTCAGTTTTGCATCAGAAAGTCCAAGACCGGCACCGCTCTCGATGCTGGGGGCAGACAAAGGGGATTCCTCAGGGCCAGCAGCCTCCACGCCTGTGCTCAAGCCACCGCCAGCTCCACCAGCTCTAGGAAGGTTTGCTCCATTAGCAGCCTCGCCAGCTGTCCCAGGTGATGAA
>JAVKLA010000084.1:30994594-31007935 GCA_034782735.1 Sagittarius serpentarius
GCCAAAGCCCCTGTTTCTCCTGCCGGCAGCTCTCCGTTGTTAGCGGGATCCTGCTGAGTGCTGAAGGCTGAAGGACTTGTCTCCATGTAGGGACTTTCACTCTCTGGGTTTCCTGCCTGTACCGCATCCCCTGTACTCTCAGCCCCCTCCACCACAGCGAGTGCTGGGCCAGTTTCACCCTCTGGAGAGGCCAGAGACAGGCTGTCAGGCCCAGGGGCTGTAGCTGGGATGGGTCCTGCTCCATCACCCTCTGAAATGGAGGGTGCTGCGACCACATCACTGGGAGAGGCAGGACCGGAGAAGGAACCGGCACCAGGCAGTTGATCCGTACCAGCCACCGTCCCACTGCCCGCAGTGGAGCTAAGGGATGGCTCAAACCCAGTCCCACTGCCTGCTCCTCCCAGCACCGGCTCCACCGTTCCAGCTCCGTGCCCCTCTGCTGCCGGCAGCCCCAGGTTTGTGCCAAGCTGGACCCCAAGGGCAGGTGATGGGGGTTCTGCTGGTCCATAAGCTGCTGAGCTGGGGGCATCCCATGCCGAAGTCAAGCCGGTGCCTGGTCCATTGCCTCCAGGAAGACCTGCTCCCTGTGGAGCACCAAGGTCGAAGCTTGCTGCTGTCTCTGCCCCAGACACGGGGCCAGCCGCAGCCCCCGGGGGTGCGTAAGCAGCCCCAGAAGCGCTGGCAGATTCGCTGGGCAGGACCCTTGGTCCTTCCGCCCCTGAGAGGTCGGGCTCCAGCCCAGCACTGTTGGGAGGTGCGGGACCAGGTGGGGACAATTGTCCCAGTGCCGGGGCTGCTGCTGCTGCTTCTCTGTCCCCGAGAGCTGATGGAGGGGACAGTTCGGCATTTGCCAAAGCCCCTGTTTCTCCTGCCGGCAGCTCTCCGTTGTTAGCGGGATCCTGCTGAGTGCTGAAGGCTGAAGGACTCATGTCACTCTGGGTATCTGCATAGGTACTGCCATCCCCTGGACCTCCTGCCTGTGCCGTGCCCCCTGCACCCTCGGCCCCCTGACCCTGGACCCCAGCAGCAGGCCATGCAAGTCCATCAGGTACAAAAGATGCCGGGTTAGGGGCATCTGAGGCGGAAGTCAAGCCAGTGCCAGGTCCATTGGCTCCCTGGGGAGCACCAGCTGCCATCCCCCATGGCTGTGACCCCCCGAGAGATGGAGACAGCGGTGCTCCTGGGGCAGCAGCGAGGTTGGGGCTTGCTGGTGTCTCTGCCCCATCAGCAGGTGCAGGCAGGGTGCTGGCCCCAGCCCCTGGGGGTGCATAAGGAGCCCCGGGAGTGCTGGAGGTGTCTGTGGGAGACGGCAGAGCACCAGCAAGCAGCTGTGGCTGTTCTCCAGTGGGGGTCTGCCATGGGGCAGGCTGCAGGGATGGTTTGGCCAGACCCACAGCCCCCACGGCCCCTGTGGGCAGCGCAGTGGCCGGGAGAGGGGGATTCGTGTCACTCTGTCCATCAGTGGGAACCCCTGGGGCCAGCAGTGAGGTGGCTGTGTCCCCTGTCACCTTGGGTGCTGTGGGTGCCTCGCTGGCTGCAGGTGACAGGGCTGAACCAGGAGCTACCGATGACACCCCGGGAGCTCCCTGCCCATCCACATCCCCGCTGCCGACCGGTGCCAGCACAGCGGCCGGGCTCAACACTGCCTGGCCAGGGAGGGGGGAGGGCTCCCCTGGGTTTCCCACTGCTCCCGACACCGTTGGGCTCTCCGGAGGCCGGCGGGACGAGACGACTGTGCTGAGTTCACCATTTACTGCATCTCCCGCATCTCCAGGCACCGAAGCCAAGGGACTTTCCTCAGCAGCCGGGACCGTTTCTGCCGCTGGCTCTGGGCTGATGCCCATGGCCCCGCTCACCGCCCTGTCCTGCTGGGTCGTAAGCAGCCCCCCAGGGCTGGGGCTGGGCCTCGAGGAGTTGGCACTGTCTTCACTTTGGATATCCACAGGCAGGGTTACGCCTTCCTCGACTGCTCCCGTGGCTGTGGTCAGCCCTTGGCTCCCCAGCACAGTGACACTGGCACCCACGGGGCTGCCACCAGTTGGCTGTGCCCCCCAGGCAGCTGCCGGTGGAGGGGTGGTGGGGAGGGACACGGTGCTGGCGGTGGGGTCTAGATGTTCTCTTCCTTCTCTGGTCACGGCCGCCAGGATGTCCTCCTTCACATCTGCAAAGAGAGGGGTGGTCCCCAGGGGGGCACCGGGAGCGGCCCCCATTACGTTAAGCTCTGCTTCTGGGGTGACAGCAGGGCGCTGTGCGGAGATGGCGGCAGCGGTTGTGTCTGCAGCGGGAGCAGCCGAACCTCTCTCAGTATCCTGAGACATGTTAAGTGGCTTGGTCACATTTGTCAAAGTTGGTACTGTAGAGCCATATTCGCTCGCCGCTGTCACCAAAGCGTCCGGCTCAGCCCCAGGAGGGAAGGACGGGCTCGACGGGCTCCCCACAAGGATGCTATCTGCTCTCTCAGCATTGGCCACCACGGTGCTCGTCTCTGCAGTGCCCGTCACCAGGGCATGGGGCCCCTCGCTCTCCACTGTGAAGGGAGAAGCTGTACCCACAGCAAATGGCCCCTCAGTGGTGACAGGGATGGCGGCAGCAGCAGCCCCGAGCCCTGCAGAGAAGCACAAAGCAGAGCCTTACGCCGGGTGCCAGAGCCGGCAGCCTGCCAGGCTCAGCTGCGCGTCTCCTCCAGTTGAGCTTCAGGAAGCTCCCGCCCCTCCTTAAACCCTACTGCCTCATCCCACGGCCTTACAAAGCTCTGCCTGAAGAGCCAAGGAGCACAGCCTGGGCTGCCTTAGGCACAGCACTGCACAGCACCTTTTGCATTCCCCAGCATCAGCAGCCACCAGCTGAGACAGGACACAACTCATCACAGGTCAGAGACAGATGGTGGTGTAAGCATGGAGGCAAAGGCAGCCGCTGCAACCCAGCCCAGTTATGCTGGGGGCGGTATCGCCTGGCCACTGGGAAGAGCTGGGGCCCAGTAAGTCTAGTGCATAGCCCCAGGGGTGTCTGTGGAGCTCTGCTGCCCCAGGACAGCCCTCAGCCCTCTTTGCCTCGCCGCAGGGACAGCCCTGAGCGCAGTTCTGCAGAGCCCGGGGGCGGTTCTTGTGTTTTTTCACCTTTTGGGTTGTCCGAGGGACATTTAAATACACTTTACCCAAAGCCCTTTGGCAGGTAGGACAGCCAGGGCTTAGTGAAACATTCCCCGACTGCAAATGGCTTCTGACCCTCTGCAGTTGAAGTAGGTTCATTAAGTCTCTCCTGGGGTGGGAGCCTGCCTGCTCCGGCCCCTGCCCCGCTTGCCCCTAGCTGGGCGCAGGCACCAGGGCTTCCCTGCCCGTGGAGGGAATATTCACGAGCTCCCAGGATCAAGCCCCGCTTACGGCTCCCTCCTCCTGCTGCCAAAATCCTGCCCCACATCCAGGAGCTTCGCTGAAAGGAGAAGGAGACACCACCCCACATCCCAGGAGTTTCTCCCAGCACCCACTGACACCCATGGGTGGTGTTTCACCCAGTCTTATTTTTAGGACAGGGGGTGTCTGGGGAGACCAAGCTGCCGCTGTTGGCTCCAGGAGGAGCTGGACAGATCTGCTGACGCTTGGCTTTAGGCAGCTGCAATTAGGGGAGACGAAGGGCACCCCGAGGGCGAGACCCAGCAGGATTTTGCCACAGCCTGACAGCCTGAGCCAGTTCCCCATCCCAGTGCTCCGGTTCATCAGGTTCCCTCTGCCAGGCAGCCAGATCCCCCTGCAGCGGAGGTGCCTCCAGCCTCACCGCCGGCTCAGCTCATTAGCTTGCAGATAACTTGTGCCAGAGTCATTAATCAACATTATCTCCTATGCCAGACCAGTCCGCGAGGGGTCCATCCTCCTCTGGCCCCCCAGTTTCCCTTCCCAGCAGGCTGCTTCCTCACCATCTTCCCTGGCTGAAATCAGATCTTTGCACCACCCCCCCACCACCACCATCACCCCCAGCTACAGGAGCTCAGCCCCTTCCCTGCCCATCTCGGGGAAAACAAAGTGCATCAGTCAAATCCCCCCAGGTTAGTTTGGCACACTCCACCCCAGTAAATCCGTGTTTTATCTTAATTCTTCCATACGGAGCAGGAAACGCCATCTACCCCATGCCGCCCATTCACGGGAAGCTTGTGCAAGAGGGGGCCCGGCATGGAGCGCTGGCGTTTGCTCTTCCCCACGACGTGGGAGGGGTGGGAGCATCCCTGGAGCCCCGCTCCGCCGGCCGGCTTCCCTTGGCTCCCTTGCTGGAGGGGTACAGGGCTGCACGCAGGCTCCTGGGCTGGGCTCTTGCCTCTCCCACGGGTCCACGCCTGCAACCAGCCCCTCAGGGGTTGATGCCTGCCCCATAAAACACTTTTATAGCTCTTTGGCTGCAATGTATTGCAAGGGCTGGTTGTAAGAGGGGTTTCCAGTGCAGCCAGGAGGGAAAAGCATCTCACAAGTGTACCTGCTCCGCCTTGCAAGGGCTCAGGTAGCACGTGTGCTAGCAGAAAAATATAGGACGTACCATGCAGAATCCAGACGCAGCATCCCACGAAGGTGGAAAGTGTCCAACCTCTGGTCCCCATGCCTCGGGCCTCCATGCAGGCAGAGCTCAAAGGCAGGCGAGAGCGGCGAGGAGCAGCTCCGTCCGTCCCTCCCTGCCTGCCTCTCCTGCAGAGCTGGAGTCTCGCAGGTGCAATCCTGCTCCTGCTCCCTCCTATTTATAGGGATGGCAGAAGGAGGCAGGTTGCAGCCGCCGTCCCCTCCCGCCCCCAGTTCTTTCCCTGCAACGTCCCTGTCACCATTCCCTTACTGCCGAGCCCTCCCCTTCCCAAGGTCTGGATGCCCTCTTCAGCTGGGGCATGGGTTGGGGGTTACCCAAAGGCCACCCTGCAGGGACCCAGTCCCCCCCCAGGAACCTGGGCACAGCCCAGTGCAGCTCCCTGGGCCACCAGCGTGAGCTGGTGAAGCTGAGCCCAAAGCAGTGCATGGCACTGCCAACAGTGGCACAGCAGCCACCCCACAGACCCCACAGGACCTGCTCTCCATGCAGGGGAGGGGACCCCAGAGCAGCGGGTGGTGGTGACAGGGCAATGCCAGCTGGTGCCACCATGCCTGTGAGGACACCATGGGCACTACAATCAGCAGCTGAGCTGTGTCTCAGCCTGGGGCAAGGCAGGACGCAAGTCCCCGCTTGGCTCAAGGCTTCCCTGGGAGCAGAGGCAGGTTATAAAGCAAGGAGACGTATAGCAGGGGGCAGGCTCTGGGGTGCCAGCTGAGCCCCCCAGCACTCAGCTGCAACTGGGAGCACTGGGGATCCCCGTCCAGAGGCCCAGCATGCCCTTAAACCTGCACCTCAATACGGGCACAGCAGTGCTGGGAGGGGGTGAATGGGCCAGGGAAGCTTCGCTGCAAAGTGGGACCAGTATTCCCAGAGGCTTGAACAGGAAAAGGCACAGCCCTGGACCCCCTCCTCTGCTACGGGGATCCCCTGGGTCACTTCACCCCAATGTCGCCCCTTCTCCCCTGTCCCTGGAGCAGCAATTGCCCCCCTCCCCGCCCCCGCCTTGAAAACTTCTGCCAGCTCCCCCATGAACAGCATTATGCAAACTCCCACCACTACATGGTTTTGTAATCAATTAAACGCTTCTTAACCAGAAATGCCCCCAGGCGACTCCTGCAAAGTGTTATTAGGGGTGTTAGGCAGTACACAGTGTCCCGCCGGAGCCGGCCTCCATCGGGCAGGCGGCAGCGGCTGGGCACGCCGAGCGACACCCAGACCCACCGGCCGGGCAGCGTCGATGGGGGAAATGCCAGGGGAGGCGAAGTCACGGCCGAGGAAACCCCGTCCTGTAAGCCCATGCATTACCCCGGCAGCAGGAACAGGGCACAGACCATAAATCAGGAGAGAGCATCGCTCGCTCGGAACGAACGCCTGCCCACCAAAAATGCCATTGCGGGGGCGAAGCCGGGGGGAGGGTAGGACGGTGCGTCGAGGGCCCGTGTAACGAGGACTGCAGATCACGGGGTGACCGCCCAGACAGCGACCACCCGAGCGGCCGCCACACCTGGGCCGATGGAGGATTAGAGGGAGGCAAACCCGCTGTGGGAGAGTCATTCCTGCCCGTGCTGACGATGCCGTATCGCTTTGGAAAGCCACCCCAACGGGGAATATGTGCTGACGCTGGAGAGAGTTGCTCCAGCTGGTGTTTGAGGTGCAAAACATGGTGGGAACCGCAGGGATTGTTGCAAAATGTGCTGCTCAGCGTAGGGAAAAATAACTCAGCCGAAGCAAAGCGCTTCCAGCCCTCCTCACCCTCAGCCTGCCTGCAAGCTCCTGCCCGTGGTGTGCTGGGACCGGCACTGTCTGGAGACCCTCGTGCCTGTGCCTCCTGCCCATGCTGTCCCCAAAAAGCCCTGTCTCCCTGCTGCTCCTCCAGCAGAGTCATGGGGGTGACAAACCGAGCTCATCTCTCTGCTCTGGCGTTAGCACACCCACGCCCCCCCAGAAAAGCCTGCAGCCCCCGTGGGTCACCCCTCATCTCGAGGCTGGTGCTCTGTTCCCACCCTGGAAAGGGACTTTTCATTGATCCTTCTGCTATCCCTGAAACCAAGGTCCCGGCAAGCTGCCGGCTCCTGCAAGGATAACTGCCATCTGCAGTTATCAAGGACCAAAGCATCATATAGGCACTGGGGCCCCTCAGGAACCCCCAGCTGGGGGGCAATGCCGTGAATCCCAGCACTCAGGGGCTCTGCACCATCCGGCATGGTACAGCATGGGCCAGCACAGTGCCTTATCTGCCTTCCTGGAATTAATGGGCTGGTTGTTTCAGCCCTGCGGAGATCCCAGCATCTCCTACCAGCACTGCTCCGGCCTCCTGGCAAGGACATTTGGAGAGGGCTCAGGGGTGGTGGTGGGTGGAACCGGGTTATCCATCAACCCTGCAGGTTCTGGATGACCTGGCAAGCCAGGCATGTTGCAACACCCCTCTGACGGACAGCAGGAGCCAGGCTATAGCCACCGGGGTGGGGGTGCAGGGGAACGGGGACACTGGCAGGGATACCTGAGTCAGAAAGGACTTGAGACACGCACCCTGTGATGCTGCTGGGCCCTCCGAAGGTGACAGTCCTGCTGGGTGCAGGGTCTGCTCCTTTGGACTATGCTGACAGATGGGAGTGGGTTACAGCGAAGAGGGTGAGAAACGCTTTACAGGCTGGGAAAGCAGCAGGACACAGATCCGACCTCCCGAGGACCCTCTGGTCAGGGGTCCGCGGCAGGCAAGCCGCCGTGGGGTGAAGGTGGCAGCCAGCATCCTCAAGGATGGCACTCACAGAGAGCACGGGCAGCGTCAGGAGCGTGTCAGAGCTCCGTGTCCCCAACGCCCAGGCAGTGCCCACCATCCCCATGGAAGCCACGTCCCCCCACCATGCCCCTCTTCTCCCTCCCAGGCTGGGGGGCAGAGGGGCTCAATGGGACTGGAGCATCTTCTCCCCCCGCACCGCCCTCCGACCACAATAACTGGAAGGCAGCCGTGCCGGCGGGGGACAGCGAGTGCCCCGGTCACCTTTTCATCCCAGCACTTCAGGACCTTTTCCTCCCTTTGTGACGCAGTTTGGCTCCATTACCCCGGCCTTGGCTCCTGGCCATGTCCTGGGGTCTGAAGTTATGGATTCAACAGCCGGAGAAAGCAGCCCAGTGGGACGTGGCGTGGGAGGACTCTTGGCCCGGCTCCACGGCGTAGGCAGAGCATGAGGATTTCTTTCCCAGCACCCCACCAGGCGTCTGGCGCGGGGACCCCTTCCGGCAGGCTTTGCCCGGCTCCCCGGCTCCCTGCCCGGGTGCTAAGGGACCTCTCTTGGTGCTGATGGCTCCAACAAGCCCCCAAAAGCCAGGCAGCATCCTAGAGAGCAAAGGGGCAACCCTGGGATGCAAGGGGCAGCCCAAATGGGAGCATCCTGACGAGCTGCCTGGGCTCACCCTCCAGCCCCTGCCCAGCCTCTCCCAGCTCCTGCCAGCCGGCAGGCAGCCAGGTGATCCCAGGGTGTCTTTCCCCATCCTGCCCGGCTGCTGGCTCCTTCCCAGCTGGGTGACAACCCAGGGAGCACAGGAGCCATCCCCAGGTTTGGCATCCCACAACCCCATGCACCCCCTCCCAGCCCTCCCTGTGCTGGGGCAACGCGGGCTGCCAGCAAGGAGCAGGGATCAGCCAAAAATAACACCTGACGAGCAACACAGCTATTTTGCTAATTATTTTCAGTTTTCAATCTCCCGGTGAGGTGACTTGCTTAGGCTAATAATTGCTTCGGTTGGATTTTATCTGGCTAATTAATCAGTTAATAAATGACTTTGCTGCAGGGGGACAGATGCTGCGGCCGTCTCCTTAGGTGGGGACTGGAAAAAAACAGGGAAGGAGCACAGCCCACAGGATTTCCACGGCCCCACGGTGCGCACAGCTGCCCCGGCAGCCATGGGGTGTCACGGGGCAGAGAGCATGAAAGCGGGGACCCCCAGCCTGTCACGGTGCCAAGCCGTCCTCGGGAACGTCTGCAGCCACCCCTGCCAGGAGGGGAGAGCCCTGAGCCCGCCTCTCCACGGCAAAGCTTTTGGGACTCGGCCGGTTTCTCTTGCCCGTACCTCTGCTAGATGGCGAAGCTGAAAACTGGGGAAGGCAACTCAGAAAAATAAGAAGTCATCAACTTTGCCACAGAAAATGTGGAATTTCCCTTTACTGCCCGGCCCGTGTTGGCATGTTTGTGCTCCTCTGTCAGCAATACCGGGGCGAGCCGGTGTGCCGGGCTCTGGCTTCGCCCGCCCTCTGCGCTGCCCGGCTCAGGAGCTCAGCTGGCCCCGGGATGGGGCTTAGGTGGAAGAGGGGGGATCTTTTCCTCTCCTGCCTCCTTCCCAGAGCCACCCCGGCTCCATCTTGGCCCGCTCTGGATGTGGAGCAGCTGTGGAGCCTCTCTTGAAGACCTCAGGCACCGCAGCCTCCCCGGGTTGCAAACCACAGAAGTCACCAGCACTGAGCCCCCCGAGTGCCCTGGGCACAGCAGTATTGGGGGCTCCAGGTCTCCTTTCTCTCATCCATCAGTCCCCAGGGCGGCTTTTGTGGCCGAGCCACCTCAATCGCGGCTGTAAAAGCCTAGCCTCTGCAGGGTCCCCTCCTCCCAGCTCCCCAGCAGCACTGGGGGGATCCCACGGCTGGCGCAGGGTGGTGGGAGGGCTCGGGCTCTGCAGACAGGCTGCAGGAAGAGGCAGGGGCACGGGAGGCACGAGGGGTCCTCTGAGGGTGCGCAGTGAAGGACGGGGGTCCCAGGTTCAAGGGGAGCTGTACAGGTTACCCCGAAGGGCTGCACCGCCGTGGAGTAAGGAGCTGGGAGCAGAAGGCTTGCCAGCCCACGCGGGTGCTGGCCAGGCGAGGAGCAGCCGTCAGGTCCTCCTCTGCCCTCGCCATTCCACCGCCAGGCCGGCATATGGGAACGCCATCTGCAGGTCCCTGCGGAGCTGGGGGGAGAGGACAGCCGTCAAACCACACCGGAGGGGGTCTCCTACCCCCGCTCCCCACCCAGGAGGGGCCTGATCCTGGACCACAGCAGCCAAAAGAGCGTGTCCCCTTCCTCTGAAAGGGTTCTGGGTGACACCCAATGTGAGACCCAGCCGTTGCCCTCCCGCTGGCTGCCTGACCCCCTTCCCGTCTGGCTGCACCATGGCTGGCAGATGCAAAGTGGCACCCTCTCCCAGCACACCTCACCTTGGACAACACCAGCTCCTGCACCGTGGTGTTCCCCAGGTCCAGGGGGACAGTTAGCCGCAGTGATAAAAAGAGGTGAGATGCACCTAAGGACAAAACATATGGCTCTGGTTATTGCCCTTGAACCTTGGGCTGCACCAAAGGACCTGGGGGTCTCCCCCCAGGATCACTGGCACAGACATGGGACATCCTCTCAGGTTAATCATATCATGGACACCTACACTGTCAGGAGAACAACTCCCCACCTGTACAGCAAACCACACGTCCCACAGAGCATCAATGCCCCATATTGAGAGTACGGCAAAATCAGTGGGGCTCCAGGACACCCCGTACTGGACCCTGGAAGCCCAAAACCACTGGTGCTGAGGGGGTGGCGATGCCCATGGGGCACTGCACTTACTGGTCTTGGACATGGTGGAGGAGACGGGCAGCGTCATTGGCAGGTCTGCAGGGGTGCTGAGGGTAACCTCTGGGGTCTGGGTTGAGTTGGTGGCGGGGAAAGAGGGCTCCGTGCCTGGGCAAAGCAACGTTACATTAGTGCTGTCTGCAGAGAGGTGCAGGATGCTCCTACAGCTGGGGACAGACTGAGCCTAAATGAAGCTACCCAAGTACATGCCCAGCGTTCCCACAGGGATTTGTCGCCCTGACCATGCCTGTGCCCCTCAGGTGCCCCACGGTTGCACTCACCCGTGGCTGCACTGGGGGTCTCAGGTGCTGTCGAGTTGTCCGGGATTGGCCCCACAGTCACGGTGGAGATGTCAGGGGTGGCTCTGGCTGTGGTCTCCACTGGCTGGCTGGGAGCAGGGGTGCTCCCATGGACCCCTGTGCTGGTATCAAGGGTGGCCATGGTGTCTGATGGGGTCATCGAGGGCTCGTCTGAAGCGGCTGTCGGTGCTGGTTCAGTGGAAGAGGCGCTGCCGGTCCCTGGGGATGTGCTGGACCTCTCTGGGGTGGAGGCTTCTGTTTCAGGCCTGGAGGGAGGGACGGTGGCTGCAGTGGTGAAGTCGGTGGTGGGCAGCAGTGCTGAGGTCTCCATGGGTGCTGGGGAGGTAGGGTGCGTCGGGGACACAGCAACTGTTACATCCATGGCAGTAGTCCCTGCAAAGAGGTTGGAAAATGAGGTGCGCAAGGGCTGGTGCTGGAAGGCTGAGACCATGGCTGTGCCGGGGATGGCGCAGCATCATCACCAGCTTGAGCTTCCCAAGTGACCCAGAGCTACACATCAGCCATGGAGCACTGGGAGCGGGGATTCACTGTCCTTGCATGGATTAAGCACAAGGATCCCTTGGACGGGCATCAGCAAGGCAGGCCACGTAAATCCCCCAGCCTGACAAAGCAGAAACCAGCCATGGTCATCGCTGGTCTCAGGGCAGAAACTCCTGTCGGCACCAGCGCTAAGACCCGTTCCACCACCTTCACCCATCCCTGGAGGAAGTCAGACAAATGCATCCGACGGGAAGAGCCGTGCAGGAACTGCTGACGGTGACATGGGCTGGAACTTCAGGAGCAGCAGTTTACACAAACCTCTCTGCTGCAGATAGTCAGGAACTGATAGTGCCGGGTGTAAATAATGGCAACGGGGGACCAGCCCCACAGAGAGGGGTCACAGAGGAACAAATCCCAGCTTGCAGCTCAGTGGCAAGTCTTTAGAGACGTGCTGTGACCCACAAAAGTTCTGCGGGGGGTTGAGAGACATGGGAGGGCCGTACTCTCTGCCCGCACGGACCCTGGGCTGGGGCAGCCTGCTTCCCTTGGGGAAGCCCAAGCATCTGTAACCCTTTCCAAAAGGAAACACAAAACAACCTGGCTGCCTGGGCCTCTGTCAAGGGGTGCCTGCGAGGTGGCGGCTTTGAGATGCCAGGATGGATTCCTCGGTGATCCCAGCACAAACCCAGTGAGTCTGGGGCTCTGCTCACATGGGAATGGGGAACCGAGCCACGAGCCACTAGCTGCTTTCAGCCAACCCCACTAGAAATGCCCAAAGCTCGTGGGAGCCGCTCCCTCCCTGAGCTGCTGCAGGCAGCAGCTGGGTAAATAGTAACGCGGAGAAGGGCAAAGGTCTGGTCCCAGCCCGTGCCCGAGGGGTGTCTGCACTGAAGGGCCTCATCCTCACACAAAGGAGAAGCTGTAAGTAAGTCAACCTCCACTTCCCATTTAGCAAACAGCACCCGCAGCATTTCACCCCACACTGCTGTGGGTGAAGCACCCCACTGCCCCACGGAACAATGCTCCCCACTCACCCCCGCCCCATGGAGAGCATCGCGTCCCGCTCAGCCCTTACCCAGCACGAGATGCGGCACAG
The DNA here is from genome assembly GCA_034782735.1 of Sagittarius serpentarius. Classification (NCBI taxonomy): domain Eukaryota; kingdom Metazoa; phylum Chordata; class Aves; order Accipitriformes; family Sagittariidae; genus Sagittarius; species Sagittarius serpentarius. The sequence continues at coordinate 31,006,642 of JAVKLA010000084.1, forward strand.
CGAGGCCGGCGATGCTCAGCAGCAGCAGGGGCAGGGGCAGGGACAGCCCTTCTCTCTGCCCGGCCATGTCCAGGGGGGCGGGAGCCGATGCCTCCCCACAGGCACCGCTCCGAGCGCTCCCCACGGCCCTGGCACTGGGGTTTCCGGGTCTCCTTTGCCCGGCAGAGAAGGAGCATCCAGGTAGGTCCTTTTACTCCCCAGGTGTTGGCAGAGAAGAGGGGTTTTCCACCTGATGCGGACACTCCCAGGGACGGGCGTGATGCCTAGCAGACATCAGCTGCACGGCTGGACCCAGAGCAGCCACGAGCAGCGGGCAGGGCAGGCCGGTAGGGCCACGGCTGCAGCAGACCAGGTCCCTGCAGCCGGGGACCGTGACGTCCTCTGCCTGCCGAGGGGACGGTGACAACGGGAAAAAGCCCAGGGAAGCAGCCAGGCTGCCTGGGACCGTCCCAGCGCTCTGCCACAGGGGTGATGTTCGATGGTGGCTCCTAGCACCAACGCCCTCGGGAGACAACAGCCCGCTCTGTCTGAGAGCGGGAGAACAGGCGGCGCTCAGGAAGGGCGTGCTCCAGGCTGACGGTTTGTCCCCTGGGCTGTCTGTACAGGCATCACTTCCCCATGTCACGGCTGAACTGCACTGCTGATAGCTGGGGCTGCTTCCTTCTCCTCAGGGTCAGGGACAAGACCAGTCGGAGGCGCCTGCAGGCACTGGGCCAGAGCACAGGCGCTCTGCGGCCAGACGGGGGGCTGGAGGACTGCCAGGGCACAGCCACCCTGCTGCTGTACAGGCTGCCCGCTGCCAGGGCACAGGCGCACTGAGGGCATCGCCGGGCTTCAGGCACTCTGCTGGGGTACTCCCACACTGCATTAGACCAGGGTACAGGTACTCTGTCAGGGTACAGTCTCTCTACTGGCGTACAGGGACACCGGGGGCACGTGCACGGCCAGGGGCACTGGGGCAGGGTACAGTCTCCCTGCCGGGTTCAGGCGCACGGAGCGGGGTGTCGCCTGGGTACAGCCCCAGGGTAAAGGCTCCTGGGAGAGCCACCGGGATACAGTCACAGTGCTGGGACACAGGTTTCTAGGAAGGGGCACTGCCAGGCTACGGCTGCCTGGGGGGGCTGCCGGGGTACAGTCACACTCCTGGGCTACAGTCTCACCGCCGGGGTACAGGCGCACTGCTGGGGTACAGTCTCACCGCCGCGCTACAGCTGCGCAGCGGCACCCTGACCCCGGGGATGCCCCGCCCCCTCCCGAAGCCCCGCCCCCTCCCGAAGCCGACCCACGGCAGCGC
>JAVKLA010000084.1:31011004-31048585 GCA_034782735.1 Sagittarius serpentarius
CTCAGCAGCAGCAGGGACAAGGGCAGCCCTCCTCTCTGCCCAACCATGTCCACAGCCAGCACAGTCCGTCCCCCCCCCCTACACACTCCCCTGCGTAGTGACAGGTCCCCGCACCAGGGGATGCCCGGGCGAGGGGATGCTGCCAGCGGGGAACTACGCTGCCGAGTGATGGCTGAAGGTGGCCGGAGCCGCTTCCTCGTTCCCGGGGGCAGGGAGGGGAGGTACGGGTGGGCACTGCCCCCCCCCCCGTATAGGGGGGTGGTACCAGGCGCTGACACCACGCCCCTTCTCGGGGAAAAGTCACGCCCATCGCCACGCCCCTTAAAAACCACGCCCCTGGCTTGTGTAACACCCGCGTGGCTGCCAGGTAGGGAGCGGGACCGAGATCGGGACCACCCCCCCCGCCCCGGGGTTACGGGAGCGAACTGGGTACCGGGATGGGCAAGGCACCGGCATCCCCCGGGCTCTGGGGGCGAACCGGGGGACCGGGATGGGAAAGGTCACCGGCTGCTCAGTACGGTTCCCGTTTCCCCCCGCAGCGCCCGGACGCAACCACGCTGCTCCGGGCACCGGCCCGGGTCATGCTAAGGATGCGGCGGGGCCAAGGGACGAGAACGGCCGAGGTCAGGGAAGTGCCACGCGTGTCTCGGAGGAGGAAGGAGGAAGAGGAGGAGGCGGCGGCGGCGGTGCAGGAGGCCCGGCGGAGGGCAGCCCCGTCCGTGCGAGAGTTCAAGTACAACAAAAAGCGGGTTCGCCTCATCTCGCAGGGCTCGGACCTCAAGGAGGATGCTCGGTGCATCCTTTACTGGATGTCCCGGGACCAGCGGGTGCAAGGTGCGAACCAGCTGGCGGAGGGGGCCGGGAAGCGGAGCTCCCATGGGTGGCAAAAGCCTTGGTCCCTTCCCACGGTAGGCCTTGGAGCTGGTCACCCCTCTGCAGGGGGGACTGGGGGGATTCCTCTTGCGAAACCCCATCTCCATCCCCTCAGCAAAGTAGGCCCCCCACCCCCACCCCCGACACCACCCTGTGCACTTTCTCCCCAGATAACTGGGCTTTCCTCTACGCCCAGCGCCTGGCCCTCAAACAGGAGCTGCCTCTGCACGTCTGCTTTTGCCTGGTGCCCAAATTCCTGGATGCCACCATCCGCCACTACGGTTTCATGCTGAGGGGCCTGCAGGAGGTGGCCGAGGTATGGCCGCTGCGGGGATGCCCACACTGGGTGGGACAGGGCTCCTGGGGAAGGGGGGAGGCAGATCCATCCCTGCAGTAGACGGTGGGATGGGGTCTGCGGAGGCATGAACCGTCCCGTAGCCCTTTCCCCCTCGCTGCAGGAGTGTGCAGAGCTGAACATCCCCTTTCACTTGCTGCCGGGCTATGCCAAGGACGTGCTGCCCGCATTTGTGGTGGAGCATGGCGTGGGCGGGCTGGTGACGGACTTCTGCCCCCTCCGCCTCCCCCGGCAGTGGGTGGAGGACGTCAGGGAGCGGTTGCCGGAGGATGTGCCGTTTGCGCAGGTGGGTGCCCGTGCACTGGGAGGGGAAAACTCTGGCTGGTGAGACGTGGGAGAAAGCTGTCTCCTGCGTTTTGTGCCTGCAGAGGTGCGCCGGAGTGACCTGAGCAGGGAGTGTGTGTGTCATGTCATCGGGACCGACTGCTTCTCCAGCTCACACCCTCCTCCATGGCTTTGCTTCCCAGGTTGACGCCCACAACATCGTGCCCTGCTGGGTCACCTCCCCCAAGCAGGAGTACAGCGCCAGGACCATCCGGGGCAAGATCCATGCTCAGCTCCCCGAGTTCCTCACCGAGTTCCCCCCTGTCATTCATCACCCATATCCCCCCTCCTGCCCAGCAGAGGTACCAGCAGGAGGCAACTCCACACCCACTCACGGCCAGTCGCAGGGAGTTTCACAGCTGCTTCGTGACCTTGGGGGGGATGGCAGGGGATGGGGACAGTGACCAGCCTGAGGTCACACGCATGTGGTGTGGAGATGGGGATGCCCTGGGGAAGGGACGTTCCCACCTCTTTCATTCATTTCCTACGTCTCTGCCCTGCAGGGCTTGTTAAGAGGAGAAGGCTGGCATGAGCTGGGGACTTGCTGGCTGGGGACATCCAGGGGACATATCACTCAGGGTAGCCCTGGCTGAAGAGCATCTGCAAATGCACTCACACTGCTTGGTCGCCGCCCAGCCCATCGCTTGGGAGGCCTGTTATTCCAGCTTGCAGGTGGACCGCACCGTGAAGGAGGTGGAATGGGCGACCCCCGGCACGGCTGCGGGGCTGGCTGTGCTGCAGTCCTTCATCGCAGAGCGGCTGAAATCCTTTGGCTCCCACCGGAACAACCCCAACAAGGCGGCGCTCAGCAACCTGTCCCCATGGTTCCACTTCGGTGAGCATCCCAGGCTTCCCACTCTGCAGCAGGATCGAGCACAGAGGCTTGGACCAGCAGCCTGACTTGCTCACTCCCCATGTGCCCAGGCCAAGTCTCCACCCAGCGAGCCATCCTGGAGGTGCAGAAGCACCGGGGCAAGTACAAGGAGTCAGTGGACACATTTGTGGAGGAGGCCGTGGTGCGGCGGGAGCTGGCTGAAAACTTTTGCTACTACAATGAGAACTACGACAGCGTGAAAGGTAGCATCCGAGGCTGGGTGGCAATGCTGGGGGCCAGGCTGGCACCCAACTGGTCACCCCAACTTGGCAATCCCATTTCTGCTAGGAGAGGGGCTGTGGGGGCACTAATGTGCCGTCATTCGGTACCTTCTGGAGGTAGGACAGGAGCTGGTGGATGCCCTCTTCAAGGCTGGTGCCTCCAGGGCACAGTGCCCTCAGTAGCCCAGTTCCCCATCCCTTCCTCAGGGCCCTGCAGGAGCAGGTTGCTCCTTATCTCTCTTGCTCACAGGTGCCTACAGCTGGGCGCAAACCACTCTGAAGCTCCACGCCAAAGACAAGAGGCCTTTTCTCTATGAGCTGCAGGAGCTGGAGCAGGGCACCACACATGACCCACTGTGGAACGCTGCCCAGGTAGTGCCCCGCATCTCTCCTGCAAAGTGCTGACCCTTTTCCCGAGGGGCAGAGGTGAGCTGGTACGGACTGACCCCTGCGGCTGTTCCTTTCTCCCCAGCTCCAAATGGTCTGGGAAGGCAAGATGCACGGCTTCCTGCGGATGTACTGGGCCAAGAAGATCCTGGAGTGGACCCGCTCCCCCGAGGAGGCCCTGCAGTTTGCCATCTACCTCAATGACCGCTACGAGCTGGACGGGAGGGACCCCAACGGATATGTAGGCAAGCTGCAGGAGGGGGGCACAGGGCAGGGGGCCTTATCTGTGATGGCCAACGCCACGGTGGGGCGGGGGGGGGGCTCTCTGCAGACAAGCCAGCCCCTGCTCCAGCCTATCCTGCTTTGCACCCACATCCCACCTGTTCTTCAGCTGCCTCCGAGCAAGGGGGAGAGCTGACACTCCGTCCCCATGCCCGGCAGGCTGCCTCTGGTCCATATGCGGCATACACGACCACGGCTGGACAGAGCGGGCCATCTTTGGGAAGATTCGCTACATGAACTACGCCGGCTGCAAGCGCAAGTTCGACGTGGGCCAGTTCGAGCGTCGCTATGCCCGCCGCATGCTCTCCCAGTGATGGCCGCAGCCTGCCTTGAGATTGCTTGTGCCCCTCTATGCTGGGGGCAGACATGCCTTTGCCAAGGTGCCAGCTTGCACCTTACACCCTGGCCAGGGATTGCCCCTGGGAGCAGTTGGAGAGCTCACTGTAACAGCAGCAAGCCCCAGGGTTTTGCAGGTCTCTCTTCTCTGCCGTCACCCCCTGCTCGAGCAGCCATGCTGGGGGGGGCCGCTGCTGGAGCCCCACGGGGCCTTGCAGGGCCCTCCTGCTGCCACAGGTTTGCTGGCAGCTGCAAGAGCCCATCCTCAGCGTGCCCGTGCCTGCAAGACAGCTTTTCTACAACCACCGCGCTCAGGAGTAAGCGCAAGTCACCATTGCTGCTGCTACCCACAGCTGAGATTTAGGCTGAGCAGGGGTTTTCTGGGGAAAAGCCCCCAGAAACTAGCTCCTCGTGCCATGCTGCCTGCAGGGAAGCCCTGCCTTGCTCCATGCGGAGCCAGCGCTGCACTAGGCTTGCACCCGCATCCTTCAACAGTTGTTTTAAAGTTTACAGTTTTTATCTTCTGTGTCTATGGTGTTTATGGGGTGATGTGTGACACTGCTGCAAGGGGAGAATGGGGCTGGGGGGGGGGGGCAGCCAAGGCCATGCCCCCAGCCCCTCTGCCAGCAGCGAAGGCAGGCTCAGGAAGGGGACAGGCATTACAGACAGCCCCTTACTCAGTGGCTTGTACCTCCTGCCCCGAGTACCGTGGGCAGTTTGCAGGGGGAGGCCACAAACCAAATGGATTAGTCAGGGGGTGGTGACAAGAACCCCCTCCCAGTGACACCTGGTGCTGCATCACCCGTTGCACAAGTTGTCCCCCCACTGCCTCCTGCCATCAGCTAGTGCATCCCCCTCGCTCCCTGCCCCAGGGGCCAACAGGCACTGCAGCACTGACACCAAGGGGGAGGATACACACCGTTACCCCACCTGAAACAACGCCACAACACAACCAGGCCCCTTATTAACTTAGTTTATTAGGGATGGCATTTTCGTTGCTATGCTGTGCAATAGACCCGTGGGAAGGGCTCCAGTTGGCAGCCGGGGGCAGCCCCTCGCTCTCCCTTAAAAGAGCTCACTGCCTTGGCCAGTTCCAGTGTTACTCGTAGCGGTCAGTGCTGGGCACAACCCTGCCCTGGAGACCTCCGACGGGTTTGCAAGTCCCACTGCTTCCAAACAAAGTCCGTGGTGGAGGGTAGAAACCACAAATAAGCCAAAATCCCTTCCCTCTTCTCTAAATGTACTCAGTGCTTCTAGAAAGGGACGCAGGCAGCCTCTCAGCTGCTGTCCCATGACATTAAAGTGCTTCAAACAAAACAGGGCGGATGGAGGTGTGCTGCTGAGGCAGCTCCAGGGAAGGGGGTGCCAGTTCCGGGAGGCAGCGGGAGGGCTCAGCTTGGGGTTGGGAACAGGCAAGACCAAGGTGGACCAGTGTCTGGCAGCCACAGAGCTTGCAGAGATGGAGAGCGAGCGGGAGAGAAGCTGCTCCCGCGGGGAATACAAACAGAAGACAGGAGGAGGCAAAAACCCCAGGGGAGTGGGGAGCTGAACCCCCTTTCCCAGGCTAGACCTGGCTTTGTCAGGATGCTGCAGAGCAGGGGGGAGATGCTGCCGTGCAGCAGCCTGGCCCCCAGCAGTGAGGCTTGCAGCCACCCTCCCCGACCAAGCCCTGTGACCATCTCTCCTGGTCCCGGCCTCTCCCTCACACCCCCCCGACCCTGCCACCCCCACAGTGACAGCCCACGAGGGGTCACATCCCAGCCTCAAGCCAGGGCACACACGGCAAGAGCCACTGTCCCTACATGCCTACTGCCAGTGTATTGCTCCCCAGTACCTCAACACCCTTCTCGCACATACACAGGCCACACTGTCCTTCCAAACACCCCACTGCCACCCCACATCCCACCCATGCTATGGTGGTGCTGGAGACTCACCCGTGCCATGGGCTAAAGCATCCCCCTGCGATACAAAGGTACCTCCTTGACTGACCACTAGCCCTAGAGCACGGAGCTCACCTTGCACCGCCGGGTCCAACCCTGCGGGGTTTGACCCTATGGAGCCATTGGTCACGGCAGGCAGCTCTGCATCGGTGAGGGACCAACCCTTTGCAGCACCCCAGTGCCAAACCCCTCTCCCCCCATGCACCCCCAGTTGCAAGCAGCCTGCCTGGCCACCCCACTGCACTGCAGCCCAAGAAGCCTCGAGGCTTTGGCTTTGCCTGGCTTAAGGACCCCTCTCCCAAGGGGAGCAGGAGATCTCCTGGGAGAGGGGACACCCGGCAAACATCAGCCCCATCCAGGGGTGAGGAACCAGGAGCAGGACAACCCTGGAGGTTTTATACCGATGAGTCCCAAATAGATCACACATCCCCTAAAGAGGCATTTCAAGCAGCACCTCCTTGGAGGGGAACACACAGTTAAAAATACAACCAACCACATTAAAAAAATAAAACTAAATCCAGCAGATTAAAAACCAGAAACCCAACGTAAAAGAACAAACCGAGACAGAGGGTCAGGGGATGCAGCTGGACCGCTAAGCCTTCACCCGCATCCTCACAGGTCTCGGGCAGGAGGCACCTGCACTTAAGGCAGGCCCTGGTGCCACCAGAGTGAGGTCCCATGTCACCCTTAGAGGAAAACATGACCCCCCCAGGAGGACAGACCAGCAGCATGAGGAGGAAGCAGGGTTGGAAGCCTCACTGCATCTGCTGGTCATGGGGACCTGCCTCCGCTGAAAGCCCGGCGGCACTGGTCCCCTTGTGCGGCTGCTCCGGGGGCAATGGCCCTCTGCAGGCCAGGCTGCAGGTGGAGGGCAGGGAGAGCAGCTCAGCACAGACGGCATGGAGAGACGAGGCAGAAATCTGGCACTTTCACCATTGCCACCTCCTCTGCTCTGATTCTGGACTGAGAGCTCTCTGGACTCTCTGGTAGTGTCCCAAGTCAGATTTGAGAAAGGGAGCTGTTAAATGTACAACCACAAATCCCCACCCTCCCTCCATGCACACAACCCCCAGGAGCAGGACAGCGGATAGGAGAACTCGAGAGAGCTGATTCCCCCCTCTGACGTGGCCAGAGCTTCCTAGTATACAGGTGATGAACAGAAAGTGCTGATGTCCCAGGGGACCCTGCCAGGGAGCAGGGCACAGGGACTGGCAGCAGAGCCCTGCTGGGTCCAGCGTGAACAACTGCTCAGAAGAGGCCCCTGTTCTGCCTGCAAGACAGGCAGGAGCAGCCATCTTTCCCCAAGCAAAGGCATCGGGGAGTGCAAGCAGTACCTGGAGCAGACCCAGACGATGGAAGATGCCCCTTGCCCAGCCCAGCACTACTGCACAGGGGAAAACAGATCTCTTCGAGACAGCGCTCCAGGCCTCCTGACAGTCTTCCTCATCTCCAGTCCACGTGGCTCAGTCTCTGTTGACAAAGGCCACGCACGTAAATAAACCCACGATCTGCTCCTCTGCTGCAACATGCTCATGTGGCTGCCACCGCCTCCAGCTGCTCCAGCTCGTCTTCGTAGTCCGAGACGTAGGACTCCATGCTCTGCTTGGCCAGCAGCAATCTCCGGGCTTGAAGCCGCTCGCAGCGGGGACATCGGGTGGATTTGAAGCAGGATTTGTGGTAGCAGGCTTTGCACTCTGTGGGAGAGAGCACGGCTGAGAGCTGGCAGAGGCCGACAAAGACTGCCTGACACTCCGCACCCTGGGGAGGGATGCTCCAGGCTTGTCCAGGAGGACATTTCAAACCAAAGTTGTGGCAGAACAAGTACCAGAAGCGGGGCTCCAGCACCATTCTGGAAGCAGCAAGAAGTCACACTGCAGGGTCCCGGCACTGGCTTGCAAAGCCTTTGGGAGCACAGGCGGGAGGTTTCCTGCTCCGCACAGGGTTCCTCCCCAAACTTTCCTGATTCTCCAAAGAAACAGTCTTTCCCCAAGTTTTCTCTGGCACTGTGCCTGCCAAACCAAGGCTTGCATGTTGTCAGGAGCCATTTCAAACCAGTTCAGAGGTTGGTCCCAAGCTGCAGGGACAAGCTCTGCTTGGTCGTTAGTACTGGGCATTATCACAGATGACTCCTGAAGGGGCTCAGGGATTTCTTGGTGGGCAGCAAGAGCACAGAGACAAAGCCTTGAGGCCCTCTCCGCTCTATGAGGTCAGCTTCAGCCATCCAAGCAGGGGCAGGGGAGCTGCATGCAGGCTGCAGCCTGTCCCGTAACCACAGCGGAAGGGAAGCCAGGGCTCCCAGACACCCGCTCGCTGCAGTCACAACCTGACCGCCTGCTGCTGCCGGGGCAGGCAGCACACAGCATGGTCAGGAAGGGACCTACATGCTCCACCGCACCAGCAGCTCTGGCCAAACACCGTCATAATGCTGATCTGCTGCTGATAACGTGATGCAGAGACACAGGCCATGCCCAGAGGCACTCTGGTCTGGCTGGCTGTGGCTCTGTACCTCTCACTAGCACAAATGCCACTCAAACTGGAGGCAGAACTTGGTGGCCTCAGGGTCTGTCCCCTCCCTGTTTCTCCCCAGCACCTCACCTTCACATATCCTGCACTTGTTGAGCTCAAAGGGGAAGATGATGTCGCCCTCATTCTGGCAGAACTCACAGATGAAGCCTTTGGCTTGGCACAGCTGGAAGGAGAAAAGGTGAGGAAAAAGCAGCTAAATGCTCCTCATCTCCCTGGCAAGCAGGGCAGGAGGTAGAGTAGAGCAGAGCAGGACAGCAGGACATGGTGCCCTGCTCTAACCATGTGGGACAGCCCTTCCCCAGCATGGGGGGAACATGTCAGGGGTGGGGGAGAGCCAAAATGGGGTAACAAACATCCCATACATGCTGGGTAGGAGCTCTATGGAGCAGGCAGGAGCAGTTAGCATTGAGTCAGTTAATTTGGTGGCTGCCCTGCATGTCAAAGACCTCCCCATCAGTTATCTTTGCAGCAAAGCCTGCTCCCAAGGGTGTTTCTGAGGGTGTGGAGCTGTGGAGGAAGCAGGTGAGGAGGTCTTACCATGCACTTCTCAACATGCAGGCTGCCTGCCTTCAGGAGCTCCGTCAGGCGAGGCACCAGGTCCCCTTTCTTCGTGGCGCTGAGGTCGCTCAGTGAGTAGAGGTGCAAATCCTCCGTCAAGTGGCCAGGCACCATATCAAAGGAGTCTAGGAGGCTGCAAGGCCAGAGAAACCAGAGCTCAGAGCAAAGCAGCTCCACTAAGCCCCCTTTCTCCACTGCTTCTGCTTTCTCTCACCACCCCCTCCCCTCTCCCCAGCTCATTGCACAGGCTGCACAGATCGCCAGTGTAAATTGCCATGGGACAGATCCAGGACAGCAACACAGCTTCATCTCACAGCCTGGGACTCACTCTTTAGCTAGCCGGCACGTCTTAAACATGTTCTTCATGTGGAAAAGCTGGATTCGCAGTAGCTGGAGAGGAAGAGGGGGACACAAGAATCAGTAAACAGAGCACGGTCCTTGGCCAAGCAGGTCTGCCCCATTTCCTACACTGGTGAAACAACTGCTGCTCCCCTGCTACCGAAGTGTTTACACCATGCACGGCAAAGTGAGCACAACCACTGTCATGTGCTGCAGGAGATAAACTGAAGCCCAGCTGGATACCAGGCAGAAATTATTTTTGAAATTCCTATGTTACTGGACAAACAAGAGGTGAATGGAAACCCACAGTGCTGAGGTCTTAAGCCTCAAAAACTGAAATATCACTATCTGCTTCACCCCAGCTTCCCTGGAATATGGTTTACAATTGGCAGCCACCCACCTCACCCAAACCCCACTCAGGAAGGCGTAGAAAGGGTCTTACCCACACTTGGTTGAGAGACTTCACTTTCCGGTACAGGGCAGGATTGATATCCTGCACATTGAAGAGCGGGTCACTCCAGATCTTGCTTAGCAGGTCTTTGGAGAAGTTGCTCACATAGTACTTGCTGAAGTCCCACTTGCGCAGGATGCGGCTGGGGATGACTGTCTGGGCATTCTCGTGGCAGCACTGGCAAAAATACTTCCCCAGGTACTCACAGTACCGCAGCCGCTTGATGTAATCTGGCCAAATCCAGGCAGACAGGGAGGTCAGCCGAAGCACGGGCTCTGCCCAAACACATACTGGACTCCCAACGTTGCTCAGCGTTGCTCAGCGTTTCCAACAAGCAAGGCACTCTGCCTTGCTGGTACCTCCTCCAGCCCCAGAGCGCTCAACACTGGGGTCTGCAAGTACCCCTGCCGACTGCAAAAGCATTTGGGACCACAGTCCAGTCTCATGCAGTCACACCTACCTACACATTCAGGAAAAATGGCTGGTCAAAGAGCTCTGCAGCTGCACCCACAGCAGAACCTGCTGGGAGCTTTAGGACCCCAACAGATGACTTTGCCTTAGAAAAGCCAACATCTGAAATGCCCTCCAAAGGACAGGCTGGCTGCTCTTTGCCTCCACCAGCCCTGTGACCTTCCAGAGAAGGAGGCTCCTCTGTGGGTGGTGCAAACCGATGTGCAGGCAAAGCTGGTAAAGGCAGCGCACCATTTCCCCAGTGACCTTGCGCTGAGCTTTGCCACTGCCCACCCACTCTGCATCTTCCCACTTGTTCACAGGTTCTTCCCCACTCTCCAGCTGCGGGTCAGGGTCCCAGTACTCACCGGGATCAGTCCGGATGCCACAGCCTGCACACCGGTAATTCTGCTTGGCCACGGCCACCTTCCTCCTGCCCAGAGACAGAAGAAAACACGTATGAGTCCAGCCCTCATGGCACCTGGCACCAGAGGACAGGCACTGGAACAAGTCTGGACGGCAGAGATGGCCACGTGCTTTGCCACTTAAGTGTGGACAACAAATCCAAGGGGAAAAGCCCTGTTGTGCCCTGGTGCACACCAGGGGCACCAACTGCAGGCACTGGCTCCGTCTCACAGCACCAGCTGCCAGTGGTGACCAGTGTGGATTTACCAGGCTCAGAGCAGGGAAGCCCCAGCAGTCAGGCGGGAAGGAGAGGATAATCAGCCCTGGTGTGGATGGAAAAGTATTGGAAAGGGCAGGTCCCCAGAGAGCCCTCGGCTGTGTGGGTCCTTACGTTGGGGCTGGGTGAACATTGAAGATGATCTGCGGTCGCGGTGGGGCCCACTCCAGGTTTCCGCGCACCCGAATCCTCAGCTTGTAGATGTCAGCATGTTCTCCATCATCAGGAGAGATGGGCAGAGAGTCAGGGATGGGCAGGAGCTGGGAGAGGCAGGCAAGAGGGTCAGATCCCTGCCGGGCACCACAAAGGCAATGCACGTGGCTGGCTTGCCAGAAAACTGCAACTGCAGCCCTCTGGAAAACTGCCAGACACCAAGCTGCTGCTCCAGCTGAATGGGGGCTGGAGAAGAGATGTCCCCCACGATCTGGGCACTCTGCTGTAGGAGGCTGCGGTGGCAGAGCCCTGCTCAGCTGCACCCATCTCCAGAGCCTGGACAAAACCCCTCCTCCAGCTCCACAAAGGGATCACCGGGATGAGCAAAGCCCCTCGGCAGCGGGCTGAAGACAGGGGTTCGGGGAAGATCAAATGCAATCAGCGACTGGGGACTCACACTCCTACCTTCTGCGGGGCATCGTGCTCGGGGACCAGCCACTCCAATTCAGAGGCAGCCGGGAGCTGCATGCCTTCAAACTGCTTCAGCAAGCCCATGGCCACGGCCTCCGCCGAGTTGGAATTGAGGAAGGAGTGCGATCTAGACAGTGAAGGGAGTGGTTAGTACCACGTCTCACAGCTGTGCCCTCCACACAACCCCTGATGCCAGTCCCAGCTCAAGCCAAAGATGTTCCCTTCAACTCTGGTACCTTATTTCTGCACTGCTACACAGGCTTAAAACTGATATACGTGATTGATTTCTGTCTTTGCAGCTGCCCCAAAGCAAAGCAGGCTAATGATACAACAACAACTGTTCAGAAAGGCAAGCAAAACGTATCTTACGTAATAAAACCTGCGCCTGTTTGCTGCAAAGTGAGAGCCAGTGTCTGTACGAGCCAGAAGTAACTGCTCTCCCAGTACGGACCTACCGAAGAAGCTGCCAAGCATGGACACAGCTTTGTACCTTACCCAACGAGCAGACGGCACCCTGCATCCCAAAGGGATTTTGCTTTCAGAGCATTAACACAGCAGCTGTGCTTAAAACAGGTTGTGATTCATCTCCCCACAGCCCCCACCTCTCCACCCCAAGGCAGTACTGGGAAAGGACCGAGCACTTCACGGTTAGGCTGCTGCTGCACTGCACAGTTTGAGCATCGCTGTGTGCCAGCAGTTCCACCTCTGGGTTACAGCACAGCAGCGAGGGTTGGAGAGAAGGTGCCAGCACCATGCAGTCCAACGGGCCGTCCCAGCTGAGAGCAGGAGGGCCGGGGAGGCTCAGAGTCAGCGGCAAGCCAGCAGCGAGTCCAGATGCTCCAGGTTGTGCCAGGTCCTCTCCCCAGCCTCTTCCCTACTAGGAGGTATGGGCATCTCTCCTGACACCAGTCCATATCGTATCTACCTCACGTGAATATCCTGATCATCCCAGGTGCTGCTTCCCAAATTTAAGACTAGGACCCAGTGCCCCACTGCTAAGTAAAGGGGGGGAGGTCCACTTCAGTGCAAAACAGCAGCTGATGTACAGTTGGGCAGGAAGGGGAACGTGGCACCAAGATGTCTCGCCGTGAGTCAAAGACGTACATGGACTCCGAGGACAGAAAGGACTTCCTGCTGGAGTCTGGGTTCCTCTTGATGTCTGCATCTGAATCACAAACAGACAAGGTGGAGCAGATGGAGCAGGGCAGGGAGATACACTCATTTCAAACCAAAGCTTCACTGTAAAACTCATCAAACTGTTCAAAAGCACATGAACTACAGCATCAACTTCTACCAGTGGCACCAAGCAGCAAGGAGAGGTACAGTCTAATCAGCCGCCTGTCAGAGTTACGAGGGAAGGAGGTGGTGGGATGCTGTGAAAACAGTGAGCCTGGGGTTTGGAAGAGACAAGTGGCTGCTGGTACAGGCCACACACCAAATCCTAGCAGTGACATGGCATGAACAGTATGGACACAGGAGCCAGGAGGGCAGGAGAGCAAGGTTAGCAAGGAGGTTTAGTAGCTCTCTACACACAGTATAGGTGCTGCAGGGGATTAGCAATGGGATGCAGAGCCCTCCTCTCTACTTGACCACAACCTGTAAGAGCAGATGGTGGACATGCCACAGCTTGTCAGCAACTGCACAGCCGGGGCTGGCCGCCTAAGCCCAGCACTCCAGAGACACGTCAGCATCCATGCAGAGAGCGGGCCAGCAGCCACGTTCCAGCCCTCTGCAGAGGCCACAGACCCATCTCCCGAGGAGGGAGGGGGACAAGATAAGGTGCAGAACACTGGGGTCCTCTCCCTGCACCCCTCCTCAGTGCCAGCCTCAGGTACCAGGCAGTGCCCAGCAGTACCTTCATCACTCATCTTTCTTTCACTCCGGCAGGTAAAACCCTGATGGGGAATTCATCTCAACAGTGGAAGGACCCTGGAAAGGAGACTTCCAGCAGTAAAGGGCAGGCAGAAGCAGGCAGAAATCCTGCTTCATTGCAGACAGACTCCCACAAAAGGGAAGAAGGGCATGCAAGGGAAAAGTACTACAGGTCAGGACAGAAGAGAGGCCAATACCACAACCTTCAGCCCAGCAGGTCAGCTGTTTTGTACCTCTGGGGAGCTCTAGGAACAGGGCCTGCAGTGACCACACCACCCCCAAACACAGGCTTGCAGTCCCCCCCGACCCAGTGGCCCAGTGCCTGGCTAGAGGAGGCAGAGCTTGGGGTCCCTCCTCCTCCGTCCCAAGCAGGTCGGCTATAGTGGACCCGCACAGAGCCCATCCGATCCTGGTCAGGCACCAACCGCACACTGAGGCCAAGGGAATCACAGCCCAACTGAGCGAAGAGTGCCGCCCCCTGAGCCATCAGCTCCCCTAGGAATGGCAGGGCTGCCCTGGCAGCAAGGGGAGCAAGTCCTAGTCCAGCCCCTAAATTTAAAGACTCATGCTAGTGGAGTTCAGCATGGATGCTTGACCCTCCTTGTTTGACTTCCATTGCTAGAAACAGGCACAGGAAAACATCCTAATGCTAAGGAATCTGCATGCTACATCACGCTAATGGACTTCTAGCTGCAGAAAACAGGGAATTCAGGGAAACGTAGCCTCCTGACCACGTAGGGCACCGGCCAGAAATACCTGCCATGCTCTGGTGCCTTCAGCTCTGTGCAGGAAGGTGCTGCATTGTCCTAGACTATGATGAACATGAGCAAACAGCGGGGCACACGCTGCACAGTGTGGGCCAAGTGTCATGGGGAGGCAGAGCCGGCACGCTCAGGCACTGGCACCGTCTCAGGGATGGCAGAGGGAGCTAAATCTGACCCTAGGCTCCCATGGAGGCTAGCACTGGAATCGTGCTGCTGCTCGCTTCCCAACCTTAACTGCAGACACTCCCCAAAAGCCTCCAGTTAGCTGCCCAAAACGCCTCTGCTGCCAATGCTATCACCAAGACAGTCCCCAGGAGGCTCGTGAACAGCCCCCAAACCCAAGGACGTCACCCCAGCCCCCGTATGTCAGCCTGAGGCCAGGATGAGCCCCCCTGGATTAAACCCCTGGGCTGTAAACACAGGATCCAGCAGGGCTGACAGGGAAGCCCTGAGCACCAGCATCTCTGGCAGGAGCAACACGCTGGCGCTGAGCACCTGACAGATCAGCAGCAGCCCACGTAGGCTGTTCCCTTGCTAAAGCAAACAGGGAGCACATGGAGGTTATTTAAATGTGGCCAGCAGACCGGAAGGATTATCTAGTCGTACTGTAAACAATAAAAACACTAAGCAAGACCTGGCTGCATGTGATCCCAGGGCCTCCAGTGTGAACAAGCTGCCTGTGCCCTATCTGCTTTTACTACTTCTCTCTCCAGGACTTCTTTTTGGAAGGATTCTTCTCCAAGTCAAGTCTGAGCAGGATAGGAAGGGCTGGCCGTGGTTCGGACCAGAGCTACGGCATGCCAGCTCTGCCAGGTGAAGCAGGATAACACTCCCCAAGGCACCTGGGATGGAGACCTGGTCCCACGCTGTAGAGTACTCTGCTCTCATCCAGCCCAGGCTCAGCCTTCAGCAGCTACAGAACCACAAAGCTGTGCCATCGCCCTGCCAAGCCCTACCCCAGGCAAGACAGCCCTTCACCACAGCAGGCATGTTTGTATATCCAAAATAGTGCATGGCAAAACACCCTCGGGGATGGAGCCCACGGCAGAGCTCCTCTGCCTCCTCCCTGCTCTATCCTGCCATATCATCCTGCCACGGCTTTTCTTGCTGACGCCTGAATGATACTGTTCACAGTTCCCAAATCAGGCAGATTTCTGAGAAGTGTGCACGTGCACACACACACACCTTGCACACACACGCACGCATGCCGCAGGGGAGCACTGCGGGGTACTACCTGAGAACAAGGAAGCCATTGACACTGAGAGGCCGTTCTTGGACATTTGAATCAGGTTAGATCCATCGTTACCATCTGTATAACACGGTGATGACAAAACAGTTGACTTCAGTGCTTTGGCCAGGCCAAAGAGAAAGGGCATAATACAAGAGCAGCACTCGCACAAGAGAAGCCCAGAACTGAATTCACACACCCCTCCATGGGCTTCAAAACTGGGCCCAAAATCTAGCCCTCAGGGACTGAAAGGAGGGCTTTGCTGTCAATGGTCAAGAGACGAGAAGTTTATAGCTGGAGACTGGACTGCTCCATCCTCTTTTTAAACTCAGTGAGATGGAGGTAACTGCTGAGAAGTAAGTCATCCACCTGGGAGGATGAACAAGGCTCTGAAGGAAAGGGACACCCAGGGACCCAGACAGGTCTCCTGTGGGTGGTAAGTTCAGCCACTCAAGCTACCAGGAGTGGAGACTACAGGTATTACAAATCAGGATGTGACCAGCACCCACCACTGCCACCCAAGGGATAAGTGGTCAGAGCTATGGCTCCTTCTGCCTGGGGAGGAGGAGAACGTGATGGCAGCTCTCCCACCTCTCTCTAGCTGTGACAGCCACTGTGTGGACCAGGCAGTGAAATGGAAACCGCCTACCAGCCAGAGGCACTAAATGCTAGAGGGTTACAGAGAATTTCGAAGGAAAGTCATGCCACCATATGAGGGAAACTGGTTGCTCTGCTCATGCTCAGAATTCAGCCATTTGTTTGGGAAAAGCCATCCTGAAGGCCAGAGCGACATGCTCTTCTTCAGCAGGACTGACCTCAACACAACCACACCAAGGAGAAGTCTGTCTCTATGCAAGAAGCCAACACAGCCATTCCCTCCTACCTCGGATCTCATACTCTTCCACATCCTCCGCAGAGCCAGAGTCAGAGAGCCACATGGAGCCGTGGGAGCTGAACTGGGACCCGCTGTCTGTCGCCACAAGACCTGGGAGAAATGCAACACAGCCAGGCCATCAATGGAAGTGGTCTGAAGGGTCACTGACAGCTAAGGGAGAAGTTGATAGCCAGGTGTGGCCAGGGCAGGGAGGGATGGAGGTCAAGGACGGAAAACACTGTGGGTTCAAAATGAAATTACATTCCATAACTCAGCACCAGCGATGCACAAGCATTATCAATATATGGTATCAGTCCCATTATGGTCTTCAATAGCAGCAGAGTTTCACAAATCTCTGCAGCACCTCGGTAGCAATATGATTATTTCCCACGGACAGGAAGGAAGGCAGGATGCTATAAGGACAGGCAATGGACAGAAAACCCACATCCCACTAACTGATGATCCCAAAACACATCACCCACTGTCTGAGCCCATCTCCTGGCAGGTAGGGAACAGGTGCCTGGTGCGGATCTGCTGGCGCCGAATGCGAATCTTTTGTTTAAGCTCCTGGATCTCCTTGTCACTGTCTTCCTCCTCCTCCTCCTCCAGCTGCCGGCTCATCATATTGCATTTCATCAGCTCAATGGCAGCGATCAGGGACTCTGAGATGCTGAAGTGGGCATTCTCCTGCAAGGCAAGAGCAAAAGCATTCAGGGCTGTGCCATGGAGAAATTAGAAGACTTGGTAAAATCTTGTTCCCCACCTGTGACAGGAAAGAGCTTATTAGTCATGGAGAGTGGTAGAAAGACCTTAATCCCTCTTGACCCCACAAAACCTGACTCTTCTATGGGGACCTAGAAACTGAAGCCTTCTTGGGCACCAGAATACTCACAAAACACAAGGGACATCCTATGAAGATGTGCAACGCATCCACTCTGGGGAGTCAGTACCTGTCCCTGAGGAGCCCTAACATGTTGCAAAGCTGCTGTGTATACGCTGGATGGGCGGATCCTGGCTGCCAGTCACCACTGAGGAACTCAACCTTGAAGTTCTGTGCACAGCTCTATAGCAGGAGATACTATGGGATTATCTTCCCCACCGAGGGAAGTATCACTGAACCTGCAGTAAGATACATTCTCCAACGCACACAGGCTGTTGCTGCCTCCCTCACCTTCTCCAGGTCTGCACAGCTGCCAAAGTCCTGCTCAGAGAGGTAACTGATGAGTGACTGCCCTTCCGAGGGTCTTCTGAACATCCCTTCCCCCGAGCTCAGGTACTGTCCAGAGTCTAGAAAAGCGAGAGACAAATGTATGAGGGAGGGACCTGCTGCCAGCCCCATGCTACAAGCCCTGCCAGTGCCCAACCAGCATCCCACAGGCAGGTGCCAGAAGCTGAGGCCACTGCAGCTGATGGAGGAGCCTGACCAGGAGCGAGCGTCCCTGCCGAGGCTGGCTGTACTCACCGTACTCCATGTAGAGGGAGCTGGGTGTGCTCAGTTCACTGCTCTGGGTGGAAGCAGAGACCAGCCCTCTCCCTCCGCCTGGATCGCCATGGGACTCTGGAAGGGAAGATGACACCAGGCACACATCAGTATCCCGGAGGTGCCCAGCCATTCCGTAGGGTGAAATGAAAGGGGCTCAGTATCACACGGGCAGGCACAAATGGATGGGAAGCAAGGATGGACACCTTCCTGCTCTGTGCCATGGCTGAGGGCAAGCCCAGGAGGGGAAAAAACTACAAGGGCATTGCAGACAGGAGAGGAGAAGGGGAAGGAAAGAGAGAACCTCATGAGAGCCACGGAGCAGTCCAGTCCTGAGCCTTCCTCTCTTTACCTCCTAGCAGAGCTGGGGGGCACAACAGGCTCCAGCAAGCGCCTCTGCCAGCCCCTTCTTCCTGCTGGAGCATCTCCAAGGGAAGAGTTATACCCCAGGGCAAAGAGTCAGAAGACAAGGGGAAACCTGGGCAGCCAAGGGATCTGTGGGCCTCCCAGCCCTGCAAAGCAGCCTGGACAACAGCAGAAGGAGGCATCTGAAGGACATGCTCCTGCTCAACGAGAAGCCAGGGTTCCCCACACACAACCCTGGAGCCTCAGCTGCAGTGCTCAAGGTGACCCACACAGGCTGTGGGCAGGTCTCTGTCCCACGCACGCACTGTGGCTCAACTCTCTGCCAGGCTGAGCCAGCGGCGACTGCCAGGAGCTGGCCTGACCAACAACAGCTCGTGCTCTACGGGTAGCCACGGCCCCGGGGAGTGCCCGGACGGAGCGGCTGGGTGACAGAGGACTGCTGAAGGAGACTTTGAAAACACCTTGACTGGAGCGGGACAGGAGCATATGGGTGTGGACATGGGGCAGACACTGGCTGACGTCCCGGGCACAACAGAAGGGCAACCCCTCGTCTCAACCTCCTACTCCTCTTTGCTCCCAGCTTTGTCCCATAACCCTGATGTGACTGGAGGCTCCTGAGCCCACAAACACCAGCGCCTCCCTGCCAAGACCATGAAGTGGCAGCCACCAGAACGGGGCTTGGCACCAACCCACCCCACAGGCTGGGTGACAAAGGAGACCTATCGCGGTGGGAGGCTCTCACAGCTCATCACTGCAGCCTGGCAGGGCATCCTGCAGCCATCTGAACCCTGCTGAAAACCAGCACAGAAACCACCTTGTGATCACCAGTCTGGGGGATGCCAAGCATAACAGAGCCTACTGCTGAAGGGTAAAGCAAGGCAGTGCTTGATATCCTCTGCTGGAGCAAGACACAGGGCTGGACACATCTGTCTGAATGCCCACCACCTCCAGGAAGGAGCCTTCCCAGCCACAGAGTCCTCAGCACCCAGATGTGAGCTCGACAAACCCAGTGCCACTGTTCAACAGATACAAAAGAAAACAGCCCTTTTTTTTTGAGCTGCTGACTCTTTCTGTGTGTGGGGCAAAGGGATGGCAGCATCCCAGAACCTCTGCTTGGCGGGAAACCTGCCCCGAGCCGAGAAGAGCACATGGGAGTCCTGGCTGTGGGTGGAAGCACAGCTGGCTGGGATGCGGCTGAACTCAGCCAACACCAAACCTCACCATGCCACAGATCCACTAAATCAAAGGAAAAATAAGGTGTTCAAGCCCACACCTGCTTAGCTGCCAGCCCTTATTCGCCAGGTGAGAGATGAAACCTCTCCTGGCTCCCAAGGCAGTGGGGTGGAGGGAAGGGCAGGGGACGCAGCTCAGGGACTTGGTGGCTAGCACTCCCTAATGCCATGCAGGGGAGCTGGGTGCCCTTCTGGGTCTGGTCTGCTGCTCCCAAAAACCAAGCTGGGATCTTCGGTCAGGTCGCATGCATAAACCTGACTATGCTTCAAAGCGCCAGCTGGGACACAGAGAAGAAAGAATTTTTTTGGTTTTCTAAATGGACACTAATGGGTTGATGGAAATCCTGAACTTGATGTAATGATCACTAATGAAGGGCTGTTATACTGGCTCCCAAACCTGCCACTGGATCTTCTATTATAATGGTGATATCCCTGAGGCCTCCTGGGCAGACAGAGAAGGAGGGCAGCGTTAAGGGAGAGAAAACAGAGACAGACTGGTTACTACTCAGCAAGGACCTCCACCTCTCCCACGAAGGTAGCATCAGCGGGGCAGACTCCCACCAACTGGTTGTCCCCTCACATCCCACTCCGCCCCACCATGCATTCACCCACTCAAGAGCACAGGAGGACCCAGCAGGTTACCAGTAGGATGACATCCTACCAGTAGGATGAGCCCAAGCCCCAGCCCAGTGCCCTGCCATGGCCTCATGCCCCAGCCAGGCAAGGCCAGTGGGGAAACAGGGTGGCTAATGCCACAGCATCACTGCCATTTTCTAAGTTTTTGGTAAAAGCTGCCAATACTAATAACAGACCAGCCCAGGGAATTCTGGGAAGCAAGGCGTCAGCCCACCACTCCAATGCAGAGCAGGAAAGCTAAGGGCAAAGACCAGATTTCCCAACTGCTTGCCCATTGCTCCCCTCACTGACCTGATCCATGAACACAAAGGGGTGGCCAGTATCAACCCCCCGGTGTCAGGGACTCCCACACCCCAAAGCCATCCCAGAAAAGCTGCTCCATTACCATGCAACTTCCCTGAAGCCACGTTGGTGTCAGAGTGTGAGCGCACATGGCTCTTCTTGAGGATGCCCTGCGGAGCTGACGACTGTCCTTCTGAGAAGCTGGATCGGCGCAACAGGCTCAGGCCCCTGCTTCCACCTCCACTTGCTCCCTGCTCCCCCAGGGATGAGACCGAGTCCAGCTTCTGGGAACTGCTGGAGGAGAAGAGTTTGGAGCTACTGCTCTTGGTGCTGTTGGTGCTGGTGCTGCTGCATGCCCGGCCCCGGCGCCCCAAGTTCCCAATGGCCAAGTACTCCGGCCCGTCGTTAACATCGCTCTGTGGATCATCCTGACTCCCTGTCCAAGTGTCCTCGCTCTGGCTGGTGGTGCTGGAGCTCATCTCGCTGGCTGGAGAGAAGGGGTCTTTGGGTGAGGGGACGTGGAATTGGGTGACTGAACCAGGCTGCTCCAGAGGGGACCTGCCCTCGCTGAAGGAGGAGGATCGGGTGGATGGGCAGCGCTCCTGGGGCTGGCTGGACCTGACGGAGGAGCTTGCTGGTCTTCTGTCTGGACAGAGGCAGGAGCAGGATGTCACACACCCTGGCACAAGCATACCACCCTACAGCAATAAGCTTGTGGCTTCACACCGGCACGCCCACCCACCATGCGCAAAGGCCAGGGATCTCCCTTCCATCGCGGGCAGAGATCTTCTCACACCCATCCACCACAACGAATCCAAGAGCAGAAAAAAAGGCAAAGTCTTTTCTGGGTCTATCCTGAGCTTCCCAGCCCACCCTCGTTACCTGAGAAGCTGGAGGAGGCTGGCTGGTGCAGGCTGGAGAAGGACCCAAAGCAGCGCTGCTGCGTGCAGCCTGCAGTGGGGATGTACGGGGACGCGGGGAGGGCAGTCAGGCTCCGACTCTTCATCACTGGAGGCAGACCGTCACTCTTCCTGGTAAGCTGAAGAGAGGTGGCACCATTAATAAATCAGCATTTACGGGACTACACATCAAAGGAGCAGCAACAGAAAGGAATCGACCTGTGAGTGCTTGGTCACCAGCCAGCAAAGGATGCGGCAGCCCTGGGGGCAGGAGGATGGGGAGGGAAAAACGCCACAGCGCAGAAGGGAAGCGGCTCTTTGTTAGCAGCTACACGGCAGGCTCCCGTCAGGAAATTACCAGGCTCTCAGTGAAACGATCCAGGCAGCCCAACTCCCCAGGCAGATGGCTCTCCTGTCCTTCAGCGTCACACATCTCTCTTGTCCCAGCAGAAGGATCTGATGCGCACAGGGATGGCAGTGACGTGCCGGCCAGCTGAAAGAACACAGCCCCCATTTAACGAAACCTCATTAACGGCCTTCCTCTGGGGAGCCCTGTGCAAAGAAAGCAGCCACTGTTCTCTCCTCTGGGGAGGGGGCAGCTGGCACAGGGCTGCACGGGGTGTCACTGGCATCACCAGCAGGAGTGGGCACCCAGGTGTCTTGGGGTGCTGCTTGTCCCCTCGGAGGATGGCTGTCCCTCACGACCAGGCAGCTCTGCTTGCTGGCCCTGAAGCCTGCGACTGTTGGAGAGGACTTGAGAGGTGCCTCTTACAGGGAACCTGTCCTCAGGTCCTCATACTCAAATCCTCGATGCCAGGCAGAACCAAGGTGCCCCGCTACAGGCTCCACACAGCCACCTCCCCCACCCTGACCCCTGCCAGGCTTGTGCAGGCAGCACAGGGTCCAATTCACTGCTCCCCTCCCCTCTTAGAGCTCCTTTTGTTACTTCCAAGGCCAGCCCCTTGTCCAAGGGCTCTGTGGGCCCTGAATGAGAACTTGCACGGGCAACTGCAGCCAGCTGGCATCTGGGGAGAGCCAGATGTAAAAGCTAGGATCTCAACTCACCATGGAGGTATCGATCTGAGCCAGAAGCCTGGGGTTGTTCTGCTCAACAGCCTCCAGGCACTGCAGCATGGCCGTGACGTGGGCGTCACTGAGCAGGAAGGCAGTGTCTGGGGAGAGAAAACTGCTGCTTGGGGGGGTCCCTCTCACCCACGTGGTTTGACAGCACCAGTTGCTCACACGCAAACCACCTTTTCTGCCATCCCCCCCCTCACTCCCACATGGCATGGAAATGCCACCAGCTAGGTATTTTCCTAATAAGAAGGAAAAGGCCCACTTCTCTTTACCTGCATAGAATTTCCTGATGTACTGCCGGTTCCCCAGGAGCGGTCTCAGCTGTGCCGACAGGCAGTGGCACTGCAGGCTGTGCTGCAGCCACAGCTGCGCGATGGCCTGGTCCCCTGGGCCCTCTGAGTCAGGCTGGCTGCTCTCCTGCAGGCTGATGAACTGGAAAGGGATGCCAGGCACAGGTTAAGGCACGCAGGGGCAAGGAGGGCAGCATGGGCCGTTCCACCCCATGGCTTTGGTCGCCCTGATAACGGCAGCTTTCCAGAGCCAGTCACTGTCAGCAGGAAGGACATGTCCCAGCAGCTCCCCAGCCACCAGGTAGGCAAAAGCACCGGGCAGGAACAACAGGTCAGTCAGCCAGGCAGCAACCAAAGTCCTCCAACAGCCACCAGCACTATGAATTTCTCTTGCGCGCTGTCCCACCCGTGTGCCTCACCCCTGACCTGGAGGGACCCCACACTCCCGAATCCAACCTGACTCTGGTGGTGACGGTCGTGTTCTTGCTGACGCATTAACTGGGGAAGGTTACAGCAATGCCTGAGCTGCTGCAGCTTGAAGAGCTGGACTGGAGTCCCATCTTATGTCCCCCCAGCAGCAGGCTTGACGTAGGGACCACCAGTGATCAGCCCCTTGTGCCCATCCATGGCAGGGACTATGAATGTCAGCACGGGGCAGCCGAGGACCAGGACCATCCCCGTGCGCCGGCAGTTGGCACAAGCCAGGAACAGGAGAACCAAATGCACGGTGAAGCCACAACCCAGAAATGGGACAGCCCAGACCCTTAGAGATTTGCACAGATGCATGAATCGCCCCTGCACACACACAAGCACCACTTGTGCCAGTTCCCTTCGTGATGCCCGCTGCACCTGGCCAAGCTGAGCTGGAGACTGGCCTGGGAGAAATAAGCAGCCGATTGTCTCAGCCCAAGCCACGCCGAGTTCCCAGGACGTGGCTTGTACACAAACACACGGCTGCTTCAGCCTCCACAAGCTGTGGAGCTGCTTTACCCACGGCAGGCCAACAGCCAAGGCGCTCCTATCCCACCCATGAGGCTCACAGCCCAGCTGCCCTCTTCCCTCCCCCGCTGGGCACACAAGGCCGCCCCACCAGAACCCACCTTCTCCAGGTGATGGGCAGAGCTGGGACTCAGCCAGCGAATGTCCTTCACAAACTGCCAATAATCCTTCTGTCTGCAGCACACCTGCCCGGGACAGGCGCAGTTAGATACCACCACCCAAGTCCCAGTCAAACGACAACATCTCCCATTAGCCCCTTGCTACCATGAGAGGACAGCCCCTAAACCTGGCAAGATGGGCCAGAAAATAGGCAGAGGAAGAGCAGCACTGCTTTACAGAGGAGAAACAAAGCAAGAGTATAACACAGTTTTGTAGATCAAGGGACCAAGTCAAAAAACACTGGCATGATATAGGTAAGTTGTCTCCTGCCCGTCCTGCAGTGACCTCTCAGTTATGGTCAGCCCACAAGTGACCAGACAACAGATCCCCTGAGCGTGTCTTCGTCCATCAGGTAAGATCCCAGTCCCTCATACTGTGGAGACAGGAGAGATCTTGGGACAAGGACGGGGTGTGGCACTGAAGGGCTCACACCCCTGCTGCAGTGCAATAAGGATCCCACAGGCCAACTGCAGCTCATCAGGGGATGACGGAGCAGAGCCTGCACCTCTGCTGCCAGGCAGGCAAGGGCACGCAGACGGGAGATGGGAACAGACCTCAGGTACCAGCTGCACCTACAAGCAAAGAACATTTGGGAGTTCGGCTCTGCCGAGTCCTCCCAATCACTCCATGCATAGCAGTGTCACGTATGCATCCCTGGTCTTTTGAAGGTCTGCCAAGTTCAAGGTTGACCAAGTTCCCAAGTCACCATTCCCCTTCCTGCCAAAGCAGGACCTGGAGGGGAGCCCTGACGCCTCAACACCCCAGAGTCAGACCTCAGCGAGGGGACACGAAAGGCAACATGGAAACACATCCCAGCAAAACCAGCAACCATTGCTGTCTTCTGATGCAAGCCACCACCGAGGACGCCGGCACGGCTGAGCACCCCAGGTAAGAAATTTGGTATTGCATTTCTATCAGCTCTTTCCTGCTGTTTGCCTCAGCTTTGTTCAGACAATAAGTTATTTTGTTCTTAGTTATTCTTCCCGTTAAAGAGGAACTGCAGCAGAGTTGCTGTTTTCCTCGCCACCCTACTGGGTGTAAACACAGCCCCAAAATGTCTCTCTTCACCAAAAGGCTGATTTTTTTTTTCCTCCATCTCTATTTCCTCTTTCACAAGCATCAGAGGAATGGGTTCTGTTTTGTGGTTTATTTGTTTGTGGGGGTTGGGTTGGTTTTTTAAGACTAGAGAACTAACATGGCAATTTTAGTCCTCTAGATTGAACTGGGGTTTTCTGGACAAATAAATAAAATTCACTCAGAAGTTTAAAAACCTCTTACCCTAGTTCTCTTCACATGTACATCTGGATTTTTTTCACCATTTTTTTATTTATTCCCAGTTGTAGGAAACAAGTTGATAAGCAAATAATAAGTAAAAGGAAGTGTTTCACTGGAACAACTATGAAAAAACTGCTGTTAGGAAGCTGTATTTTTACAGTCCTCCCTTTACAGCTCTCATAGCTTGACTGGTGTCACACGTGCCCAAGGAAGGGAGACATTTCTAAGTAAAAGAGCTGCCTTTACCTATAGTAAAAGTATCGAGGAAGGCAACACACCATCCTGCTTCGCAGGTCTGGCATGAACTGTTACCAATAGACAGACAAGTATAAATCATTTAAATTTCACTTCCTGAAGCCTATTAATAGAATGTCTATCAGAAGGGCGTACTGCACTCCTCACATGTAAAAGGCAGCTTCTCTCTCTGCCAGTCTCCCAAAGAAGGTCCCTGGTCCATGCCACTGGGGACTAACGGGAACAGAGCAGCACCGTAACAAATGCTGTCTGCAAACTTAGTAAATCCAGGGAGCAAAGCACCCTGCTGGGATGACCTGCCAGCCTGGCTCCTCCTGGAGGCTTATTAGCTCTGGTGCAGAATTGCACAGGTGTGGTTTTTCTGCTCCGGGACCCAGCTGGCCCATGCAGGCTGCCTGGGGTTCCTCTGCATCGCTCTCTGGGTGGCAGAGCTGCGGACGGGAAGGAAGCCTGCCCCCAGGCACACCCTGCAGACTTGCTTCAACTTTGCATTGTAAATTAATTGTGCTGGTAATTGCAAGCTGAAGGGG
Source organism: Sagittarius serpentarius (assembly GCA_034782735.1). Taxonomy (NCBI): domain Eukaryota; kingdom Metazoa; phylum Chordata; class Aves; order Accipitriformes; family Sagittariidae; genus Sagittarius; species Sagittarius serpentarius. Next base: position 31,036,445 of record JAVKLA010000084.1, read on the forward strand.
AGATCTTCAGGCCTCTGCACACAAGTGGGAAAGAGAAATTCTTCCAGGCAGCCATGGAAGGGGGACGGTTGGGAGAGCAACTGCAAGGCACGACAAGGGCCTGGAAAGAGAAATCCCATTCACGCAGAGCGCAATTTGGCTGCCGGCTCCTGTTATTAACACAGCTAACCAGAAACAGTAAAGATGCGAGGTTTCTCTTGCCAGACCTCGCTGGGGAGCTGTCCAAGTGCAGACGATATCAGGCTGACTCATTGCAAATGCAACTTTATCGCTTGGCTGCAGCAGAAAGAAAGGAGAGAGGGGATGGCCTCAGCACAGGGGGCAGAGGTATTTAGAAAAACCATGTTGAAGGTGGATGAGAGAGAAAGAACATGCACCCAGGTCCCTCTGACAACCACAGCACTTGCCAGACAAGCTCCGTCCCTGCTTCAGTCATTTCCCACACTGCTACAAGCGTTGTACCCACTCCATGCTACAAGCGCTGAAGTGAGACAGGACTGCCCCACCTGCTCATGACAGGCACCAAAGCTGCTACAGACAGACAGCAGTGCTGGCAGGACAGAGCCCTACCTTGTCACGGATGAGCCCGTGGTAGAGGATGCTGTGCATGTCTCTGCAGAGCCGTTCCAAGCCACCATACTTGGACCAGACATTCGGGTTGCTGGTGGACACCAAACCTTCCACTGTGGTCTTCAGGTTGCCCAGCAGCTTCCAGTGCTCCTTCCTGCAGAGGAACACAGCAAGTGGCATCAGATATACAGCAAGAGGAACTTCACAACAGGACCACGGTATTGCACTCTCTCCAAGGAGATTCTGGTCAGGCTGAAACCTTCGGTGGTCCAGAAGCTAGCAAAGGTGAGCTAAAGGACTTTACACCTCCCTGTGGTCTCCTATGTGTGGCTTGTGGGCAAGAGGCCATATCGTAATGATTTTTGTGATGACTGGTAGCCACCACCGATCTGGTCTCAGAAGACAGTGAGAACAAAGACTGATGGCTCCTGCAATATACCACTTGCTTAGTACAGGCCAACTAAGCCGGAGGACATGTTTCCAGCCAGCTTCTTGCTTGCTTCACTCACATGCGCTATCAAAGACAGTTCAGAGCAGCAGCCCGCCAGCAGTACTGCAGCTGTAAGACAATGCATAATGTCCACCACATCTAGCAGACACTGGCCATGCTGCACCCGCATTTACAGAGAGCGGCACTCCCCAAGCAATGTGCACCGCATCGAGCACTCCAGCACTGTCAGGATACAGAGATGCTCCACTCCAAGGCTGGTAACTCTTCATCGGCACCTCCATCTGCACAGCTGCTCTCGGGCCCCTGAGCTGCTGTAGGCGCAAGTTGACTTTCTTGCAAAAGCATTCATCATGTTCTGGACAGAGACAGCAAACTGCAAACTGCAGGTGTACTCTAGAGGTTGCACAGCATTTCTCATCAATATCATGCCCCTCGGCTACCCTGCATACAGCAAGAAATTACCTTTATCTGCCATAAAGCAGGAGTGATGGTGCAGAGAGGTAACATCATTTGCCTATGCAACAGCAACTTTGGGGAAGGAAGCTCTAGGTGACTGAGGTCCCTGCTCAAGCTGCTTGACAGTGTTGCCAGAGGAACAGCAGCTGTGAGAAACGTATTCAGATAGGAGCCACTCTCTCAGAAGCAACACAAATGTTGCAAGGTATATTTGGGGGTATAAGTGCCAAAAAAATATGCCTCTGCGGGGTTTGTAACGAAAGCACCCCAGGTGACAGCTTAGAATGAAAGTCCAACCTTTCAACTGGCGAGAAACAAGCCACAGTGTTTCAACTGTTAACCCCTCCCACAGCCAAAACCAAATTGGATTTCCAAAGCAAAAGGAAAAAAAAAAAAGGAAAATAAATTAATTTAAAATAAATAAAGTTATTTACAACTGCTCTCATTTTCATCCCTTTTGGATGAAAGTGTGGGCTGCACACTTCTGCAGCACAGAGAAGGACACTAAGAAGTAACATAATCCTGGTATTTAAAACCAAGGTTTTCTTGCCACTATTCTCTTTTTGAGACTTGTTCGCTATTGCCAAACTGATTAAGTGAACAAGCCGATCATCAAAGATTGGCTCTGCTTCAAGATCCCCATCCACTCCCTTTGTGAGGTCTCCCCAAGGAAGCCAACCCATCCCACCAGCAAAGCCTGTCACCCTGACAGCACACGAGCTCTAAACCAGAGCTGCAATGCACACAGAAATATGTACATGTTTATGATGTACTTAGACTAACAAGCACGGTCAGGGCTTTATCTCAGGAAAGACTGAAGAAGAAAGCACGGATATAAATCAAAGGCATCTTCCTGAAGGAGATCTGACTTGGGGAAGACACAGAAAAATGATCCAGCTTTTCTGAATGTATGGGCTTTTCCCACCCCTGCCCTGAGGGATACAGATGCTCTTGGGCTGGTAACAGCAACGCCACTGTGAATGGCACTGCGGTTCCCCGGTCAAAGAGCATCTGCAGCCACTGATCTCAAAACTTCACCAGCTCCTCCCCAGGATATCTCCAACACTCCGAATCAGGAAATGCAAGTGAAAGCTTGTTGATCTTCCAAGTCAGTGAGTCAGGGGAACTCCCTCCTGTGTTATTTCATGCTATAAAAAGCAGGTGATGCACACAAGGATGCGGGGGTAGGACACGCAGAGCTGTGCCTTTCCAAATGAACTGTCTCACTAAAGGAGCTGTGCACCTCCCCAAAGGCAGGAAACCAGGATCCAACAGACTGCAGTCACAGCTCCATCCTAGCACAGAGAAACTGAGGTTAAGCAATCCTTGAACAAAATAACTTCAAAACGTTAAAACATTGAACTCAGAAGCACACAGGGAATGAGCAGCACAATGAAAGCACCTTTGCAGAGGTGATGCAGAAGCTACCAAAAGTGAATTAAATCCCTGTAAGACGGTAAGGATCCCATGGGACTTGTCGGCCCGAAGCATTTCACAAGTCGGATGCACGAGACCCTACTGATACCCAAAACTCAGCTGTTTCTGGGCTGGAACATGGTAGATACTGAAAGGCATACAGTGACATAAGGTTGAAGAAATAAAGACCCATGTAGCTGGCTGCAGGTGGCAGGGAAATCAAGAGAGCGCAGCTAACCACATTTTGGCTTTGACCAGACCCCTGGGTTAAGCCTGAATTAGCGGCAGGTTTTGCTCCCCTCCCACGGACAGAGCCTGAGGTTGGGCTGCCAGCAGGGATGGAGAAAGCCTGAGCCCCAGCTGCCCTCAAGTTCCCCGTTTCAGCAGGTGTTCAGAGCAATATTAAGAAAGCTGCTTGTTTTTTTCTGAATAAAGCAAATTCTCCTTTGCTAGTGCTGAAGAAAGGCTGACAGGGGGTAAGGCCAATTTGTATCACATCATGAAAACACCCTGACTTACGGGAAGGGCAAAGTGAGCAGTGGGCCCTAGAGAGGTCTCAGTAGACTAGCAGAGCTTCCCCCGCAAGCACCACACATGCTTCTGCTCTCCTGCGCTAGCAGAGCCTGGCTCCCCCAGCCAGAAGGGCTGAAGGTGTTTGCAGGGGCCATCGCTGGTGGAGCACTGGTGAGACCTCAGCCGCATCCCTCTCCTGCCTTAAAGACAACCTCTGATCCAGCCTCCAATTTTAACCACCAGCTCCGTAAACTCGGCACTGGGTCTCCTTACTTTACCACCACAAACGCTGTCTTCAGGTGCAGCAACATTAACCCACTGTGAGGAACCATCCCAAATATAACTAGACCTTTTGCACTGGAGTGATAGAAGGCCGAATCCAGCCTTAGAGCAAGAAACGGCTTAATGTTGCTGCTGCTGCTGACAACGACAGGGAAACGCTGCTTGCTCTCCCAAGCCTTTCTCAGTCCCTCCAGGCCAGCAAGGGTAGGAACTTCTCTTGGTCCAAGTCAGCAAAGGTGGCTCACAGCAGAGCCAGGGAGCCATGCTGCTGACTCAGGAGAACTTCTTCACTTAAAATAAAACCAAACCCTAGTTACTTTCCAAAACAGAATCACACAGGTAACACAGGTAGCTAGTATTAAAAAAAAAAAAAGCAGCTCATCATCTTCCTTGCAAACAACATCTCCTGTGTGTCTCCCTGTGCTCTGCAGAAGGCATCTAGCAATGGCTGCTTGAACACTGTCCTCTGCCTGGAGGAGTCTCTCGATCCTTCTTAGCACACTAAAGAGATCAGGCTGAAGATGCCGAGGTCGTGGAGGAACTTCTGCCAGATCTCCAAGGACATTCCCCTGCTGGCTGTCAGTTCCTCCTGCAGATCCTGAAGGTGTCATGTAACCCGCCGCTGCGCACAGCCTGCTCCTGCCTCGCCGTCCCCGGGTCTCCCAGACAACCAGCAGCCCCTTCCCTGGGCTCCCCCGCCTGCTCCTCCGGCAGGCTCGGTACTGCTGGGAAAAGGGATTAAAAGAAAGGCAGGCTTCGTGCAATTCATCCGCAGCCGTGGGGAGTGGCGGATGAGGCAGAGGAAGCCAGAAATGCTCTGCCAGCCTGGCAGGTCAGCCCTGCAGCACCCAGGCGGGGAGAGCTGAGCCGGCTGGCTGGGAAACCGAAATGCAGGGTGGCTTGTACCAGGAGTAAAAGCTTGCACTGGTATAAAATGGGGGGCACAACCACAAAAGGCTCCCCCAGCAAACGCAGCTCCAGCAAGCAGCAGCACTCATGCTCTGCAAAGGATGAGGGAAGAAGATAGGGATTAAAGGTGGGTTTTAGCCTTCTCCCAGCATGGCAGATAGTTTTACCTGCTCATCCTGGCAAAACCTCCCACAAGCGGATGACTGCAACCTGTAGACCGAGGATACTGTCCATCGGGCTTCAGTCTGCACACGACCTGCCTGCGACAAGCACGCAAGCAGCCAGATGCAGCGACAGGCAGAGCAGGTCCCCAGGGCAGCCCACCTCGCTGGGACCAGGTGCCCACCTTTCTCCATCACCCCCAGCACAGGTTCCCCTTAGGGACCCTCTCCTCTGGCCCTGCCGTCCCTGGGGGCCTTGCCGGTGCCAAATCCGAAAGCAGCAGCTCTTTGCTAACCCGCCTGGTTGACCAACAGCCCCTCTACTCCCCCCGGCACTGCTGTGTCCTCCACACCACCCGCCCGCTGCTCCGAGGCACCGAGAGCCCTGCTCTCTGCCCGGCAGAAGGAGAGCACTAACCTTCCCGCCCTGCCTCGATGGACATCGGCGTTACAGCCCCTGCTCCCATTTCAGACCTGCTGCTTAGGAGGAGAGACAGCAAAACCCAGCACAAGATCCTCCTTTTCCTCTCCTGCACCGGCAGAAGGATGGACTTCAGCAAAATAACTTTTGCTTCTGTGTCTCCCATGGTCCATGGGAAGATGGATCCAGTGACCTCTATCCTATTGCTATCAGTCACAACCACAACCTATATAGTGAAATGGCACCTCAGCAGGAATTAAAATGCTAAACCATTTGCACAAAGGACAACGAGGCTGTGCGAGGCCCATGCCAGGATCCTCCCCAGTGCACCAGTGACAGCCAGGAGAACAAGCAGGCCCCCTCGTGTGCCAGCATCGGAGGGGATGATGCCCTCCTTGTCCCTGGGGGAGTGCTGTGGTGGCACCACGTCAGCCCTATTAGTCACACCATGGTAGAGTCTGGTAGTGCAGGACTTGCATTGGCAAAGGCAAGAAAACACACAAAGACGATTCTGGAAAGAAAAAGAAGTGAATGCAGTCAATTCCTTTTGCCTAGAAAGGCAAACCTGCTGGGTCTGAAGCATTAGCTAAAGAGGAACAATAGCTCGAACCGTGCACATCAAAAGGCACCCCAAACCTGCGCTACAGCTTTAAAAGCACCAGCAGCATTTTCCCTGCTGATATTGCTAGCAGGAACAGAGCGGCTAGCTGAGCCCCTCAGATAAGGAATGTTTCTCTCCCAGATCAAGTTTCAGCTGCTCCCTCCTCCCCAGTCAACACTCCCATTTCCATCCAACATCCACCCTGCGCTTGAGCACCAGGGCAAAACCAAAGCACAAAGCAAAGGCTGAGACATGCAAAAAAACTGAATAGGACTCATCATCAAAACACCTCCAGGGAACAACCTCTGCTGCTTTTATAAACGCTAACAAGAAAAAACATGCCTAAAGCACAAACGAAGACCACGCAGGCGAAGCCACCACAGCACGGCCATTCTCACCACCAAGCCACGTGCGGGCGCAGGGCCTCGCCTTCAGAAATAAAAAGAAGCTGACAATTTCTTTCCAGCGCCTAGAAGGGGCGATGCAGACGGCTGCCAGGGGGGTAAGGAGGCACGACCCAAAAGCAGCAAGCTGCAGAGCCACCAGAACGGCAGCACGGCGTCAGGGCGGGATGGCTTCGCCCTCAAGCGCGAGGCGCGCGAAGCAGAGGCTGGGCAGCTGCGGTCTTGGCCCTGGCTGATGGAGAGTCGCTGCCTCCACCATAGCGGAGACAGAGCTTCGGGTACCGAGGGCACACGTCTGCGCCTGTCGCTGCCCCTCCAGTGGCCAAGACGCTTGCCCGGGGCAGGGAGCAGAGCGAGGCGCTGGCCCCACGGTGGGTGATGGTGGCCACACGCTGCTCTGACAGCCCGGCTCACCGCGTGCTCCCTCCCCACGAGGGACCGAGCCGGGGGCAGCTGGCACGCTCCGCCGGCGCCGATCCCCACCCGGCACGGGGGGGGGTTTGCTTCCTCCCAGACGGCCCCCAGGTAACCCCCGCGCCCCGCCCCCCCCCCCGTCTGTGCCCTGGTGTGGGTGTGCGCACACACACTCCCACGCATGCCCACCCAGCTCACGAGCTCCCCAGCGGCACCCCACGCACCCCGCCCGTCCCTAGCGCTCCCCAGGCACCAAGCGCACACCAGCACCGCTGCCACCCCCGTTCTTGCACGCTCCCTGCCGCGTCCTCGCACACCCCGTTACCCCACGCGTGCACCCCCTGTGCCCGCGCGCACGCACACCCCCTCCCCCCGCCCCCCCGCATGTCTTGCCCCCGGTGCCAGCACACACCGCGTGCCCCCGGCACACACGCAGAGCAGCGTGCCCTGCCCACCCCCCCGCCTCAGCCATGCCATGGCTCCCACGCAGTCCCTGTCCCCCCCCCCCCGCACACTCACACCTCCTCAGCGTCTCCTGCCCCCACACACGCACCCCACCGGCATGTCACTCACACACACGCACATGTGCCACCGCCCCCCCCCCGCGCGCGCTGCGCCAGGCCTCCCGCACACGCGTGCCGCGCTCCCCTCCCGCACCCTGCCCCGTCACACCGTGCCCCCACGCGGCCCCACCTGCTCTCCGCGCGCTCCTCGCGGGGCCTGACCTCCATCCCGGGCGCGCGCGGGCGCGGCCTCGCCCCCGCCCGCTGCCGCCGCCGCGCCACCGTCACGTGGGGACCAGCGCCCGCCCCGCCCCGCCCCCGCCCCGAACTACAGCTCCCGGCGCACACCGCGGCTGCCCGGCACTCCCCGCGCGGTGGGCAGGTGAACTACAGCTCCCGGCACACCCTGCGCGCGGCCGCGCTGAGGCGGGGGCGGGCCGCCATGGCGGGCTTTTTACCTCAGCTTCCCGCCCCTGGGCTTTGCGCTGCTGTGGGTGTCCTCTGCCTTCGCGACAGTCCTGTTGCCGCCTTCAGAGAGCGAATGCTCCGTGAGTTAATGCCCCGCGTGACTAGGTGAGGGGCGGGGAGCAAGGAGCCCTCAGGTTTCCTGTGAGGCATGGCTGCCGGCGCTGCAGCGGGGCGGACGAGGCAGGCGGGCCCGGCTGTGGCGTCCTCTAGCCGGCCGTCACCCTTATAGGTACCTACGGACGGGTGCGTGTTTTTGGCTGCTGTAGGACCCCTAAGCAATACGCTGTTCTCAGCGTGCAAAAGCTGTGCTGCCAGTTGTGTTACTGTCAGCCCTCTGAGTAAAGTGTTTGCACTGGGGTTTAGCTGCACCACAGTGTAAAACCACAATAATTGCCGAGAGAACCACTTACCAAACAAATGCCTGCATCAGAGGTGATGAGAAAGTTGTGATGGCAAGAAAAAAACAATGTGTCCCTGAGAGACAGCTCATGCATTGAACATACCAGCAGAGAAACGGAAAAAGGTTTCTGTTCTATTGCCCACAGCAAAGAGGATGTCAAAAACATAGCAGAATTGTAGGTACTTTCCACTAAAAAGCACTGAAATGAAACTTGAAAAAGGAAAAAGTGATGCTGCTGCCATCAGACTGAGAACAGTCAATGACAAATTATTGTAGGAGATGAAACCCAGATACGTCTCCAGAGTTGTTTGATGCCTCAGAAACCAAAGGCAGTCATTTGCACAGTGGAAACTTCCTATAACTGTTACTTTTAATGATAAATATATGATACTCACTGATGCTGCATACATGAAGACTTACCCCTTGATCTGACACTTTCTATGTGGCTTATTTTACCAGTACTGTACTTCAGCAGCATTTAGGGAAACGGGGTTCTATACTGCTATTCTTAAAGCAAGAACAACAACAAAACGTTTTTCAGAAGGCACTTAATTAAGAGAACTTATTAAATAATAGGACTCCCCATACATAGGAATTGTATACAAGTGTGGAACAACAACTTTCAGCGTGGTTGTCAGTCAGCAGAAATTTTCTTGCATAGAGCCTACTGCACAAATTGCACAGGTTGAAAACACTGGCTGTACACAGAGCGTTTGGTATCAGGGCATCCAGACTATGTGTTAACTCTCACAGTAAAAATTGGGAGAAAATCATGTCATCAAGACTGTTGTGATTGTTGTTAGATGATCACGCCTGGTGAAATGGAGCATGCAGATGAAGCTGACAGATCTAATTTAGCTCCTAAATCAGGAATTACAAGATTCTTCTAGCTCCACAAGTCAGAAATAGCCTGGATATTGCTTAACAGCGATTTTTTAAAATTTCTTCAGAAAAACCTCTCCTTTTCCCCTGCTTCATTATGTTGTTTTGCGTATGTTACTTATAGACACTGTTTACTTAATTATTATCAATGCCCATGTCAATTTAGACAGCATATAAAAAAATCATTCCATCAAAAATAAGCCTGATCACACAGAGCCTGTAGTCACACACAGGTGTGTTAGCTTCTGGGACTGCGCTGAGACTAAACTGGAGATTAATCCTCCAGTGTAAAATTTGAGGAGTGCCAATAGAGGTCAACAATTTTAAATGTATGAAAGCATATATGAACCCTTTTGCTGACCAGTAGCAGAATTTGGAACCTCACAGACCTGATTGCTGTTTGGGGAAGATTTGGGTGATATAAAGCCAGTTACCAACTCAACGTAATTTCTTTACTTACTAGAAGTACCTCACAGAGGAGGCAGAACTGGAAGTTATTGGTAGATGCCAGACAATTTCATGTTAGGAATAAGAAGCTATTTTCATACAGGTAGTGCCTGTGCCCCTAGGGGAGCGGAGACCTCCTTTGGAAGATGTACTTGAATAGCTCACCTGTTTCTGGGATCAATGCAGGTGCAATATTCCACAGCTCACAACATACAGCTTGGACTAGATGGCCCCCTCTAGCTTTAAATCTATGAGTGCCTTTAGTACCTGATTCTTTGGGTGTGGTTTCTGCTTGGTAATTTTAACACCTCCTCCCAGGAATTTCAGCCAGGTTGTTCAGCAGGTAACATCTAGTCTGCAGTTCCTCCACAAGATACCGTAACAACAGGGGTTACTGGGCAGCCAAGCCATGAAGTCTCGTTTTTGCGAGGAGACAACTGGTGCTCAGGAAGAGTCTGGGAAAGGCCCAGGAAAGAACCAGCCCCAAAACTTACTACAGTCTGCGGATGCTTTAGACGCACTGTCTTCTTACAGTGGATACAAACTCAGCAGGGCTGCAGTCATATGGTACTCCATAAAGTACTAGTGTCAATGCCACATGGAAGCTTTGTCACTTGGCTAGATGCTGACACAATCCTGAGAGCCAGACAGAAAACCAAGAGCTGATGTTTACATGGCTGCCTTCATGATCCCCACGGCATTTCAGCCATTTTGAACACAGAATTAAAATACTCTTCAGGATCACAACTTTTGCCTGGTTTTCTGCTGGGCTGAGCAGCAGACAGCTGGTGTCCTGTTTGCATAATAAATGCAGCCCATGGATGTGGTACAATCTGGATTTTGTCGCAAGAGCAGGCAGCATCTGCCACCTTTGCAGTTAGCATATTTGTTTTGGGTAAACAGAGCATTTGTTTATCAGTATGGCACTGTCACCAGATGGGGGTGCACCCTAGAGCATCACAGGAATTTGGTTTAAAGGTTTTTTTTAAAAATACCTCTTTTATTTGACACCTCTATTATTAGTATTTATTGGTCATCTGGCGATAGCATCTTCCCTTGAGAAATGTAGCCTTACCTTAAGAACATCAAGTCCCACTTGTCATCAATCACTTGTCATCAAATCCCACTTGTCATCTGGAGGAAAATGCATAAATTATCAAATATGTGGCTTCAAGACTCCATGCCTGAACTTCTGCTGCACATGGAGAACAGAGAAGAAAACGGGGTGGAACTCACAGCCTGCAGCACTGTGGTCACCAGCTCCTCTAGCTCAGATGAAGGGAAAACCTCTCACTAGCTGAAGATGTCCTATGACAATAAGTGAGCCATTCTTTTCTAGACACTAGAAAGCAGCAAGAGGAACATCCAGAAGCACGTCATTTGCCTTATTTTAAAAGGGAAGAGATGCATAAAGAGTGTAAATGGAGAGAATGAGGCCTTCTCAGCAGTCTGTAGTACAGGACAGAGCAGAAGCCAGAAAGCCTCAACTCTCTCCTCTTATTCTGGCTTTCCAAAATAATATTCTTAGAAGGATCTCCAGTTCTGCAGTTAAGGGGCAAAGGCCTGTACAGTATTTCGGTGCAGGTGGCTCCCAGCACAGAAGGACAGAACTGTGCCAGGCATTACACACAGGAGGATTTAGTTGTGTATTGGGTACTTGGGATCTCGCATTTGCCACAGAGTATTTGTTGTAGCAAATGAGCATATGGAGTATGTGGGCAGTTCATGAAACGTGGGAGTGTTCCTACTGCAACGAGAAGGTTGCGTGTAAGGTCGTGCATATGGAAATATTTATTCCTGCCCAAGGGCGTTCACAACATAGTCCCTGCAGTCTTGGTATGGAGCTCCCCCTCTCTGGCGGCAGTCAGTCAAACCCTAAAACAAGCCGTCCTTTGGTCATGTTGCAAAGTCTACCGAAGGCCGAGGGCGAGGGAAGTCACAGTCTGAATGGCAGCCTCGACGCAGCTCCTGTAGAATGCTCAGTGAGATGTGGACCGTAATGCCCGGTGACCACTGTGAGCAGGAGAAACTGATATGGATTTTCCTTTCTGCATTTACCACCTGGTTTTGGAAGTCCAGCCTCTGCGATCACATCGTCTGCCCATCTGCTCCTTCCTTTACTGTCTCTGGAACTCACTGGTACCAATTTCAACCAACTATGAGCAAGGTGTATAGATTTCAAAGATAATTACCATCCCTTAAATTTAATAAGGAGAATGCCGAGTGAAGGAATTGCTGCTGTGTAAAAAAGAGGTAGATCCCAGCCCTGTCACAACTGACTCAGCAGCAGCCACCTGACCACTAGGCCCATGTGTACTGTTGGCCCACCAACAGGACACACAGCTCCAAAGAATGCAAATATACAGGGGGCAGGCAAGGAAAAATCACTAGATTTCTTGTTTAGAAAACAAGCTGTTAATTTCTCTCCTGAATTTCTGAATCGTGATTCTGACCAAAAGCTGGAGAAGATAACCACTCTGAAAATAACCCAAAGAAAACAAAACATCAGTAGTCATACTCTTCTGGTTTTAAGCAGCAATTTTAAGCCTGACATGATATTTTGGAACAGGAACCTGGTTTGAACCCTGCTGTTTGACGTTTGGAGACACAGTTCTGCCAGGAACTAGCCTGCCTTGGTTTGGCTCTTGACGGAACGGGTTATTTCTCTCAGTGGCACCGGGGTCGCAGGCAAAGGCATCTCGCGTTCAGCTTCTCAGCTGAACACCCTTCCCCTACCCCGCAACATCTCGACCCTCCGTCGGCTCTCTGGCCAGCCCATGGCTTCGCGCCCTGCGGCACAGCTGCCCTGTCCCCGTCGTGGGGGGCTGGAGCTGGGACGGGAG
>JAVKLA010000084.1:31059781-31070511 GCA_034782735.1 Sagittarius serpentarius
CTCCCAACTTTCTTGTGCCCCTCCAGCCTTCTTGCTGGCTGGGCATGAGAAGCTGAAAAGTCCTTGACTTAATCTAACCATGACTTAGCAACAACTGAAAACATCAGGGTGTTATCAGCATTCTTCTCATACTAACCCAAAACACAGCACTGTTCCAGTTACTAGAAAGACAATTAACTCTATCCCAGCTGAAACCAGGACAATTGTGATATGCTGTATTTTTTACAGATTTGACTTTCAATGCTTTTTCTATATCATTACATTCTTCACAAGTTCAAGTGTGTAGACGGTTGTGATCATGTTGAATAAACATTAAAAATTATAAGTATGAATAAAGGGTGTGGTACAAACTACTTGTATCCTAGATCTGAAACTTTTATTTTGTTTTTGAGGATACTTTTGTGGCTACAAAGACCTCTACATACCATGTTTTTAAAAAATTTATTCTTTCAGATATTGAAAATACCTTGACAGTACTATAATACAGGTTGCAAAGCTTGATTGCTCTTGCTTTTTTCAAAAGAGCATTTTTCTTACTTAATGCAAGAATCTCTTCCAGTTCATAATTTCATCTAGACCAATGTATTAAAGTACTAATAAAATAAATCTTTGAACATGTCTTTCCTTTCTGAAAGTCTCTCTTCCTTATGAAATTAACGTGCTTCATATGTTTTTTCTTGAGTTTAACTTCTGCACAATAACATCCTATTCAAATTGCTATTAGGGAACAGGTAAGAGTTGTGTTTACTGCTATTAGTTAAGGAGTGTACAGCACTTTGAAGAGGGAAGGCACAATGGAAGTGGTACTTTTTTCCCCGCACATATTTCTAGTAAACATGATTTGGCTGTGAATTATGTAACTGAGTAATACAGATGTAATCTTTTAAACATCTGCCATTTCTGCTTTCACAAATCTATGCTAAAATGAGAAGTGCATCTGTTATTCTCTTAAGTTCTTTGTGTCAACGTTACTGCAGTATAATTTCTATTCACAGTCCCTGTAGTACTGCTTCAGAAAGTGGTTAAGAAGTAAGTCTGCGGAAGTTATCAGTTTGTTACCAGTTTGAAGCCAAACCATTTAATTAGCTTTTTTAAACCACATTTTTTCCTCTTTGGATATGTAAAACAAAAGGCAAAAATACATATTTTCATCAGTAATGCAACTGTTGGCACAGTGCTGCCAGATTTGCAGTATTTAAGTGGAAAAAAATAGTTTTACAGTTTCAGTAACCACTTTTATTATTTCTAATTAGATTTTCAGACAGAAATGTGATTTTTAAAATTTTTTTTAAAAAAACCTGACTGTATCCTTCCCAGAGTTCTCCTTAACTCTTGACTGTGTTGAATACATAATAAATGGAAATAGAGGGGTTTTTTAGGAGCATGCATTGCAAGCTGTGTGAGAAGATTCTGGGATAACTTGAATGAGGTGGTGTCTCCTCTGTTGCAGGGAAGGGGTTTCCTCTTCTAATGAATGACTACAACACATGTCTCTGGGGCTTTCTCGGTATAGTAATGAGAAATTGTTGGGGGTTACAAAAGCAAACAAACAAAGACCTGAGTAGAATCATGAGGATTTCTCTTTGCTCCTGCATTGCACTGATGTGATGCAGGGCAAGAGAGGATCTGTCTGTAGGCTCACATGGCTAGTCCTTCACTCTTGGAGAAGCAGTTTATACTTCTGTTTTTCTCAACTGGGGATATTTCAGTCTGCTGAACACTGTTGTCTTTTTTTTAATCATATTAACAGAAAATGTGTTCATACTTAATGTAAATTATGCTTCTTATATTTGCCTATTGTATTTCCATTCTCTGGTTTTGACCCTAAAGAAATCTTTCTACCGCTGTGTTTCCTGTCTCCTTGCATCTTGCTTTCTCTACTTTGTGTGGTACATCTTGCTTCCTTGCTGTTTGCATGGTGATACGTGCTTATGTCAGAGGCATTTATAGAAGAACTTATTTGGTGTATTGTTTTACTTCTCAGGCAAAGTCATGTAATTTTAAAGCTAGAAAACACAGTTTGTGCCCCATGAAGAGAGAAGGAAAAAAGAAATCATAGGCCATCCATCTTACTTGGGGGACTTGAGTTTAATTTCATTTCAAGTTTTATTTTGCACATAGACTAAATTTGTTGAAAGAGGTTTTTTTATATGCCTTTGTATTTTATTTCCATGCCAGACTTGAAGCTGTATTACTACATTATGTAATCTCATAAAATTCCATGTCGTCCAGGGATGACAGTACTTAGGAGTTGTAAAGCTGGAGGCATCCTTTTTGATAAGTAAAAATAGTTTGTGGTGTTCTGGCGATCTTGATTCGTAAAACAGAGTCAGCCTACCTCTGATGGGTAACACCTTCCATGATCAGAAAGAAGATTAATGAACAACAGTTTAATACGTGTGTGTGTGCATATTAAATTGTAAATGTAACTTTAATTTTGCTTCATACCTGTAGCATCAGTTTAACTTCATGGTCATGAACAGCTGGAGTGAAATAAAGTTTAACAGCTTTCTTCATGTTACTTTCCACGTGACAACTTTTCCATGTAGCTCTTGTGACAGCAGAATCATTCGTGCCGTGGTGTTGGTGTTAATTTTTTCAGGGGATGTCGAACTCCAGTGGCAAATTTTCATTTACCAAATTTTTAATCAGTTTATGGCATCTTGTCTTACGATCACTGCCACTCTTGCTATCTTACTCTCCATCAATGAAATGCAGTGCTCTGTATTTCTTTTATGTAATATTTCTTGTCACAATTATAACAGTTATTTCTGCGTTAGCTGTAGTTGCAGTTTAATAGAGTTGGAGAAGTTCTTGTTTGTAAAGAGTGTTATCAGGTGAAATGTAAACTAAAATGGTTTTATTTTTAAATATATTTTATGGTAAGACTTTTCAGAAGTTTCTCATTCTTGTTTTATAGTAGCCTGAAGAGTTTTATTTTACTTCTGTTAGAAGTATGGATGCATTTCTGTGCTTCCAGTGATCTCGGGATAGACGTTCTTCATCATCCTGTACTTCAATATTATTTCAGGGCAAGATAAATATTCAGTACTGTCACTATTAGTGCTTTATCGTAATTTTTCTTTTTGTATAAGCTGCAAATATTGTTTGACTCACACTTTCCTACTCCTTACTGCTTTCTTTTTGCTGATTACTTCCATATACATACTGAGGCTAAATTAATCTTTTAATGCTGTGCCATTTTTATAATGTCTTAAAAAATTGCATATCAGGGCTAATTGTTTTCAATGTATAACCCTTCCATTTTGCTGTGTGTGATTCGTTGGCTTATTCTTTGCTATCCAGTGAAAAGCAAATTTGTTATTTCAGGACTCTTAAGCTATCTAGTACCCTTGCTGCATCAAAGCCCTTCTCTCGTATTTCCCTACTCCTCTGTGCAGACTTCTGAAAGCTGAAAGTTGTTACTAGTTGAATTATTTCCATTAAGTCTCTTGATTAAAATCCAGGGAGTGATTGTGGCAGTGGGACTGTTTTCTGTGGTTTGGGCTTGGATTTGTTTGGGATTTTTTTGCAGTGCTGGACCTACTAGTTTACCTGCTGTTTCACCTAGGTTGAAGACTGTTGTCCCTCTTTTTACCCAAGCCTGTTATCCTGGTGAAGTTCTGGGATAGATAAATGGATTGAATAAATACTAAATGTATGTTTTTAACAATGCTTGTAATTTTTAATAGGAAAAAATAATAGATGAATCCAGGGTTGGGGGGAATGAGTTCATTTACTGCACACTTCCCCTCATGCTAACTTTGTGAAGCACTCTTGTAAAATGAAACCCTGATCTGCTGGAACACAGTCAAGTATTTCATAAGCAGTGGGCAGAAGGGAGGGTGTCATGTTGCTGAGGAGCAGTGGTGTGCTTTCATACATTTCCAGTGTCGTGCTTGTGTCCATGTGTTAGCAGGTATGAAGCAGTTTCTCTGTAACTTTGAGATTTTTCCGTTTGGGTATTTTACACATTTGCGAATGAACACTTTTTTTAATAAGGTTTTGTATATATGTAGAGCTCTAAAAATACTAGCAGTTAAAGTAGTCATTATGGAATGGAATAACAGAGATCTCTGGAAGTGGAATTCTCATTGTTGCTGTGCAGTGTGGGCAGTCACCACGCAGCTTTTCTTCTGTGGCTCATAGTTTGTCAAGAATTCTTCTAGCAAGGAAAAAAAGCTTTTGTTCTCCTTCTTCTCCTGCTCCATGCACTTTGTACTGAGCCGGTATAGATAGAGTTGTCATGTGCACAAAACTGATGTTTCTCAGGAGGAGCTGGAGGGATAGAGCCAACCAACCAAAAACTTTCAAAGTGACTACTGCAGTTTGAGATTAACTTCCATCATGACCTCTTAAGAGCAGTGTTTACTGTTGAACCTTGATTAAGCATTTTTCTGAACAGGGATGGGTTTGGTTTCATTTTGAAAAAAATCTGTTTTCAGTTGTAGTCAGATCAGTTTGGCTGGCTTTTGGTTTGCGTTTGCTGCCAGGGATTCATAATGTTTATTTTTTTGTGAAAAGATGTATACGATTCACCTCAAATATTAATTTGAGAATGTAACAATCATTTTGATAGCCTTGCTACTAGTTTTTAGCAAGCTTAGCTTTTAAAAAACTGAAGATGTATGAAATGGTGACCACCAGTTATGTAGTCTTTGATCCCTGCTGGTGTCTGCATGGTGTGTTTTTGACTGAAGGTGACTTTTATGGTTTTCAGATTCAAAATTTATTTCATATTATGAACATATGTTTTGGCAATTGCTGTCATTTATCTCCTCATTTGGCTGTTCTCTCTGTTTGATATGGGATATTTTCCATACATATGCTATACTGTTGTTTTATTTCTTGACACTAAAATGGCTTGTACTGCACAGATGACTTGGTAAGACTCCAGCTCTTTTTCTAGAATTCTGGCAGTAATTGTCCTATTGAAAACTGTAATGTTGCTTGTGTAAAGTGTAACAGACTTTTTTTGTTAGGGATGATGTCAGCATGAGAGATGGCCTCAAGGAGTCATTAAAAGAACATAGGACTTTTGACTGTTGGACTTTATTGACTTTTCTCCTCAATAAAATACCATTCTGCTAAAGACAGATTAGTGTCTGCAGTGGTATGAGACATACTTGGTGACTTTACTGTGTAGTCTGATGAAGCTGTATCTAAGTGCCGTGAATATGGAGGCACTCTATTAAGAGCTTCAGAGAAATGCAGTAATATTAGGCATAAAATTTTATGGAAATGCTTGCCTTTCTCTGAAAGTAATTGGCCTTTTTATGTGAAATTACTCACTTTGCTTTTTAGGACCTTTGAATTTTCAGTTCTGGTTTGAGCTGGTTTGTTTCTAACTCTCCACTTAAGACATTCTGCAATGTGTTCACAGCTGAAATGTTTTTCTTTATGGTCTGTCCATCTATTGCTGACTTTAATATATCATTCTGCTTAAACTGTCTGTGGAAAAAAAGGGAGTAAGGTAATATATTTTGAACTGATTGGTGAAATATATGGGGGGAATATGTACAACTAATGTGATACTAGGTAAATTGCAGCTGTTATATTAGCTGATGTTTATATGTGAAAATACTTGTAGATGGAGAATTTTAGGTACAATATTAAGATGAATTCCTCGCTTTTAGTAAAATAAATAGTTGAATGGTGGAAATATGAAGTCTTTGTTGGTTGCATTTTACATTTCCAGTCTTCCTGACTGACTTATTCCTGCCTTTATTCTGTGCCAGGTCTCCTTCCCCAAGTTACGGTTTAGTCGCGGAGCCACTGGAATTGCTGAATATGAGATACTTCACTGATACAGATGAAAGCCAGAGCAGAGCATTAAGCAAAGTGACAGTAACATACAATCTTCCTTTTCAGGTAGAACTCTCGATAGCTATGAACAGATTGTTGAGGGTTTATTAGGTGGTGTAGTAGGTGTATTTGGAGTGCCTAAGCTGGTTGTGGGAGTGCCAGCTTGGACAGCATAAATTTATTCTGCTGCCTTACAGAGGTTTTCTAGCCTGGCTCAGTTCTACCTAGGAGGTCTTGATACTCTTCTGTCAGCAGTGTCATTACTTATCATTGTACACCATCTGCGTTATGTTTTATATTAACCTGTGGTATTGCTTTAGTCACGTTGTCTGACCCTTCCTTCCTCCTCCTTTTCTGAATAACTAAAAGTTGACTATGGTTTTTAAACTATAGGCTATGGTATCTAGCATAGTATATTAGAGCCTAATCATGAAATGGAGGAACTAATATTTATCATATTTTTATTTTCCTTTTTTGTGTGGAGAAGTTGTATGTGCAGTATAGTTTCTTGGCAAGAGTCTTTTCTATTTTATATAGCTGCTTCTGTGTGTGGTACCTTATGTACATACTACATGCTACACCTATTCCATGTAAAAATAGAAAGGTGAGAGAAATGGAGTTGAAGGAGATGATAATGTGTGTGAAGACCTTGAAGCCCTCTGAGTGCTTACTGGCCGGTCTCTAGACCATGAGAAAAATGTCTTTCTTTAAAGTTGTAGAAGGAAATGAAAAGCTGACGTAGAACACACAGCCTTCTCTCCTCTCTTAACAAGCAAATGTCTTCCCATTACAACACTAGCTCAGTCCTCTGTTCTGGAGGTGGCAGCTTGCATTGTGTCCTGTACTGAAGTATATTTTTGAATACAACTTACCATGATGTGAGGACAAGGTTTATAACAACAATAGCAAGCTTTTTAATTAAAAACAAGATAAAAAATATGTATTGAGTTAACTTTTAGATTCAGCATTCCAACTTGAGCCTGCAAAAGAATGTCTTCAGCTGAAGTTCAGTGAAGCTTGAGTATAGTTTCAGGAGACACTGTCACATCATGTTGAAGAAGTTGCAGCCCTTTGCCACATTCATTCCTATTTCTGTGCAGCAGTTCATCTCTCCTCTGCACTATAAACCAGATCACTAAGAACAAGTTGCTGTAAGTTATGAAGTGACAACCAGATTAGTTCTGCCCTTGTGAAACTGAGAAGTTATACTCAAGTCTTGATTTGTCAGTTGTCTTGAAGTATTCACAGGAAAGTGAACATACGTAAAAGAAAATGAGAAATTGTTTCCCGATTTGGGAAGAGAGTCCATAGAAGGGAGGTATGTCTTTCCTGAATAATATGGGACAAGACCAGCTCAGGCCTATGGGAAGCAAAAATAGTGGAAAGCACTGATGCTTTTGGTGGGAGTGTGTCCGTTTACTGGTACTCATTCTCCATGATCCTGAGTGTGAGAACCAAGAAAAGCAGATGTCTTAAATAAAAATAAAAAAAGACGAGGAAGAAATACAGGAGGAGAGGTAAATTTCCTGTTGTGTATGCTGGGATTAAGGGCCTGAATCAAAGCCGCAAATCTGAACCGTGTAATGATTCTAAGCAATGGTGTTGCAGCAAACCATTTACAAAACGAGCTTAGTCTCCTTTGTTTTAGCTGAGATGGTTGCTTAATGCTAGAAGAAAATAGAATGCTTAAGTAATGAGGACTTTGATCTGATTCAATTCCAGTAACATCTGCTTAGAAAATCCTGATTAAAGATTTCCTTTCAAAAGTTGTTTTCTTTCTTCCCCCTCTCTCTTTTTCTAAACCTTTTTGTAAAGGCAAGGCTTCAACTTGTTTGTCAATGTGCAGATAACAGCTACTTTAAGGAGACTCTGCTGCCAGAGGAAGTCACTGCCCTTACATATCCGCTAGAGATACAGTTCATGTAAGTCCTCCCCAAGTTAGCTTCAGGCAAAATTTGCAAGAGTAGTTTAAATAACTTAAAAAATCACGTGAGCTAACTTGACTGTTTTTCTGCCTGATGTGAATTGGGAAATGCTCACACAAGCATTGCAGAATCAGTAGCTTACAGCAAAGGGCTGGTAAGGAGTATCCAATAGAGGTGATAATTTTACACCAGTATAGTTGGATCCGAGAGGGTGTATCTCCAAGGCTTTCAGATATTTTAAACTGTCTTGGTTAAAGTAGTATAAAAGGCTAGACATACAGGTTTCATACAATGATTTAACTTTTTTTTTCTTTTATTTTAAAGTCAAAAGGGAGTAGGTTTGGGTCAAACCAAAATAGCCTGCTTTAAAACAAGTTTATCAATGAAGGGGTATATGCTGCCTTAACCAGCTTTATAGGTATAGTCCAAAGGCTGCTTTCCCTGGAGATCAATACTGTATATATGTTTTGCACAAAAAAAACAGAGGGAACTGCAATGCAGCTGGCCAGTGAGGAACTGAACTTCCCCAATTTAACTGGACTTCGTGAGCTGGAGACTCTGGTTCATTTCCTCAGTGTTAGATCTCTTGCAACATTGCTCCTCCAACTTTCACTTATTTTAGTTTGTTTGGCTTTATGTTTTAGGGTTGTTTGAAAGAGAAGCATGATTATGCTCTTGGCTGGATGCCCAAGTTCAGTGAGGAAAGAGAATGAAATTGCTGGAAGAGAGAAGATTGGGGCGGGGGGGTGGTGTCTAGCAGAAGTTGGAAGCAGAGCATATGTAAAAACTTCTTTAACCTCAAACCCCGTAGGAAGGGGTTAGAATTAATCCCTATTTTCAAACATGGATAAACAGTTCCACTTTGCCTTATCTCTGTTGTAGCAGTGCATGAGTTGCAGTTTGTATTCTGTCTGTCGTCTGACTTTCTTCATCTGCCTCCCTTTTAAAGCCACTGAATTCTGCTCCCTGCTCATACGAAAAGCAGTTGCATCTCATTCCTGAGATGTTTGCTTTGCTCCACTACGTGCCATCCTTAAAATATCATGCTGTGTACACAGGTACATATCTGTGATGAGCAAAACTTGGGAGTAAATCCCCGATCACAACCCTGTATTTGCTACTCTGAAAAGATCTGTGTTTTGCTGCAAGTGTGTGTGTTAAGGAACCAAAAAAAGTGCAGTTTCATGGGTATGATTAACCAGTTAGTCCAAATCCCAGATACTGCCAAAAGTCATGGTCCTGTTCTTCCCTACACGTGCAGCCACACATTCTCATCCTCTCCCTTATATTGATGTTAGAGATTATACAACTGCAGCATGAATCAG
Source organism: Sagittarius serpentarius (assembly GCA_034782735.1). Lineage (NCBI taxonomy): Eukaryota > Metazoa > Chordata > Aves > Accipitriformes > Sagittariidae > Sagittarius > Sagittarius serpentarius. The sequence goes on from JAVKLA010000084.1 coordinate 31,068,837, forward strand.
GTCATGCCTCAGTAGGGCTGAAAACTATTCGTGGTGGTGTTTTTTTGCAGGATTTGTTCTCAGTAATGAGACCCAACTGTCTGTGTGGCTGCACCATCAGGAATGCTCGTGCAAGGGAGGGAATGATAACACATGGCCAGTAAGGAGTTGTTCCCTTCACTGGCTTAGAGTGGCTGACTGTGAAGCCAGAGTCTACATTGGAAAATGAGTAAATAATACTTGGCATAACACATTGATCCATTTAGGCTACTGATTTTCCTGCTCTAGAGCCAACTAGAGGAAAAGCAACTGGAGGCAATGGAATATTAGGAGTTCTCACTTCCTTGCAAGGACTGGAGCTCATCACTCTTGCCTGTTCTCCAGTAACCACACAAAAACAACTGTATAATGGTGTTCTATAGTTTCCACTGGTTTGTTTTTTTTTATTTTTAATAAACAAGCAGTATTATTCCTTGCAAAAGGGAAATGAAAATAGTTCACAGAGGAAGTGGCATTGTATTCCAAGTTGTTACTCTGATTAGAATGCTTGTCCTCTTCTTGCAGTACTCATGCAGTCTGCTCCTGTGAGAAAAATCATGCTTTCGTTGGGAATGTGCTTTCTTGTCAGAGGACGTACAACAGCTGACATTAAGTGCAGGACTGTAAAATATGTGTTTGCGTTTAGTAAGTGTTTTTTATGGTGACACCTATGAGGTTTTCATTCATGTGTAAAAGAGAAAGCTAAACTACAGCAAATATGCATTAAAACCGTGTGGAGAGAAAAAAGGGAGGGAGAATGGGAGTTGGTACCTAGAACCTTCTGTTTTCCTCTTTGATCCCAGGTATGACTGAGTTTTCTTATTTAGTATAATTACTTACAGACCTTTGTACATAGATTTTTCTAGTCTTAATAGGGAATGGTGAATGTTGCAGAGACAAGGCTCAGAAGGAGAGTGGTACTTGATTTATTTCTTGGTTTTATGCAATGTGTTTTAATGGAGAAGAGTTGAAGGGGCAACTTACTGCTAGAAACAACTAGCGTAGTTCAAGTAATATGGAAGCCAGATTCTGCAAAAATCCCTTGTGTGACTGTTATTAAGGTGCTCCTGGGTTAAAAAAAAGAACAAAACCAAAACAAAACCAAAAAACCACACACCTAGGTGTTGAAGGAGAAGGTAAATGCTTTGGCCTTAGTTCTCACTCACTAGAAATGCTTCAAGCAAGGAATTTGTGAGAGTTCTTTGGAGCAGTGAGGGATTTTCTTGTTTTTTAAAAGCTTTGGCAAGAAGCTTTGTTATTTGTATTGAATGTTCCAAAATAAAAGTGTAGCCAGAGGAAATAGTATGTGAAACTTTTGATCCACGCATCTGAAACTTGACAATGATTTGGCAATGATTTGAAACAGGTTTTATAAGGACAGGGTTAAGCAGTTTTGGTTAAAAGCGTGCTACAAACCTTGCCTTTAGCACACAAGGCAGGAAATCTAGAGGGCTGATTTTCAGTGTGAAGTGTAATCTTTCAATTTGTTTTGCATGTTATGCAGTATTTTTTCAGGTTGGTGAAGTAAGCTTTGGTGGTAAGCACCTCTGCGTTCCAGGCGTAGCACTGCCAAGTTGACATAAGAAAACAGGCAGGAAAGGCAAGAGACCAGCATGGCTGAGTCAAGACCTGCTGGTCAAACTGAAGGGCAAGAAGG
>JAVKLA010000084.1:31070611-31125094 GCA_034782735.1 Sagittarius serpentarius
GGGAAAAGCTTTTTAGCAGGGCCTGTAGTGACAGGACTAGGGGAAATGGCTTTAAACTAAAAGAGGGCAGATTTAGACTACATATAAGGAAGAAATTTTTTACAATGAGGGTGTTGAAACACTGGCACAGGTTGCCCAGAGAGGTGGTAGGTGCCTCGTCCCTGGAAACATTTGAGGTCAGGTTGGATGAGGCTTGAAGCAACCTGATCTAGTTGAAGATGTCTCTGCTCATTGCAGGGGGTTGGACTAGATGACCTTTAAAGGTTCCTTCCAACCCAAACTATTCTATGATTCTATGACATTTGGAAGAAACCACTACCTTTTGCCTCGTGTCTGTAACTGCAGAAGTTATAGCCTGTTCATGTTGCAAAAACCAGCAGGCTGGAGATTCTTGGTTATAAAATGTTAGTCCATGGCTATGGTTAAAACACAGTTTAATGCTGCTAGTAGTGCTGCTAAGTAGGAATGTGATTGTACATACCAAGAATGGATCTGCTGAGAACTGAAATGTGGTAAGTGTATCAAGGACACATCACATGTCTGAATCCAATTTTCCTTCAAGAAATACTGGAAATTGAAACTAGAAATTAGGGGATGTATTTCATTACAGGGCTGCAAAAATAATATAGGTGAAAACAGTCTTCATTATGCCTGTTACTTGGGTATTCCAGCTTGGGCAGTGGTGCTGTTGTATTACCTAGGTAAAACAAAGAAGAACCAGCCTCATTTTGGTTCAGTAAATGCCATCTTCTTTCACCTTAAGAGTTTTACAAAACATGTATCTTATATACATGGGAGAATAGTTTGGAAAAGTTCAGGTTTAACAGGACTGGCAGGTAGAAGGTGAGTCAGGAGGTGACGTTTCTGAGGTTTGTTTTAAATTAGGGTATGACAAAAGTGGCAGTGTTATATCACAGCAGGCAGGAAGAGGTAAAATCACCCCTCCTGTGTCAGGAAAACCTCCAGGTGTGAAATGAAGCTCTAAGGATGCCAACATTTTCAGTGCTTAGAAAGGAAAACGTTCCCAGGTACTGAGTACAGAGACCAACAGCATTAGAATTATGTCACAGAAGTATTCTTTTGTGATGGTTTCTGGTTTTCTTGTGCAAGAAAAGTCAGTACAGTAATACCAGTAGCTCATCTGCTTAGGGCTGTGCTTTCATTATATTCATTTTCTTTTAGTACCTTTATGGGAATGTTTCCTAAAAACCAGCAGGATTTCAAGCTCTTCTCAGATTTTCATTTCAAGTTCTGAAATGTTTGGGAGGTGAAACAAATCAATTGATAAAACTAGGATGAACATAGGTGGATTTATTTAGCTAATAGAATGAATGACAAACAAAAAGTGGAGTTAGTGTTTATATAATGTGCTTCAAATGCATTTGGAAATGTGAGTAATCATTCTAATAGAGTTAATTCTAAATGTCATAATTGAGCAATCAAATGGCATCAAGTTCCTCAAAAGATCTGTTTAGTGATGTTATCTGAAAGATGCCTGTAACCTAAGCAATTAATTTCCAGGGAGCAGCCTGACTCTTCCAGAGTAGTAGCTGTAAATGAGTTGATCAGGTGAGCTGCTGTCCATATCTGTGAGATTACATCAACTCCTTCAAGGATATTCTTCAGTGTGATTGCGGTTTTGTTGTTAGTTATTGTTGTGAAACCATGGAGTTTGCTTCTGGTCTTTAAGTTGTGTATGCGGGGGGGGAAGTCTGTTTACATAGTTTCGGATTTTGAACATATTTCTTCTTGAACAGCTGTAATTTGTCCTGGTATAGCAGTTCATCCTGCCTTTTGCCTTCTGTCACAACAGTGGCTGCCAGCCTCCTGGTCATTGATTGGCTTATCTAATTATTTGTATGCAAATATATTTTTGTTTGTAAGCTGCAAGCTAATATATCTTAGATTTGTCTGTTGTAAAAGGAAAACCGTCAATGTGCTTTTAAGTTATATGCTTCATAGTTTTAGGGAAAACAGAACATTTTCTTGCCCTTCAAATGAAGTCATCCTAGTTGAGGGCAGTATATAGCAGGCAGTGTCACCATTGGGATTCAGATCAATTCACAGATGCCAGTATTGTTGCATCACTGCAGCACATTCATGGCTGATGTCACACAGCTGCAACGGGGTTATTATAGAAGACATGATACATCATGGGTGGGAGCCCACAGTTTACAGCTGCTGACATAATGTCACAATTTCTCTTACATTAGAATTTTGCCAGTGGGTATTATGGTAGTTGTTGACATTTGGTTTTGAACAGACAGCCAAAAATCTAGGCTTTGCTGGTTTAAATTTAAATAAATAAATAAATAAAAATTTTAAAGTGTGCAGAATACATGCAGATCTCTGGTGACAAAAGGCAGATTTTTTAATCAACAAAATCTTGTAGCACAGCCCAGGCCTAGGACTGGCCTTCGTTGTTGTAGTGAATTGGAATGAAAGCAGAAGCCATATTCCCATCGCAACAGGATTAGTGGACTGATCACATTAGCATCTTGTGATGAACTGGAATTCACCGCCGCCCAGCTAGTTTGAATGCCAGCAACAGCTGAGCTGCAGCTCCCTTTCTTTGTAGCATATGAAGTGGGTTAAAGTACCCGGTACCTTAAACAGTGCATGCTTATGCATCAGTTATTTTCCTTTGGAGACAAAATTTGTGTGACAGCTTAAGTTAAAGATGTATGAACACAGCCCTGCTAATGTTTGATGTTAGAGGAACATTCTTCTTTGAGCAGGAAGAATTTATACTTAATGCCAAATGATGCAATTTTAAACATAGTGTATTCTCTAGTCACATTTAACACTGGATTTACTGGCTTTCTCAACAGAATCCCAATTAAGATGGAAAAGGTCAGTGATCTGACTCCGCTCTGAGATTTCATTTTGTATTTGTACTGTTGGCTTTTTTATCTTTCACAAAGAGCTTAGTTCCAAAGAACGCTTTCCCTTTGCCAAAATTCCACATGATCTTGCCTTCAAGGAAAAGCATCCATTTTTAGCAGGCTAGGAGAGCCTTTTTTAAAGGCAGATTGCTAGTAACAGTAATTTTAACCCATGAAATGTGCACACAGGTAAATATGAGTTCAAATTATAATAGCTGTATTTCACTAATATGCTTACTCGTAGTGAAATTCAGTGTTTGTGCTTTTGGGGGGAATTAGTCATTTGCTCTTTGCAGTTTATGGTATGTCAAGCAGCAAGGGTGTGCGTATACATATTAAAGCATACAATCTGCATCACACTGACTACTCCTTGCTTGACTTGACAGTTATCAATTGCTTCATAATTCATGTTATGATATTTGTAAAAAAAAAAAACAAAAACAAAAACAAAAAAAAAAAAACAAAAAACCAAACCAACAAAGAAAAACCTCCCTACAACATTCTGTCATTTTTTCTGAGAAATGGAGAGAGATCCTTACACAAATTTCAATTTGCACAATAATTCATACTGTAACACCTTTTTATTTTCTGGTTGTTGTTGAACAGTTATTTTATGCATACAGTATCAGAAGAATGTCACTAAAACAAGTCTTAACTGACAAGATATTTTCAATAAAATACCTTAGTTTTTGTTCCTTTCCCTCACTCCCACTTTCTCTTTTGGGAAAGCACCAGTTACTGCTGTACATGTAAATATATAACCAATAGCTGGAGTGCTTTTTTCTTCTCTCCTGGTTTTGTTAGAGCTGTTCCTTCCATTCAGATTTTTAGGAAGAAGGTGGGGAAGAGGATGGAGTCGTTGAATTGTTTCATACAATGACTGCTGTACTCTCTGCCCCATTTCTGGTCCCATTTAAGGTCCACTTTCTGGAGTGGGGGAGGGTTCCAAAGAAATTCACCAAAATAAAAAATGTCACCGAGCCTTAGGGATGCTGTGTTCTGGACTTTGGGAAATTTGTTGGAGGTTTGCAGCGGGGCAAGGCAGGGATTGCAAATAACCAAAAGCAGTTTTTCATTTGCAGATTCAGAATTCACACTGTATTTTATCATATATTGCTTCTGTGTGATTCTCAAGTTATTCTTGTTTTACGTTACAGCTTAGTCTTTTTTTTCCTAGCACTTGTCTTTTTTTATGGTCCTGGCAGACCTTCCGTCTTAGATCCCCATTCGAGCACATGAAATCATGGGTGCTGTGTACAAGCATTCTTATGGCCATCATGAATAAAAATGCTGCAGACTTATTAACCAAACTTGTATTTGATTAGACCCATTTTGAATGACTTAAGAGATTATACTGCAGCATCAAAATTCAGCTCCTACTTAATCTGCTTTCCACTGAATTTCTACTGCTAAACAGAAATGCCAAGTTGTAAAAATCACTATAGATTGAGGGAAGTCTGGAAAAGCTTAGTTGTTGCTGCTAACCAGCATTGGTGTCTCTTTTCTATCATGCTATGAGCTCATTTGTTGTTTAAAAAAGTGTATTTTCATTTCTTCATACCTAATGGTATTTTGCAGGGAGTTATTTCTTTAGAAATACTAAATCAAAGCTCAGAATATATGAAGTTCTTGACTAGTTCATGCCTTATGGTCTGCACAGCATGGAAACACTAGGTTTTAAATATTCTTTGGTAAGATAAAAGTGAAACAAAAAGCAATTGAGAATTCTCATGGTTTTCGTTAAACCGTTTCCAAAACAGTTGAAAGAAACATTTTCTTTGCGACTCTTTGGCCAGAAAGTACAGCTTATTACTTGGGAAGCCTATTTCTTTGTTAAAATGGGTAGTATTAAAACAGACTTGGCCAGCACAGCTGTGTGAAGGAGGGATAAAACTGTGTGCTGAAGGAGGTTAGTATATTGTGAGGTAAGTGGTAGAATTCAGTTCCATCCTCCAGGGTCCCTAAGAAAAACACTCACACCCCAGTGTTGTAATAATTCTTTAAAATAAATACATGCTTAAATATCTAGTCAATGTGGGAGCTAAGTATTTTTCTAAATTACTCTTGCTTTTTTCTTGTCATCTCTGAAATAATTCGCGTTCTTCTCCCTTTCTTATGTGGTAACGTAAACTGTACTGTGAAACCTTAAGGCAAGTTGTATGTATAACAGATAATTTCAGTGATTACAAATACTATGATTGGCTGCACTTATTAGAAATTTTTCAGGATACATAATTTTTATTTGTGTTGGGACAGTATGTTTGTTTGGAAATCGCTCTTCTCCTGTTACATTTTACAACAATGTTGGCACAGGAGAGATCCCATTGGGAACGCTGCAATTTTGGACATCGCATTGTTGCATAGTTTTAGCACTATTATTTTGCTTTACATCTACTGCAGCTCTACAACTTGCAGGAGGGGAGGGTTGGAGTTTGCTGTCATTTTCACTAAAACATTAATGAGAATTAAATTACGGAAGTAAAGCAGAAGAAACCCTAGGACAGATGGGAAATGGCTTGTACAACTTAAGTGTCCATAGCATAAATTCCCTTCAAAGTGTATGCTGTGTCCCTGCAGGATGTACACAATAACTTTATTGACTCCTTTACTATCTACAGATTATTAAGTAGGTTCTGATCAGTCAGATTCATTTGCTGTTTCCACTTAGGCTGGAGTTCAGTGAGTGCTTTAAATCAGCAAAAGTAATCCCTGCCACCAGAACAAAGGACTGTACTGCCTGGACCATTGTTTTTCCCTGATGCTGGCATAGGGTTTGTGGGGCTGTGTGGTGAGGTGGTGAGAAAAACCATTGTATTTAATTCCAATCAGTTTCCCACAAACTGACAATACAAAGGGCCTGGGATGAGCAACAGCAGTAAGAAAACTTCGGGTTTGGCAGTAACAGGAATCAGGATCCATCACAGTGGTCTTTCTTTGTATTTAACACATTTATCTGATGTTTTATCTGGATTAGCATACGGTAAGGTTAGGATGTTTATGGAAGCTGTCTTTAGCAGTCTGTAAGTGCAGGTTTTTCTTCACTCTTAGAAGAAAAGAAAAAAGGGGGGAAAAAGGTTGTCTCACAAAAAAGAAAAGGGGGGCAAAGATCTTGAACTGTTTTCTGTCATAAGGCAATTAAATGATTCTAGATATGCAATGCAGACTTAATGCTGACGACTTCTATTATTTTGTAGTCTTAGCTCCTGCTATTAGAGCAGGTCAGAAACGTTCATTTAAAAGTGTTGGTTTTTCAAAATCAAATTTGGACAAGTTTAAGCTGAGGTCACGTTTGAGCCTGATACAAGCTGGAAAGAAGCACCTAGTGTGATTTTTTTATTTTTAATTTTTTAAATTTTTTTTAAAATACTCATTGCTGAACAGAGAAGGAGTTTTGCTGTGTTCCCTGTAACATTTTTGTATCAGTGGATTAGAAGTTTCCATGATTTTCATATTTTCTTATTTGTGTGCACCCTGCAACATCTGCTTAACTTTATATCCATCATAGCCTCTGCTATGGTTGTCTTCAGTCATATCTGTAGATTGGATAATGCAGTTCCTTCCCACTTGTACATTAAAGTACATCTGGAGGTTTTTCTCTACAAAGTTTTTCATAGTAATTCCTTCTACTGAGATTTTTAATTACTGGATATTTATCAGTAGAAGCTCCTGGCTTGTTCTAAGCATTGAGGTAGACCTAGAGTCAGTTCCAGCTGCACTTCGCGTGACCTCTTTTCCTTGGGCAACCTAGAGCAGCATACATTGGAACAGTGGTAGGCAGGATATCTCTGAGGAAGGCTTTTTTACTCTGGAAAAGCTTCTCTTTTTTAAAAAAAAAAATAATGTCGAGACGCAAGACCTATCTGCATTTGCAGTCTTTAAAAAGTAATCTGTATTGGATGGTTCCTTCATGGAATCAAGATACAGAAATTACTGTGTCAGTTTATTGTATATGTTTTGGGGTGGGACCTTTTACCCCCTTATGCTGATGAGGAGAAACTGAAATTCAAAACAAATAAAGAAAATAGCAATTAAATTTGGATATCTTTTTTTACTCATTCATGACACCGATTCAGGTTAGATGGGTTTTTACAATGAATGTCCGTCCTCTCTTAAAAATGTAAAGATGAAGCATCAGTTTATTAAACAGGCAGTAGCTTTGTAGGAGCTCCCTCCTGACACAAGGTGCTCTTGATGTCAGCATAACTCCTGTCAGAATTAAGAGCTGGGTGTGTTAGGAAGCAGGAATTGTTAGTGTGTGTTTCTCAGAACTGTCCTATGGCATTTATAAGCAAGAGCTTTCCTTGACCTTTAAAGAAAAAAGAACCCTTTGTAACTGTGTTATTATCACAACAGAACTTTTACTCTTGAAGGAGAGTAATACTGATGGATATTTTATACATATACACTGGTAATTGGAACTGGCTAAGGAAAAATATTGATTCTTCAAATACAAACATTTGGTAGGAGTTTTGGTTAAACTGTTGTGTCTTGCCAAGCAAGGAATATATGATCACAAAGAAACAGTAAACCTTGCTGCTAGAAGAAAGCAGAGCATTTCTCTGCAGCTGGGAAGACCCTTTACTGAAAATCCTTTCATTGCCTGGTTGAGATTACAGGCTTGAACTGGTATCTCTGAAGGAGGGAACGCTTTGGCTAGAGTATAGAAGGCTTGTCTAAGGTGTGTGCCTCATGTTTCCCCTGTTGGAACTGTTACCTGTAAATACACATGTATCTGTATAAAGTATATATTTTAGATGAGAAAGTTGAAGCTGAGATTTCTATGTAGCAGAGACTACCTTAGCAGGGGGCTGGGAGAAAAGTACTTTGTAATTCTTTTCATTACAGCACTGCCCACCCGATATCAACTCCATAATCTAAAGATGGTCCTGGAACAGAGATTTGAAGCTGGGCTTTCAGCATCTTAAACTAGCTTCCTCTAAGCATAAGGCAGTTTCGGATATGAAAGTGTGACTATGAAAGGAGTGTTGCATCTGACTCTCTTTTTCTCATTGTGGCTGTCAGATTTTAAAAGATGTTGATTTATTTTGTGTGTGAAGTGAGTCACTTCATAATCTTGAAACTGTTGCAGGCAGGACAGCAAAACTGATTCCTGTCCAACTGTTCCCACTGTGATGGCGAATATACAGACAGTACTTGTCATGAAGTTTTCAGATAGCTTTGCTGAATGTTTCTTTTTTTCCCTCCTTTCAGATTTGTCACGGAACAGACTGTCAGAGCTTCCAGCAGAAGCATGTCATTTTGTCTCCCTCGAGAGTCTTAATTTGTACCAGAACTGCATTCGATATATCCCAGAGGCTGTTTTAAACTTACAGTCTTTAACATTTCTAAATATCAGGTAACGATTGTCTTAGAAATTTGTTTTAGCATCAGTAGTGTAGGTTTATAAATTTTGATGCATCTGTAAGTTATGCTAACATGGTGTGTAATCATCACGTTGTTGTATTGTGTGTTACTGAATCAAAGCAACCTGAACCAGTCTTACCCAGGTGGATCAGGGAATGTGAGGATTGAAAGGCAGCCGGTAGAAGTGGAGTATGAAGAAGGCAGCCAATTCCAATAGACTCCCAAAATAAATTCCAGTATTTCTCTTGTGAAATACAGCCATGCAGACTGAAAAAGAGTTGAAAGAGTTTTTGAATAGTCTTTACAATTCAGCTCTCAGCAGCTGAATGGGCTTATGCAATTTTCCTTTGCTTTCACAGTACTGGTGGCTTTTAAAGATCTTTCTCACGCATTAATGCTTCTCTGCCAACACTAAAAGCTAATTGCTGCAGCTTAGCCTGTTGATGAAATTCAACTGTGTACAGCATCCTCCATTTGTAGAAGGTCTTTTAAGAGGTGTGGGAAGTTCCTCATCACAGATTGGCAGTGATAGCCTGAAGTTTTTCTTGATTGTTATTTCCTTCTGGTGTTATACTTTTGCCAATTTAGTATGCTTATATTTCTTTATTTTCTTTTTTTATTGATGGTGAGAATTGTAGGAATAGGATATGAATCAGGTATGGATTTCCTATTGCTATGATCTCTAGTAGGTGCAGTCCAATTATTATCCCTTTAAAGTAGTTCATCTACAGCTTAGAACTTTTTTTTTCTTTGCTTTAATAGCAAGGAAATCTGGGTTTCAAGCATGAAAAAATACAGTAGGATATTTTGTTAAATGTCAACATCTGATCAAAGCCTTATTTAAGATCCTAGTAACTTACTTTCTAATCATCCAGTCACTGCTCCTTGCTGTGTTTTATTTTTAAAGGGAATCTTTCTCTTTTACAATCCATTCTCATCCTGCCTGATGCTCATCTGAGGTTACGGTCCAATCATATGACCTCATATTTGCTTTAATAGTAGTCTATTATGAAATGTCCAAGACTGGATTTTGGAACAGTGAAATCTATCATACCAAGGTGCTTGATCCACATGACTTACTCAATTAGAAATATACTTTAAATATTCAGTAAGTAGTGACTTTCTCTGTGGCATTTTGTATGTGCTTACCTGCAATACTACGTATCAGAAAGGCTTTTGCACTCTGTTCAAACATACTCATTCGTGACAGAGGGTGGCCAGTTATCAGAAGCACCTGAAAGGGCATGAAAATATATTCCCCAGCACAGAGTTCAAAAGCATCCGGTCAGGTTTGGTACTTGATATTCAGAGTTTCTTCACACATAACTAGATAAATCAAGTACTGAAGAATGACTTCATGGAACTACTTTTACAGTATTTCTATAAAAACTGAGTTGATCATCTAAATGGAGTGTGCTTTTTATATGTGTCTTTCATTGCATTAAAATGTGAGGTGATTTCTCATTAGAGTTCTGATGATTTTGTTTTCTTCTGTCCAAAAAGCCGAAACCAGCTTTCAACGTTACCAGTGCACCTCTGTAGTCTACCACTAAAAGTTTTGATAGCGAGTAATAATAAGCTGGTTTCAATACCTGAAGAAATTGGGCAGCTCAGGCAGCTGACAGAGCTTGTGAGTATACAGTTATTTTTTAACTATTACTATTCAGTCTTTAATTTTTAATTGATGTGTTTAATAGGTTCAGAAGTGCTTCAGAGGAAATAACAATTTTTTAAACTGATCAAATTAATGCAGTAATTAGGATGCTATCTGGGCATGTGCAAGATCAACATCCTATTTCTCATTCTGCTGAGAACTTTGTGTTTGTAAACCAGTCACTTGTATGTAATGGCAAGTTACTTAAATCTGCTCTTAGCCTAAGGAAGATTTCTATGCCATAGTATCTCCAACTATTTTTGACTTTGTATAGAGGTGTTAGAAAAGAGTTTGAAATACTCTGAAATATTAAAAAACTTTTATGTGAGGGAAAGATGCCTTGCACTGGAGAGCAAATGATCCATGTCAGTTTAACTAAGTCTTCCCTATTTTTGAAAGGAAGGTTGGATAGAATTAGAGCTCTTGGTGCATTTGTTTCTGCAAAAAGCTTGTATGTAGCAAGTTGTGCCGTCTTAAATAATACGGAATAACTTGAATGAGATACACATTCAGATGCAGAAGTTTATTTTAAATTTATCTTTTAAAGCTTTTATTTCTCCATGTATTTTAAATGAGAATGCTCCACATAAGCAATGAGATTTAATGAATATAAGGATCTGAGGTGTTATGTAAATAGTTGTCTTTCTTTCAGTCCCTAAATGAAGTGCTACATATTTTAGTTGAGTCTTACCAGTCAATGGTAACTCATTCTTTACTCTTGCTTTGTAGGATGTGAGCTGTAATGAAATACAGACAATACCTCCACAGATTGGCAATTTGGAATCCCTGCGGGACCTAAATGTCAGAAGAAATAATTTGGTGCGTTTACCTGAAGGTGAGATAAAGGCTGCCAGTTATAACAGCAGAAACTTCAAGCAATTCTTTATTTTCAGTACCTTTTTCTTCTCCTGAGAGCTAGAAGCAGCATACTTGGTTATTTTCTAAAACACATTTTTATACTCTTGCTTTTTTTTATACTCTTTTAATCTGCTGACTTGTATGTTTATTTTCTATCTCCAGAGCTTGCTGAGTTGCCTTTGATTCGATTAGATTTCTCCTGCAATAAAATAACAACAATACCAGTTTGTTATAGGAACCTCAGACATCTGCAGACCATCATGTTAGAGAACAACCCTCTCCAGTCACCCCCTGCACAGGTACACTGCAGCTAGGAATTCAGATGACTACTTCAACTAAAAAGGGCAGAACAAAGTTAAAAGCTGAAGGATTATATTGCAAACCGCATTTAAGAAGAAGAAGACTTTCAATAAATTGTATTGTCTAAAAGTGTTACATATACAGCACAGCTTGAAAAATCTCTTTTTCTTCTCTTATTGTATTAGTAGTCTCGCCTGTGGGTTATTACTAAGAATTCTGCTGTTAGCATTGTACTAATGTTAGCTGAACGTTTCTGCTTTCAGTGTAGGAGGGAGGAAGCTCTGTTAGGCAAGACGGATTTTGTGCCACTCAAATATCAAAATTTTGACTGAGGCCTCAGTGCTGCTGTGTGCTGGGTCACTTTGCAGCAGAGTGTTCAAAATGGCCTTTGAGCTAGAAACCACAGTATGGTTAGTGACTAATTTGTTTTTTTAATGTGGGTATATAAGCCCTTGAGTACTACAGGTTCTACTGTGAGCTGCTGCTTCTGAGTCAGGAGTGGCACTTGCTAAGACCTGTAGTTTCAGTAGCGTTTTGCTTCCCTTTTGAAGGCAAAGACAGCTGTTACTGGCTTCATTCACTTTAAATTTGAGCTTGCTTTGGCAGTGTGCCACTGCCATTCAAAGCTGGGCATGGGTGGGATGCATCGGTTCTGATGCCAAGGATATAAATTCTGGTACTTGTAAATGCTTATGTCTTGTTTGCATCGTGAAATTTCAGCATCCAGCTGACAAAGTTGCATGCAGGCCAGATGTACTTGGAGGACAACTTCTATTTGTCTATCACAGGCATCCCATGATGCTCCACTACAGCTGTTTCTCTAAAATGCAGTGAGATTAAAAGAGAAGATGCGTTGGTTGACATAGATGTGCTCATTTATTACTCTTAACTACAGGTTAAATGCCTGTAGAGTACTTTGAAAATGCATTGTCAAATTATACTTACTTTTTTTTTTTATTTTATTTTTTTAAAGATATGTATAAAAGGAAAATTTCACATATTTAAATACCTGAACATAGAGGCATGCAAGATAGCTCCAGACTTGCCTGATTATGATAGGAGACCCATGGGATTTGGATCTTGGTAAGTTCGGCACAATCCAGGTTCCTAGTTTTGATGACATTCCAAGAAAATTTTGTCAGTCATCTGAGTTTTTTTAAAAAATACATCCAAGGATTGTTCTTGGGTAAGTGCATTGATGGAGATGGCTTTCAAGAATGTAATTTGTGTTATCTCATGGTGCATTCTAACAAGGTACCACTATATAAGAAGCGAGGAGCAGTTCAGAAGGAAACCTAGGCACTATCATATGAAAGGCACTGTTAGAATTGATATACAGTAAGAAGAGAGTGTTGGTATCTTCATAGTACAGGGGGCGTGCTCTCATGTTGTTAACATGTGTGTTCAGTTTGTAAGATCTCCGTATTTTCCACGTACTTACTGAAGTACATCCCTGCTGTGATTGTTAACCTTTTGTACAGAATTTTAGAACTGCTGTGCTCAAACCACAGGTGTAAATGCTGATCTCCACCTCATTAGTAAACTTATTTTTGGCAAGTTTTCACTTGGCACTATTGCTTAGCATTGTAACACAAATATTGGAACAGTTAGCCGTATCAGCTGCTAAATTAGGTTGTCTAGAGAAAAGGAGTTAAGATTTATTTCTGTTACCTGATATAGAAGAAAGGGAGTCAGTGAAGTATGAAACTAAATATATATAAAAATTACCTAAGCCATCTTGGAAGGTGGTAATAAGGTGTGGAGGAGTAAGTTGCTAAAGGATTTACCACTGTCTTAGCAGCAATAAAACACAAATCAGAGGGCCTCACAATAAATCATCATGAGTCAGATTTGTGAAGAATTTGCATGAGGGACTGACAGAGTGATTTCTCATCAGCACTGAATGTCTTAAATTATTTTTCTAGATGAGGTCAACATACGAGCATTTTATGAGTGTTACTCAGTTTCCTAGAATATAAGCTGTTGCAGATGGTTTCTGCATAATACTGAGGATACTGTCCTGTTACTGAAAAGGCTCTAAATGATAAAACGTCAAGATCTGTTTGTCTCTAGCATAGTTCATTTTTTAAGAGAAATTCCAACGATAAATCAGTGGGCTGTGTGCTTACTGATTTATTGTTGTCTGTACTTGTATATTACTGTGGAAGTTTTCCTTAATTGCTTTTGTGAAATGAGAAGAACTAATGTATTTTAATCATAGCTTTGAATTATGAAAGTAAAAACAAGTGCAGAACTGGTTGAGGATGCTTTCTCTAGGGTTGCTTCCAGATTCAGCTGTATGAAATGAACTTCAGCTGGCTTTCCTTTAGCTGTATGTCCACGCCCAAGAAGATGTAAGAATTGGTGACAGAATTATTTGTTGTTACCATGCTGTTCAGGGCATCTAGTGTTGCAGGTGATTGTTCCTGTCTTCATGTACCCATGGAAGAAATGTCCATGGATCAGAGTACACATTAGGAGAAAATGGTAGAGAGGATCCCAAATTATATTCTTCTGGAACTTGGGATGAGAGAAATAAAAGCATTCAACTACAATATAGTTAATATTTCCAGGCAAGTCACAAGAGCTTTGTGTTTGTTATCTTTAAGGGTGGCCAATAGAAGTAAGGTATCAGTCAGTACACCTAGACTTTGTTGCTTTCTTATCTGATAAGCTAGGTGAAATACGTGGAGGTTAAGAATCTGAAACTGAGTGGTAGAAATTCTTAAAGCCTAAGGAAGTTTGAGTTGTGCTGTCAGTTCACACTTGATCAAACACTTTTTAATAACCAAGTTGTTAATACTGCTAATAAAGCAAGATACTCTGAAACATTATGGCAGAAAGTGTGGTTTGGAGGTTCTAGTGCAGGTAATTACTTGTTTTAGCTTTGTCAGATTATATCAAACTGTCTTACCAGAGTGAGTCTTGTATGTTACAGTCATTTTCTAAACATAAGCTGTGTGAAATATATCTACAGAAAGTTTTGATCTAGTGTAGCCAGTCTCTCGTTTGCAACACTGAAGTTCAGAGCAGCTCGGGTTGGTGCTGGAGTGAATGTGACTGAGAGGAGGCAGAACTGCTGAAGCTCTCTAGCAATTCTTTTGGCACTGAGGCAGACTGGTGTAGTCTGGAGTTAGAAGGTTTAAAATACTAAATACTCATCCATGAACCAGTGTAGTGAATATTCTGGGACTTGGGCAACTGTTTTTTCTTACATGAGGTAAAAATACATGTTTTAGTGTGGCTTTGGAGCTGTGTCTTTGAAATGTTGGCAAGTATTGCATTTCCTTTGGCTATTGGCCTTACCAGGCACTTAGCTTCTCATCCTTTGATTTCAAGCCTTACATAGGTTCCCGGGTAAGTTACAGTTGCCACAAAATGCTCTGATCTATCCAAATGCTTATCCTTGTTGCTTGTTGGTCAGGGAGGAATAAAACTCTTAAGTCTCAACTGATTTCAGGATGGCTGCTGTATGATTATATAAACATGTAAAGTGTGCAGCATTGAATAGCTGGTTTTAGACGTGAGTATTGGGGAGACAGAAAGCAGCTTTCATGTTAAAAAGAAGAGTCCTGAGAACAGTGATTATGAATTTCTGAGCTTCCAGATAACCTTAGTGTTAGATGTATAGCTTTTCAAAATCTGTAATTGAAAAGGAAGGCTAAGAGAAGAAGACTGGTATCAAAATACTTCCCCATTTTTGAGATGTAGCCAAATAGTCATTTTGATGCTCTTCAATTTGCAATAATTGTTAACTTACAACAGGGTTCTCAGGAGATTCTGAAAATACTGTTGCATTTAAAATGGAATTATACTGCACATGGGTTTTTCTTTTCTCTGACCCATGTTTTAAATCCAGTATTTAAGTACTGTGAACTGTTAGCATAAGTATGGTTCTATTGTCAGTGATTCAAGTTAATAGTTCTTTAATTGCGCTGAGTGATTTCATGGTTGTTCTTTTTTCTTCCCCACCCGAAAGGAGTTGATTTTTCTTTCCCCTTTTTTCTTTCTAGGGTTTTACTATGCATATGATCTTTCAGTTTGAATACAGGGCCATAAAGGTGGAACTCTTGAGATAATCAAAACTCCATGCAGATACAAAAGCTTGTATTTCGGTGTACATCTGCATAGAAACAGATGTATAGCCTAACATTTCTCATCTGTAGCCCTCTATCCCTCCTCTTACTTTTTTGCTATTTCATGTCTATATGAAAATTAAAATAGCCCAGGATAATAGTCTGTCACTCTTCCACAAAGTCCCATGTGCACATACAGTCCTGCATAAATAATAATAATAATGATGAGTGATTTGAAAATAAGTATTTCCTGGAAGAGGGATTTCAGAGAGAGCAACAACTTGAGAGCAATACCAGTGAGAAAGTGACCTGCAATTTAGTTATGATGGGGTGAAGCAATTAGCTTCCTGAAATTCGTTCTTCCTTGTGTATTATGGAGTAATTACTGCTGCAGTTCTCCCTGGGGCATCGAGTGCCAATAGGACAGTTGAGCCATTGTGAAATGCCATCTGCAGTGGATCAGACAAGTCCCATTGTCTCTTTTACTGTAGCTATCTGCAGCAGTTGCCAGACTTGACATCTGCGATGGCTGTACTGCTGAGTTGCATAGTTTTCTAAGCCCAGAAATTTAGAGAAGAACTGTATGGCTGTTTGGTTATGTGTATTGTAACACTAGGCACATGTCTAATGCCTTTGTCTAGACATGTCACTGACAAAGTGAGGCTCTGTAGGTGAAAACTGTACTTCTGTATTTATTATTATGTTATATATTTATTATGAAGTATTTGAAATGCTGTCCAGCTTACTGCACAGTTTCTTAGGCAGGTAATTATGATACAGAAGATAGTTATGTAATATATTCTGCATACTTTTGTGTAGAAGTATATTCTGTATTTTTAGTAGTTTTACATGCATTTATGCTTACTCATGAAAAAGTTTGTGGGACAGTGTTTTTCAACCAAAACATACGAGTAGTGGAAAATGAAAGTTTGACTTGTTAAATAGTGAAATAAGAGGCCACTTTGCAGTTTTCTTTGTCATAATTTCTGCTTGGGAAATGCTTGAAGTATGGATATATACTTTAGATCAGATTAGCTCTTAAAACGCTAGGCAGTGGCAGGTGGACAGCTGACTGGCAAGTATGTTCGTAGTTGTAAGCACGGGCCTCTTGTTTTGTGTGGCAAATGCAGTATGATGCTTTCTAATATGCTGAGCTTGTGAACACGCTGCAACTGTGCTTGGTAGCTTATTCTGCTTTTGTTCTGTAATAGCTGAGAAGCTTTTGGTGGTGTTTACATTACAGTAACTAAAACTGTGTGTTTGACAGCCATGAGGAACTCTATTCCAGTCGTCCATATGGAGCACTTGATTCTGGCTTCAATAGTGTGGACAGCGGAGACAAAAGATGGTCAGGGAATGAAGTAAGTATTGCAGCTTTATTTTTGTTGAGTGCAGTATTATGTAGGAAAGAGAACTAATAAGTACACATCTGGAAACATATTCAATAAGTAACGTGTGTATGCTAGTGTGCAGGTTGTCTTGAGCCAAAATTATTTGTTGTTTGATGGGAGAAAAACAAGCATAATTTTATATGAGATGGACACAAAGTTGAAAATAAGAGAAATGTATAAAACAGTGCATGACAGATTAATTTATTGGAGCATAGAAGATGAGAAAAATAGGGTTCCTCATTTTTATAAAAGCTTATAACTGTATCGTATTACAGTGTCGAGTCGTCTACAATTACTCATAAGTGGTTGTTTCAATAAAGTAAAACAGAACATGAAAATTAAGCTTCAAAAATCAGATGGAAATTTTGTCATCTTTCTTTGCAGCTTGTTTCAAATGTTAAAATCTGTTTGCCATTTAGAACCAGGAACATGGGATCTCTTAACAAAGAAACTGTCCATTATTCATCCCAGGAAGAAGCTCCTTTTCCTATTGGGACAACTAGAAAAGGCAGTAGCCAAGACCTAAAGTATTTCAGTGAGCTATACTCCATATGCCTGCTTGCACTCCTAGCTGCTTTTTTGAGAGGATTCTAGGAGTTTCCATCTTGAGATGTTTTCAAGCACTTGCAGATATTGCAAACAAAACTGTAGGCAAGCTGTTTTTTTAAGAAAGCTTAAACATGGTTTTTAAAAACAATACACCGTAGCTGTATTATGCTTTAAGTTAGTGTTTTGTAGGTGCAAAACAGGACAGCTGAGGTAAAAACACAAATCAAGAGGTAGTAGCTTACAAGATGATGTTTCCAAAGAAGAGTGTTTCTTGACTTCACTGTTCATTTTCTAAAGCCGACAGATGAGTTCTCGGATCTCCCTTTACGTGTAGCAGAGATCACTAAAGAACAGAGACTGCGAAGAGAAAGTCAGTATCAAGAAAACCGAGGGAGCACAGTCGTAACTAATGGTGGAGGTAAATAGTGATCTTTGGCTAACAGTATTTATTGTCATCATTACTAAAGTTCCGGAATATTTGCTGTAAATAGTAGGTTGTCTAAAGAGGAAAAAAAGAGAAAGATCTAGGTGGAACTATACAAAAACACTGTTGTGTAAACAGTGTAAAAACACTGTTGCATTAAGGATGTTACAAGGCAAAATCAAATAGCATCAGAATTAAGATTATTTGAGAAACATTGTGTTAGCTTCTGCATATGTGCTATGTTAAAGTCTCCAACTGCTTCAAAGAGTATTTTGGAATCTTGAATTTCAGTGCATGGAATTTTGCTGCTTGAGCTACTGGGGAAAATTTACAGCAGGAATAAATTGTCAGTGCTCTGTGCTACTGCTGTCGGAACAGGAAGAGCAATTTTGTCGGGGAATTTTATATTTCCAAGTAGTAGACGTGCCTCGTTCAGCAGTCTTGGGTTTTAATCCAAACATGCAAGCCACCTAGGAGGGACTGGTATTTGAGAATGACATTGCTTTTTTGCACATTCTCAGTTGGTTGTCCTGCAGTCTTACAGTAGCACCCTCATATTTGTTCAAGAAGTGATACCACTTTCCATGTTTCTTGATCTCTGCAGTCCTCCATTTTTTTAACTTCCAGTAATCTGCTGCTACCACTGTTTCTTTTTGTTTCTATGTCCCAGTTTTAGCCTTCTTCCAAGTTTGTTTTTTTCAGTCATTCCCTCTTCTCCATTTTTCTGCACTACTTATCATTAGCTCTCCTCCCTGTCGATTAATTTTTCTTCTTTCTCCACTGCTGCCTATTTTCCATTTCCCCTAATGGCTACAATTCATATTCCCTATCTGAGTGTCACTCTTCCCAGCTACTTTTAAACTTCCGTGTCTAACTCCCTCTTTTTCTTCTCTCTTCCCTCCTCCTCCCCCTCTTCATCTTTTGCCATCTTTGCTTGGTCTTATTCTTCTCTGCCACAGTATTTTGTTTTCTTTGCTGCCTTCTAGAAATATCTGAAACTTTTTTGTTGACTCACACCGTTTTACACATTAACAGACAAAAAATTCAGTTCAAACAGTTAGATTCTGGCAAAGTTAGAAGAATTGAAGACATGGTATCATGGGAAGCTCTGGGCAGCCTTAATAACAGGTAGTGCTGCCAGCTCTGCCTCCAAGACTAACTTTATTTTATTCTCTGGGTTTTGTACACCAGGAATTTCAAAGTGCCTCACTAGGCTTTTAAGATGGAGCACGATCAGTTCATGAGTGGAAGTATCGGAGAGGGGCACAAGCCGTAGCGTGTGGCTGTCAGTGATCCAGGAGAGCCCTTCCAATTTTGTGTTCCTAACACAAATACTAACGTCTTTCACCTTCTACTTTGTTGTTGTTGTAGTTGTTGTTGTTTAAGTTTAATAAGCAAGGCTAGAAAGAAGGGTTATGTTTTGGTTTGTTTTGTTGGGGTTTTTACAATCTGAAACTGAGATGGAGATTTAATGAAGCCAAAGTTTATAGGAATGCTGTTTTGGATGGTTGTAGTAGCAGAGGAGGTGGCTTTGGCAGTAACAGTTGCTAGATTGTGTGGTGAGGCAAAGAGAAGTCTGTTTTAGGCAAGCAGGAAAGGGGCGGGGGAGTAGAAAAAGAATGTCTGCAAGAGAGTCTGGAGCAAGTTTGGGAAGAGTTTTAAGAAAAAGAAAGCTCTAGTGCTCAGAAAGGGAGCTTCTGCTTTCCCCTGCATCCCCAGCAGAGTATTTTTCACCAGGGTGGTTTGCTCAGTGTCATGACTCTCGGCATCCCTGGGCAGAATGCGTAAAAAGCAGTGACAAGTGAAAGAATTGCCCTACATAATATTGCCCACACAAAGGAAAATCAATACTAGCCAAACTGTGCTGTTTCTTGCTCTCATTTCAGTGGCTCGTAATTTCTTTTTTTCATTTTGATTTTTAAAATAAAACTGCAGATGCTTTTATATTGTTTTAGAGGGATTTTGTTGCTTTCTGTACTGTCCTTCGTTATTTCTGGGTTTTATATTTATTGCATTGCATCCAGATAACTTAGACATGCTGCCCTCTGTTTTGTTGTTGTGATAATAAAAAATAGTAGCGGTATCTGTCATCGATTCTAATTTTTCTGACAGAGATGAATTAGAACCAAGAGAAACGATTCAAAACATACACAAATCATTGTACAGGCTTGGTGTTAGCTGACAGATTTTGATACATAGTTTTCGGTATTGAAAAAAAAATCACAGTATTTACCTTTTCAGTCATGGCAAAAGTATCAGTGGCCAGCAATATAAAACTATGTGCTTGATACATGTTTCTCATTGCTTTTTAAAAAGCATAAATTTTATCATTATTTTAAAATTTGATGTTTAACAAATGTTAGTGGGCCTGGCAAAATCCAAGAGCTTTAAGGCTGAGCTTTTCTAGACAGAAGAAAAACAGTAGGGCCTTAGTTCCTGATGTTGCTTTTTGGTTGTTTTTTTTCCTCTCCTGTTGGTTGTCTAATTATGGGTGTTATCTTTGTCTATGTTTGTCAAGTGGAACATGATCTCGATCAGATCGACTATATTGATAGCTGTGCCACAGAAGAGGAGGAGGAAGAGGTGAGGCAACCCAAGTGCATGGACTCAGACAGCCTCAGCTCCCAATTCATGGCATATATTGACCAGCGGCGAATCTCTAATGAGGTGGTGCTTTTACTTAAATTAGTTAAATTCATACACCCCAGGAAAGCCTTTGTGATTAATGCTTCTCCTCCTCAGAGGTTTTCTTTGGGTGTTGGGGGGGGGGATTTTTGGGGGGTTTTAATTTAAAAAAAAAAAAAAAGGTGTGATCTGGAGGAAGAGCACAGTGTTATGCTTTGTGGAGGGTCAGAGCTGGAGTGTTAAGCTGCTCCCAAGTGCCCTTTGGGATATGTGGAATAAGTCTAAATCAGCCATGCTGTTTTCTTGTCATGTGGGTTCTTGCAAGCTTGTGCTTTAGGCGTCTGTGAAGTAAATGGTTTTTCCAAATGAGTGCTGTCTTTAAAAATCATTGAAGTTGATGCTTCCAACTGGTAATTGGTGATACCTAGGAAATTGTTAATATTTACTTAGTAGTACTGAATATATACTGACCTTCTCAAGGGAAAAATGTTGATTGTTATCAGTGTAAAGATTTAGTACAAGAATTTTACCACTCCATTAATCTGGCTGTTTGTGTTGATTATAAGTTACTTGCCAGCAAACTCAATGTCTTGAGCATCCATTTTAAGTTTAGACTAACTTAAATATTCGGGCTTCTCAGAAAGCCTACTGTTTGCAGAGAATGATTTCTTTCTCTCTTTCTGCTGAGCAAGGCTCTGCACTCAGATGTACAGACTTGGATATGTATATAGTCACCTTTCTGAACACCATCTGTAATTTCAGATAAACCTGGCATGAAACTGTTTTCAGTCAATAAAAGTATATAGTTGAATGAACAATAAGTAAAATTACTGCTAGACAGGTTTGAAAATTCTCTGGAAAGCTTTTTACAAATGTCTAGAAACATGTGTGAGTAACTCTGGACATTGCTCTGTTTTCTCTCACAGAAAAATAATTTTAAAAGGGGGCAAACTTAGCGTATACTATCCTAATAATAATAGCTGCTTTTATTGATTGCTTCCTGTATCCAAATGATGTCCTGGTTTAGACAAGGGCAATGATTCCAGTAAAGTTATTGTCACTTTTCTTTAGCTCATGTCATTTCATTGCTTTCTAACTGCACAAGAATTAGTATGCACCTTAATAAAATTCACTAGAGTTGCTTTGAAATTGCATGAATTGCCAAAACTCAAAGGTGCCTTTGTTTCAGTTGTAGCAGCTACCGCCGTGAACACATGGACTGTTCCCTGTTAAGTCATTTGGATGGTACAGTTTTGGAGAGTGTCCTGAGAAATCAAACCTATGGACTATTGGCAATACAGCCCAAGGACTCAAGATAGTGAAAAGGCATTGATCAGCATCAAAAAAGCTATTCATAGGGATCTATGTATTCATAAAAATTAAACTGCTTTTAAATGAAGCAGTAGTCTCTCTAAAAAGACAATCTAAAATATTTTGCTACTTAGGAAGGCTAACTGTATGCAATATAGCAACATGCATACAGGCATGAGTGAAAATTGGCAAGTCAATATTGAAAAGTTTCCGTTTTCCATTTTCCTGTATTAATGGATGTGTAAAATAACACCAAGGGCAATATGTCTCTGTTCCCAATGGGATAAATGATTTCATAGATCAAATTAAGCTTAAGATGTTCTCATTCATCCCATGTTTTTCTTTCTTAGTCCCTTTGTGACCTGTCTTTAGGGCATCATAAAAGACCCATCAGCTATTGTATCCTGTATTTCTGAGAATCCAGACTGCATTGCTGTACACTTGTATATAGGTTCTTCGGAGCTTAACTCTACATTTCTTCTGAGTGACATTAATTATTTTCTCTGTACAAATCTTAGTAGCAGAGGTTTTTAAACTCTTAAATTTATCAGTAGGCATATTTAATTTTGAACCTAAAGTTTATTAAAATTGGAGGAAAAAATAAAGGTGAGCTTGCCTAGTTGGAAATGAACATCCTTGAGTTGTGTTTTGTGGTTCTTTGTCAGGTATTTGAATACCAGTGGTTACAAATGTTGCTCTGCAAAGAGATTCTTTGACATCAATGTACAGTTGTCTGAGTAAGTTACTGACTTAGTCTTCTCTGTTATTTTGCTTAGGGCTCACCAGTAAAACCTGTATCCATCAGAGAATTTCAGAGAACAGAGGATACAAGGCGATATTTACATCAAACCAGGTAAGAATATGTGGTAACAGTAATTTTATCCAGAGCTTTGTGATGAATGCAGAGCGCATATTTACTGAATGTGTTTAGAAAATGACATTACTTTCTGTTGCTTCACCAGAAATGTGCATGGCACTTTTACTTATAAATTACTGCTTCAGATTAGGAATTTGTATTCTAATACAGGCAGTGACCAAAAGGCTTGGCTGTTCTAGGCCAATGCTCAGCTTTAAATCAGTTGGTTAAAGAAATCTGCCAAATTAAAATGTGTACTTTTAAACTGACTTAATATCTGCTTTTCATGTTTTAATTTGTGCTTTGATTAAATAGTTGACTTAAGCCATATTACATAAAGGACAGAAAGGATAAATGTACATTTACTGCAGGATTAGGGGAAGCGTAGAGAGTTACTATGGAGTATCACATTCTTGGTTGACTCTTGGTAGCTGTAGTACTGTGGGGGTTTAGTTTAATTTAAAATGTGCTTTTCTGTGCCGTAATTATGAGCTTACATTAGAGGAAGAAGAGATAGAATGGGAGTCAATTCTGAAAACAGGTCGCTTAGTAGACTTTTTGAATTGTGTCTGTACTCTTTAATGATTACTTGGCTTATTGGAGGGAATGCTTATCTGTAAAATATGGATCAGAGTTAGAATATAAATGAGGTGGTTAGGTTTGAGAAAAGACTTTTGGGTGTCTAGTTAAAAGAACTGAAGATGAACAAATTTATAGCTTCTTGCTAATGGAACTAAAATCAAAATTGATAGAACCTTTAATATGCCATTGAAGCATTTCAGTATTCTGTGGAGTGAAAGTGAATGTGCAAGGACTTAGCAGAAAACCAGCTCAATTGTACTAGGAATGTTTAAAAAAAAAAAAAAAGACAACTGCTAGCTATAAGTATGTCATTACTTACGCTGTCAGTAGACATTACTTTTTAATGGCATTCTAAAATGGTACTGAAAGTGAAACTGAAATCAAGAATAGTGCGTAAATTTTTCCAGCATTACGTCAACATTTTAATAGGCATTCTAAAATGTGCAGTAAATGTGCATATACAGTAGGTGTACTGATATAAAGGAGGGTAGCTCCTTCAGCATATTTCAGCATTCCTTATCCTGTAGTCTCTACAGGTAAGGCATAAAATAATGTAGCAGTCTGACGCGTTCTCCCTAAATAAAGTGAGTGCTCTTGGTTTGAAACACTGATTTTTTTTTTTTGTTGTTGTTCATTTATTTATTTTTCTATTTGAACATTTGTGGTCAACATGGAAGTAATTAGATTTTACAAACACTGGATTCCATGACGTTTGAAGGAAGTAAGAGAAGGCTAGTTAGCCAGGAGAGGGCTACTGTTTACATAGATAGATTTTAATGATAAAGGAAATTGTAGTTCACTAAGGTATCCAGTGTTTTCAAAATTTAACTTAAGGATGGCAGCAGATCTTCATGCGGAAGTAGTTAACAATCTACATGAATTGTAGCTTATTTATCTTAGGCTGCAGCAGAATGAAATTCTTAATGAGGCACTAAAAACAGGTCATATTGTTATTGCCTTCAAAATTGTGTAAAAACAGCCATATGACAATGAGTAATTTTTTATATTTTAAGCTTGTATTAGCCAAATACTTCATTTGTGGCAACCACAAGCTGTAAACTGCTTCCACAGTAATTCTGTGCGAATGCCTTGGCAGGCAGCCTCTTTTTTTCTTCAGCATGCTGGAGCCATTAAAACTCTTAGAGTTGGATGTAATGCAGACTTCATCTCAAGAGTACTTAAATTAGTTGATTCAATTCAGTAAATACAGTTTGTGCCTCTGGACACACTGTGGTACATTCCTGATGCAACAAAGCTGTGTATACTCTGGTCTGAATACACTTCTTGGCACTCAGTTAAACCCAGTCCTGCCTGTTCAAAACAGTACAGTAATGGATTTTTCATGTGCATCACTGCTAATTTAAGTAATAGAGGAGACCTGTAGCATATGGGTCTTCCACATCCCTTAAGCTTCTCCATGCAGAGTAGGTAATAAGTCTACACACAGGCAGCGGGACTGATACTTTTTGGAAACACGTTGCTGAGTGTGTCTCTATTCCATAGTTGCCCCAAGAGTGAAGGTTACAGAGTCTAAGCTGTCAAGAGTTAGCTACTTAATTTCCATCAACTTCCTTTCTAGGCAGCAACATGGCAGGGAACATGCTGTAAACTATGGACTTTGGGAATTGGCAGCTGCCTTCTAGCGAAGAACTGACTGCAAAATTTCTTTTATTGTTGATATGACGGATAAGAGACAGATCAGTCATTGTCTACCTTGTAACTTTGATGGCTTGTGTCACTGACAGTTAGGAAGTCATCACTTGATTGGTGAAGTGAGCAGATTTGTTCTGAAAATATCAGAGGGTGCTAATATTTAAAAATAATTCTGTTCTCTCCAGAGCACATTAAGGCCTACAATAACCAGAATATAGTCTTAAAAGAGAGATTCCATCTTGGTGTATTTTGAAATCATTGTTAATTAAGCAAGTTACATTTATTTAATATGAACTGCAGTAGTTGTGATCTGACCTGGTATCACAACATGATTTCTCTAGTCATCCTAAATTTCACCTTTGGGGTTACCTGGAGCTAATTGTCTAGGCAATTACTCTTAGAAAAACAGCTGTAATCTAGACCAGAATTCATCTGACAGTAGTTTATATGCATCAATGGCCATTCCCCCTTCCACCTGGTGTTTACCTACAGGGATACTGATGAATTACGAAGACCTGAAACTCTAAATTTGATGCAGGACAGAGAGCATCACCAAGTACTAAGGAGTTATGTGGACAGGACAGAGAGGTAGGGAAAAGAAACATATAGTTTCTACTGATTAATTTTATGCCCTTCTCCCCCCTCCCCAAATAACCATAGTAGTCAGTTATTCCTCTAAATGAGGATCATCTGAAAAGTTCCTGGATTGGTTACTTTATCAGCTCTTAGAGAACGGGATAAAGTACTGAGTATCTCAATGTAATAGGCCAAACGTACAATCCAATTGGTACATCTTGAGTTGTAGAAAAATTTTACCACAGTTCAGGAGAAGAGATAGACATGACTGCACAAAGTCTGTCATGCACAGTGAGTTAAGTCATTACCGCAGCAGTTGGTTTAACAGCTTTGCTTACTAAACAGTTACTCTTCTGATTTGATGAGATACTTGTGTGTTGCTGACAACTCATGGACGAAAAGTTGGTTATATTTAAGATAAAAAATATACTTACTCTCTTTTTGTTTTTTTCCCCATTTGTCAGACCTCCAGTTGATTCACCTTACTTTCTCTCTCTATCAAGTCACCACAGTCAGGTAACACATTGAACTCTACTATTTTATTCTTTTGGATGAGTTTGATGCAAAACTGTCATGGTTTAACCCCAGCCGGCAGCTAAGCACCACGCAGCCGCTTGCTCACTTCCCCCCCACCCAGTGGGATGGGGGAGAGAATCCAAAAATAAAGCTCATGGGTTGAGATAAGAACAGTTTAATAGAACAGAAAGGAAAAAGCTAACAATGACACTAATAACAACAATAAAGTAACAACAATAATAAAAGGATTGGAATACACAAAACAAGTGATGCACAAGGCAATTGCTCACCACTCGCCGACCTACGCCGAAGCTGCTCTCCTCCCCCCCACCCAGCTGGGCATGACATCCCATGGTATGGAATATCCCTTTGGCCTGTTTGGGTCAGCTGTCCCGGCTGTCTCCCCTCCCACCTTTCCTGTGCCCCTCCAGCCTTCTCGCTGGCTGGGCATGAGAAGCTGAAAAACCCTTGACTTAGCCTAAACACTACTTAACACACTGCTGTTTTCAGTTGTTGCTATCAACATTCTCCTCATACTAAACCCAAACCACAGCACTATACCAGCTACTAGGAAGACAATTAACTCTATCCCAGCTGAAATCAGGACAAAAAACAAAGTGATGTTAACCATAAGACATGGGCTGTTTCTCTTTAACCCATCTGTTTTACCCTGCGTAGCTCTGTCTTTACAGCTTTGTGCACTGTTTTGTTCCAGGTGCCTAATACAGATCCTGAGCTGCACCGCAGGCACATGGAGCGTACCCGTCGGGAGGCCCAGCTAGCAGCACTTCAGTACGAGGAGGAGAGGATGAGAACAAAACAGATTCAGAGAGAAGCTGTCCTTGACTTTGTTAAGGTACCTCCTTTTAGTACGTACTTGATACTTTCTCTTTTCTGAATCCCTTAATGAAAATTAATTGCCAAGATCATTAATACTTGTACGTTACACTCTTGGGCATGGATGGTACTTTATAAAGAAAATGGAGAAACAGCATTTAAGTACATTCAGTGTTGGCGCTGTAGCTTAACATAGACAAAACTAGAACTGAGGAGAAAAATGGAAGACTGACCCAAAATGTGATTGTTGCAAAGAATTCTGTTTTTAAAAAGTCTCCGTCATTCTCTCAATTTTTCATTTGCATAAATGTGACAGGATTGGTATAAGAAAGAAGGGGTCTTTATTTGAGAAGGCATAGAGGTAATTTAATTTTTAAGACAAATTTGGCAGAGAATTTGTACACACAAGAAAATAATGTTGCCTAAGCTATTTTGGTATTTTATGATGCATAAATAAGTTACCTCCAGGTGAAGCACGGATGCAGATTTATGGTACATCAGATACTCTGTGGGCACTGCACCTTTGCTTTCTCTTTCACTGCAGTCAGTATGGAGTAGTCTGCTGCTTAATATGCCAACTTGTTTATATGCAAGTTGACTTAAATTTATTTTACTGTTTACTGCTCTGGTAACCTACCCAAATCTTGCCATCACAAATTTAAAAATGTTACAGTTAATATTTTGGGCTTAGGGTGGTCTGCAGAGAGGAAAAGATTGCATTTGTGTAATGTATAAAATTAGTTTAGGATAAGGTTTTTAGCTGCCTGAAACTAGGCTTTTCATTAGCATCAACTCATCTCAGGCCCTTGGCAGTGTTTTGTGGAAAAGCTGCTTTTATTAAAGATTCTGCTCAGTCTTTCAGTTAAAGACACTAGATAATTAGGATGAGTTTTGTTCATTGATGAGCCTTTTGGGGTTTTTGGTTTTGGTTGGATTTTTTTTTTCTTCTGGTGCCTTTGTTATTCATGAGCACTTTATTCTCAGCAATTAAATTCCTCCCTTGGGTTATATTTTGAGTTTATTATGCATCTTTAATATGCAGAAACAATATGGGTTTTTTGTTTTCTTATGGAATAAAGGCTGGTTTTTTTACTAATAATATCAGTGATGTTTCAGCTTAGTGGAAATGCATGCATGCTTTATTTAAAAACTAAGGCTTCTTGTGTTTTAAAACGCTTCTAAATTATGCTAGTTTGTTCTGAGCTTTTGTTTCTCTGTCACATTCTTTCAAATTGGTCTTTCACTTTTCCTTTTTCTCTACAGCAAAAAGCATCCTTAAGTCCTCAGAAGCAAAGTCCTCTGGATAGTGAGGTAAGAGTACAGTAAGAGTATTACTAGGGATGTCAGCATCTGAATTCTTAGCTCTCTCCATCAGAGATATTTTCCTGGTTGCAGAGAACTCTTCAGGACTGGGTTATAGCATAGTTTTTTCACACTTCTTATTAAGCCTTGGGTTGGGGTTTTTTTGTTTATGGGACCAGCCTAGTATTTCTTTCTGTTCCATGTAGATTACCTGTCCAAGTGTGTTGTTTTATTGTTTCTTGTATGTTTTCTATCTTCTATACAGAAAATATATTTCATACTCCATTTTAAGATGCTCCTTGCAAGCAGTACAGTTTACTTTCTAATGGGAGTATTCAGACAAGTTGCTGTGTTGTAGTCATCGTTCATTGATCAGTTTTCTCCCAAATTCCTATGATTAGATCACCAGTTATCCCAGAAAGATTAAGCATTAGAATTTTGAGGGCTATCAGGAAAAAAAAAAATTTGAAGTTTTATTCTAGTGTAGTTTTATAATCAAAAACAGTAAGTCAGTAGGGAACACAAATCATACAAGGCTCAGTCTTCTAGAATATACAGAACTGAGCCAATGACATCTGTTCACTCTCTGCATCAGATTTCTGCATAGTAATAGGTCTTCCATGGCTTGCCATCCTCACTTTCCTCCAGAGGAAGATAATTCACTTGGCAGTGTTAATCAGATCAAAACTTTTAATAATACAATGAATATAAATAGTTCTTTAGCAGCATTTTCCAACTAACTCTTTTTTGTTAGAAATTTACCGAAACATGGGGTAATTGAAATAGGTTTTGCTCATTTTCCTTCTTAATGTTGTTCTGTTCTTAATTTATTCTTTTAAAGGGTCCTTTGTTCTACCACAGTAAGAGCTGTGAATACATAGTTGTCTGTATTTGCTTGAGACAACGCAGAAAGCAGAGTAATTGATTCCTTAAGTAATATCAATACACTGTAACTCATGGGTCGTGTGGCTATATATTCCTTCAGAGTTACATGTACTTTATGGATTTTTAAAAAAAGCCTCACAATGCTATAAACAAGCAGTACATGTTCCAAAATGTCTGTCTGTTCACATGCCATGTGTTTCTGACATTCTGTGTGTTTCTGACATTACTCCATCTCTCCCACCTCCCAGTGTCCCTTTCCATCCAGAAGGTCTCAGCATACTGATGATAGTGCCTTGTTAGTGGTAAGATCCTGCACGTAATGGCCTTTTTATGTGGCAGATTCTAGAGCATAGAAATAACAACATGTTATGATTGTCTCAGATTAGACCAGCTATTTTAAAGCTAATCTAAATAGCATAAAACATGACCATCTTTGAAAAGTAGCTTTAGCTGTGAACTTTAATATTATGAATATGTTGATACTTGTACTGTCAGCCATCTATTAATAATATAGTGATGTTTTTCCACAAAATAATTAAAGCTTATCTTTTGCTGAGAGCAGAGGAAAATTACTGATAGTAAAGAACAGCTTCTAAAATTAATTAAAAAATCACCTCTAGTTGTTCTGGTTTGTTTTATTCTCTGTTTAGCTTGCTTCCTAATTGATGTGCTCCTCAGTGTCAAGTAAGCAATTTTAATGCTTCAGGTACAGCCTTCTACTTTAACTTGTCTGCATCCAGCACAAATACTTAGTATCTTGGTAGTATCTTGGTAACCATGTCATAGCACAGGGAAAAACTGCTCTACCTATGAATGCTACAAATCATGAAATGTTCCTCATACCTTTTTATCATTTATCAGTGAAGATGTCTTAAAAATGAACTATTTTGAGCACACAGCAAAAATAAAAACATTTATGTACTTAATTCATGTTTTATGCTATTTCATCCTTCATGGCATCTTAGCGACATAGCATAATTAAAGAAAATAATTAATGCCATAATCCATGTCTATAAAAGAAAAAACCACCTGATTTGCCTGCTGTTGCATGACTGCATGCCTGGGATTTATTTTCTTAATTCACGTGCTTCCATTATCTGCCTAAATTTTCTTTAGGCAGTGGTCTTGGTTAGAATATCTCTCTCGAGAACACGTTGGTCAAGATATTTACTGTCTCTTTATTCAGACTCTGGTTTTCCTGCTTTCACCTGACTAGCACTTTGTGGGAGAGAAAGAAAGTTGATAATATTAGAGAGAGTTAATGATGGTGCATGTACCTGTTCAGAGAAATCACAATCAATTAGCATACAAAAATGTGCTTTTATATTTAGATAATAGGAAACAGGAGAATAGCAGTGGTTTAGGTTAAGTGTTGATCCTATGTTGTCAGTGAATTCATCTTTGGAATGTATTTTAAAGATACTTTTAAGGACCCCATTTCTATTTGATTGTGTGATCCCATGACTTTTGTTGTAAATTAATATGTAGAATTTTACGTTTCATGGCTTGGAATTTTCAGAAATTATTTTGAAAATGGCTTCCATCGCTGTTTGTTTCCTTTGTGCCTTTAACCTTGCACTTCACAAAAAAGTGGCCAGGCTGGTAAGGAAAGATTGAACTAGATTTGAAAGCAGTCATTTCTCTATTCATTTTTCTTTTGATTCCTTGCTCTTTTCAGCAGCACTGAACTATAATAGTATATGAAATACTGGGTCTTCCAAACTACTGAAGTATGATCTGCAGCTCTGTTTCGTAGTGGAAGAACACACTGTGTCTAATGATGACATATGCCAGGGCAGCTGTTTCTGGCAGTTATTGTAACTGGAACATTAAGCCCAGGCTAGCTCATGAATTTGTAGCATTTTTGTTTCCACAAATGTATTTTGTATGATAAAAACTTGTTCAGCAACAAGGAAATGTTCATTGGTTTGCTTTAAAAAAAAAAAAAAAAAGTCTGTCATAAGAGTCGAAATTACTTTTGTCTTTTCATATTCTATTGCATTTCATATGACATTTTCCCTGTCCTTATGGATTTGAAATTTAGCTAGATCTAATTTCTGAGGATGGTTTTTTCCTCCACCAAAGTATAGAGGCATTTCATATCAAAATTCTATTTGCTAATGGCAGTTTTCAGTACACATTTTCCATTTGCACGGTTTTCTCTCTGTCTTTTTCTCTCTCTGCACAAAGACTGCATGCAGTAGTGTAAACTTTACCTTACAAATGATGTAAGGAAAAGATATATGTAGTTAGAAAGCAAGTGAACTTTCCTTTATTTTACTACTTCCATCTTCTGGTATTGTTACTGCTTTAACAAAAAGTTTCTTAAAACCAAATTTTAAGTCGTGACTCTCCTTTTTTATTTTACATCATGTTTCTTTTGGTCTTCTTGTTGTCTTTTATCACTAATTAAAACTGAAATGTATTCACATTGCAGAGTTTACTCTGACCACTTCCTTCTGTTTGTAAGCAATTTAAGGACAGTCTGTTTGAACTTACAAAATGACTACCCATACTTTCTATGAATGTTAATAGTTCAGTTTAGTTGTATGTTTCTTCTACATACCTGTGATTAGAAGTGAAGTGGAGATGGGCTGTAGTACTTCATTGCACACTGTGGTGGGTTTCTTTGTGTTGACTTGTAATAGCCAGACTAACTAAAATGTTGTTGAAGGAATGTTATCACTGGCTTCTCTGAGAAAATGTGCTGTACACCTCAGAGTTTTATATTAGTCATATCCTGCTTGCTGTTCTCACAAGTCCCATTCGTTACAACTGAGATTACTTGTTGAGATATTGTCAAGACTTCAGACTTGGATAATGATTTCAGCCTTGATTGCTTATGAATCTCATTTTTCCCCAAATACCTTCTTGTTTTCTTCAATACTGTCCCTTACAAGGCGAGTACTATGGAAGGGAAAAAAAAAACAAAACAACCTCTCAAACTGCTGCTCAATTTCTCTGTTGTGAAGCCTGTGAAATACTTGATAAGCATCAGGCAGCTGGTGTGACCTCTTCCTTTCATAACCTTTGTGTCATTGGTGCCTTGTGCTCCCTACATTGCCTTGTGTTTTCTTGTTGTGGTCTCAAACATGGCCTGAGGCCATCGTGTTACTGTTAGCACATGGGATCTTTGAAATATTTTAAGGCTTTTAAGCACCAGTGTGTTACAAATAATAATGGTATGGGTAAAGTAAGCAGGACTTGAACTATGCTAACTTGTACCCTGGAGTTTTCTCTCAGACCATTGGCATCCATTTGTGTATTCAAACTTTTAATAATCAAATTCCCTTAAAATATCCTTATTTGGTTCGTACAGAGTTCTGGTTGGGCTCTGCTTTAGCAGTCCCTGAATCTACAGTTGTTTCTGGCCCAGGGAGATTTCTCTGACTTCAGTGCTAGACGTAGAGGCCAAGTGCGGCATGTGCAGAAAGGACTGAATTGCAGCATCCTGGTTCCTTTTGTATTGTGGTTACCTGTTCTTACAGTTGTTCTTTGCCTCACTTCTTCCTTTCTTACCTCTTTCTTTCCTTGCTGTCCCTGACAGAATGGCTTTGAGCCTCTCTTTGTGTTTGAGATTGACAGTAACACCAATACCATTAAAAGGCGGCCAGGGACTCGCAAACAGGTGAAGAGCATGCAGCGTGTTGCTGTTGTGATTGTCCTACCCTGTGGTGTGCTGTGTTCCCCTTCCCTTCGCCCACTGCGGGGTACAGAGATTGTGACGACTTCTTGTCAGCCTGCATCAAGGTTATCTTGCTCTTTTCATACAGCAATGAACAGTTACGTTAATGTTACAGACCACCTACTTCTGTTTTATTTTACTGTTCTCATACACTAGCTAATGTTTTGCTTAAGTCAAGTAGTATTTTGAAACTCTTTAAAACAAAGCAAAAAAACCAACCCCGCAATTTTTGCTCTGCACTGCTGTAGAGAAAGAGGCTGTTTTGAGGATCAGACGTTAAGTCTACACAGGGCTTAAAGATGTTCGTATTTAAGGCTGGCCCTGAGTATAACCTCTCCTTCTAGTCCTTCCTGGCTGTACTGTTCTGAAGTGGCAGAATAGTTGCATATCTTTAAATACTAACACTCCCAAGTGAGTCATTCACACCTGTAGAGTTTCTAGGTGTCATTTGGTGTTCTCTTCCTGTGCTGAACTGCCACTTTGCTATTTGAATACTGTTTCAGAAAGTATAGTTTCATTCTTGAGCCATTCAGTCCCCAAATGTTAATGTTTTGATTGTGCTTGCAATAAGCCACAGAATTTGGCCTTCTAGATCCACCTGTCAGTGACAGATTGGCATGCTGGAGCTCCTGTTCTGTAAACATGAAAAGTTGTTTATTTGGTTGGTTTCAATATTGGTTAAAATTGAAATTTGGCTGCACTTTATTTGTGACAACACTGTAAATCTTCACACTGACATCTTCCGTGAGACCCAGATTCCACACACCGAATCTTATTTACTGCATGTGTAATTCACAAGGATCAGCATTAGGTGTTTGTGGCAGACACAAAGTGTGTATTCTTGAGCCCATTAGATGTGGGTTTCTCTGATTTTACAAAGTTGATAGGAAAATAACTTACTAAAAATGCATAACATACTTGAAACATTAAAAAGAAAGCTATTAATTTTGAATAGTGGCTCAGAGTGAACTGTTGTAAGGTAAAATTTCCTTTTGCCTGATGGCATAGGCATTACATTAGGTGTTACTAAAGAAGCTTTTGCCTCACATTGTTTTTAGTTCTGCTTTTGGTGTCACCGGGTTGTGTGTAAAAGAGACATCACGCCTTTCAAGCTTGTCAGCCAGAAAGTTAGAAGGGTAGGAAGGCTTTAACTGTAGTTCAGCAAGTACGTATCTGTTGCCTGTTGAGTGTTTCTGAGAATGTGATCATGATCACTTCTTCCTTTTTAACTTGTCTACTGCATTCCACCTTTGTGCATGACCTGTCAGCTGTTTGCTAACACTGCTACTGCCTTCTCTTTCTGCATTCAGTCATTCTCAGGGTTGAATCAAGAAAGCTGTGCTACTACCCTGCCTAATGCCTCTACCTTCAGTCCTGTCAAGGTATCTCTTGCTATTATCATTCACCAGTAAAGCCAACAAAAAATTCTTGGATCCACACATCTGTTATAACAGGTGTTAGTCTGTCAGCTTCTAATCAAAAGTTCAGGTAGGGTATGAATCCAATTTACCTGATTAAACTGTAGTAGATATTACCTCATCTTAGCTTTAGGCTGTGTGTATAGGAGGCCTAAGCTATACAAACATGGTAACCAGTCTCTGCTCAGAGGGGTTCTTTGTTGTCTTTGATGTTGCTTTTTCTGTACAAGACTACTTACTCTTGACGAAGTTGAGTTCATCAAAAGTACTCTTGTTGTATTCTTTACCAGCTTACTTTTGAATACAGATATCCTATATTTCTTTTTCTGTGGAAATTGCTACACTGAATGCATACATCACAAGAAATCATTAGTCTGTTAAGCACCGTAACAGAACTACGGTGTGTTTCACTGGGGAGAGTGATGTTCAGTAAATAGCAGGTTTGTATTCGCAAAGGTGTCAAAGAGGTGTATCCTTATCGGTGCTGCTGTAATGCAAGTTCTGCATGTTGTTTAATTCTCTGTTTTTCTGTGTCCCCTTTGCAAAGAATACTTTGAAAGTTTTGGCTGGAAGGAAAACAAAGATCTACCATTGCACACTTGGTGCTGTTTCATCATTTTTTTTCCTCAGAAAAAAGCAATTATGTCATTTCTGTGAAAGAAAAAACTTTTGTCACTTTCTGCAGAGATGAGATTTGGGGAACAATGTACTGTGTTTTTTCACATTTCTAGGTTTTTTTCTGAAATACATTTAGATGGATGGAGCCTTTTTTTAAAACACAGCAAATTAAAATGTAGTCACAGCTTTTCTAGATTAGGACCATTTATACTCTTCTGCTTTTTTGTCCACAGAGTGATGACAGATCTACCATCTCCCCCGGCTCACCTACCACTCAGACAGGTAACAGGGAAAGGAATTCCAAAAAAATAACATTAAAATACCTGCTTGCTTATTTGTACTATGAAGAGGAGGGAACATATGTTCCCATCTCTGTATGTGGCACTGCTGTGTTTGAGAATTTACCCCATTATTTGGGTCCCCTTAGCAACATATAAGGGAAGAGACAACAGGGGTGAAGTATGTCCTTAGGCAGAACATAGGATTTGACTGGTTTAGGCCTTCATACAGGCTTTGGCACACAGATGCATTCAGCAACAGTCAGAACAGTTGCTGGAATTGGTATGTGGAATGTGCTTTGCATGCAAGTGTCCTTGGAAGTGCCTTTTCCTGCTCTGCGCTTTTATCATGCATGGCTGTAATTTATTTTGTCATTATTATATTAAAATTTTTGTTTTTTGTTTAATTACCACATTGCTGAACCCATTTCCTACTTAACCATTTCCTTCTTCCTCCTTTCCTTTCCTGTGCCTTTCCACATTTGTTTAGTTCACCTTTCCCCTCCATATCCTGGCCATGCAGCCCCACCTTCCTATAGAAACCCTTCCCAGCGACCTGAGAGTTTCCTTTTCCGAGCAGCTGTCAGGGATGAAGCAAACAAAGGTAGGTTATATAGCGCACAGGTTAGCTAGTTTTGCTGTGTTTTATTAACATCTGCATTACCTAGGTTTTGCACTGTTCTGTTATTTCAGGTCATTGTCATAAAACTACTTTGAGTTCCATTTGTAGAAACATGGCATTAAATATTTTGTGCATAAGCAATTTTTCATTTGGAGCTGTCAAATATTCTTTTGTCATATTTGTGGAAATGTGAGAATTTGTTCTTCCTGGCCTGTGCTTACACCTAAAAAGGTATGAAGGAAGTGCCACAAAGGCCTTTAACAGCTGACGAAGGCAGCTTGATAAATTTTGCATTGCACAGTAGCACATAACAAAATTGCAATTTCGGTAGAAAGACTGAACTGTTTCAACATACTCCATCCAGTGAAACTTTGTCCTCCTCTGTGAATGATTATTATCCAACAGAAAGAACAGAATCTAAACAGAAAGGAAAATATGTTAAAGAGCACCCCATTTAGATTAGTATATCATTAGTTTGATTAATAATCAAATGAAAGAAACAGATTTGTGAAAAGGAATGCACTGTACCCATTCTGGAACCTTGTGTGTGCATGTATAGTACAGCAGTGAAGGACAATCAGCCAAACTGTGCTTAGTGATTTTTCTTTCCTTCATGCTGCTTTTTTAGCTGTTACTTCATCTTCTACCCGTGCCTTGTCCCCTGCTAATGATTCTGCAGACCTTAGAGTAAGACAAAACTCCAAACAGCGAGAGGAGGAGCTGGAGCTAATAGAGCAGCTACGCAAGGTAAGTGCTGCCAGGAGCCAGTATGTAGACATCTTAGTAAATGCATTGTGTGCACCCTGCTAAATCTGTCCTTGTGTTTTGGACTCATTTCACTTGATGCGCAGTTGACCCAAATCAAATGGCGTTGTACAGGCTAAGTAGTTCTTTCAGATGGATGCAGTGGTGTTCACTTTGGTTTTTGTGGTGGATAAAGTCAGCTTCAAATTCTGTAAAATAAACTGTGCTGACTTCTGGTTTTGAGTGTCCGGTGATCTCCGCTTTTAAAATTATTTTTGCTTGCTTTCTTCCTTATCAGCCTTCACACTTGTAAGGAACTCCCTGGAAAGGATGCCTCACTGTCTTCCTTTTAATCTTTTTTTTTTAAAACTCCTCTTTGCTGTAAAGCCCATAGAAAAGGAGATGGAGTGCAGAGACTACTGCCAGTCATGCTGGCAGCATGGTTTCCTTGTGTGCTCTGGATCCATCTATTGATTCTTGCCTTATTCTTAGTTTAAGTGCAGAACATCTGAGGCACAAATATTCCTTATACTTGTGGGTTTTGTCTGTTCAGGGCCACCACACTCCTGGTCTGTGCCCGGGTACAATGACAATACACATGAATATTTCTGGAGAGCATAAAGGGATTCCTTGAGGTGCTCTAATTAATTGTTTAAACTTTCCCAAGAAATAAGAATTCCTACTTGTTAAAGCTGATTTTAAAAGCCATAAGCATCCCAGATGGACAGAAAGAATTCCTTCTCTTTGTAAATTTTAAAGAAAAGACAATATCCTTTCTCTAAAAGGAGAAAGTTATCTTAAATAAAAGAAAACAAACTTGGTGCTGTTTGCAGAGCCTCTCTGCTGTTATCTCAGAATGCTTTGTATGTAGTCTGTCTGTTGTTCAGCTTTCCAGGTAAGCTTAAATTTTTTTTTTTTAATACTTAAAAAAATTTAGATACTACAGCATAACAACTCAGTCAAATTCACACAGTGTTTGAAATAAGATTAAAAGCCTGAATTGAATTTTTATTCATTCCCTTGCACAAATGCTACCTACCTCATTTTTTAAAAGCTATTTATGCCAAGTAGTTCAGGTTTTTCTTTACAGGCAAAAATGTTGTCTTGACTTCAACTGTGTTGTCCTCCAACCCACAAAGACAATTATTTTCACTTCCCTTCGCTGAACCATTCTCTGAGAATAGGTAGGATTAGGAATACTGTTTCTAGACCCTGATTTCCATTATTTTTGAATAATGGTTGTATTAGTCCCCTGTACTGTACAATGAAAACTGTTCATCATCGAACTCAGTTGCTCCCAGATTGTGGTCAGCTCTGGGCCACAGTAGTGAGCAGAGCTTTCTTGATGTTATTCAGAAGGTTGTTTGGAAATGTCATGAGGATAGACAAGAGAGTTGTAATGCAAGCACTCTGCCTCTTATAAAATGTTCTGCAGAATGAAACAGTTGGAGGAAACCAGCTCTTACTTCTTGTGTGTCCATATTCATTTTTCTACAGAACATAGAATCACGGTTGAAAGTGTCGTTGCCCAGTGATCTTGGAGCAGCTCTCACCGACGGTGTTGTTCTATGCCATTTAGCTAATCACGTGCGTCCCCGATCTGTTCCCAGCATTCATGTCCCATCACCTGCTGTTGTAAGTATGTAATAATGATAGTATTTTATAGGTGTCCAAAA
Organism: Sagittarius serpentarius; assembly: GCA_034782735.1. Lineage (NCBI taxonomy): Eukaryota > Metazoa > Chordata > Aves > Accipitriformes > Sagittariidae > Sagittarius > Sagittarius serpentarius. The sequence goes on from JAVKLA010000084.1 coordinate 31,108,297, forward strand.
TAACATCCAACAAAGTCCCGTAATCCAGACACATGCTAAATAGGGCATTCTTCTCTGTGAACGTACATGACAAAAAATAACCATCTCTTCTGTCTAAAAAAAGGTATATAGCATCACTAAAGGAAATTATATTTGGGTTTGTTTCATTTAAATAAAGTTATTTCTAACACAGGTGATAAGAAAATGTTAACATTTTCAAGTCTTCCCTATGTTAACTTGAAAACTAGTGAAATAAAAGACAGTTCAGCATGAAAACTGAAATAGGATATGTCAAAAGATCAAAAGGTCCGAGAAGTTCAGGAAAACAGATAGTAGGGAAATATAACATTCTCTACAAAGTTTAGAATCCCACTGCACAAGACAGTGAAAACAGACAGAGAGGCCATGTTGCTTCCTGTGTCCACTTTACAGCACTACAGATTCCTCTGCTTAGAAATTTTAGGAGAACACACTCAAGCTACTTGGAGAACGGCATCTCCTGGAACAGAACAAATCCGGTCATACCTTTGTGATAACAGAAAAAAAGGTGGTTGTATCTGGGGACTGTTCAGAGCAAGGAAGGAAGCGCACAGAGAAATCAGAAAATTTCTGAAGTTGTTTCTCTTACCCTGCCTAACTGCAGTGTTTCTGGAAAGCAATGAAGATGATCTATTTCTGGGTGCATTACTCTGTATCATGTAGGGACAGCACAAAATTAGAGGAAGGTCAAGAACTGTGAAATGATGACAGATTATTTACCTAATCTGTATTTGTGGAAGTCAGAAAGTTCAGGGAAAATATTTAGGGTCAGTTACTTAAAAGTAGTATGGACCGGCAGATTGCTTGTTATGTACCTTTAAATTGTATGAATAAGGAAAAAAAACTGAAGATTGTTCTTGGGGGAAGAAGTTGAAGCACGCATGTTGTGTTTTCTTTTCCTTATTTTGGAGTCAGTCTTTGTGTTGTTTGGAATTTGAACTGGCACTTACAGAGCTGCCTACCATATCATTGTGGTTCCTCTCCCTTGGACTTAATGTGAACAAGCAGATGTCCTCATTATTTTGAGAACGATTGAACTGGACACACCGACATTTTAGGCAGATTGTGGAGTCATTAAGAGAAGAGGCATACAGCTGCTATTGAGAAGGCTTGCGTCATTGAGAATATCTTTTCAATGGCCTAGTTTTATGTGCTGTTGAATATTCTGTGTTAGAAATTAAATCATGGCTTTGTCATATAAATCCCAAGGAAGAGGCAGCCTTTAGCTGAACGGCTCTGGGAGCAGAAGAGGCATCGTGTCATTCCTCAGTCACAATGTGATCTTTGTATTGCCTTCATCCTTTGGGAGAAAGAAGTCAGCACTAGCCTTTAACCTGCTTTCTTGGTGGGGAAATACGGCACATTGAGGGGACAGAGCAGAAACCCCACCACTTAGGGAGAAGTATTGGACCCACAGAGGCCGCTGCCTGCTGCTATGTAGACTCTGGGTAGCTTGTTCAAAGGAGCAGGAAGCTTGTGTCTCTACCCAGAAAAGAATAAGCTTCAAGAATAGGAACGAGACAGAGCCTGTGCCGTGGTATGTCTGTGTAGAGGTGTGAAAGCTAACTGTAGAAAAAAGCTTGCTTGAAAAAATGCCAGCAAGTGCAATTCAAACAGCTACATCAAACACATCTACAAGAGGCTTACAAGCAGCAAGCTTCAATTCCAGTTTTCTTACGTTATTTTCCGGTTTCATCTAGCCTTCATATTTTTTTATCTCTTTGTTAATTGAAATATGGTTTGATATTTATGTATTTTTATATTGTAATAATCCAGAACAGACTCCAGATTGCTTCATATCATGGAATTGCTCTGAAATCACAGCATGGAAGCTATGCATATGGTTTTCTTTCCAAATATATTTTTAAAATTACCATACTCTAGTCACTGAAAGCGTTAGCCAGTTTTATATAACACCTTGTGTACAAATATTGCACAGCTTAGAATTGTTTTAAAAACATCCAGCATTCATGAATTAGCTTTTCATAAAATAGCTTTGAAATTTGGGCTTGCTTTTCTAAAGAAAAGCAAACTTCAACAGAGCCTGCTTTGAATTAGACAAGCTTATGTCAGCGCAGTATGGTTTTGGCAGAGATTTATTAAGAGTTTTACTTAAAAAAAAAAATAAAGATCTTTTTAGAATCCTGCCAATTAAGAACACTGTATGCCTGCCTCCTTTACTTCTTTGCAGCCTAAACTTACAATGGCAAAATGCAGACGAAATGTGGAGAATTTCTTGGAAGCTTGCAGAAGGATTGGAGTGCCTCAGGTACGTATTTCTACTATCCTGATATATTTTTTCAGGTGCAGTTTTGTATGATGCTTCAGAAAATAAAACCTTCTTTGAAAGACTGAATGAAAACAAAATGATTAAAAGTTTAGAAGGTTCAGGTATAAGGTATGTCTTGCAGTATAGATCAGACTTACCTTGCATTGTCTTCCAGAGCAAAATGATGTCAGATGTAATTTATCAGAGGTCTGATTCACTTACTGCTGTGCCTCAAATTCATAATAGCTGATGCAGTTCAAGTCTGCCTTTAGAATTGCAAGGTATTTCTACAAAAACATTTTCTTATTATTAGATATTTGACAACTTAAAAGTGGGATAAAATTTGGATGATGTTTTGCACGTGTTATTTCTATCCCAAAGCTTTTGATGTTCCTTCAGAATAATTCTCTTACGTGAAGGTCTTTACTGTCTTACCAACAAGTCACAGTATTTTGGCCTTTCTCTGATGGTAGCTATCTTTGCATAGATCCTAATTCTTTTATGTTTAGGTTTTATGCTATTCTGTCCTTTCTATTTTGTCTTATTCAGCAGCTGTCTCAGTACAAATAATTTTGATACATCATGTTTTTCTTAATTTTTCTTCTAGTGCATTAATTGATTTAGTTTCCTATACTGCTAAGCATTAGTGTTTGTTGTAGGTGCTGTTTTCTTTCTTTTATATTGTGGAAGGGAAAAGTAGACCCAGTGGCTCATTTCCCAGCTATTTCTAAAAGCAGTGTTCTCAAGTCAGTTGTGCAGTATTTTCTGCACAGTGTTTTCAGAAAGCTTCACTTGCAGGCATTTGGCCCACTGGGATTTTAGGATAGCATATTTATTGAGCTGCCTGGTAATTTCACGTGACTCAGTGGTGAATTGCGTTGGAACGTGGTAGGGGGTTGTAAGTGATCGTTAGTACTTTGAGATCCTGCACTATTTTGGTCCCCTAAGAAACTTCAGACTTTACTGCCAGCAGAACTGCACAATATTAATTCGTCTGGGGCAAAATTGTTCAATTCCGTCCTAGCTTCCCTATTTATAGCTCTCTCAAATATCAAGATGTAATTTTTATGGGATTGCAGCACAGAGCAGATCACCGAAATGACTCACATTTAAAAACAAACAAACAAAAAAGCCACTCAAGAAGAAGTCCCCTATAGACCCAGTCTGCTACGTCTGCTACATCTGCTACACCTACTGTCTAGGACCCTCCTGTTTTTCTCATATTTCTTGCTTTAATGCGGAAAGAGTTCAAGGAGAGTGTCTCTGGGGAAACTTACTGAAATACTCCCACCTGAACTCTAAAGCTGCTCTCACATGTCTACATTACTTACCTCCCGAGATGTAAGATGCCTGTAGGCAAGAATGGCATGGCAGCAGCCTAGTATATTTTTCTTGAAACGATGCCTGCAGGTATTTTGTTTCATTTAAATTCTAATTGCAAAAATAAAAGGCTTTCTGAAAGTATGGATCTATGTAGAAATACTTACCTTCTAAGAGGACGGTTACTTCTAGAAAATGCTAATTACAGGCACCACAGTGGAGCAGCTATTTCTATAGGACTTCGCTAGTTAAAGCCTTTGCATCAAGAGAAACCAACAGTTGAACACATTGATATGTGCGTCTAGATTTCACTGATTTACAGCAGTTACCTGTGTGAAAGGGAGGGAAAAGATACACAGTAGGAATATTTACGGAACACTTAAACTCGTATTAGTAATAGATATTTCTGCAGGATACTGCATTCAAGCATCTGTTACACATAAATAATCCCTTGTCCTACTGTTTTCATTAACTAAGATACATGTGGAAACTTAGCTTCGGTGAGTACTCGGTGCCAGCAGCATCTCAGAAACCTGTAGCCTCTTCATTTCCCCTGGAGAAAAATGGTTTTCACTAAGGCATGTGTAAACTGCTATGTTTTTAACACCAAAGACTGTTACATGTTTAAGCTGTACAGGTGACAGGCACCTCATTGAACACTAAATATTTGCATTAAGTGAGTTCTTTGCAATGGGTGTCTTTCAGATTCCTTTGTGAGAATTAACCAGCTGTGATACGCTTCTCGAACATGTAGGTTATATCTGAGATGTCTGATGACTGACTGCTTCGTGGATGTTGCTATGGCTAACTGACTGACCTTTTTTTTTCTGTCTGTTTTCCCTTCCTGCTCACACACTCTGGACAGGACAATCTTTGTTCCCCTTCTGACATTCTTCAGCTAAACCTCAGCGTTAAAAGAACAGTTGAGACTCTTCTTTCCCTGGGGACAGATTCAGAAGAATCCAGTCTTGTCTCCCTTTCCATTCAGCTCTGGGGCTTTGTGGTGTTTTACTGTACTCTAATGCTAACGCTCTGTATGTTCTATCGCTGGGTCTTTTTTCTCTAGCTGAAGGATAGTGTTGCTGCTTCCTCCCTCCATCACTGGTGCTTGGGAAAGGATTTTGGTTTTTGTCAAGACTGTGTAAGAAGTGCTTTCTTTCCCACTGGTGGGACAGAGGTGACAAGTACAATGTGGCAACACATTGGTGCACCCACACAACCATCTGTGACATGCTTCACATTTGTATTTGCTGTGTTGTATTTAGCAGATATAACGCTTTTACAAGGGAGGAGGTGCTGTCCGTGGGCTAGAGCAAGGGACTGAGGTTAGGACATGTGGGGTGCATGCTGTAGGCTGCTGACGAGTGATGTAGTACTGGGAAAACTGCGTTGTCAGTTCGTGCCTCAGTTTCCCCATCTGTATAATGGGAATTGCCCCCACTTTGGTAAATTGCTTGAGGATTATCTGATGGAAAAATGTTGAAGAATGTGAAGTATTTTTTTCAACATCGGTGTTTTTGATGAGCTCTTACAGTCTTAGGAGACATGGTCTGGTAAGCTTTGTCCACAGGACTTTGTAACTGATAGGTTTTTTTCTTACCCGCAGTCCCTTATCTTCCTTCTGAGAGCATTTGACTTCTTGTATTTGTAGACTCTGGTGTATTACTTTAAGTAAGGATTTTTAAAATAACTGTCAGTGAACCCTGAGCTACTTGAGCTTTATGACAGATCAAGCAGGAAATTTTCAGAGAAAATGAGCTCTTCGACAGCTTTGAGAGAAACGTTTTCTGGCACAGAAGGAAAAATCTTCAAGATTCTATCAGATGCCACAGAATGTCATAGCATTTTACTGTGCTCTGGATAAAACTTAACAAAAACTGCTTGAGTCGCCACTTGATTGTGGATGCCCCAACCCAGGCTTGTCCCATGCTTATTCCCTTCTTCCTCTTATCCTGTCATTTTCAGAAACCTTTGTATCATACACTTGCAGGAATATAAGTCCCAGCTGCACGATCACTCTTCACTATTTTACAAAACTCAGGTAGTCTTCCGTAAAGCTTCAAAGCTTTTCCCTCCCCAGGAAAAGCATCCTGGTGCTTTAATGCTTTAATGTCTCAGGGACACCTCAGAACTTCAGGGCACTCCCCAAGTGATGTGCAAAAGACCATGTCTCCTCAGAGTGTAGACTGATTCAGGGAACTCTGCTCAGAGACCAGTGACAGGTAAGTGTTAAGTAAAATGGCTGTTCCAAATGTGTTTTCAATAAATTTCTGTTATATCTGAAAATACAGTAAATGGCTTGTAAGCCCAGTTTAAGTGGTGTTAGCATTCCAACGTTAACCTGGCAACAACTCTGAAGCACAGTTTAAGATACACAGGAGTTTAGTTGCAAATGTGGTCGCTACCAGTAAAAATGTGTTATGTGTATGTGGATCTCACAAGGTCTTGTAACATAAAGCGAGTATTTAACAAAGGAGCAAGTAGAGGAGTTGATGCCCTCTTTCCAAATCACACAAAGTGTTCTGTCCAAGCAAAACATTGTTGAGGAAAGAGGGGAGCTTTGACGGGGGAAGATTGTTTTATGTTTAAATAAGCTATTTTTGCACTGCTTACTGGTCTGAACTAAAATGAACTATGTTCCTTAACTAGTAATGAACACTGTGATGAAAGCTGCAAGGGGTTTTACACTAACAGTGCCTTCCAGTTTTTAAATTTTGTTTGTCATGACTGTCTCTGGTATCAAGTCATTCCAAAGCTTTTCCCCTTATCTGTTTGCATCCATAAGAAAGAAGGTAAGGCATATTTGCTCAAGTTTACAAGTATTTTCTCAAAAAGCACACTTTTTTCAAAATAACCTGAATTTACTGGAAGAAAAATGTATTTCAGCCTGCTCATACGGCTTACTGTGAGAATTTCAGTCTGGGTTCATTTGTTTTCTCTCCACTCTGAGCTTTGCGGGAGGATTGTTGGCTGCCACTGTTTATGCCGAAGGATTCTTTAACATCAAAAATCAGTAAAGATTCAAAGAATGGAGAAATGCAGGTTGATGTGGAAATAACGTGAAAAATAATCTCTGTAGCTGTGTAGGAAGGACATACACTGGTTATTTTCTACAGATACAGAGAACTGTTGGACATGTATCCTGACTGTTGTGGAGTGAGGATGGCCAAGATGTGCCAGGGACTTATGTAGGATGAGGCTTTAAATCCATCTTAGACTGAGAATAGCACAATTTATTAATAAACAGTTTGAAACCTCTTTTTGCATTTTGCGTATTACTCTTATTCCTTAGAATGTTTTTGGAGGTAACCTGCTAAGCGGGTGTACTTTTGGAAGATAAATAAGTGGTAGTGACTCACACATGACATAGGATGGATATTTGCCTATAAATACACTGTCGATTTCTCATTGCCTTGAACAAGAGATGGCATTTTCTACATTTATGATCAAGATTATTTCAGTCATACATAGAAGCAAGTCGTTTTTTTTTTTCCCTTCCATAAAACAACTTGTGCTTTCTTGTGCTTTTTCATGCCTTCTGAGGAGTTTTTTTTAACGATAGAGATCAGCACATACATACAGACTGAAGGACTTCAGATGGGCAGTGTGTCTCATGAGATGAGAACTGCTCTTAAGTATGACATTTCCTCTTGAGACTTGTTGCACAGTGTTTCCATAGCACACACTGGTATTTCATTCTCTGCTTTAAAGCAGGTCTTCCCTCATGTTTGGTAGCTAAACAGGCTTGCTACATGAGGACTTCCTCGGAAAGGCAGTCGGATTTTGGGAAGAAAGCCATGCTTCCTTTCCCTACCCTGTGTTGTAGCAAGGTCATCATGTTGAAGCAAAGTTTTCCCCCTCCTTAAGTTCACCTCCTTTTGATTTCATAAACTGCTGCCATTTCAGTGTGGGCAGAGAGAGAGGAGAATTTGCTATTCCCCACTTCTCCCACAGTCCTTTTTCAAATTCTTATTTGTACAATTTTCTAAGATATAAACACAAGGATTACCCCAAGGCCTCCTCTTTTGAGTAGTCATGTTCATGGTTCTTTAGTCACAAGCAGAAATTTCATTTCATACTTGTGTGTGTGCTAGTTGTCCATAACATTTCATATTTCAGTCACCTTTTGCTTAATTTTTTTTTTCTTTTCCGTTGAGTGTTTTTCATCCATTTTGTTTTTGTCTTTGTTTTGTTCCCCATTCAGGAGCAATTATGTTTGCCTCTACATATTTTAGAAGAGAAGGGTTTGACACAGGTAGCTGTGACTGTCCAGGCGCTCCTGGAGCTGGCACCCCCAAAGCAGCAGCAACTTCACCACTTGTCTGCTGTGTAAAGACCTCCAGGACCTTTTGGGTTACCTTGGCTAAGCAGAAGGACGTGAAGACTTTACTGCCCATGCAGTACATCCAAACACACAGAGCTCTGTTCTAAGGAAATGAGTTTCCATGATTCCTGACAGGAATGTTTTACTTCATTTCTCCATTTTTTTTGGAGATCACAACAGTTTTCAGTAACATTTTTATTATCAATATTTTTGCCCCTTATTTAAAAGGAAAAAAAAAAGAGTTCATTGGGAGGAGGGCAGGGAATTCCAGTGGCTGGCTGTTGGAGCCAGCTGTAGAAACTGACCTTGTAGACTGAAGACATGGGTGTAGAGTTTGGAAAGCAATTCCTAGGGGAATTGCTTTATTTAAACAAACAAAAAAAAAAGATGTTGCTGCAGTGGACACATGGGAAATGAAATTTTTTTCCTTCCCCGCAGGGTTCAAAGAAAGGTAATTTCTTTGCCTCCAAAGAACAACAGCTATTTCTATTATATAATAAAAAAATTGCAACACACAATCTTAACCTGCAGTGTTTCATAACGGGGTTGGACCTCATGCAGCTGTAACTTGTGTTGGCATGTCCTCGTTACTTAAAATTTGAAGGAAAAAAACCTGGTTACTTTCACCCCCCCCAAAGGAAAAAATACTGCATGTTTTCTCCACAAGAAACATCACAGTAAAAGATACTAAACCAGAACTGATCAAATTGTATTAATTACATTAGCATTCTTGCTGGGTTTGCTTTCTGTTTGGGTTTTAACATATCTTTATCTGAAAATTTTTCCAAATTCAGCAGAGGGAGATCTTCTGCCTCCTCTCGCCTCCCCTTCTGGTCATGTAGGGATGCATTTGGCGACTCAGTAGTTTGTCAAATGATGACCAGGTGTCGTCAAGAACCATGTATGTATTTTCACTGCAGTGTGAAGAATTACAAACTGCCATGCTAATCGTAATAAACATATTATTTGATAATACGTTTATTAGGGGCTGAGGCATCTGATGCAGACATGCCAACACTGATGAGGGTCTCGGCTACTGAGAAATTTGGCATTTTAAGAAACACAGTTACTGAATTTCCACAGGTGGGCTGCCTATTGCCAAAGCAGCAATTTGTTGCAAAAGATAGTTTCTATTTGTGGGTTTGACAAGGCTTGAATAAATAAAACCTTTTATCGTTGGAATTTATGTAGGGATGCACTGGTTTTACAGAACTACCATTATTTCCTTCCTCTTTCCTTAACATAAAAATGGAAATTCAATACACAGGAATGGGAGAGGCAGCCAGCAAGTTCTGCATTTTTCTGGAAAGCTGACCTGCAAAAGAAAGACTAGCTCTGTGTGCTCTGGTCCTAGTGATGAGGCCAAGCTCGCTACCAGATCAGTTACAGTTCCCCCCCCAAAGACCTTGCAAAATCCAGTTCTCCACTCCTGCAGTTCCTTTGTTAGGTTTTGGCCAATTTAAAGCAACCCAGAACGTTACGCTACTAATATGTCGTGCACAGGTTCGAGACCAACTTCAGGCATCGGAGGTATTGCATCTGGGGATATATTTGAAGCAGAATACACCAAGAGGATTTCATGGGGATAAAGGAAAAATGGGAACAGGCTAGCTAAAAGCCTTTTTTACTGAAATAAACCTGCCGTGGGAACACTGGCAAGGACTGGTCTTAGCTGGATTTTTCCCTTTTGATTTTGCAGTTTTGTTTCCGCTCCGTTTTGCTTCATGTATTTCTTTCAGGGTCCATTGTGGTGACTGGTGAATCCCTTATTTCACATAATTGTTCTGGTTGCTTCTTATTGGCATTGGTTGATCATGTTGCAAGTGGAGAAGAACACCTGAAGGGTATTTAAAACTGCACAGCTGAAAAGAGAAGCCTTTTCATACTGGGTAAGCGTCTTGCCCTGAGCCTTGCAAGAAAAGAAAATGCCAGTAACTTGCAATACATGTAGGAAGAGAGCAGCTCCATACAGACATACTTTCCTCCTTAAGTAGGTCTTGTGTTTCACTTAATTTCGCTTGCAAAGAGTGTTGGCAGTTCTTAAAGGATTAGATAAAAGTGTCTGAAGTCTCTGCTGTAGTTTGCCAAGTGGAAGTTTCTGCCACTCGCAAGCAAACAGTACAGACCACAAGTGTTTCTTGTATGTTTGCACATAATTTGAAAGAGGGGTGCACTGATGTCCTCTTAGTTTTCAACATTAGGTCATTTGTGTTGTTACAGGGGCATCTTAACTTTTTAGTAGCACACCCTTCATGGACTATTTAAATACTCCTGTTTTAAGAAAGCCGTTCCCTTCATGGAATTGTGAGGGTGTGTTGTTTGCTCCAGTCCAGCTTCCAGCACTTAGGAAAATGAAACTAAACAGTATTCAGGTTGGTGGAAGTTTGACATTTCATTAGTACTAGTTCTTAGGAATTAACAGGGTGGGGAGTTGAGCCTGAACTGTAAGAAATGGCCATTTCCTATCATGCCTGATTAACGCAGCTGCTCTTCCATACGAGCGGTGTGTGCGCACAGCAGCTGAGTTCGTGTAAAGAGCAATGGTTGCCTGGCGGGGCGGGCGTTGTGTCCCCAGTATCGCTTACTTTGTTCTGAGCAACGGCTCACTCTGGCAGTTTCAGTGTATGTGGTCATGTTAGTTTGATGTTTATAATGCTGTGTTTTCATGCTGGCAAACACTAAATCTTGACTAAATGTTTAGGACAAAAATCCAAACCTGAAGTTTCATCATACGGTTTATTTAATGTATTATACCAAAACCAACTTCTGTTCTCTTTTGCAAAATGGGTTGGGATTTTTCAGTGTATTTATGTGCAATTTTTGTTGTATCCCGTGAAAAGAATATTTTAAAGAAAACTTGTATAAAATTCTATTTTGTCTGTTAAAGAGGCAATTGTCTTTCCTCTCTGGGGCATTTGTGTTGGAGGACGTGGGAGGAATCCATCTTGAGTGTTTCGTGCTTGCTGGTGTTTATACACTGACTCCATTGTGTCCCCGTCCTTCCTCAAACCATGTCGAGCCCTGAGCAGCGTTGAGGCTCAGCAAGGTTACGCTCTGGAGGTGGAGCGGCACAGGCACTGGGGAGCCCCTGATGGCATTGCGGTGGTCGGGGCGGAACAGCCGGGGCTTGGGTCTTCCCCCTTGTGAAGGGGGAGGCTTTCGTGAAGGCCCCCACCTCAGCAGCCTGCTTAAAATAAATCGGAGACAACTTTACTTACAGCGCCGAGAACACCTGTGTTGTTCTTGGTAGTGACACAATGGCAAATGGTATTTTTACCCTTTTATGACTATAAATGGTTCTTTGAAAAAATGTTTTAGAAACAGAGGACTTTTAAGGGGAATTTGGACATCTAAAAAATTCTTTTGTATAGATATTGTGGTGTTTTACAAAGCGATCTAATTTTGTTATTTCTGAAAACAGTGTAAACGTGTAATTAATAGAGTAAAGGATTTTAAAGCTTCATCCCATGCTGTATGTCTGTAAATACATTCCATAATTTCTAAGTCTGTTACATATAAATGTGTCTGAATATTGTATACTTTATTTTAAATTGCCTGTATTCTGCCATTAGCGTGAACTTTTAGCACACTGATAATATAAAAGGAAACCGTGGGTAATTTGAAATAAAGTTTTAAAACTTACATGAATTACAGTATTTCTTCTTGCTGTTTTTCTGTTGCATCAATGAATGTCACATCCTCCGTGCCGGGTGTTTATTCCCCTTCCACATCGTCACAGTTGCCAGTTAATGGACCTGATTTGTTTCTCTAGTTTTCGTAGTTAACCAGGATAGAAAAATGCCAGCATTTTAACAGACATTCTACAGCCACATCAGAAGCTTTTTCTTGGGGATATTTTTAACCCTCCCCAGACACTGAGAAGCAGCAATTTTGTTCAGAATCCTTGGTTCCTCCTTCCCTACCCCCTGCCCCACCCCCCTTCTCAAAGTAAAATGTACTTTCTAGGTTTGGAGGGTTTTCTGTCACCAGTGCTGGTGCTCCTCGCCGTTCTCATCTTTTCCTTGGTTTTATCCCATCTTGGGTTTGAGCTGTAAAACTTGCACCCCTGCTTCATGCCCCCACAGCATTTGAAAGGTTTGCTCTTATTAACCAAAACGTCTACTCCTCTTTTCTTCCCTCCTCATCGCTAGTTTTTATTATTTAAAAAAATGTAAAAATGCAAGGCCTAGAAATTGCCAGAGATCCACAAACCCTCCCTACTTTTTGCATGCTGCATACCCGTGGGCTACTGTTCCCTGCTCACCAAGCTGCTTCAGCGCCCTTTTTTGACCTCCTGGTGACTCCATCTGTCTCTTGGGACAACTCCGTACCTGCCTTCGTGAGGGCTGCCCAGCTCTCGCCTGGTGTTCATTTCACCCCCTCTGACTAAAGCCTCCTCCAAGCCAGCTTCTCAATCTCCAGCCTTTCTTCTCTATTTACCTCCCTGGAAACCAGTTTCTCCAAAGGGCTTGTGATTTCTGGTTTTCCCTGCAGAAAGTATCATGGAAGTGCAGTTTGATCCCATCTCTCCATAGCTGGAAAAATCGAGCAGTACCAACCTCGGCAAAGTTCCTCAGAACGGCCGGGTTTGGGACGCTGCTCTCTGCTCCCATCACTGGATGCACTCAGGCTGTCCGCTTGGCAGCCGTACAGCCAAGAAACAGAAGTCCACCGGGGTTTCTGACGGAGGAAGGTAAGGCTCGGAAGGAGAGGAGGGCCTCTGGGAGGGGCTGGCCGGGTGGGTGGCAGCCTGGCCGCGGCCCCCAGGCAAGGGAGGGCGCGCTGCTCTTACCGGGGAGGCGTAAGCTCCCCGGGGGTTCCGCCAGGTTAAAAACCTTTGCCCCCATCACGCGGCTGCCCAGTGGCCAGGACACTCATGCTGGGATTCCGTAAGGGATTTTGGCACCCCCCACCTTACTGGATTAGCAAACCCAGTTCTACTGTTGTTCCTTATTTTTTTTAATTACATCATTTTTGAAAGAAAAAGTACCCTTTCCTCTATACTTGGAGACGCAGTTTCCTAGTTTTGGAAACATACTGCTGTGCGTGTGCAATTTATGGGTTTGGGTTTGTTTGCATTTTTTTTTCTTTGAGATACCAGTCACCAAAATGTTTTGAATTATTTCACAATCCAGTGCAGTGTGTTAACTTCCTACTGGCTTGTTAACTGCGGCTCCAGGGACTTGGATGTACTGTAAAAACAAGCGCTGTTAGGCTGGCATCAGGAACTGGGGCTTGAAGGGGAGCCCAGCCTTGGCAGAATCCCTGGATGCAGAGAATTTTTCAGAGTTATGTTTTGTCCTCTGCTGAAAATCACCCAGCCAATGCCATGTTTCAGATTTCAGTTATTTGGTTGTATTACTAATGTGTGCCTAGAGTTCACTATAAACAGCGGAGATTACTGCCCCTCCATTCTGTCCCGCTTTTTCCTTAGCTCAAAATCTCTGAAGGGTTTATGATCAAACTTCATTCCCTACACTCGAACAGGTCACCTGTTAACACCCACCAGGTACGGAAAATACTAGTCTTAAGTGAAATGTACCAAGTCAGCAGCCCATGAAAAAGCAGAGTTAAAATCAGGAACATAACTTCCTGGGTTGCGCTGCGGTGCCTCTGGCAAGGGGGAGCCACGGTGCAGAGGTGGGGTGTAAGCACAGTCCTGGCTCAGCAAATGCCAGCATCGGGCTGGAGCGATCCGTGTTCTTAGCACTGCGTGGGGAGCAGGGAAAGCCAGCAATGTGTTCATGGCTTTGGTACCAGGGCCGGAATGGGAACGTCGGCTGGTTTCAAGTTAAGCAGCAGTGCTCTAGGGGTAATACCAATACTTCGAACGCTAGTTTGTCAAGCGTGTGAAATGTAAGTGCTCCCTTGACAATCGGCTCTGCCTGATAGTCAGGCACTAGCCCCTCTCCTCCTGTTCAGAGAGAAAGGCTCTCTGCTCACGATTTCAGTCGTCTCACTTGAACTTTAGAGCTTTTGGCACAGTTCAGCTTGGACACGAGGAGGTTTGGACGGGGCCAGCACAGGCTCGTCACAAAGAGCACAGCAGACTTTGTATGGCTTGAACTCGCTCTCCTGCGTGGGAGTGTCAGAAACCAGCCAGCTCAACTGCAGGGCTAATTTTGCTTTGTGCACAGACCTGCATGTGATTGACAGTCGTGTCAGGCGAGAGGGCTCCCCTCTTGGTTAAGCAAGCAGCACGCTGCTCCCCAGCAGCTTCGCTCCCTGCCTGCTGCCTCATCTCGCTGCGCAGAGATGGTGGCCAGGGTGGTGGGTACAGCTGTGACAGACCAGCTCCTGCAGGCAGCGCGACCGGCTGTCTTTTTCCGTTGTTCCTTCCCTTGGTCGGAAGGTATTTGGAGCTATTCCGTCTATGCGCTGGCATTTTGCAGGACTGTGGGAATGGAAACCTGCGTGCTTTGGCTGCCCTTGTGTTTACACTGCACGCTGTCAGCAGTTTCCCTCTTGCCGACCTAATGCCAGCACTGACAGCAGGGAGGGTGCTGCTTGAGCCCAGATGCGGGTGACTTGGCCTCCCACCTTGCTCAGCACCACCGCAAACACCAGCGCTTCAGCCACAGCCAGTGCTTTGGGGTCTGCAGGGGAGGTCCTTGGTGCGGAGCGTCCCATGCAGGTGAGTTACTGGGATGTTAACAGGAATACCTCCTGCTAGCTGTCATGTTTCCATAAAGCACTTTGGGGGGTATAGCGTTTCTCTTTCTGCTGGAGAAACTCTGTCTCTGCTGTACAAGGGCAGCTTCAAGATCTTAAGAGTTACTGCAGCTTCACCTTAACCATGTCTGTCATGAACTGTGTTCTCCAGAATAGCCCAAGCTGTGTTACATGGTTTATTTTGTCCCGTCAGACAGACGGACCACATTGCCCTGCGCAGCAACAGCCCTGGAGCACGTCTGTGGCCACTTTCTTTACTTATCACATCTTTTTCTTTGCTCCAGATTTTTCCTTTTTCCTATTTTCTTTCTGCTTTGATAGCTGTTTCTCCCGAATTTTCCTGAGGGCCTGATAGGGGCCAAGGTTTCTGCGGACCATTGTACCTCTCCACCAGGCCTGCAGCTGGAAGGGGGCAGGGGAGAGCGGGGGAGGGAGAGAGAGAGAGAGGTCTTAGGGAAAATCATTTGCTAGGGTACCTGGTACAGCTCAATGGCCTGAGAGTCCCTCCCGCACTCCCCAGCTGCAGAAGGGAACCCCTGGCCCACGCAGCAGCAGTTGGGCCTGTGCTGCTTATGCTGGAGGCATCCACGTCTGGGCCAAGGGCGTCTGTTGCTGCTGGCAAGGGGACGAGCAGGGGAACTGCCCCCTGACCCTCCCTGTATCACCCATGGAGTGGGGCTGGTGTGATGTGCACAGCCCCAGATCATTCGAGGAGACTGGCTTCTCCCCTTTCACTCCCTTCTCAAACCTGCAGCTAGCTGCTGGCTTTGTGTCTGCCCCGCTAGAAAGGGACAGGCAAAGGACTGCTTGTGCCACCCCGCACCAGCCAACTTTCTCAGGCCATTTTCTGCCTGAACAAAGCCTGTGGCGTGAATTATTAATTCCCAAGTGCTGATGGAGAAGCACTACCTCAGCTTTGCTCCCCTTTACCTTCAGGATGCTTTTCAGCTCCAGGGCATCCTGCTCTAGTTGTCTTCTTTTAGCCTCCTTTTCCACCCGGTCACTGATGATGGTTTCCTCGAATGTCTGGCACTGCAAGACAGCACAGGGGTGGCAACAGCCGTGTAAAAAACATGTCCCTGAAACTGCAGGGCCAACCTTTGAGGCTCACTCTGCCCAGCAGCTTGCCAGGGCAGGGCAGGGCTCACCTGGACCCTTGTGCAAAGAGTCTTCTCCTCTGGCTGCCTGCTGGTCTCATCCTTGCTACACGCTTTTCACAGCCCAGCCGGGGCTGCTCTGGCCAGAGGGTCGTGGTGCGGCTCCCCACCCTGTGCACCAGGGAGCTCCCTGGCAGCCCAAGGGTAATGTGTGAGCGTGGACCTTCCTCCCCCACCTCCTTTCTTTGATCTTTCCTGAATCCAGATGGCAAATGTTGCTCATTACCACCATCAGTCCTAAGGCCCCGAGAGCCGCTGCCAAAGTGAAACCTCTCACGGCCTGGGTGTAATTAACCCTCTGATCCTGTGCTGTAAAATGGCAGTCTGATGGCGTCTCAGGCAACAGATGGTGGTAGGAAGGACCCGAGCTCCCCCAGGCTAGGCAGCAGATAATGTACAAACACACTTGGGATACTGAGATGACAGTGTACAGAGTGAAAAATGAGCCCACAAGCAGGGAAACATCTAACTCGGTCCCATCATCTCAGACCCAGTGACAGTAAGGCATGATTACACGTTAATTCCTTCTGGCTTTACAACACCCCTTTTTTCTAGACACTTTTTTCTGCCCTGTGCTGCCGGCTCTGCTGTGCCTGCATAGCTGTGATCAGAGCCTGGCAGTTAACCAAGAAACCAGTGTGGGGCAGGAATGGTTTTAACCAGAAGCAGTTCCCTTCTAACAGCACCGTGCAGCTGTGAACGTGCGTCTGCAGGAAGGGACGAGCTGCCTTTTCCAGCCTCAGCCTGTCTTACCCTGACGTTGCTAGAAGGAGCGGATTTGTTCAGACTAAGCCAACAAACTAAGGTGAGGCATACTGATGGGATGGAACAGTGTCTTTGCCCCTCACAGAGGCTCACAACAGCGCTCTGATTACTTGCTGGTATTTGAAAGTAGGGAAGACATCACCATCCTTCCTTGATGTCACAGGTGGCAAATAGAAGACTACTACTTGGTCCCTGCCTTCCCAGGACCAGTGCTTATAATCGCACCCTACACCTCAAGATTGCCGATTTGCCCCCCCCCCCCTGGTGGGGGGT
>JAVKLA010000084.1:31125105-31162791 GCA_034782735.1 Sagittarius serpentarius
CTTATCTGAATGAGGGCAGGAGAAAGCCAGAATGCAGTTTTGCATGGCTGAGGACCGAGACGCTGCTGCTGTCTTACCTCCTTGGCAAGTCTCTGCAGCATTTCCAAGTTGTTTGCCTTTGATGCTTTTAGGGCATCCAGTTCTTCATCTTTAGCGTCTGTGTCGTTTTCATACTTGTCCACCCAGTACTCCAGCTTCTCTTCTACCTTCTGCACAGGGACAGAGTGGTGCTCAGCATGGTAAAAAGAAAGTACAGGGGAAAGGTTTGCTACTATTACATGGCCTGCTGTCAGGATGGTGGCAAGAGTCCAGTAAATTTTGCAAGGTAAGTGTTTCCTTCTTGTCTTGAAAGAGTCAAACCCCTAGGACTAGTGATAAAATTACTGGTGGCCTGCAGGCCCCTCGCTGGGGGTTCACCATGGAAGCGACAGCACTCGACTGGGGATGAAGAGAGACCAGGTTGGGCTTTCAGAGGTGCATGAAGAATGGAGAAGCACCGGGGGTTAGTTTTGTGCACAGTCAGTCCTGGTGAAGTAAGCGACAACCAGAAGCCATTCTTTGTGTGTATACAGGGGGAGGGGAGTTTAAGAAACAGAATCTGCCAGTGAGAAAGCTTTTATGCTCTGCCTGACTCCCTACCCGCTTTCTGGATTAAGCCAGAGCACCAGGAATAAGGTCCCAGGGGACAGCACTTCACGCTATTTCAGGTTGTAAACTTGGCTTTGTCTCACTCATGAATAGGAGGGCAGGTGTTGCTGAAACGGTCACCCAGATGACTTCCTCCCATTCACGACTAACTTCTCCATAGCAACAACCACGACTGCCCGCACGGAAAAATAAGCTGAGGAAAAGCATCAATCTCATTACGGCATCACAGCTGGACGGACACACAAGGGAGATGGAGGGCATGGTCATCCTCTTCTCTGTGGGCCCCTATAAAGCCACCAGCTGCTGCCTGAGTACAGAGAGGTTTGTACTTTGCCTTCTGATAGAGGTCAAATAGGCTGCAGCTTGTATTTGGAAAGTCTCCTTACTATGAAGTGTTGATCAGACTAAGGCTCTGGGATATAGAGGACGCTATTTAATTACTCACAAGATACAGCACTTTTTTGCACTCAAATTACATTGTTTAAAATTTATTATCTTCTGTTAAATTTTGTACTGGCAGTGATGTTGGAAACCCTGCAGTAGTACCGGTTTTCTTCTAGTCATACGGTTTATGAGGCGCTTTTCAGTGTTATTCGCTGTAATGGGCACTGCTGTTGATGACAGGAAAGCTTTGAACCCCTGGATCAACAGCACAAGGACATTCATGGTTGATTGCTGCTGAAAATGGGAACCGTGATTGTGAGTTAGCAATTATCCAACCCTGATTCTTCCCCAGATTAAGATAAGGCAAAACAGGGCTGGCAGTTTGTGTCATTTCCTTCTCAGTGCCCCTTCCGTGCAGCACTTGGGTCTGTGAAACTGTTGCCCTCAGTTTGTGCAGTAGCACTCTTCACCGAGTCACTGGGAGCCCCAGCGACTGCCAAGGAAGGTCTAAATAAATCCAATTAGCTGAATAGTCCTGTCTGAGGGAGGAAAAATCCGTAATACCTGAATAAACAATGCCAATTGTTATATGAACTCTAATTTTAAGGAAATGTGTCCAAGTGTAGCAAATCCCAAGTCTGGGAGAGCTGGTTAATTAAGGCTTGAGGATAAGCAGCCATTCAAACAGCAGCAATCAAGAACCTGGTAAATTTGATGGAGCAATAACTGATTTTCTTTAGACACTAATTGATGGTATAATGTTTATCAGTTGCTATTTTAAGCATTAGCAGACAGTCACACATACCTTATAGTGCTGCCTGAGGAAATTTTCAATCTCCGTGTGGACTCGAATCTCCTCATCAGTTTTGCTCCTTAATTTCTGTGATCAGCACAGACAGAAAACACAAGAGAGACAATGTTAGTGCATACATGTGTGCGTACATGTGCTGCAGAAAGCCGAGCTGGTGAGCAAGAGTGCAAAAGCTCTCTGTGTAGTCCACAGACATTTTTCCCAGTGACAAAATTAACCACGGCAGTTCTTGCCCCTGGGCCATCCATGAAAAAGAGACAACTAGATCAGACCTTGATCAGTCAAAAAAAAAAAAAAAAAGCTTGCAAAACCAGAACAGTTTTCTAGGCCCGTTCACCTTACGGCCACACGAACAGCTCTATCAGCATAGTGTGCTGTGGGCAGTGCTGGGAGCTTGGGCTGCTTATGTTGCTAAATAGCCTTGTAACTGCACCCTTTGGACATTGTTATGGGTCTGTTTCTCTGGTGATGGTATTAGTTTAAGCAGTCCCTGCCTCCAGCCACTGTCTCCTGCAGCCGTGCCATCCACGCTGTTGCTGTTTGCAGGACCACACAGAGAAGCAATGGAAGAGATAAAGATTCCTAACCTGGATGAGTTTCCTGCTCCAGTTCAAACGGTTGTTTTGGTGACTGTGATGGAGTACAGAAAGGGCATCTGCGGAGTGAGGGAGGAGTCCTTCCTTACTAGCTGGAGATGCCTTCCAGTAGTGGCCATGGGGAAGGGCTTACCTGAAGTGCCTTGTCCAGGACATTCTCTGCCTTGCTGCACTTCTTCCGGGTTTGGTGGACCTGGAGGTCTGTGCTTTTCTTCATGTAGCAGCTCTCCATGTCCGTTTTGGCCTTCATCTCTTGGAGCTCGTCTTTGAGGTAAACAATCATATTATCTCGGTTCTAGTGGAGGAGACAGAAGAAGCAGAAAAGCAAGCCTGGAGACTGAGGTCAGCTCACTGTTTCTTAATCTCTCCACTCGCTGATAAACTCAGAAGAGACAAGGCTATAGGCTTCACACTTTCCCTGACTGTTGCTCCATTTCAACCTCTACTTCAAAGGGAAGTTTGGTTTGTAACCCATACAGAAGGCAATAAACTCATCAGTGAGGAGTGATTACCTCTGGAGAGGGTGATGAACAGAGTGAGACAAGAAGCCAGGCCTTCTGGTCTCTGGTCCAGGAATGGATTCAGTCAAGCTTATTATAAACATGAAAGAAGACAAATAATTTCAACTGCTTAAAGTTAGGCTTTACTAACCTCTTGGATTAGGCCCTCTCAGTGAGTAAGCATCTGTAAGAGGAAGATAATGCCTCAGTCCCACATAAGACAAAGTTTGATTTCCTAAAGTATACTCTATTCCTTGGATTCATTTTTTCTAGTTATGCAGCAACTGTATAAAGACAACCTTAGGAACAGGTGAAAATCTAATCTTGGCTCACTCATATGTTTAAACAGTTCTTTCTTGAAATCTTAACAGGTAGATGGTGCCCGCTTTGTTATAAAAGCATATACCCAGGGCGAGGAAAAGGTGCCAAGGAAAAGCTGGCTGAGCTCCCAGCCTCTCCCCGTGCCTTGTTCTGCAATGGAGCTGAGCTTTCCTGGGGGATTTCTGTCCTGGGAACTCCCCCATGAGCAAGAATCCTGAGCCAACATGTTCGGCTTTTAGAGCATGCTCAGGAAGCAAAGTGCATTTGCTTGATTTGGGATTGTTGTTTTGTTTACTCCTTTTTAATTAATTTCTTTGAGTAACAGATAAAAGTTCATTAATCTGCGGCTGGAACTTGGAAGAACCGCCTGTAAAATGAAAAACTCTAGACTTCTGTATTAAAAGGTCATCAAAGTCTCCTATGCAATTATGCGAGATCAATTAATGCCTCTTTAAGCATTCTTAATGCCTCTGGTTTGGTGCCTAATTGCTCCATTACAGCCTTTCTCTTTGCTTTCCTGCCACGCTATGACGGGTTTGACATTCATCAGCCAAACCTTGCAGCTGAAGATGAAATACCGAAGTGCTGGCATTTAAATGTTTTGAAGCCCACATATCTAGTCCCTGAAGCACCTTCTCATTCCTTAGCTGTGTAAACATGGAAAAATGTCACAGGAAGAAGCCAGCTCAATAGCGCTGTGTTTAAAAGCCTCTGCAGCATGACTTAGTTGGAAAAGGTTTCCTTATAAGAAGAGTTTGGAACAGTTAAAAGGAAAATCCTTCCCTCTGCACCCCTTGTCGGTCATAGTTAGGAAAAGAAAAGTATATTTATAAGGCTCAGGACAATTAGGGGCCTTGGCTGATGCTGGTTTTTGGGTTTAGAAGTCATGCGTTCACGTTTTTTTGAAGTTTTCAAACATCACATACTATTTCACAGCCATATCATCATATGACTGCAGACAGCTACAAACATGACCTATTTGTGCACTATTTAGATTTCTGGTAATGGCCTTTATTTTCCCTGGTATGAAATTTTGGTGGGCATTGGGAGGGGTTGTGTTCCTGGTCAGTCGACATGGGATGTGACAATAGCACTTTATTTTGAGATTGTCTTCTTGTGTCACGGTGGAATCGTGTCTAAACCGAGGGGCTGGCAAAGAGACTGGGGAGACGCTAATGAAAAACACTGATTTTTTTTGTGGCGCTGAGGCTTAGCAAAGCCAAGCGCTGCTGATGTCAGTATGTAACTGCTATCTGCTAAGGATCTGCAAACAGGTCAGAAAAGAAGGGTTCAGCCTAGGTTACAAAGTACTCAGGTATCAGAGAGGTGGGGCAGAGCATGAACATTTCACCAGGTTATTTTCCTTTTCATATGTTAGTAAAGCAGAGGAAAAAGTGCTTTTGATTCCAGCGCCCCAGGCCTCAGCCGGGATGGAGGTCCATCTGCTCTGCTTGCTTTCTTTGTTGTATGGCATGTTTGTGGTTTGGATTTGGTCTGCGGTGTTGTAAAACATCTTCGTTAGAGGTGGGGAGTCTGGGGGCTTGGTTATACAATCCAAAGCAGACGGGAAGTGAAATGCAAAACCCCACGGGTGGTTTACAGCAATGCATTTGCTTGGAGAGGGAGAAAGTGGGCTGCAGGCATGTGGGCAGCTACTGCAGCCCACCTGATGGACCTGGCGCTGCAGAACTGGGGCACATTCGGTATTAGGCTGCAGGTAGAAAATGCAGCACTGAATGCCCACAAGCTGTGGGCACCATCTGTACAGTATGCTGTTCCCTGAACTTCAGGGACAGGCACTGGGAAAATGAGTTAATATTTATTCATTCTGGTTTATCATAGCAAGGGTCCCAGCCAGGATACGGAGCGCTTTCATAGTTAATGCAGTAAACCTCTGGGCTGCTTATTTGGGATGACTTCAGCGTTGAATCTGCCAAACCAAAGATGCAAAATCGTACCTCGTGTGTCCAAAACTATCACAAAACTGGCAGAGACCAAGATCAAAACCCAGGAAATAGTTGTCAAGAGCCAGTCTGCTTCACAAGCAGGTAAACAAGCTGATTTTCTCTGATCTCTCATCTCGCAGACGTCAGCTCAGAGGCCTGTCTGCTGCTGTTAGCCGGTGCCATAGGAGTCTGCCCCACAGCTGCTGTTTGGCTGCAAAAGCAACTGCGCTTAGCTGGAGAGGGTACGCACACTCCTGTGTTTTCATTTACTTGGATTTCTCTCTCTTGCAAGTGCCACCTAGATACCTCAGCTCTTCCACAGCAATTAGTATTTACAGTCACTTAAAATACAGCTGGTTACAAAAACAGCAAACGGGAGTAAATAGCCTGAGGAATTCCTCCAGCAGTCGGATGAACACCCTGCCGCCAGCGGCACCTCCAGCGCCCGCTGTTCGGCCGGCACTTGGAGGGAGCCGGGGAACGAGTGCTGTGCTACGTGCAGGCAGCGAGCACGCTGGCAGAGAGCCCTGCTGCCTGCCTCCTTGCTTCCACACCGACGGCGTATGAGCTCAAGTCTTCCCACTGGCAGCTGCAGTATCTCAGCTTGCAAAGCCTGAAGATACGCTTAGATCTACACACCTGCTGCAGCCTGGACTTGCTTCCCCTGAAACCACAAAGTGCAGCCCTACAGACACTTCAATAAGGCCGTAGCCCACATCTCTGTCCCAGCTGCCAGAACACCCCCATGCTGCACACCCCCAAGAAATGCCTCAGCCGAAAGGAAAGCAGGCCTGGAAGGTCACCCAGCTTTGACATAACGGCTTCTGCAGCCCTCCGCTAGCTCACCTCCAATCCCAACAACTGTGGGAGCGAGCTGTGCGCGGGGCAGTTTGCTGGCAGAGGGAGCAGACCTGTTGGCAGCAGCACTCTTATCGAAAGTCCGGTCCCTCTGGAGCCAAGTTTGGATCTAGTGCACCAGCTCCAGGTCCTGCTGGGCTGCCTCAGGGCTCTGCCTGCAGTGGAACGAAGTCACCCAGGAGCTCAGGCCCATCACGAACCTTGTGCCTTCTACTGTAATCGCCTGGTGCGTGTCTTCAGTAGAAACGTGCACCAGTGGGTGGGTATATATGTTTGAAACATTCCCGCAGAACACTTCATCGATGCACTTGTCCTCCTGGGAGAGGATAAGGGAGAAACATGATGGATTTTAGTCGTACTACTAAAAGCACTACCAAGTGGTGCGCTGATACAGTAGAGCTGGGTGTGTTATGAGACCCCACACAGAATAAAAGTTATGGACCTGTTTTCACTGGTACCGCAGTGCAACGTCTTGGTCTTCTGTCTGTAGGTAGCCTGCAATATTACTGCTTGTTATAAAATTATACTGTGACTTGCACACATGTATGGCACGGGTATACCACAAAACCCACGGGACATAAAAAGTCTTTGGGTGAATAGCAATGCAGGAATTCTAAAGTTTATATTTTCTAAATGTTTATGTTAAACTATATAATCCTATACGATATTAACTTGTTTCAAAATCTGTACAGACTGCCACCACTTGTCCAGGAAACTGGAGAAAGTATTTCTCTACAAGCTAGAAAATTAACAGTGCAGCAGCAAACAGAACTCCTGCAGCCAAACTAGAGCTATCGGTGATGCTCCTGCACGGAGGGGTAACCGCAAAACCAGACTGATCGTTTCAGCTCCTTTAGAGACACCAGTGCTTTCCAAGAGGAAAGAAAACAAAATAAATAAGAATATTTAGCATTTGATTTGTGTTCCATTAGAAGGAAAAATGAACTGAGCAGGCTAATATAGCATTAATTAGCATCTCATTAAGAGGCCGCAAGGCTGAAAATACAAACATACAGGCAACACGAGTGAAGCAAAGACCATGTTTTTCTGGTTCCATGGTTAGATTTGCTCGCTTTTGTTTTCTCATCCACTAGACTGGAGACAACCATGGAGGCTTTTGTCTACAGGTCTATACATCATTACTGTTCAAAGTACTCCAAAATCAGCAAGCTGTATTTTTGTTTTTAATTAGTTGGCAAGGTGACAAATCATGCAAGTGTCTGTAAAACTGCCTATGGGAAAATCCCATATGAAGCGAATAGAAATTATTCTCCCTTGGAAGACACAGTGAGACACCATTATTTTTGGCAGAAGAGGAAAGCAGTACTTGAAAGTAGTCTTGTCTTTGATTTGTTATCAAAGCTGAAACCATAAGGAAGCCCAGAAAAGGACTTTTAAGCTGGAAATATAAAAGCAAAATCCCAGAGAAATGCAGATCCCACTTGATGAGGCAAAAACCAGGGACTGAATTAGCAGAAGGTACTGAAAGAATATGGAGAAGAGCACGGGAGCTACACACCTTCTTACGACTGCAAGAGGTAGGAGAGGTGGAGGGCAGGGCACAGAGGAGTGCCCAGCCTGACTGCAGAGTGCCAGGACATTGCTGCTAGTGCGAGACGGGATGATTACAGCCCCCTATACACCAGCCTCTGGGAAGGCATTAAACCACAACCAGCTGTGTATACTGTGTGCACAGACACTGTGAGGTTTGAGGAGCACTACACAGGAGAACTACCTCACCGTATTCACTAGCTTGGGGAATGGGAGAACAGGAGCTTCCCAGGAGCCATCAGAATCTGACTGAGTAGGGACAATGTGCAGAAGAAAATGGACAACATACAGCCTCTGAGCCTGACAAACTATCCAGCTTATTTTGTTTAACTGCCACACAGATGTCAGGGGACTTTCAGGTTGTCCTATACGGCCTGGAAATAGGCTCCCATACTGTTACCAGTGGCAGTAAGTAAGTATATATTGAGGTGTACAGCTCCCCTTTTCAATCCTGGCTCTGACCTCTACATCATTTAGATGTTCTGTTCAAATCTGTAGGGAAAAAAGTTCATCCTGCATTTCTCTTTTAGTTCCCACAACTGTTCTTTCTTGGTTTGTCTCCTAACTTGCTAGCTTTCTACTTCCTTCAGTGACTCCCCTTCTTTCTCCTCCCTGTTATGTCCACATTTTTTTTCCAGTGTTCTTTTCATCCTGCTACACTTCCCAGTGTATGTTACGCATTTCCAGGATCTCCACTAGTAGATGAGTACTGACCTAAATGATTTTTTCCATCTTGCACATTCCTGCTTTCTTCTCTGCTGTTCTAATATCTCCCCTGGACTTCTGGTGTTTTGTCAGTTATAGACAGCTGCATACACTACCAGCGCCAGTAGATTCTTCATGTTCTTACAACCATCCTGTATTTACAATTAAACTTTCCACTTCACATACATCCAGGCTGCCAACACAAAACATTCATGTTCTATAAACTGTACTTCACCAGCATGTCAGTGGCTTAAAATTCCTCTCTGTAGCCAACCATATCCTAGCTTGATTATTGTCCACGCTTTCGTCCAAACAAAAAATTCAGTGATACCAGTTCTTTCCTCAGATGAGCTTTCCTCTTGCTCAGTACTGAACCAAGCCTCAGATTCTTGTTCCTTCTTCCAGTCCTTGTAGAGCTCTGTACCTGTCTGCCTTTTGCTTGTTTTCTATCACACACTCTTTCCTGCCTCAGCAGGGCTAGCCTATATTTCCATGTTTCTCCACAGAACTGTGTGTGCTTTTGCTCTAAAGCATGCATGAGCATCAAGTCTGAGCTGTCTGCTGACCAGTGATAGATATGCCATTCAATTGATCTGCACTTGTGTAGCAAGTCTGACATTTCCAGAATGGCCCAGATTTACCGGGCATGCACACACCATTTGCATGCTGCAGACAGAAGGCCTGAAGCTTTGCAGAAAGATCAAGTTGACGCCATATGCACAGTAACATTGATCTGCCCTTGTGTAGGACTCCCATGTTTGGGATTTTCTAATGTCTGGAAGCCTAGAAAATAGATTAAAATCATGAGATTTTCCCCAGACAAAATTGTCAGTAGAAAAATGACATGCCCCTATGCCAGGTGTCTGTCTTTCTCACTCACTCCCTCATCGTCACAATTTCTTCTGTGCCAGATGTCACATGTGCACAAGTAAGTATGATAGAACCTTAGATACTGCTATCTGCAGATAACCTTTCGTACTGATTGCAGATGTTCGCGCTTTGCCACTACCAACAGTGGTTTTGGGGTATTCTAATTTGATCATGGTCTCTCATGATTATGACCATTTTGAGCTCCCATTTGAAAACCATTGGACACTGCTCTTGAAGTCATTAGGAGGCTTATTCAGAATACAAATCTTTGTTGCAGTTATTTTGCTTCTATATTCCTAAATGATGGATGATGATATATGTCACACGTCCTCTCGTCTGCCTGCTAGTTCCTGGGCAGCAGAGGCAAGCTTGCTAACAAGCTTCCCTGCTGGCACGATGCCCGGTGTTAAGTGATCTCACCTGAAGTTCCATTTCTGTTTCTTTCTTGACATCATGCAGCTGTTTCTCGAGTGACTTTATCTCCTTCTCTCCTTCCTCCTCCCTGAAGAAAAATGGGAAAATACAATCACTTGAATATATCAAAAAAGACAAGAGCTGTTTACCTGAAGGAGAACTTCCTGTCTCCTGACACATTGTGGCACCTAGCTGAGCACGGCCCCACTTACCCTGCTCACTCAACCGGTTTGCAACAGCTGCACTAAAGGAAGTGCACCCAAAATCTTGGCCTGCTTCTTCAGAAGGGCAGAAGACAAGCCCCTTCCCGTGGCTGACTAGCACTTCACTCTGAGCCGCACGGAGGCAGCACGTTTGCAAGTCAGGAACAGAGACTCCTCACTGAAGCCGGTGACTTTGTAAGTTAATGCCAAAAGAAGAGGTGCACAAACTGAGCAAAGAGAATGGGAATGAAAGGGAGAATGAACCAAAAACCAGGGGATGCTCTTGTTGAAAGCCTGGAGTGGACTTGAGGATGATGCAATTCCTATAGCAGAGGGGGAAGAGTGACAGTTTCTGCATTTCAGGCAAAAATCTCCTTGTTTCTGTGCAGAAGCATGCCTAATCAGCAGACGGTGCCAAATCATGTAAGTTTCATTACATGCATGGAATATGTTTTTTCCATATCAGACTTAAAATCTTTCAAAAAACACTGCCTCAGATTCTGAGATCCATGAAGGGATATGAGTGAAAGCCAAAAGCTACAGAGCTGTTTACCCATTTAAAACAAAACAGATGCAGTAATGTTGTTCTAGGTCTTATTATTATCTTACTTCACTGTGAGTGCTTTTCTAAGCTTTTATGCTTATGATTTGATTTAAAGCCAGTAAATACTAGAGTTGGTACCTGAGACCTCATTCCCTATCCCAACCTTACAATCAAACATGCATTTTATTTTCAGAGTCCTTAGCTGGATGACTGTGATAAACAGAAGCTCCTGATAAGGAGTTTCAGTCTTACTGCAGACTAGTATATATTCTATTGAAAGACAGATCAAGTTAATTTCACGAAAATAATGTACAGTAGAACAGACAACATAGGGCTAGATATGATTGATAGAATCGAATAAAAATGATTGTCTTTTCTGATTATAATTTGCCTGCTCCTTTCTACCTTCCAGTATTGAATAGTTATTCCACAAGCAATTGCTGCTTTCATTTTTGCTTTCTGTCCCTTCTGTGGATAAACAATAAATCCCTTAGTTTTAGACAGTGGAAGAGTTAGGTTTCATGCTTGAAATGACACATTTCACTGGAAGCTGAGGACTTGTGCTGGAGGCAGACCACTGAGCCACCACCAGGGCTGTTCAGTAGGTTGAACTCATGACAAATTGTGACTTACAGTAGCTTTGCTCTCTGCCGTAAATGATGGGCCTGAGCTGCTACACTGATCAAAGTAGCTTTAAAATGGTCAAATACTTCTCTGAAGACTGCTATTCTCTCTGACAGGCTGGGGACTGAACCAGAACTTTCCGTGCTAAAAAAACCTCCAAACCTCTAGTGCACAGAAGTTTAAGCTAAGGAATCACCAGTTTGAGTTGAGATTATAACAAATCCGCACCCTATCAGATTTAGGACAGAAGAGGATCTGTAATGCAGTGGTGGGTGGATTAGCCTTAAATAAGACAACTGCCTCTGTCGCCATCTGTGCTAGCCCCTCGCTGCTCCTGGGAAAAGGGAGCGTATTATCATATGGGTCAGAGCAGATCCTCCTGGGCATCACATAACCTAAAGACCATATGTTGCTGTCCCTGGTTTGAACAGATTCTCTGCTGCTCTGGCTTTCACTGGGGAGAAGGAGTTAAAGATCAGGGAGTTCCTACATCACATTATGTTTTAATTGATATGGAGCAGCATTTGCATTAATGCAGACACCGGTGTCCACTGTGGTGAAAGCTCAGGCAATTCCTAGCTCAGATCAGTATCAGAACCATCAGTTATTTCTTTCTGAAAGGGAAAGAAGTGCAGTTTGTAAAGCAGACAGAATAATTCAAGTTGAAAAAGTGGAATCCTTTCTGTATCTTGGGAGGGTTTTTATTTTCCTTTTTAGCATGTACTGAGGGGGAATGGACTTTGGCTTTGAGCAGTTAAGCAGGGAAGTACTGAACACAACACCGACCTGATGAGGAAGTCATCAAACTTGCTCTTTTTTGCCTTCTCTCTCTCATTAGCTTCTGTTAGGCTATTAAATGTTCCTGATTCCTGCATCATTCTCATAGTGACTGTAATTACATCACTTGCATACTGCCTGCCAGGAAGAAAAGGAACACAACAGTAATTTATAGGTGTTAGTACTACAGTGTCTGGCACCTTTATTCATTATTGTTTACAGCTAAAATGGTAAGGAAATATAAGATTCCATTTCTGTTATCCTGTCAAACCCAGGAGTGCTTCTCCCATGGTACCTGCTTCTTGTACACCTGGAGAACTCTGTATTAGGAGTTGGTAGAAGTTTATAATTTAAAAATGCTGCCCTGAATGCTACTCTAGGAAACAGCAAAGAGGCAGCAATATATCCATGCTGTGCCAGACTGTGCTGCCATCAGGAAGAAGGATGCTGGCCTGCAGTAGTGATGACAGCTAGGTAGACCTTGGACAGTGAGACGTAAGGATGCAGACAAGTGTGTCTGTGAAGGGATATCTGGGTGCCAAAATACCCCAGTAAAGCTCTGAGCTGATCTTAACAAATACATGGGCTTGCCCAGTTTAATGAATTTCATGGTGCATATGGTATTTATATTTTAACTCCATTTTCCTCCTTTGTGTTAGGATCTTCTTTAAGCCCTTTGTTGAAATAACACTAAAGGACCGAAGCCAGGATGCAGAAGAAGACATACTGGATGCTCAGTTCCCCAATCTGTCTCTTAAACCAAAGGCTGTTAGTATTTCTGCAAAACAAGTCACTTGCTTAGCTGCAGGAATAAAATTTATTTTAAAAAAGAAAGAAACTCTTTGGTCTTTATATACATTATCTGTTCTATAAAGGACAATGGGTGTAGCTGCCATAGAGGCTTTGTGTGCCCTGCAGAATAACCGAGTTCATGAGGCAATGCTCAGATCCTGCTTTGCCTGTACGTATCTGCTAGGGGAAGCTGACTCCAGATACCAGAACACCAGCACTGGCTGGATCCTGGCATGAATTCCACCCAAGCAACCGTTATCAACCAAGTAACCTTTCACCACTCCATTCAAAATAAACTGATTGTCATTACTTGGCATCCAGAGGCAAGCAAAGGCCAGAACTAAATGGCCTATGAATCTAGACCCCACTATGCTCCTTAGAGATACTCCTTCCAGACCAGGAGTGAGGTACACCGGCAGTGGGAGAGTGGGAAGCCTGTATTTTTGGTTTCAAGAGACAGATTAACTTTACAGTTCTGAGCATCCCCCATAGCCATCATATTTGTGTTTCGCTCACCTGTCAGCCTGAATTTTCCTGAGATTCTCTACAGAGAGAGCACTGTGTTTCATGGCCCTATTGGAAAGATGATGGGTACTTTTTAGATCTTCAGTTTTCCCCACCTGCTGCTTGTGTTCAATGCTTTGCAGAGACGTGGAGGTTACTGTTTCCCCACTCCCTTGCCTTGCTGACATAAGCTCTTGGTAGTTGATGTCCAGCTCCTTCTGGGTCTCTATGGTTTCTTTCAGTTCCTGGATGCCAGTCTAAAAGGGAGTAAGAGAGACCTGCTTGTGCATTGGGCAGTAGAAATAAACCCTCTGCAACATTATGTGAGAGGAAGAAAAATGAATGATAAACTAGAATGAAGCTATACTAAGAGCAGTCGGTAATGTATGTTACATTCTGCAAAGAGTAGAAACATTTATCTTGGTTAGCTTCAGCACACAATGTAGGCTTATTAAAGTTTATGGGATCAAAAGTCCTAAAGTGACAAGACTAGAAAAGGCCTCAAAAGGTGAATTCATTCCTGACATGTTCTTAATGACCTCGAGCGATGGAGACTACGCACCCTCCTGCCAGTGCCAGCACATCACAACGATCTTTCCCATAAGAAAGTTTTTTCTCCTCAGCTGCTGTTGAGTCCCTGGCTTCTTGTCCTAGTCTCCGTAGGCACAGAGAACAAATCATTCTGTCTCTCTTTGCAGCAGCTTTTATGTACTGGAAGACTGTTAGCCTGTTTCCCCTCCACCTTCTCTCCATCTTAGCCATTTCCCACTGCCTGTCACCACAACCTTTCCCTACAATATTATTGTTATAACAAGAGCTGAGATGTGTGGAAATAAAAGTGATAGACATCAGCTATCTGCTTAGCTGTTTTTTTGAGAGTCACAACAGAGGAAGTATAACATGAATTCAAACCAGAAATTCAAAATATTGGCAGCTCTCTTCTGCATGGGAAGTTATCTTGTGGCTGTGTACAATTTTATTTAAAAAAAAAAAAATCCCCAGAAAAGCAAAAGCACACTATAAAATCAGCTGAGGCCTTGCTTCTAGGAATTTCTCTGCTTTATGAGCTATAGGTAAGAATGCAGGTGTATACACTGGGACATTAAAAGAGAAAATTTTCTTGCCAGCCTACCGGCATCTCTGTGGCTGCACATGTAGTAGCAGTACTGCTGAAGCCAGCTAACAGTCACTGCCAGCCCCATCCTAATCCGTAGCTGCCTACTCCCCACCCTGGCTGCTCATGGAAATGGATTAGAGAACTCACTGAGCTGAAACATTTTCCAACAAAAAGGAAAAAAGAAAAAGTTTATTTTTAGCAGCACCAGTTCTCAGTCCAGATCCCTCCACAACCACACACACGTTTGTGCCAACACAGCACAGAGGGCAGAGTAAAAACAAGCAGTCAGGGCAGCAACTGTGTATGCCAGGAGTACTTCCGAGAAGTTACTTGTCAGGCAAGGTTCCATTAGTGGTCTGCGATGCTGCCATCGTCCGTGAGGGCAGTGCGCAGGGCACTGCAAAGGGCTGCTTCGTTCTGAGTATCTTGGACATCTCCAGAGGGGATGAATCAGCCTCTGGCAGTGCCTGCCTCACCATTGACTACAGAAGGAGTTTAGGTGACTACATGCTTAATTTTTGGACAGTTAAATGTACGTTAAATGAATCGCATGCAAAGTATACGCAGACCAATGAAAATTACGTAGTTAATTAGAAAAAAAGGGTTTAAATAGTTTGCTGGTGATGGCTGTACTTCAGAAAGAACTAATTTTGGCAAACGAGCTACTTTAATATCATGTAGGTTTTATGAATGTTCTGACAGATGTTTTTTAATGTCTGGGAAAGTTCAAGACAGGCTGTAACTGGATTGTCTGTAAACAGTAGGAACTTACTTACACACTAATAATTACCAAATAACTATGTAAGAGCAAGGAGTCTGTAAACTGCATGTGTTACCATCTGTGTAGTCTCCTAGCTGTTTATCTTTTGCTAGTCTTTTGTCCAAAATTCAGCAAATAGAAAGGCTGCCTTCCTCTAGGGGATGCACTGTGTGAAGCAACGTACAAGAGTCCCCGATTCAGAAAATCAATGAGGTACTGGCCAACACTGTGAGTAATCCTCTCAGAAATGTCATCAACTGAAATTTAGATGTCAGTCTTTGAAAATGTCATTGATTTGTTTGACTGACAGAACTCCAGGGTGCTTTGCAAATACAGGTCTTCTACAAATACAATAACAGCCAAATGTAAACCGAGAAACTGGGAGGAGTAGCAAATTACAGAGCACCAAAGTTAGCAAGTAGCTTCCCTAAGCTGTTTTCTTGGTTCTAAATTCTTTCCTTCTTGATTTGTTTTGGCATCTTTAAGAACACAAGTAGGGTTTATAGTCTGTGAGAAAATTGTGGTTTAAGAAGTGACTTGGTAAAAATGAGCATCTGTGATTGAAGAGAAAAGCTAAGGTGTTTTCTCTATAATTTAAGCTTACCTTTAGTAGGTCTATCAACCTGAGTCTGTGTGTCTGAAGAAGAACAACTCCTACTGCCCTAGAGCTACGCTTTTTCTCCGTGTTTTTGCTGCTGGCACGCAAGGGGTTTCCCACCCAGCTCTGTGAAGGAGAAGCATCCTCTGGGCACTGGCGAGGCTAGCTCACAGGACTCTTTTAAGGGGAGGAGTGCCCTCTATTGCACAGTTTAAGCATCTTTCACGCCCTAAAATTTACTGTAATACCAGCTTCTGCTGCTTAGCAGTGGATTTTTTGAACAGCAGGTAGTATGGCAAGGAAACATGCAGAAAACAACATACTGATTTACCTTCCTCTTTCTTTGTTAAGTGGTACATCAGACAGAGTGAACAGCATTAGATCTGAAAACTCAGATCCCAGTTTTTATTTCCATCCTGCTCACACACTTTTCTTTTTTGAGTTCTTCTTTAAAAAGAGTTTCAAACCTGCTTAAACTGGAAGTAGCCTGCTATGTCACTTAAAATATATGACAACAGAACTCAGAACCATTTACCCCTCAGGATGGTCCCATCCTGCTTCCTATGTCTGTCAGCTACCAGAAATACCACACCAACTTCCTCCACAGCAACGAACCTCTGCGTGAGCATTAGAGCTTCTTCTCTGTTCTTTATATCTCTGCCCAAACCCTCTTAGTTTATTAGAAATCAACTAATTAATAATGGTCATTGAGAATGGGTAGTTACTAATATATTTTGAAGTAGAATCTTTCTTAATTCATTGTCTGTGGGAACTAAAAGAACTTTAGCATGGACTTAGAGAGGAACAGAAATACCCTGCGTTTGAGTACTTTCAAATACCCTATTCTTTCGAATTTTTAAAATGGCTGCATATCTATATAAGAACCTAGACATGTTTTGTTTCCTTTTCCCTAATCCCTTGTTTGTCATTTAACCACTGCGATTTTAAAATTATAAGCCTAGGAACCTCATCTTGGGTCACTAGGGTCTTTTTCACAAAGTCTTGACAAAGGCTTTTCAGTGGTACTGCAGCATAAGTATTAAAATTGATCATCCATGCACTTTTATTGTGTTTCTTCACCCAAGGGTCACGGAGGTCTCTGCAGAAAAAATACCTGAGTTGATTTTTTAAAAATGCTACTAGAAGACATAAAACCAAGACAAGAAGAAAACCAAGAGAGATTTCTTTGAAGAGTAAGGATAGAGGCACATACATGGGTGATGTCTGTCTTGCCCTCATACGAAACCGGCATGATATATCCAAGAATTGAGAGCTGATCAACACAATTCTCCAGCACAGCAGTAAACAGCAGAGCTTCCAGATGAGTGAATTTTTCCATTTCTTTAGTCTCTGTGCTTTTGCTAAGAGGAACAAAGTCAAAAGATACCAATGAGAAAGATAGTATGGTGCTAGTAATAGTAGTTTAAACTAAAGGTAGACCTGAAATAGCCTTATTTGCAGCCTTTCATACATTTGCCCGGCTTTGTTTATAGCCTTTCATACACTGTTTATAAAAGGAGCCATGCGCTGCTAATAGCTATGTTCAGGGAGAGTGGGAATGTTTAGCTTTCACAAAACAAAGTAGGTCCTGGTCCCTCCTGCAGTAGATCTGGGTAGATAGGCTGAGAAGGTAAAGGATATGGAAGGCACAAACTGGGCGAGGTGGCCTCACCATTCAGTTAAGGGGGAGCAGTGTTTCATGAGGGACTTTGTTTTTTGGGAAACAACAGAATGAAGGTGCCTTTTTAAAAGGAAAAACAATAAATCCACGTCTTATAAAATCTCAGATGGTAAACCTTCATGCTGTAATCACTCCTTGTTATTACTGTGTAGCCTTAACATTTTTACAATCCCAATCCTCTCAGCAGGAACTGTTACCACCTGAAGATGTTGAAAGTCAAACAAGAACCAATATCTGGACTAAGTAAGCTATCTTTGACATTCTGTGTTGTTTCATTTTAAATTGCATTTCAAATGTGAAACTGCTCTGACATACATTTAAGCATCCCTTTGCCTTGCTTACAGATGGAATATTGTGAAAGCGCATCTAGGGAATGGTGGACATTCACTATTAATCCAAGCAAAATCGGTCCATTTAGAAAAATGCATAAGAAAACATCCGCATAACAATGGAGAAATTCTCTGATATTTTTAATGTTTTGGTAAGCCATTAGACAATCCCTCCAAACTTTACACTCACTAAACAGGTATTTCTTGTCTAACACCTAGCACAACTGGAGTGTGAGACAACTGAGATCCTGAATGTCATTGCAATGAAAGCATCAGCATCCACCAACAAAATCTTCATTTGGCTGCTATACCTGCAACTGGATTGGTGCCATCTGTAAAACCCTTGAATAAACATATTCTAGGTCTGCAGAATATTACAGTCGAATCTGTAAGCGTGCCAAGGAAATACATCAGACAATGCCTGGTAGCATGATTAACAGGATAAGACATGGCCACATTCTATGAAAATTAAAGAGGCTTCAATGCAGTTATGCTCTGGATCACTGGAAATCAGTGATTTTTCATAAGCAACTTTATAATTGTTTAAAGAAATGCACACTTACTATAGCGTCTCTGAAATTGTTGCAATTTGTCCTCATCCATTTTTGTTGAAGAAAATACAGTAATTTACAGTTGGAACATGTAATTAATTTCACTTGGGCAGAAAAAATGGGCCACTTTCAAAAATAACTTAGATTTTATGGTTTTGTTTCTCGATGTCCCTGTCTCTTGCAGTAAATTGTTTAATGCAACATGTATTGAAATGTACTGTCCTTTGTAACAGGGCACGGCTCTCCTTGTGCATAAGACTACAACTAGAAAGCCTAGTGTGCGAGTGGCAGTCTTTTTCATGACAGCTACATGTATAGGCAATGAGAGTGGAATATTGCTCCTGACAGCCTAGACCCTTTTCTTTGATTAACTGAATAATATCTCAGAATGCAAGACTACCAGGTGCACAGTCTTGCATTAAGGATTTTCACAAGAATTTCTGCTATGAGATCGGGAGCACAGGGTGGAAGATAGGTTTCGGGGGGTGGCGTGACTCCAATGTTATGAACCATGAATAATGCAAAGCGCTAGGATGTAGCAGGACTGGTATATTCAGCTGATATAAAGAAGTGTTAGTGCCACTGCATAAGGCATAAGTAAACCTCAGATAAGGCATGGTGCATGTTTCTAGTTGTTTGTGTTAAAAAACATGCACAGGTACAGAAGATGACTAGTGGGATGATCATGGGAATAGAAGTTCTGTTTTACAAGAGGTTAAAAGAATTGAGGACTGTGATTACTCTCTGTAAATACATATGAAGAGTAGATACCAGGGAGAGACAGAGCTATTTCAGTTAAAGGATAATGCTGGTCCAGGGTCAAAGGAGTATAATTTCCCCTAAGCCAGGCAATTATGATAACGTTTCTAACTTCTGGATGGATGAAGACATGTAACAGCCTTTCAGACAAGATAATGGTAGAGGGACCCTAAATTATTTCAGGAAGCTTGCTTAAATCATCGCAGGAAAAGATAACAGCTGATTCTGAATATTATCAACATTTTTACTATCTTTCTTGCACTATTTCTACTGACTTACCTAATTAATCCCACTGTTCAGGGCTTTTGATGGTCACCTATGACTGAGAAGGAACTGATTTCCTCCCCTTGCTTCTGAGATTTTTTTCTCTCTTTTCTCTTAATTATAAAAAAGTTGCTACAGCTTGAGACAGGAATCTGCTTTGTCATTAACAAATAAATAGCTAATAATCTGTAAAATAGACTAAACCCATCACTTTTCCTTTCTTTTTAACCTTGGAATTAATGATAGAAGTGGAGGTGCATGAATTAAGTATTTTTACGTAGAGAAAGTCAGACAATGTCTCTTTCCAGTCAACAGGCACTAATAAAATATTTTTAAATGTTTTACTCATTTTTGTCTCTTTAAGAAATCTACGATCTGTATTTTGAGTCTAAACAACATAAGAATAATCTATTACATGTGGAGTCCTAATGGTAAAAATATGGTGAAAAAAGATTTTTTGTGAGATAGCTGCGACAGATGATTACAACAGCATTCTTGAAAGAAGAAATAACACTTGCAGCTTTCACAGGAAAAAGTGACTTATTTGGAAACAAAGGGGGATGCAATAGCTTTTCCTCTATCCCATCAGCAGCTTCTGGCCAGGAGAGAATTAACTCAAGATATTAACATGCATTAAGAAAGCTCACAGCTGGAATGTTTCTCTAAAGCCTGCTGGTTTGCTCCTCTTATGTATCTCCTCTTCTAACCATATGCTCACTCAGCAGATGCATGTGCCAAGCCAGTACTCTCTGGGCTTATGTTGACTTGGAAGCGAGAAGAAAACCCGCTGTCTGGGGCATTAAGAAACACTAGAAATAGTGAGCTGCTTTCCCTGGATTTTAGTGTTAATGCCCACAGACCATCCTGATGCAGCCTTTGGCATCAACCTTAATCACTGCGCTTGGCTGAACTCCTTCATTAAACTCTATTAATAAAAAAAAAGAAATATGTGAAGGATTCAGCTTCCCCTAAGAGTTTAGGTTGACATTCTTTCCCTGCTGATCTAAAGGGAAAGAAAAACATATTGACAAATAATTTTTAAAACAACTGTATAAAAGGTCTGGCCTCCTGTTCCTTTGGGGACTGCAACTCCCTCTGCTGTGTGAGAGTCCTGGATGCGCATTTCTCCCACCCTGCTGCCTGATGAACTAAAATGGCTTCAAAGGCAGCATTCCTTGCAACATTCCTTTTAGTCAATTAAGGAGATACCGATGAATTCCAGTGAGAAAATTCAAAGCTGAGAATGTCACATCTCCTCTAGCTCTGTTTTGCAAAAGAGATTCTGAATATCCACAGTGGCAGCAGCTGGGCCATAAATCAGAAATACCTTAGTTTTTACCAAAAAAATGTCTCTTAGGCAAGAAAAATAGTTGTGGCCTTACAAACCCCTGTCTACCACTACAAATATTAGAACATAAGTTGCTAGAAAGAAAGAAAGAAAGAAAGAAAGAAAGAAAGAAAGAAAGAAAGAAAGAAAGAAAGAAAGAAAAGAAAAAGAAAGAAAGAAAAGAAAAAGAAAGAAAAGAAAAAGAAAGAAAAGAAAAAGAAAAAGAAAGAAAAGAAAAAGAAAGAAAAGAAAAAGAAAGGAAAGAAAGAAAGAAAGAAAGAAAGAAAGAAAGAAAGGAAAGAAAGAAAGGAAAGAAAGAAAGAAAGGAAAGAAAGAAAGAAAGGAAAGAAAGAAAGGAAAGAAAGAAAGGAAAGAAAGAAAGGAAAGAAAGAAAGAAAAGAAAAAGAAAGAAAAGAAAAAGAAAAAGAAAGAAAAGAAAAAGAAAAAGAAAGAAAAGAAAAAGAAAGGAAAGAAAGAAAGAAAGGAAAGAAAGAAAGGAAAGAAAGAAAAGAAAGAAAGGAAAGAAAGAAAGGAAAGAAAGAAAGAAAGGAAAGAAAGAAAGAAAGGAAAGAAAGAAAGAAAGGAAAGAAAGAAAGAAAGGAAAGAAAGGAGAGAAAGAAAGGAAAGAAAGAAAGGAAAAAAAAGAAACTTTGAAAAGCTGAAGTAACCTTGGTTTTGGCTTAGAGATGCAATTTAGGTTTCATCCTGACTGTAGTGAAAGACTTTCTGCTACTGCTCTCTGAGGCTGTACTGATGAGAACCCAGGAGAACTGAGTGCAGGAATGAAAGACATGGTGCTACTTTTAGCTGTATGTCCTATATGGGACTAAATCTGTATGAGACAGGAAAAGGTAAGATTTAGGGAGCATTTATTGGCTGTGGCATCTCTACGGCTGGAAAACAGGGTGTTTTGACAGTTTATTCTCCTCAAAGCAGGGACTGTGTCCTTTCTCCGAGCAGAGGTTCCTAGCATACACTTGATACTGTTAACTGGGTAGATTATTGAGGGTTGCTTTGCTTTCTACCTCTTCCTTAAAGTAGAAGCCAACTATAATTTGGAGAATTCATAATGTTCCATCCCTTCTCTGCTCCTACTTCCTAACAATTTCATCTCTCTAAGAAAAACCTCTGCTTATACATGCTTACAAGGCATTGAGTGCTTCTACCCTGGCCCAGCAAAGTAGAGATAGACTTAATTCTCCTCCTGAGTCAGGATCTAATTCCTCAGTCCAGGTTCAAGCTCTCCAAGCCCAGCTGGTGACAAGATGACAGTAGATTTTGCTCCTGAGATCCGATTTTTCATAAAAGCACTCTGGGCACACGTTCAAATACCGCTTAAGACACTTAGGAACAAAGTTACAGTGAAAGTCTGGATGGCTAGGGCACATTTTGTATTGGAGTAAGTTCCTGAATCACTTAAAGTGCTCAGAAAATGCATCTGAATTTCTGGCTATGTGAGGGGGGTGACAGAAATCAGAAGTGAATGACCCTGACTTGGGAAAATGGGTAAGGATCTGCTTCCACCTTTTCTTATTTAGGAAAACACAGAAATGTGAGACTTCATTACAGGGACTTGAGCATAGAAATACATGTTTTCTGTCACCGAGGCAGAATCGGGAGTAAAATAAATGTCGAGATGATTCATTAATTCAATGTGAGAATGGAGGAAGAGAGGCAGGGCCTGGAGAGCAGCCATCAGAAGAGGGCCCCCGAGCCCCGGCCACCCCAGAAGCGCCAGGCGCTGCCCTTCACCTCCCCGCTGCCCCCTCGCAGGGCTCCTCAGCTTGTTCCACCGCCGCAGCCGGTTCTCGCCGCTGGGCTGCGGCCCCCCTCGCCCTGCCAGGCCTCCCCTCAACCTCTACGCCGGGATTTACACCCCCACCCCAGGAGAGCGCAGAGCCCTGCCCACAGCGGCTGGGCCGGCGGTACCGCGCCGGGAAGCCCTTGCCCGCCCGCTCCCGGTCCCGGTCCCGGTGCAGGGCCCGGCCCAGCCCGGCCCGCTATGACGCTCACCGGGACGCGGCGGCGGTGGCGGCGCCCGTCTCCATGGCGACCAGCACGCTCCGGGGGCCTCGCGGGGCTGCCCAGGCGGGTGCCTGCACGACGGGGCTGGGGCCGCCCCTTCCCGGATCGCCAGCGGGAGGAGAAGGGGGAACGGGCGAGGGACGGCGCTGGGGGCCGATGTACCCACCCCGCCGCGGCCGCCTCGGTTTTGTCTGCTCAGGCGTGCTGGAGGCAGCCGGCGAGGGGTCCTTCCGGGCCCATATCCCGGAAGGCAGCGCGGCAGTTCTCTCTTTCGCCGCCATCTTGGCTCGCCGCCGTGGGGGCGAGGTGGGGAAGCGGCGGCGTGGAGGGGAGGAGGGGGGGGGAGCTTCCCGCTATGGGACCGTCGGCGGGCGCGGGGCTCCCGGGGCGTTGCGGCTGGAGCTGTGCGGAGCGGGTAAAGGGCGGGATGGCGCCGATGTGCGGCGGATGGTCCCGGCCGCCCATTGGGGCCACAGCTGAAGGGGGGCTGAGGTGCCCGAAGCGTCCCGTTCTGTGGGGAAGCGGAAGGGTCCCCTTCACTCCCCCGTGAGGCGGAGCCCCTCCGCTGGAGGCTGGCGGCTCTTGTGCCCTCGTCGCCTTGCTGTGGGTGGCCCCCAGCCGGCAGGCCGTGGCGGCAGGCGGCTCTGGCCCCCGGGCCGGGCCTGCGGTAGCTTCCGCCCGCTCGGCTGGGCACTGCTGCCGGCCGGGGAGACTCATGGCTTGTGTGTCGTTTCTAGGCCTGCTGGGACCAGGGCTGCAGGAGGACACCATGACCGGGAGGTGAGTGACCTGCCGCGAGATGGTTCTTGGGTTGCTGTTAGATTGTACTTTTGACAAGTGTTCTTGCAGACTGGGTATTTCGGAGAGTGTTTTGCTAAAGGTGCGGGCAGTGATCCGTTTTCCTGTGGCTGTTCTTATTTTCCAGGACAGCTCCTTTACCCAGTATCCTGCTAGGCTCTCTTGTTAAACACCCACAGTTGCGTGTCCCTATTCTGAAGCCTCTGCCTTAAGCTGGTTGTAGCTGTTCATATGGTGTGCCATGCTTTCCCCGGCCTGTCAGTAGATGGGGGCTGTTGTTGGTGTTTTGGTTAGCCCAGTGGTTGTGAACCTTCAGTGTACAGTAGACGCTTTGACATGTTGTGTTTTTGGGTAAGGGTTCTATGCCATCGAGTTTTCCTGTGGATATAGGGATTGTGTTTGTAAATGGTGGAGTGATGGAATCTGAATCACAGCTTTGTGTTTTAATATTTATCTGTGGAGTTT
Organism: Sagittarius serpentarius; assembly: GCA_034782735.1. Taxonomy (NCBI): domain Eukaryota; kingdom Metazoa; phylum Chordata; class Aves; order Accipitriformes; family Sagittariidae; genus Sagittarius; species Sagittarius serpentarius. Next base: position 31,148,828 of record JAVKLA010000084.1, read on the forward strand.
ATCTTCTGTTACGTGTGGAAAGTAGAACTGGACAGCTTAGTTTAATACTGCGGTATTATAGGACAGTTGTTGGATGCAGTTAAGACAGTCATGATGGGTGCATGATGTGTGGAATGAGCCTTATAATTGCTTTACCTGCATAGCACAGACAGGTCTTCAGTGTGAAGAATTGTTGAGGAGTTTGTCTAATGTCACTTGTCCAGTGCATGTGGGGCTGTCTCTCTGGCTGTCCCTGTAAACTGCAGTTAATTCCTTTGAGGAATTAGCAGCAGTTAATATTTTCTCGTATAACAGTTACTGCAACACAGGAGACTCAGTTTGTAGTGTGTAGAAAAAAGTAATGTTTACTTACCACAGTGTTTGTAGACAATTGGAAACATAACACCTACTAATGTTGGAGCTCTTTGGTTTTAGTATGAAGCCTGTAGTGCCAGAAATTTATAACAAGCAGAAAGTTACAAAGTTCTCATAAATACTTCATGTCCCAGCTACTTAGCTTTCCTCTGTTGAGTGAACGTAAGGATTTGCAGTAATTTGTAAAAGCAACAGCAGTGGGGGTTTTCATTAAATTTCTGCTGGTGTGGAAATAGTTTCTGCTGAAACAGCACATGATTTGTTTTTATATTTGATACTTTGGAATGAATTATAATTTGTAAATGTTTTCAATGCCTTTAGGCTGTGGTGCAAGGCCATTTTTGCTGGCTACAAACGTGGCCTCCGAAACCAGCGGGAGCACACTGCCCTTCTGAAAATTGAAGGTGTTTATGCCCGTCAGGAGACAGACTTCTACTTGGGCAAGAGGTGTGCCTATGTGTACAAAGCTAAAAAGTAAGTCACTTTTTATTGTTATGCTGAAGTAGCCAACTCTTGTATCAGCTTTTGGAAATGCCAGGATGTGAGCAGTCTGTTTTTAGAACAAAAATAAATTGGGCTCAATTTATCAATAAAATGTCCACGGAGAACTGTGTAGACCAGTTTCCTTGATTGGTTTTGTTTTTAAAGTCCTTGCTTATTTTTGCTTTAATTGGCCTATACGTTCTTAATTCAGATCATGAAATTATGTGAAATAATTATTTGCTGTTATAAATGGTATGTTAGAGAGCAAATGGGATGAGAAATTTTGACTGAGACTGGCAAAAACTGAAGGTGGCTTGGTAAATTGAAGTGAGGTGAATTTGTGTTGAGAGCTCTGAGCTACTGAGTTACTTGAACAGCAGAATTATTTTGTGAAGCCTGGAGGAATTTGTATCCTGGCTTTTGTGTGCCCCTGTCAGAGCACTGTCACTTCTGCTGTGCTGGTGTTGGTGGAGGCTTTAAGAACAGTTGCTTATTACCTTCCACTTAATTTTTCTTCGAGAGTAGTTGTGAAAGGTTGGATATGAGAGTTCAGAATTGCCTTGAATAAAATTGATCAGACTGTTAACTTGACCACTGTAGTTTCTGAGATGCCTTATGGCCTTTCTTCTAAAGCAGTTTTTTGCAGTCTGTCCCAGTGGCTTAAACCTCACCTGCCTTGGGTGTGTCTGGAGAAATCTTATAAATAAGATGTTGCTTTTTCTTTGGAGTTGAAAGTGTTGAGTTTTTGGTTTGATCACCTTAGCATCAGTGTTTTCCAAATTTTTAAGCTTCATAACTTGTTAATAGTTCTCTAGCAGAGCTTCTGATAAATTAGAAGCTGCAGTACTTACCTGTTTGGAAGGTATAGTGAAAATCCCAGGCCTAGCAAGTTTCACAGGTAAATAAAAGTGGAAGGTGGTCCTTCCATTAAGATGACTGTGGAATAAAGTTATCGAAGTGCCTTAAAGAGGCAGCATTGTCTGCCCCGTCCCTGATTGGTCCCATACGGAGCTGTGGCTGGTGTGCTCAGCACTTCTTTTCCTCTCTTGCCTCAGCAACACTGTAACCCCCGGCGGCAAGCCCAACAGGACACGAGTGATCTGGGGGAAGGTAACTCGCGCCCATGGGAACAGTGGCATGGTTCGTGCCAAGTTCCGCTCCAACCTTCCTGCCAAGGCCATTGGACACAGAATCCGGGTGGTAAGTGGATTTATTTTTGCAACAAGACATTTACTGGCAGTTTTTGGGCTGCCTTTCAATCCAACGTGGTATGAGGGAAGACTTGACCTATGTTTTTGTTACGTTGCTGTTGTGTATTCACCATGGCTCTTTGATAAGTGCTCATTTTGGAGCTAGGAGAGTTTTGTAGCTGGCTTCTTGTGCTGAGGGGGTTTGTCTCATTGTCAAGGGGTTTGTATGCTTGCTCAGGTTGCCTGGAAGGGCTTTTTGAGTTCTGCGACTCTTCCTCAGCTCCCTTCTAAAGCTAGCTCCACTTCCTCTCCTCTGATTTTGTACGTGTATTTTTGCACCCTTCTACTCTGGTTCCTACCCATTGACAGATAGTTCTCCTGCCTCCCAAACGTTTTAACTGAGGGGTGTGCTGTCCTGACCTGTCCGCTAGGGCCTGCTGCACGGTCAGTGTTTTAGCTGCAAGGCTTCAGTGAGGCTGTCCCGTTAGGTCCCTCACCCAGAGTTCTGATGCAGTATCTTTCTAGTGATGTTGTCAAAAGGAGTATTGGAGGGGGTGCAATCCTTCCTTCCTGTCTTTCTCCTGTGCCTTAGAAAAAGCGCAGTAGGAGTGGCACAGTTAAATCCTGAAACTAGACCCGTGAGGACTCCTCCTGTTGGGGGGTGGGGGGGTGGGCGCTAACTGCCCGGGGAGCCTGTACACCAGCAAAGTACTACTTCAAGTCACTGACTAGCTGTTGGGCTTTTCCATTCTTGCACTTCTGTGTAAATGGGGGGGTTGTTTGTATAGCAGTTGAAGAGACCGATGATCTAGATTGTAACTGCAAAACTTTGTTTAAAATAGTACAGTCCAGTAACAGGATTTCTAACACGATTCTACCCTTGTCTTTTACAGATGCTGTATCCATCTAGGATCTAAGTTTTTATTGGAAATAAAATGGAGAATCTGTTTAATTTTTGTACTTTTCTATTTTTATCCCCTCCATCTATTTGGAAGGACTTCGTTCTTTTTCAGTAGCATATCAGAATTCACAGCACAGGGACGGAGTAGTGACTCTAAGCTAGATGCTGGAGGTTCCACCAGTGCTTGGCAAGGCATTTGTAGAGCAGGCTACATTCTAAAGACAAATAACTGGCAGCCTTTACTGTGACCTGTCTGTGCCTCTCATCATGGAATCTGAATGGTTTGCAGGGCTAAACAGTAAATGTTTACAACCTCATAAACTGTGCACACAAGCTTTATATAGAATGTGAGAAATAATTCCTTGGCTGCCTAGTAGAGGGAAACTTCTTGTTCCTGTTTCCCTTATACTAGGCGATGACTGCTGTTGAGACAAAGCTCTCTAATGGGACACTAAATCCTAGCAGGTTTAAGTCTTAGCTGGCATCTAAGAATAGTAGTTATAGTAGAATCACAAAGAACGAGACTGTATGTACCTGGGCAGCATGCATGCCTGTAGCGTCTGCTCTATGAAATTTCTTCAGACACATTTTCATCACACAACTCTGTAGTGCCTGAGTGTTAATACTTGCCAGCCTATCGGTGTGTAATGTGGGGTGGGGAGGATCCTTATGTCAGAGTAGTATATCACTTTCGTGAGTTCTTTAAGGTTTGTTGAACAAGAAGGTGGTAAAAACCAAATTTAAAGATTCCTGAAGTGCAAGCCTCAGAGTTTCTTAGTACATCCCTCAAGAATACTGGGTAGTTTTAAGGGAGGTTTCAGATGCTGCAGGTTGGCATGGTTACTGCTGATGTCACAGTCCCAAAATGACCCATCAGTACCCTGGGTGGGTGATACTGCTGATTCTGCATAGTTGGTCCATCATTTGGAAAGCACCCCAGGTCGGTGAGGCAGGCGAATTTTTGCCCTAACCTTGCCCTAACCTTCCCTCCGTCCCGCTCCAGTGCAGGTCCTTCCTTCCCCCCTGAGCAAGAGCTTCCTTCTCCCTGCCCGACCCCACTGCCTGCCTGCTGCAGGGAGCCCTCTGAGCTGGGGCTTGGCTTCTCTCCGGCCTCCTGTAGGGGGCTGGTATTTCATAACTAATCCCCCTCCTTCTGAGGGGGGTGGAGTAGTCATGTATTCAGAGCACACTGGTGGGTAAATTGAGGCTTTCTTTTGAATGGCAATCCAAACAAAACCTCTTTGGACCTGGCTGCTCAGCTCTGGTACAGAAATTATTTTGCTAAACTTGGTTAGTCTTGGTTTAGTCTTCTGCAAATACCGACAGGTTGTACACATAGGATTCAAAGAAGGATGGGGTGGAATACAAATTGAATTTCCAGTTTGAGGCGTTAGCAGAGGAAGGAGGAGGAAACGTAGTGGGCAAATTGGACTGTAACAGCAGGTTGGTAGGACTGTAGTCCCTATCCTGTGGTTGGATTCTGCTGATGAGAAGGTAGGATGCCCCGAAATAATGATCCTTTTCTCTCCCCTTAAATATTTTTCTACTGTACCAGACTGCTGAGGTACAAAGCCTGTTCCTGGGAGGTCCAACATCAAAGAGCATATGGCTACAATTTTTGAATCTGTGTCCAAACTCTTGCTATTTCCTTTCACGTTCATTTGGTCCCACCAAAACCGGTGTGTTTTCTTGTGCCTGGTGGCTGCTCAGAGCAGCAGGCGTAGCCTGTTTCAAGGCCTGTGGGGTGCAAGTGCCTTTGCTACAGCAAACCCCTTCCGCTCCTTTCCCCAGGAGTGCAGCGAACTGACATGTGGGAGGAAGCTATGGCATCAGAGGAGCCTGCTGTCTGCTCCTTTGTGGACCGAACCACCTGGGAGCTTCTCAGCCTGCTGGACATACTGGGGAGGCAGAACGGACAGGTGCTGGTGATGGAGGTGGATGATGACAATATGAGAGCTCCCTCAGTGCTGGTGGATTTTGCCCAGGACCTGTGTGGCACAGCTGACATCAGGCCTAAACTACAGCAGGCAGAGAGGATGGAAGAGGAAGAGGAGGAGGAGGTTCAGCCACATTTGGTTTTTATGCTGTGGCAACCCACTGTGTTGAAGCAGCTCATGCGGTGGGATCACCTGGATGAGGCCCTCTGGGATGTGAGGAACCTCCTCCCTTCCCTGCCAGACGTGCTGGTGCTGGTGATGATCCATCCAGGCCCCCAGGAGCAGCCGGACCAGGCAGTGGGAGCGCTCAGGAGAATGCAGTGTCTGCTGGATGGGGCCTGGCAGCTGGTGGTAGAGGCAGCGATCTACAGCCCAGGCCAGCCTGGTGGCATCCTGGAGGCAAAGCAAGCTGCATGTAGAGCACTGAGAGAAGTCTTAAACTGCCATGAAGGTACCCCGGGACATAGCTAAACACAGGGGCGAGGGACAAAGAGATAGGCCTTTTAGAAACACAGACATGCTCAGGGTGGGGCATGGAAGGGTCTGAGGGACAGTGTAGACCAAAGGGGTGTGTGGTGACTGGGATCAGATGCAGGAGGGAAAATAAGCTGGACCTTGCAGGCAACGTGAGCTGGAAAAGGGAATGGGGGCTTAAGTGCTGGGGTAGGGATGGACAGCGTGAATCTGAGCCAACTGTGTGTCCTTTTCCAAGCTGGACAGTGGTGGCTCTTGCTCCTTGCCCCAAAACACACATGGCTATGGAAATGCTGCTCAGTGTAAGAACTGCAGTCCTGATTCCAGTGCTGGGGCTTTCTGTGATTATGTTAACAGCTCTACAGTCTTACTGACCCTGCGTTCTTCATTGGAGGCATGTGCCAACTTTTTTGGGTGAGCCATAGGCCAAAGCTTTGACCAGGATGATACATGCTGTTCTGTCATGTGCGTTTCCTCCCTTAGAAGTCGACTCTCAAGGTTCGTTCATTGTTTCGCTCCCAGAGTTCAGTTACCGCTGCGCTCTGCCTGAACATATGCGACACAAGGTATCGAAGACGGCTGGAGAATGAATTTCCTCGGGCAGCAGAATCTGGCAGGTTGGTTTTATCACTGTTCACTTGGATGTCCCTTTGTAGATGCGCTTCCCTCCTGGTGCCTTGCTTGTCTGCCCAGTCCTCCTGCACGGACATGGTTCAGTATGTGGCTGCTGCCAGAAGGGGACACTGCGCCCTCAGCATCATGCTGTCCTTGCTACAAAGCTCAGATTTCTTTGCTGCATTGGCTGAACAATCTACCCCAGGAAACTTCTATCAAAAATCACTGCGTTTCTGCTCTTCATGAAATGCCATGCTCAAATATCAAAATGTCCCCGAGAAACCAGCTGTCAACAGAGTGGGAGTCAGAGCAGGCCAGCAGCCTCTGGATTTTAAACTGTCCCAAAACCGAGATAGTGAAAGAAACTCAGAGGTAAGAGCTGAGACCACATTTTCCCAGGATAGCCTGGATGCAGAGGTCTTTGGTACGTAGTCGCCATCAGCACAAAGCTCCTGAAATTCCTCAGGGTTCTTTGTAGTCACAGGATGCTGCAAACAAGACAAAGGTCCATCTCCTGTTGCACTGCTATTTGCCATTAGTGTGTTGGCCTTTCCCAAGATACTGTCCTCACACCAGAATAGTTGAAGGGGCTTGGATGAGCTGTCTAAACTTGTTACACTGTTCCATGGGATCCTTCCCACCTACCCTGATGGAAGGACCTGTGGATGGTTTGTGTGCACAGCATGCTCTGCAACTCGCTGTTTCACAGACAGCCACTCCAGGCGCGCCTGGTAGCTCAGCATGGTGTGTTTGGCATGTGATGCCTTGCTCTCATTCATGCTGTGTTATCATGCTTGCTGCCTGAGCAGCCCTTGAATGTCCCATCCCTTCAGTAAAATGGGTGAAAGAAGCTTGCTGTGTCTCGACCCAAGCTCCACTGAGATCTGTAGATCAGGGTCCGAGTGCTGGCTTAGGGAGGTGTCAGCACACCTCTTGCGGGAGGACCGAGAGCGGCGTGTGCTGAACCCGCAGCATGTATGGGGCTGAGAATCAGCCGGAGCGAGGATGGTCCCAATCTATGCGTGGGCGCAGACTGACACTGCTGAGCCCTTCTGTAACAGGAAATCAATCGGCATCCTCTTCAAACTAGAGGTGCTGCAAGTAAAACAGTACATTTTTGCTCCTCCTCGTTCCTGGGCAAAAAAAAAAAAAATACCTATGCAGATGGAAACGCAACGTTTAGGCAGCTGTCAATTAAAGGAGCTATTGCAGGGAGCTGACCTTACATATGAGTGGGTACTGGTAGGTGTCCAGCAGGTGGAATTACTGGGATGGATTATTTTGGAGGGAGGAACTGTGGGAGCAATAGGTTTTGTTTCTAAGGCCAATGGCCCATGTAGCAGCTGAACTCATTTCCCATCCACTCTGGGCATGGCAGGGCACTATGGTTAGCTGCACATTTTTGATTGGGAGTTTGTATGCATTTCTTCTCTGTTTTTTTTTACAGATCTTGTATCCATCTAAGACCTTTATCTCCAAAAGAAGTACTAAAAAACTTGTGTTTATTTCATTTCCCTGTGTCCGTGTATACCTATAAGCTTTAAAGTTGAACATCAAAGACTGTGAAACTCCTGCTGAAGCTGCAGGTTTGTGCAATTTAGCATGGAAGGGGTGAGATTTGAGGATGGTACAGAGCCTCTGAACCAACTTTCCTCAGGGAAAGGATCCTCCAGGTTAGTTTTCAAATATGGGTTCTTTCCACATCCTTAAGGACAGTGTGGCTTTACCAAGCAAAACAACCTTGCTGCAGGTGTTTGGGGCATGCTGGTGCTTGGCAGCCTCTTGGATGAGGTGCTGGTTCTGTGAAAAAACACACTTTAAAGGATGGGGGGAAATGATCTTGTCCAGTTGTCTAAACAGAATTGTAACACACTTAAACCAGTTGCTCTGTTGTGGAAGAGACTTTTCATGACCAATTGGGCATCTTAAGATAAATCCCCCCTTTTGTTAAGAGAGGATGCTTTGGTTTTTTTGGATCGAGTTAATGCAGAAATAGTTCTCTTGAGTCAGTGCAAGATGTGTACAGTTCAGGCTGTTTGTGAGTGCAGAAAGTTTGGCTTTAAGAAACTCCTGATCAGCCCATTAGGACATCCTTAAAGCAAGTAGCCATGATGAGGTCCTGTGTTTTGGTTATTTCCTGTAGCATCTGAAACATGCAGTTGACCATCCCAATCCAGGCACAGTCCATGCAGTGCTCTCAAGTTTCTCTTCTGGCAGCATGTTTGGGCTGCGTCCAGTCCCTTCTGCATGGAGTGATGTGCGGCACTGCCAAGTGCTGCTGGTAGAAGGGGAAGCTCTGAGGCACGTGGCTGAAATCTTGGCCAGGACCTGGGAGCACAGAGATGCCCTACAGGGGCAAGTGATGTAGCCACAGGCATGTGTGGCTGGGACGGGGAGGAGTGTGGTCCCCCGGACAGCTGAGGAGGAGAGGAGGCAGAACACCGTGGGTGCTTTCAAGCTGCATCCATGCTTTATTCTCCAGCTAATCCTGGGTGGATATACAGAAGTCTTGGAGCTCCCTGCTCTGCTGCTGTGACTGCTCTCCCAACCTGCTGCAGTCCAACAAAGGCAAGTCACGGGAGATCTGCTCTCTAAACGTTGAATGCCCTTCTCATTTTGATTAATGCAGGGTTGGTGAGTTTTCATGCGATAGCTCTGGTGCTAGGCTAGCAGGAGCACTGATCCAGCAAAGCAGAAACAAGCACCCATGGCCTACAACCTCTTCAGCCAGCTCAGCTAGATCCCAAGGAGGAGATGCACCAGCAAGCGTTGGGAGTACTGCTGCATGGCCCAGAAGTCTGCCAAGGGCAACAGGTCTCTTCCCAGGACAGAGGAGAGCAACCTGCTCTGCTCAGCTGGCATCACATGCTAGGAGAGCAGCAGGGAGCGGCCGTCCTGTGGGCTCCTGGCATATGAGCACCCAAGTACTGCCTCTGGAAGAAGATCTTGATCAAGACAGCACCTGAGCCAAGCTTTGCCCATTTCCAAGAAAACCCTTGCCTAGCCCTGCTCCTCACTGATCTGGCACATCGTGCCTACATCCCAGGGCGAAGTCCAACTGCCCTTTGGTGCCCCGTGGTGTACCAGAAGGGCACCTTGCCAGCTGGTTATCTGTGGCCTCTTCAGGGCTCAACAGTGTCAAACCAGACAGATCCAAACCCACCTGCTCTGCCCATCAAAGCGACTTCAGCCTGGAAAGCTGATGGATTTGCCCTTTGTCTTCATAAAGGGAGCAGTTCTGAAAACCTGGGGGCCTGTGCCAAGAACGGGTTTTGTGGGAAGGAGGCAGGAGGGGCTGCATTTGCGTGCAATGGTCTCCAAGCATAGGTCTCCAGCTTGTTGGGGTTTGGAGTAACTTTTAAGAAGTTCTGCAAAGGGTAAGCATACAAAAAGCTAGACTGCTGGTGTTGAAGGCATGTGTGCACTGGGGAAAAAATGGAGGCTAGTGGCTGTGAACAGCTAGTCCCAGGTCCTGTTGTCAAATCAAAGGCAAGGATCCAGCTGAGGCTCTGGCAGGACATCCAGAAAAAGGCCAGAAGAGGCAGCTTGGTCCCTGGGTCTTATTTCATGTCTATTGCCAGCCAGATTTTGGACATCTTCCCAGTGAAGGAGCAAAGCGCAGAGTAGGCTGAGGGGCAGCCTCCATCACTGTCTAAGGGGACAGGCAGAGGCATGCCTCCTCCTGGGTGATCAGGACTGCCCCAACACCATGGGCTCTCCGCACGTGGCCCTGTGCCAGGTCCCCATCCTCCTCTTCAGAAATACCTTCTTATGCCCCTCTGCCATCCAGAAAGGGCTGGTGACTCAAGGAAACGTAAGGAAACATAGGATAACTTCAGAGATGGGCAGGATGAGGCACAGCTTTCAAAGGGAATGGGCTTTTGGAGAAGAGGGGCAGGGAAATGTTTGGGGTTCCCCATCAGGAAGCCAGGCTGTGTCCGAGCTGTGGGACAGCCAGGGACTTCCCAGCTTTATTTGCTTATGGGGTGTAACCTCTGCTGAGTGGAGCTCAGGGGGGTGTGATGACTTGGGTGGATCCAGGCCGGGGCTGAGTTGGCACAGGCTGCCTCGGGTCCAAAACTGGGGCTGCCTCAGCGGTCCCTGGAGGTGGCTGGGTCTGAGGCGTGGGGAGCTGGGACAGAACAAAGTGACCATCCAGTTTGGATTCAGTTGTGACTGAACTTGTCACAGGAAGGATCCATGTCGGGTTTGATACAGTTCAAGGTTCAGTGGGTGAAAAGTGGGGAGCGGTCTGGGTTCAGGGGCTAGAAAGGTTGAAGGGAGTTTTGGGGAAGGTCAGCGGAGGAGATGGGAAGAGCCATGGAGGGTTGAACAGGAGACAAGGGCTAGAAGGGGATCAGTGGGACTGGGATGTTCAGGGCAAGGGGATAGGTAGGGTTCAGGGTATTTTCTTCACTTGCAATTACCTCCTCTGCTACTTCTTTGGGGCACCCAAGAAGATCTCCATGGATGAAGAGCTCGGCCAGTGCTGGTGCCTCGCAGCAATGCTCCTGGTGGCAGCCGGTAGCACTGCACAAGTAAAGCAGATGCTTTGCAGCATCTTGCAATGATGTGTTTTTCCAAAGCAGTAAGTGGAAGCAGGTTTAGAGAACAGGTCTGTGAAAGAGCACTTGTGCAACGGTTTGTTAAGGATGAGCTTCTCAGCAGCCAGTTCCCGCTCCTAGCTGGCTCAGAGGCTTTTCCAAGCGCCCTCATGAGCACCGAGGCTGCTGAGAGGAAGTTTAAAGGGGCTGGGATGTGTCATTGGACACGGGGGCTCAGAGCTGCTCCCACAGATTCCCTCTTGCTCGTTTAGCCTCTCTGCGCCCCTATCATCAAAACTGGCATGAGAATCCCTTTTCCCCTCCTCTTTCTCATCCCTTCGGAAGAGAGGTTAATGTTGGTAAATGCATCTCTTAAGGGGCCTAATCCAATGGACGTTTGATTTTGTTTAGACTTCAAGGCACTACTAATACACATGATAAATTTACTTCTCTGAACAAAGCATCTTCTCTTCCTCTGTTGAAGTCCAAAAGGAGCAGATGTTGTGTTTGCTCTGAACAGCTATGGGCATATGTAAGAGATATGATTACCCTCCTTTAGGGCTATTAGCAGAGACTTTCTACAAATGTGACTGTCAGATGGGTGTTTGGAGGGGTGTCAGGCCTTGTAAATAGATCTGTGTTTTCACTCAGATGCCTGACAGAGCTCTGAAGTCACTTTGTCAGGGACTACAAATACTCTGGATCTCATGACTGCCTCTGAACTGTTTGAGCTGTACCTCTTTAAGTAATACAAAGGAAGATAAAGTTGTATTTACTATTAGATCGTACCTCTGTCAATGAGTAAAGAAGTGTAAACAAGGTTGTTTGGGTATTGTGGGTGATGTTCACCTTTCCAACCAGCCTCTTCTGGCAATGGTACATGTGTACCCAAAATTAACTAGAGAATTGCAGTGGCCATGAAGAACAGCTCTATCTGGTCCCAAATATTAGTTTTTAGAGGCTGTGCTGTCAGTTTAAACACTAGGGCCACTGCAGAGAAATAGCCAGTGGTGCTCCTGGCCCGAGTTAGGAAGACCATTTTTTCCTATAGCTTCTCTGCAGGAATCTTCACAAATTTGGGGAATTGCCTGCTTGAAAGCCCCCTACCCGAGGCACTTTGGGGTCTCCATGCCAGTCACTGGCACAGCACAGCTTGAAAAGAGCCCTGCGAGACCTGTGCTGTAATGGTCTTTGCGCATCAGACAGGGTGTAACTGGCACCACCACGCTGCAAGCTCTGTTGGCAGCTCGTGTGGAGCTTAAAAGTGCTGTGGGTCTTGTTGTGGCAGTTTGCAGGGAGCATCCTGCCTCCTTTGGGCCAACTTCAAGAGACCTAGGCTTCCCCAGTCAAACTGGCCAAAGCAAATGTCTGTCTTTGGCTTGTCCTTGCAGGGGGCAGCCAAAGCTGCTGGTACCTCTTCCCAGACACCTTCTGCTTGTGACTGGCTTATGAACAAATCTGTGTGAGGGCTGTACCTGAAATTCTGTAATGGGGGAAAGTATGAGCAGAGAAGCTCCAAGGTGAGGGCTCCTGGGGACCAGCACCCACTCCTGTCCCCTCCTGCTGGCACAGCTCATGGTGCTGACTGCACTCAGGGCTTTTCTCCATGGGACCATGAGCAGGATTCTGAACAGATGAGAAAAAAATCCTTGTAAATACAAAATCTGGGCAACACTAAGGCCAGACCTGGCTGTTGAATTGTGTCTGACTTTGTAGCCCTGCCATGTTGACAGCTGCTCTCAGGGCTACCACGCTGGTGTGTAAGCATGGACTCTTGCAACAATAGACCCTGATCTTTGGAAGAGGCGCCTAATCCTTCTGTTTTCTCCCCCCCCCAGTTTGCTTATCAGCACTTGTCAATGAGTAAGTTACTTTTGCTACGACCCAGGGCAGAAAGTCCCTCTGAAACTCCCGCCTGGGCTGTCCGGCCCTGGCAATGCTGCCATGGGGCAGTGTTTGCTAAGCCTGTCATAGCTGGGGCAAATGCTTTCCTGGCTTAAAATTGGTGGCACACCTCTGTTGTGCCCAGGGACCAGCCTGTGGCACATCCCTTCCCCGGGTGGCTGCTGATCTGCTAGGCTCCGGGGATGGGTGGCCATGAGGATGGGCAGGGAGCAGGCGCGCTGGCTCAGCCACCTTCGTGGCGCAAGTGTGCCCCAACACACGTGTTGGGAAACCTTGATCCGGGGCAGGCACATGGATTTCAGCTCTGCTTTTGCCCCCAGTGCTCTTGGAGCCTCCTCTGCCCATCCTGCAGACATGGTTTGGCTCTGAACGGCCTCAGAGAGCGACTGGCCAAGGTGACTCCGGCCGTTTGCACCTTTGAGCTGCTTATCCCCTCCCGAGTTCTTGCGATAAGACATTCCATGTTTGGAGGAGCCTGTGCTGATATGGCACTGGGACAGTATTTACCACATGCCGTGGATCAGAGATTCCTGGTTCATCCGACAGACACACCGACACCATGCAAGCGCCAGGGCTGCGCATGGCGGCTGCTGTCACGAGGCTTTCATACACCGTTGGCTGGCAGAGCCAGCTCGTGGGACGCGGGCCTTTCCCCACACTGGGGCTGCGGAACGCCTGCCAGCACCGAAACCCTGATTATAGCTCCGTACTTATCCCTGCAAACACTTTGTGCTTTGATGGGACACGTGTGTGTCACTGCGGAGTGCTGCTGATGCTGGTGGGGCTGTGACTATGGGCTGTGTTTTGCATAGAGGGGGATGGATGTGGTGTTTGCAGAGGGGAAGCCAAAGGGGACTTGGGGGTGCAGCAGGTGGGGTGGGGGCTGCAGCTCGGCTGTGCACTTGTGTGTGAATTGGGGAACCTGTAACCAGCGAGGTGGGTATGGCCTTGAGGGGGTAATTTTTTCGCAAAATGGAATTGTTTCCCAAACGTGGCCGTAGCCTGGCCAGGCTGTGCAGCAGCCCAGTGCCTCCTGTGGCACATGACGCCACGGAGGCCACTCCATCGCTGCCCTGGGCTATGGCATATTACACCCTGGAGAGCACGTTGTACCCTTGGGGGTGCGTGATCAGCTGCTCCTCTATCGCAGCCTCATGCGTGCCCCACTTTGCTGTCACCATAGCCCCTGCTCATCCCTCTCTCAGCTTCCTAGCCCCTCCACAGCGCACGCTTTTTTTGCCTGAATTTTACCGCCTCCTCATAGGAAACGAGACCAGCCTCGCAGGAGGCCTGTGCAAGGGCTCTGAGCCTGGTTGCGTGGCAAATGCGGGGGGCCCAGCTCCCCGCTAGTACCCTCTCCGCTGGGCCCACCCGGCAGCAGGCAGGGGCTGGGGGGGCCGGCCCCGGGACGGGGCTGGAGGTGCTGCAGGTCGCCTCGCATGGGGCGCTGGGGGTACCCTTGACACCGCCCGGCAGCATCGGGGTCGGTGCACGGGGCGGTGCTTGGCGCGGGGGGGCCGGTGCTGGAGCCGGTGCCGGGGGTGATGCAGGGTGCGCGGGC